>LODT01000031.1:0-714265 GCA_001606155.1 Tieghemostelium lacteum
CCTTTTACTTTTTTTTTTTTTTTTTTTTTTTAATTAATTTCTGTCTGTTGAAAACGTTTATGTGGATTTATTTAAAGGGGTTATCCAAAATAATATAGTAATAATGTTAGTACCAACAGTTAACAAATCAACACCACCTAAAATATCATTTTCTCAAGCTTGTATGATGCAAGAAACCAATTCTTAAACAACAATGATATTGAATCCTCTACTATTACTGCATTAATACACTACAAACCAACAGAGGGAATAATAACGCCTACTCAATTAATGATATTTTACGGGAGCCAAACCTCTCGGAGGAACAAGTTAGGAACGATACCACCAACACACCTTCTTTGATCCAACTTGACCAAAAAAAGCCTCAATTTTGAAACAAGACTTCTTAAGATGGCTTGAAGATTCAAAAAAAAAGAAACTATATCAAGACAATGTCATATTACTCTCAAATATCTTTCACTCAAATGAGGAGGAAAACCACCCAGATTTCGATAAAGGTTTATTGAAACTTTGAACATCATTTTCAAAAATAATGTGTAACTAGCTATTAAACAATTTTAATTCATTAAATTAACATCATTTCATAGATCTATATAATAATAGTAAGCAAGAAAAGAATTTCTCAAGAACAATAATATGAATGAAGAAGATTTGGTTTGGAATGCTCCAAATGAAACTATATTTAAAATATTCCCCTTTCTTAACACTTCTCATCCAACCAAAACATTATTTGAAAAGTAAAACCATCTAACCTCAGTCCAGGATCCTTTTGACGAAACTTTGAATAGATTTGAAGAGTTTGAGAGTTTGGATAATAGTTATAAACTTCAATTGGATAATTATTTTAAAATTTTTGTGCAGAAGATATCAAAAGAACAGACACAATTACTACAAAATGATAGTGATAATGATCATTCAAACAATTTTAAATAAATACTGTATTTTACTTCCTTTAGATTTTTTAAATCCCTATTAATTAAAAATTGAGCCCTGCCCTTCATGGACAAAAAACAAAAAAAAGACGTGGGGCAAAATCATGATTTTGCCCTTCATTTTTTCACCTATAATTGCCCTCATTGATTCCATTTTTCTAATTTTGCGATTCTATGTTTTTTTTGGCGACTAATATGATTCGTATTTGTATTATTTGATGATCCTGTATTATTTAACATAGAAATGTTGTGGACAGATATTTTTGATAATTAAATTTCAATTGTGATAGTTTTGGTAAATTTGTATTTAGTCAAAAACATTCATTCATCATATTGGAATATAAAGTGTATTTATAGTGGGAAAAGTGTTGTAAATTTAGTAAAAATTCATTATAAATTCACAATAAGGAAAGAGAAGTAAATTTACTATTAATATATATAAATAAAATCAATGTATAGAAAATTATATTGTTATTTTAGACTGTTATTAATAGAATTTTGTTAAAATTCTAAATTTAACCGTGGAAATCACTTATGTTTGTAGTTGTATATAATTATACTTGAATGTTTATTTAAATAGTGTAAAGATAATATAAACAAGAATTTAATTTATTTTCTTCTTTTTACTTTATCATTAGAGTTAGTGATCAACTGTGATTAGTTTACTAAAATATTGTTTACGTATATTAATAGTAAGGTTGCGAAATATACACACACAATATTTTTCAATGGTACCATGCAATGGAAGACCAGAGACTATATTGATTAAAACCTGAATATCTGTTTCGGTGTATGAATAGTATTCTGCTTTGATAAAGAGTCTTTGACTAGTATGCATTTGTAATAGTTTCAATTCTTTTGTCCCAAAACTCAACTCTTTCACTGGTGTGGTAAATGACCTATCATGTGAGGAGTTTTAATTACTATTGGGTTGCCAAAATGGGTAGGTTTAGTCAAACAATATAATCCTCTGATCAACATCATCATCTGCACCTGCATTACCAATATGAAATACATTTAAAATTGTCTCTCTCAACTTTTGTAAAATGAAAGAAATGTATTAAATATAGGAAAGATTGTATATTAGTTAGGTAAAATTATATTGGAGTTGCGAAATAAATTTTCTATAGTTGTGAAATTAAATTACCATTGTCAATGTATTTTTCCTTTATAAAAGTTGGGAAATGTGGTGGAGATATTCCTAGATTTGTTTATTAATACACTATAAATTTATCTTTTACAATAATAACGTATTCCCACGTTTATTCCTCATTCAAATTCCTAATTTTGGAAATTTAATAAATGCATGTGTGGTAACAAGTGTGGAATGTTAAAAATTATGAAAATTAAGTTAAAAAAACAAAAAAAAACATTATTTAAATGAACTTAAAATTCTAACCCAATTAAAGGAGTCTTACTAAGTAGTGAAGATAGGATGTACAATTATGTAATCAATTTTAACAGAGTAACTACAATTACATTAAAGAGTTTAGAGCGTTTTATACACTTGACAAGCTTTTAGAGCTCCAGATTAAAACACAAAATTTTTACTATGTGTATATCTCACTAATCTGGATATTAAAGAGAAACCATTCCATGTAGATCTTCTCAAATGTAATAACCAGTATTTAGGTCTTAATGAAGATTCAAAAAGTGATTCTGAGAATATAAAATATCTGATTGGATATAGGTATGATGAATAAGTGGTGAATCTTTATCTAGGGATGAAGATGATGAAGATGATGAAGATGATGAAGATGATGATTCATATTCAAGAAGAGCATTATACTCAACTGATAATGAATATAAATAAACAGTTTACAGTTTAATACATATTTTAAACAACTTTCATGTATAGATATACACCACTACAAACATATGTGATTTCCACGGTTAAATATATCTATCACATACATACAATATAATACCACTTGTTAAAAAGTTAATAATTGGTAAATATCTTCTCTCTTGGTTGGACTACTTTGGACCCAAAAGCTCTTCTCAAATTGAAAGTCTGGAAATTCAATATAAAGAGGATAGAGGTGAAGGATTTGAGAAATATCTCTTTGAAAATACTCCTTTCCCAATTTCACCTGATCATTTACAAACACTAACCATTGCCAGTTACAACGATTTAGATGTTGATCCAATATCACAAATATTCCAAGGATATCATCATTTAGAGAAACTCATCTTTAGTTATCGTGGTAATTATCGCTGTGGTCCAGAACTCAATAAATTTGAAAAACTCTCAGTTCTATCTCATCTATCTCATCTGGAATTAGATAGAGTAATAATATCACCAAATGAATTTATTGAATATTTATCAACAACCACATCAAACATTGAAACTCTCATTCTAAACTCTATAAAACTAAAAGATATCATCGACAATAATAATAACGATATCAATAATAGTAATAATAATAATAGTAGTAGTATTGGATTGGAAATTATAATTGAACAAATATCACATTCAAAAACGATAAAAACTTTAAAAGTTATAAATCAACATGGAGTAACTTTTCCTTCTATTGATATCAACAGTATCATTGATTTGATAAACAGAAATTCAACTTTAGAAACTATAATCTATGATACTATTAATAACAAAGATAAATATAATCCATCTCCATCTCCATCTCCAACAATAACATCAACAACATCCAATGATAAAGTTAATATCAACAATCAAACTCTTAAACATCTAAAAATCAATCAATCTCCGATTGATATTCACACATTATGGATATCAAATTCAAATTTAAGAACAATTAGAATATTGAATGAACAACAACCAATATCATTATTTGAAAACCCACAAACATTCCATCACCAATCCATTCGAAAATTACATTTTCTATTCACAACAACTTTGCAATCTCTGATTGAAATAATACAACTCCATCTTCCAACTCTCACCACCATAAAAATCAGCACCCAGAATAATAGAAAACAATATGATATTGACTTTGAAACAATATTTACAGCAATTTCCAATAATAATAATATTGATTCAATTTCGATTAAATGTTCAATTAAAATCAAACAATTTCTAAGATTAATCAAAAGAAATATCAAACATCTCAGAAAGATTCATGTAAATTTAAGATTAAATGCAAAAGGTATTGAAGTTATTGGAAGTAAACTTAACCAAAACACCAATATTCAAGAATTTTCATTAGAATCATGGAGCGATTATAGTTTAATTATTGATATGGTATTAGTACTTTTAGAATGTAAACATTTAACATCAATTAAATGTCATGGGTATGGACCCTATACCAGAACTAACAGTGTACATGAATTTCCATATGTTTTAAATTTAAATTTAGATCATTTATTAAATGTTCAAATATATTTTCAACATCAAAAACAATGTGAAAACATTTTAGATAAATATTTTTACTCAATTCAAAATAACAAATAAAAATGATAACTATTGGGTTCTATTTTCGAAAAAATAAGCAAACATCTTATACCTATTTTTAATAGCTCGGAATAATAAATAGTTTTCCCACTATAAATTTCCGACCTAATAAATTTATAAAATCGGCAAAAAATAAATAATAATTTTCGTTATCATGTTAATTATGATACAGGTAGTATTTATAGTCTTATTATTAAATATAACTCAATATTTAACAAATGCAACAGGTAAATATTTATTTGTTAATCGATATGAAATTAGATAAGTTAACATTATCTAACTTTATCAAATTTTCCAAAGAACCAATAATTCTTAGATACACCGAACCTGAAAGAATATATGAAGACGAACCAAACTATTGTTATGTTAATTATTATATGGAATTTGAAAAATTTAAGTTTTCTAAAATTTCAGGAAAATACTATGAAACTCATACAGCTGAAGGTTTGACTCGGAGCCCTATAACAAAGATTAATTTAGAATTTAAATTCCCTTTAAATCTTGATATTGAAAAATTTTATTTTTCTTTTGATGATGGAAAAGAAATTGAAAAGTATTACCCTGAGTATTTATGTAAAAGTGAATATTAAATTAGGTTTATTATAGTAAAATATCGAAATAGATTTCTAATTTAATTAAATTATAGTACAACCAAAATGTATTGGATATAATAGTAAATACACTGATTGGTGGTTTATTTTTGCAAAATCATATAACCCAACTAATCCACAAGAAGGTCCAGCTAAAGGAGGTTACATTTATGCTGATTCAAATGGAATGATTATGGTAAATATAAATTTTAATTATTAATTTATTATTATTCTAACTCTTTATAAACAGGAGCTAAATGATAAAGTTAATACAGTTCAAGATTTTTCTACTGATACTAAAAGAATTAATGATATGTTAAATATTCACATTTCCTCAGCATTTAATTATAATGAAAAATTGATTAGAGAATGTGCTGAATGTCCAGATGAATATCATGTTAATTTTAAAACTTCTGAATGTAATGAGAACATGTATGCTCAAACTTGGTATCATGACACAATATATAGGAAAAAGGACAATTCTATATACCAAAAACATTTAGATTATAGACATTCTCACTCAAAAGTAAGAATAAGATCAAAAATATATATTGATTTAAATATTTATATATTTTTTTTAAAATAGTATTTAATAACTGTAAACACTGAAAATGGTGATGGTTATCACTACGCATACTTTTTTTTCATTTATTATTAATAAATCGATCATATAATTATAATTTGTCCTGTAGATAAAAATATACTTTTATTTTCTATTTTAATATTAATAAATGGATGATTTATTGACTACAAATGATAAATTTAATAGTTGTATATTTTTTAATTTATTAGTGATTAAAAAGTTCATTAAAAATTAATTTAGGAAAAATTAAAAGTCAATAAAAAATATCATAAAATTTGAATTTATCGGTTAATTTATTGATATTAAAAAATTCATAAATATTGTTTTTATGACTCATCATAAAAATAACTCAAATCTTTAAAAAAAAAAAAACACTTAAAATCCAATTTCATTTTACATTTTTTAAAATTTTTGATAAGTGTCATTAAAAAAAATCTGAATGTTTAAAAAAAAAATTTTTTGTAAAGTATTAGAATGTTTTAATTCACACGACTTAAAAGATGATGTAGATGTAGGAAGACATGGTGTACTGCACAAGTTGGGATGTATAATGTGTGGTGCACCATACACCAATGAGAAGTCATACAGATCTCATTGTACTACCAAATCACATTGTTCAAAATTAATTGATGGTTAGTTGAAAGGAGACTGTTACTTTAAATAAATATTAAAATCATTTAATTAATTAACTCAAAAACAATTGTTTTATTTTTTTTGTATATTTAATTTTAATTTCATTTAGAATCTACATTAAAGAATTCATTAGCAATATTTTTAGATATAAATAATATTGAAGAAGTTATTAAAGCAATTAAGTTTAAACATACAACATTTTTAGAAAAAGATCAAAAAAAAAAATCTCAAGAGGATCTAGAAATCCAAATATTGGACTCCAATAATGAATTAGAATATTTAAATACTCCAATAGTTTTAAATGAAAACATTATCGAAGATGAAAACAAAGAAGAAGAAAACAAAGATGACCTTGAGATAGGTGATAATAATAATGAAGGTAAAAATTAATGCTCTAGGGATTGTGTATTGAAAGTTTTATTAATTATTATTTTATATTTTATAGATTTTATCAATTTGGTTAAATTAGGTTATAAATTTAATTTATCAAAAAAAAAAATTGAAAAATTAATTGATTTTTTTAGCACAGTCCAGTTTGAAAATTTAAAAAATTTTAACAGAAGAGAAAAAAATTATATACAGGCAATTTCAGAAATATCTTCATTAAAAATAGGAGAAGATATTATATATTACATTGACCCAACTATTTATATAAACATTTTTTTAAATCAGTTTGGATATGATAGTTTTGTGTATACCAACAGCAATAAAAACAACAACAACAACAACAACAACAACAACAACAACAACAACAACAACAACAACAATTGCATACACCACAGATTTATTGATGGTTCAATATTTAAATATAGTAATAATAATACAATATGGGTACAAATTCATTTTGATGGATTAAACCTTGGTAATCACAATTCCCCCACTGGATGTCAACTATCATTTCTCAATTCAAAAAATCAATTCTTTAATAATAATAGATTTTTGGTATCATTGATCCCCAAAAATGTAGATTTCCATCATGTTTGTTACAAAATATTCCAAAATTTTCGAAAATATGAAGAATCACCTCTTAAGGTGGGAGAAAAGATGGTTTATTTTAAAATTGGAAACTCAGTTAACGATGCACCTCAGAAATCAAAAACTGCTGGTGTCAAGCAATTTAACCACAAACTGAAACCATGCATCAATTGTAATATAAATCTTCAAGAGATTTTAAAAATTGGTCCCAGTAATACACCTAGGTGTATTGAAACCACAAAAGAATTTTATATTTCCCTTAATAATAATATTAATCAACCCAACTTCAACAAACAACATTTTCAAGATCAAGCCGAACAATTAGGACTCAACTTCAGACCCTCTTTCCTAATTTCACATTCATTCAATATACACACCCAACTACCAGTGGATATACTCCACTCAGAATTATTAGGTGAATTGAAAAAAGAGATTAGTTTTATAATTCATGGTATCAAAAAAGAAGATTTAGAAACATTTAGAAACAGAAGTAAAAAGTTTATAAATTCTAATCTATTTGAAATTGATAATTTCTTTGCAAGAGAAATTATTAATGTATCGGAGTATATATTAGAAATTATTTATGGTCTGGTACCAATTGAATTTTATCAATGCTTGTCATTGCACATTAAATATGTGTTTATTTTATTACAAAGTAAAATATCACAATATCAATTAGAAGACTGTAGAGTACTCATTAATAGACATCATTCTCAATATCTAGAATTGTATGGTATTAGTAAAATTGGAAATAGTTCTAATTTTCATAGTATATACCATTTACTTGAAGATATCACAAGACATGGTACCCCTATCCATTTCTGGTCGAACGTATACGAAAAAAACAACAAGCTTATAAGAAATATAAAGAATAGTTTAACAAATCATCAAAACTACGAAAGAATACTGAAAATAGAAATGGTTTTGATGAAAGAGAAATTAAAACTTTATAAAGACCCACCCAATAATAATACAACAGGTATTTTTACAAAAGGAAGGCGAATCAATAGTAATAAGAATTTAATTATCAATACAACTTCACCACAATTTTATAGTATTTCAAACTTAGATGGTGAATATTATAAAATTAAAGATTCCATTGAACTAAATAGCCCAAACAACACAAAATGGTATGGATTAATTGTTGCTATTTTAGAAGAAAATATAATAATAAATTGGTATGAAAAGAATATAACTTTGGATTTCTATTCACTGACTGCCAGACATGAAATCCTCCCATTCTCTAATATAATTCATAGAGTAAGAAAAGTTTATTTAGGTGAAAATAAATTTATATTCTATGAATTTTAAAATTAAATAAAGTAATGTGCAAAATAAAGTATTATATATAAAAATAATTTTTTTTTTTTTCTGTTAGCTTTTTGTGACATTAGTTGCAATGACCAACATAAATTGCACAAATTTATTCGAGGAGAATATTTATCCTGATGATACTACTACCTTTTCACCATTATCTATCAGAAATATAAATAATAATAATACATCATACAATATTGGAGCACCGTTAAATATTAATATGCAATACCCACACACTCCATTAAATAATGTAGAAGTAAACACATTACCTACTCCTATTTTAAATCCTAATATTATTCCTATAGATCCCAATTTTTTATCAACCACAGTAAACAACAATACACCACTAAATATTCACCCTTCCCAAACTCCAATCAACAATTCAGCCAACGCATTACCGAGAACACAAGTTAATAAATCCGATTTAAATAATATACACGAAATCTTGAAAGATATACAAAAAAGAATTAAAAATATTGAACACAATCAATACAAATATATTTTAGATTTATCAGAAAGAGAGATAAAAAATGATCTATTGGATATCTTATTTAATTCAGCATCAATGGAAGTCACAATAGCAGAGTTAAGACTTGTATTATTAAAATATACAACGTCTATAACTGAGAGTTCAATTACTATTTTTATTAATTTTTTATCTAACAAAAAAAACAATTATAACGATAGGATCAAAAATTTTTATGATAAATTGGTGGATATTGATGTAAATATAGTTATATAATATAATTTAATTTAATTTAATTTCTAAATAATTGGAACTAATTTTTTCACATTAATATATCTATAGAAAGAAAATATAATTAAAGAACTTAGAGATGGTCTAAATAGACATCCAAAAACATTTTCAACATTACTACTTGATGACAAAGACAATAGGTATCCTAACTTAACAAAATTTATTAAAGAGCTATATAATTATAAAAAAGATCTGTCAGTCAACCATATCGATTATATTATCCAAAGGTTAAAATCTAAAAAAAATAGAAATAAAGTAAAAAGAAATAGAATTGAGTTTGAAAACTCAAATGTTGAAGATGATTAATTGATTAAATGAGGTTGTTGTTTTATATTATAGTTTATTTTGTTTTCACCATCACAATTATTTAATGTAAATAATTATTTACACAGGTGTGAAAGCAAAGATTAAAATTTACAATTTATTGATTTTTTTAAATTTTTTTTTATTTACATTTGGTATAAGTAAGTGATGGACAAAGAGAAAAATGATAGTTGGTATTAATAGATATTGAATTTTGTAGCCAGGTGAGGATATTGAGTTTTTGAAGTTTCAGACTTTGGTTTCTAGATATTTAACAAAGATGGAAGTGGTTTCTGCAACTTCAGAGTATCATATGAATGGAAAACACTGTTTGGAAAATAATAGATTTTGATTCTGCAACTAGGTGAAGTTGAATCTATTGCAATGATGAAACTGATGAAGAGAATCAAGGACAAGATGAAGATATTGGATTATTTTGGAGAGATTTTAGGTTCAAGAAGATTTGTAGAGGATTTTGACCTTAGAGGTGATAGTGATGAAAAAAGAATTGAAAAAATGAACAGATTAAAGATTGTTGAAAGAAACAGATCAGGCAATGCAATTTATTAATTAAATTATAGTATTAATACTGAGAATGTAATGAACAAAAATCTATATAGATTGCACCTTCAGAAGCCGAGAGAAAAGAAAAGTTAACAAAAAGTGAAATTAGATGAACAGTTGATGAAGCATCGTAGTGGTCATGCAGTTATTATTGTCTCTGATAATGGTAGAGGTATTGATCCACAATTTATTTCAAAAGTTTTTGATTGATATAGTCAAACTGAGACTCCAAGAAACTTTGGTTTGGGAATTGGTTTATATTGATTGAAGAATCAGTCCCTTATCACCTACCAACACTATTTTAAGTTAAGTAGTTTAAATAATGAAATCAGAGACCTCGTGGTGGTTCCTATGAAGATGAAATTTACCTGGGCTCTGATGATAGTTCTAGATTTACAATGTAACCAAGTTCATCTCCTTTCCAAACTGCTTCTTCTATAGGTAGTAGTATTATAACACCTAGATCTGATGATGACTTTGGTAGTAGTGAAGATGACAATCATCAGAATCATACACAACCAATTAAAGAACCTCAAGAAGAAGAGGATTCCGATGACGAATTGAAAAAACTTATACAACAAAAATTAAAACAATCGAACAACAAAAAGAAGGTACTGCAACAACTTCAAAAGACTCATTTAAAAAAGTATTTGGTTATCTAAAGCAACTATCAGAATACTTGAAATATGTCACATATAGATATTGAAAATAAATAAAATATAAATGTTATTTTTACAAGTCATAAAATAGTTTTTAACAAGTCATAAAATTGGCATGTATGATTTAATATTTTATATTTTTAAAAGTCATAAAATAAATTTTTAACAAATAATAAAATTGTCATTTATGATTTAATATTACATATTTTTAAAAATCATAAAATAATTTTAACAAATAATAAAATTGTCATTTATAGTTTAATATTTTATATTTTTATTACGAAATAAATAGCTGATTTATTAAACTTTTATTTATAATAAAACATATCATTACAATTATTTAAATTAAATTTTTATTATATTTATATCAAATCATTAAATATTCATTTGATAGTAAGGACAAATGAATCATTTATGACTCATTTAAAGTTTATTAATGTCAATAAAAATATCATTTATTTATCAATTAAATATCATATATGATAAAAATGTATGCGTAGTGCACATTATCCCAATGCTCTTTACTATCTATTGAACTTTCATTTCCAGACATAAAATTATAGAGTATAGTGAGATCAGTAACTGAATCTGGTATTGATCCTTTTACTAATGGGTATTTTAAATTGCTACCCAAAAATAATATTTCAACTGTAGGTGGTACTCTAATTGTCTCTTGCCAAAAATCCAATTCTAATTTTACAACATAATCCATTTTCATTCCCAATATTAATGTTTTTAATGTATTGGGAAAACTATTTAATAATAGTGGTGGTTTGATTCGTTGTATTAGTGCATGTGTTTTACATTGTATTTGAAGTTGTTGAATATTTATTGTTGTTGAGCATTCTAATTTATTTACTAAATCTATAAAGATTTGGTTTTGTTCCTCATATTGAATATTGATATTTTCAAATTTAATAGAAAATATATATTTTATAATATTATTAATTTTTAATTCATTATTATTAGTCTTTTTAAATAGTTTAAAAATTGATTGGTATTTGCTGGCTTGTTGACTTTTGTATATATAATCTATTGGAAATTCTTCAAATGTAAACTTTTTAATTTGTTGATTTAGTGTTTTACATGTTGATAGATATGATAATTTATCATTATCATTTAATTGTTGAAAAATTATTTTTAAAACTGTTAGTGGTAACATTAAAATATCAAAAAAAAAAAAATTTTTAAAAAATCTGATTTTAAATAATTTGATTTTGTTTTATTAACATTGATACTTTTTGATTTGGTGGTGAGATATTACTAATAGAGTTACTACCACTATAGCTATTTAAGTGTCATAACTTCTGCAGAATTCTTTAGTCTATTTGTTGTTGAAGTTGTTGAACTTCACCTTTACTCAAAATGGTCTCTAACTGCTTCTCTTCATCCACCAATTATAGCCTTCTTCTCCAATGCAGATTGATCACTTTTAGCTATAGTCGCATCCTTAATCAACTCATTAAAGATCTTAGTCTCCTGTTTCAAATGACTTTCATGTTCCTTCAACTGTTTCTTCATATACACTACGATCCATCTTCAATTATACATCTAATTTAACTTTTTGTTTGAGTAACTTTTCTTTTTCTCTCAGGTTCTGCAATCTGATAATATAGACTTTTGTTCATTACATTCATTCTCGGTATTAATAAATTGCATTGCCCATCTTTTCCTTCAACCAATGCATCCTTCTCTTTCTCTGCAATCTTTAATCTATTCCGTTTTTCCCTTCTCTTTTCAATACTATCATCAATATATTTTCCTGTACGATCTATAGCCATTATTCAATTTCACCTTTTAGAATCAAAATCTATTTTTCCAAATCAATACCCTTCCCTTTAGAATAGGTCTCAAATCACCCAATGTTGTCTTTTTCAAATTATACTGAAACATTTACAAAATGGTCCATGGTTCTAGAACACCTGCAGGTAATTTAAAATTTCCATTACAATCTTTGTAATCATAAGTCTTTGTTGGTGTGACATTGATAGATTTCCAAATAGTAACCACTCCATCATTGCAACTACTGGAGGTGTAGCATTTTTTTTACTAGTTTGTGAAGAGGAACTTTGTGATGACCTTATTTTCCTTGACTTGGTACTTCAGGTTCCATTCTAATATTCCAAAGTACACCCTCTGTATTTGATCAAATGAATTCTATTTACAAAAAAAAAATTTTTGCAGTTATTTTTTATATTTTACAGTTCATTATTATCAATTATAATATTTACTTGTATTTCACCATTCTATTATACAACATTGAAACTAAATCACCAGATTTGATATAATCCAAATTTATTTCAAATAAAATGTCATGAATTAATATTTAACTCCTGATAAAACAAATTTTTAAATGTAATTAAAATAACCCAATGTGGGTAAACTGTACAGTTTGATTACTTTTTGAAAACCACAGCTTACGCATTTAAAAATAGTGTTTCAATAAAGGGGTAATTTCAATTTAACAAATTTGACAACATTTAAATCGCCATATTGAATTAAATTTGTTTTTACTTAATTACAAGTGTTTTTATATAAGTAATTTGGAGACGATAATTTTATTTTAAATTTGCCAATTATTTGTATAAATAACAATATTAAAAAATACAATAAATTATTTTTTGAACTTAAATTACCTATAATGGTGTAATCATAACAGTTATGTAAAAAGATGAAATGAAAAATGTAAAATTCCTTCAGAAATTATTTGTATATAAACCTAAATTAATTTTCATTTTTTTTATTAATTAAAATGAAAATTATTTTATTACTATTTATTTTAGCTATATTTAAGGCAACAAATGCAACTTTAGGTGTAGATTTATCATCCCTTACGTCTTCTTCTTCATTTGGATGCTTAAAATTAAATGGTTTTGAATTTGCAATTGTTAGATGTTATCAGTCATTTGGTAAATTTAATTTCATAAACTATTCAATTGTAACTATACAATAAATTAAGTTCTAATATAATTATTAATAATATAGGTAGAGTTGATCCAAATTGTGCATCTTCAATTCTTAATGCATGGAATGCAGGAATGAATCGTGTTGATGCATATATGTTTCCATGTTTTTCGTGTGGTAATCCTGCAGGTCAAGCAAATACCTTGGTTAGCTACTTAAAAACTAATAATGTCAATTATGGAATGATTTGGATAGATATAGAGGGTCCAGGAACATATTGGGGATGTAAGTTAAAACTTTGCTTTCTATTTATAAAACATTCTACTAATTCTGTTTTTATATAGCTTCCCAAAGTGCTAATGCAGCTTTTTTTACTGATTTGGTCTCAGCTTTTGAAAAAGAAGGAGTTAGTATAGGAGTATACACATCAATTTCTCAATGGCAACCAATTATGGGTAGTTATTCTGGTGGATCAAAATTCCAACTATGGTATGCCCATTATGATGGGGTCACCTCATTTAATGACTTTACAGAATTTTCTGGTTGGTCTAAACCTAATATTAAACAATATCTTGGTGAAAATTCATTATGTGGGGCTAATGTAGCTCGTAATTGGTACCCATAAATAATACTTCATATATTATATAATAATATAATATTTAAAAAATACTTTTCCTTAAAAACTAATAAACTTAAATTTTACAGTGTCACTCAGATCTCTATTATCATTATATCTATCTCTGTCTCTATTATAGTCTCTATTGGTATCTTTTGAAGGTGTTTTGAAATCATTACGATTATGTATAAATCTGTTACCATCCTTGGGTTATTATAAAACTAATTTTAGAATATGACACCAACTAGTCCACCTCCACCACCACAAACAACCACAGTTTCATCAGGAGGAGCTACTACACCAACAACCACAGCAGGAAACAGTAATGTAAATAGTATTTCTGGTGTGGTGATAGTACAAGTGTATCACCCACCATCGGACTAAATAACACAAGTAATAAAATAACAACACTTCTGCTAATTCTACCACTACTACCACTTCTACAACTACAACTACAACTACAACTACAACTACAACTACAACTACAACTACAACTACTACTACTACTAGTAAATCTATTCCAACACCAAATGATGATATTGATGATGACACTTTACCCAAAGGTCAAAAGGTTGCTACCTATGTTCATTATTTTTTAAAGCACACTGGTGTCTATCCACTAGAGATGATTATAAGATTACATCCAGGACTATAATGGTGATCAAAGATTCACAAGAAATAGTTGTTAGTCTTCTCCGAGTTTGAATCCTCACTATTCTCCTCTCTGTTTATCATCTCATTCACTATAAAGTCTCTAATATCTGCTATTTGTGAGACTAGACAAAAGTAACCTAACTTCATTTCGTCAAACTCATTCGTCTCTTGGGCTTTATCATTATCAGTAATCCTATCATTCACTTGCTGTGAATTTACAAAACTCTAATTATAAATACTGGAGCAAAGAAATTTAGTTTAGTGTTATGTAAAAAATAGATACGCTCATATTGGATAGAAAAAAGATTTTTTGGATATTTTTGATTTTTACAACAGAATAAACCAAATTTTTGTATTTCGTATTTTTACCATATAAATACACACAACTGGGCATTCCAGGAGCAAAACTCCAAAAATTCAGAGGTGAGGGTCAGAGGCAGAAAGAAAAATAAAAAACACTCCCCTTCCGGGAATCGAACCCGGGGTATCAGTGTGAGAGACTAATGTGTTACCGACTACACCAAAGAGGATATATGCCTTTGAGAAAAAATTTTATTTTAGTTTTGTACTTATGTCGGCACTCATCAAAAACACAGCACTCAAAATCAATACCATCCGCTACAAATCCCTGAATCATGACACAACTGCAAACCAAAAAGATGCCTCCCCAAATATAGAGAGTCCGGAATCTCTATATAAAAGGTACAGATCATCTCATAGGCTACAACACTACCCAAGATACCAATCAATTCAAAATCATTATTCTCCATAGTTCCCCACCTGACTCAAACTCACCACCAAATAATCAAAACAAGTCATCACTAATCCACAAATCCAAACAAACCATGCCCTTACAAATATATTTCAATCAAACCAACTTCCCCTACCCATTTAAAGCCTAAAAACCTTTGTCTACACCCCATGAACATCATAAATCCACACCCACTATTCCAAAACCCAAATTCAATAAACTTCTAATTTTGTTACAAAAGGAAATTCCTTTTGTAGACCTCTAAAAAAAAAAAGTACTTATGTCCCTTTTCACTGTGTAGCTACATATCTATCTTATAAGTACTTCATTATTTATTAGTACTTTACACCAAAATGTAGGTTATTACAAGCTTGTTGTAAGAATCCATCTTATTACTTAAGGAGGAAATCCAGAGTTGGAAAATTAGAGACATGTAAAATTGGTTAGAGCTGAATTATCTGATTTGTTGCTTCTTTGGCCAAGTTTATTTCTCCACTGTGTTGAATCTGAATATTCAGACCATCTGAAGAAGAGATTGCTAAAGACAGAGAAGCCAAGAGAATGGAATTGGAAAGAAAATTACAAGAACTCAAAGAGCAAAAAACAAAAGTACTTAAACTATAGATCCACCTTATCTAGGCCCTATCAAAAAAAATTGTTTTGAATTTATTTTTATAAAAATATTTTTTTAATTGTTTAATCAAAAGAGAGACGGAATAACTTTTAATTTGATCTTGTGATTCTTTAGAAAATTGAATAGTTCGAATATAATTAATATTATCAATTATTCCAGGTACAATACCATCATCAAATAGTAAAACTTTTAGAGCATAGTATTTAAGTGACCAACCAGGTAGTGATGGGTCAATTCTAGGACCAGAGTATTCAAAAACCTTTTCACTTTTTAGTATCAAGTCTAATATGTGTACAGTTTTAGTAGCGGCTTGTAAATAGGTAATCTTGTTCTTTTCTAAATAGATTTGAACTTTAGGATCACATTGTGACAATGATTCAAATGTTTGACAAGATTGGTCAATTTGATGAATCCATTGATTAATCAAATCCAATTTTAGAGAATCTGGTAAATCTTTGAGTAGTAGATGATCATAACCACGGAAATTTGGTTGTTCTAGTGGTAGAGGTAAAATCTCAGTTTTTATGAGATTATATAGTTCACATTGATGTATATCCAAAGGTACCTCTATAAAATTCCAACAATCTTTCCAATTTTTAAATGGTATATCTAAAAAGATGGATAAATCCAACTTGAAGTTTTCTTGTTGTAATTCTTGTTGGTAGTTTTTAATCAACTTGACAATGGTTGGTATCAAATTGTGACTAATTGAATATATACTATTACAATTATCTTTTAACCATTTAATTAATAATTTTCTAAATTCCAAATTAGCAATAATACAACTAGTAATATCTGCTGACAAATGAGAATGATCCAAAGTAAAGAAATTAAAAAATTCCTTTCCATCAAAATCCTTTCTATGTACTAAAGAATTAAGATTGCCTAAATTCCAATTTCTAGAATAACTCCTTTCCTTCATAATTATTTGAAATAAAAATTCATTTGGTTTAATATTACTATATCCAAAAAGATAATAATATTTTGCAAATATTTCTGGACATTTAACTTGATAGAAATACTTTTTTTCAATTTCATCTCTCATATCTAATAATTTACATTTCCAAAGGAATTTTAATTCTTTACATGATATATTTTTATAATTTACTATATCATAATCATCAAATTCTTCTTCCTCTGTATTATCTTCATTACTATAAATAATTTCTTCTTCTTCTTCTTCTTTTTCTTCTTCTTCTATTTCTTCTATTTCTTCATCTTCTTTACTATTATTATTATTATTATTAAAATTATTAATATATTGAATGTCAAAATGATTTAAATCAAAATTATTAAATGAAAATATTATTTGTAGAATATTTAAATTATTTTGAGATTGAAAATATCTAATCCATGGTGAAAGTTTACTAGAAGATATTAGATTATATTCAATACAATATTCCATCATTTCAGTTGGATTTTGTAATTCTGAAATGGTAATTTCTACTACTATTTTAAACTTTTTATGAACCAAAACCAACAAACTATCTTGATTGAATTGATAATTATTATTTAGATATTGTAACATGTGAAGGAATTTAATTTGTACTATACCATTTCTTTGATAGTCTTGATATAGAGGCATTTTATCAACTAGAAATTCAAACATTTCAATAGATCCTTGACCAATAGCAAGTTTTAAAACTTCAAAACCAAAATTTACCAATTTAGAACTACTAGATCTATACTCAACAAGTAATCTAACAATTTCATATTGTTTAAATCCCATTGCCAACTCAAGTAATGAGTGACAACGATGAGGAATAAATCCAATACTTCTAACTAATGATACATTTTCAATTAGATATTTAAATACTGGTATCTTAAAACTACATAGATTATCTAAATTCTTATTGGTGGCTCTATGTTTATAGCTACATTCAACTGAAATATCAATTGTTACATTTAGTTTTTTTAACCAATCCAATACCAATTTTACCAATGAAAAATCAGCTTTAACTAATGATTTACCAAATGTTTGATTATCAAATGATTCTATTACTGAAAATAAACCACTACTAAATAATTCCTCTACTGATTCTCTATCATTATTTTCCAAAAAGTTAAATAATAACTTTTGACCATTAACCATTTCTTTTCTAATTAATTGTTTTTCAATTAAAAACTTTAACATTTTAATTGATTTTATAATATTACTTAATATAATTGGTTTAATTCTATTATTAATTTCTATCTTTTCTTCTTCATGACTGACTTCATCTTCATCTTCTTCATTTTCATCATTTTCATATTCTTCATATTCTTCATATTCTTCATATTCTTCATTTTTGGTATTATTATTATTAATATTATTAATAAATTGATCTATTAAATTATTATTATTATTATAATTATTAAAAATGAAATTAAAAATTTCAAATTGATTAAATTTAATTGAAGTTATTAATGGTAAAATGGAATAATCTTGATTACAAAGTTTTGATTGATATAAAAACTCTACCAAATCATTATAACCTTTAGAAACAGCTAATGATATCCATTTCTCTGGAAAATTCTTTAGATATTGTTGATGATTTTCCATTAAATAATTTATCATTTGTAAATTACCACTGAGAATCATTGATTCCATTACCTTATTAGAAGGTTTAACACTTTTAAATCTCTTTAGATATTGTAGAGAATCTAAAAATTTTAATAATTGTAGATTACCATTGGCTATAGCAATCATTCTTGATTGATTACTGATTGGGAATTTAAATGGTATTGATAATAAATGTTCAATTATCTTTAGATTACCACTAAAAGATACCAAATCCAATAATGTAGATTTCTTGTTTTTATGAATTCTTCTTTGACTTGACTGATGAAATATCTCTGGTCTATGTTGATATAGTTTTTTAAATAGTTGATAATCACAATTACCTCTTAAAAAATATTCAATACTTTCATATGACAATGAAAATGGATATCCATGATGAATAGAATGTTCAATTTTATCTACTAATAAATAAAAATAACCTTGTTTTGATATCCATGTTGATGTCATGCTAACATCAAAATAATAATGTTTTCTAGATTCCCTTTCCATTAAAAAAACATCTGGACTAATTCTAAATGGTTTAGTTGATAGAAAATTTAAAACTTTCCTTTTTAAATGTTCTATTCTCCATATTGCTAAAAATGTTAAATCCATCTTTGATATTTAATTAAATTTGTTATTAATTAAAACACAAAATTATCTATTATTGTGATAGTGTTGATTGTGGATAGGACATAGTTTTAAAAAAAAATTTTTTTTTTAAAAAAATTAATAGTCATTATAATTGAGTATAAGTAATCAAATTAATTGATTGTGCATCCTATAGACACCCATAAATTTCAGAATATATATTTTTGTTAAGATATATGTATATATATTTATATTTACAAAATTATTGTTTACTTTTTTTTTTTAATTTGTGTTTTATCTATTTTGAGGAGGATAAGGAGGTCTATTTGGATTTTGAGGTGGTGGTTGTGGAGCTCCAGTTGGGAAAGGTATACCTGGAGGGAAAGGGAAACCAGGTGGAAATGGTGGTACTTTTCCAAATGGTGGAATTGGGAAAGCTCCAGGTGGAACTTTTCCAAAAGGTGGTGGAACACCTGGAAATTGTGGAAATGGTGGTTGTTGTGGCATACCTCTTCCAGGTGGTTGTGGAACAACACCTGGAATCATAGGCATCATACTACCAGGTGTAGGACCACCTACACCTTTAACTGGTCCTGTTAGACCTGAGAATCCCATTGGACCTCCTGTAGAGGCACCTTGTGGATTCATTGGTGGAGGTACACCTCTACCTACACCTCTTCCAATACCAGGTCCTCCTGGTATCTGTGATGGCATTTTTGAAGTCACTTTTGACATATCAGGTGGTGCTTCAACTGACATTGAAACTACACTTTCACCTCTAATCAATACCATACCCAATGATCTCTTTTCCTCTCTATCTTCTTTACCTTTTTGTTTAATTCTTCTAAATTCCTCTGCATCGCAAATGACAACATTCATATGTTTATCAAATGCTAAAAATCTACCAACTATAATTCTACCATCTTGAATGGTAACTTTCATCCTATAGTTTATATATTGAAGAATTTTACTAGATTTTGGTAATGAACTCATTTTTCTTTTCTAATCTATCTAATCGATTATAATAGTTTTTTTTTTAAAGATAGATGTTGGATTCAGAAAAATGATTAAAAAAAAATAAAAAAAAAAATTCTGTATTTTCATTGTTGAACTTTTATTTTTTTAGTTTTTTTTTTGATCAATATCACTAAAAAATGGATAAATCATCAATCATTTTAGAAATTGGTAGTAAATATACAAAATGTGGATTTTCACCTGAATCAATACCAAGATTTATAATAGAAACAGATTTATCACCATTAAATTTAAAAAGCTATTTATCATCAGGCATATCTTGTGATAAATCTGATAGAGTTAATAATGAAACTATAATTTTACCAACTTTTCAACAATTATATGAATCTTTATTTTCTTTTATAAATCAATTATATTTTAAGTAAATATAAGATAATATATTATCATTCTTTATTATTATATATTAATATATCATTAAAGATTTTTATTATGTAAACCAGAAGATAGAAAAGTTATTATCGTTGAAAATTTAAATTTACCAAGAATATTTAGAGAAGCATTAGTTTGTGTACTTTTTGAACAATTTAAAGTACCATTAATTGTATTTATGAATCCTACAAGTTGTTTAGTACCATTATTAAAGACAACAGCATTGTTAATTGATTGTGGTTATTCAGAGACTAGAGTTTTACCAATTTTCGAAGGTGTTGGTATGATGAAATCTTATAATACCATTTCATTAGGTTTTCAATCATTAGAATTGAAATTAAATCAATGGTTTCTAAAACAAACTGAAGAAACTTCACCATTAATTAGTAATACAAATTATCAAAATCCACCAAATTCATGTAAACTATTAGAAGATTTATTAAATTCAGATAAAAATCAATCATTACTTGAAGATATTATTATAAAAACTTGTTTAGCTTTACCAAATAATAATAATAATAATAATAATAATAATAATAATAATAATGAACAACAACAACCAATAATATCAAATACTAGATATAGAGTTAGTAAACAATATAGTTTAATGATACATAATACAGTTAGATCCAATTTAGTAGAGAGACTTTTTCAACCAAATTTAGAGATTGAAGAAAGAGATGAAAAACAACAATTGGAGGAATCTTATCAAGAAGGAAATTTAGCAACTACAGTTTTGGATAGTTTATTATCAGTTGATGTAGATTCTCGAAAAGCACTATGTCATAATATGTTAATAGTAGGTGGTACCTCGCAAATTTGTGGTTTTAAAACACGTTTAATTTCTGAAATTAAAAAGCAATTGGAAATCAATTCAAAGTATAGTTCATTATCAGGTTTGAAAAATCATTTTAACTATATTAAACATAGTTATCAATCAAATTATATAATGTGGTTAGGTGCCTCTTTATTAGCAACTGTTATTGATCACATTCCTTCAAAAATTACTTTGGAATCATTTTTATCTTATCCTATACATCCTGATACTCTGAGAAGACAAATCATCTTACCGGAATGGGAAAAAGTTTTACCAATACCATCACCTTATCCCCAAGTTACAAGTAATTTTAATCCAATGCAATTTTCTTCCTCTTCTTTATTTTCACCTGTAACTTCTTCAACTGATCTTTCTCATTATTTAAAAAATAAACCACCTGTATCAACATCTTAAGATATTAAAAAGATAACTTCAATTAAATCAAAATCTGCAGAATCATCTAATTTTTTTTTTTTTTTAATTTTTTATTTGAAGAAATTAGAACAACATAGATATTTTTTTAATGGGAAATATAACATCTAATAATTATACGAATAATATACCACAAAATGAAAATGATAATATAAGTTTACCATTACCAGTTGGTATAAATAATGCATTAGATGTAGATCCAATATCAATGTCAAGTAATTGGTCAGCATTTGGAATACATAGTACATTTAACGATGAATTTAAACTATTGATATCAGAATTACCTATACCAAGTGATGATAGTTTAGATTCATTTATGGAAACCATGTTATTTAGTTTAAATTTCTCAGAGACATCGAATCAGTACTATTTAGAGTTTATCATTAATCAACTCTCTAAACGATTAGCAAAAAACAATAGAGTTTCAAAAAACTTTAATAGAATTCTATGTCATTTCATTCAAAAGATTAATATATTCAATGAACAACTTTTGACCTTATCAAAATATCAAACACCATCAATGAAAATGGATCATTCTGTTGAGGTACAATTGTATACTCACCAACAATTCCTCATCAATTATACCATTCTATTGAAATCTTTTATAAAATATCTCATTGAAAATATGGATACTATAAATCTATTAGAACAATTCACTTCACCTGATGGCTCCTTTAAATCATTACCTTCTGATTTAATTTTATCAATTTTAAATTTTTTATCAAATGAATCAAAGTTTGTATTTTTAATTTATAATATTTAATATTTAAATTTCTAATCTTTTTTTACCTCAATATATAGAGATTATTCTTATGATTTACATTATATACTATTAAATTTTTTATTAATATTATTTTCAACAGAATTGTATTTACCACTACAAAATCAAATTAATAATCAAGAAAGTAATAATAATAATAATAATAATTTGTTTTTAAATATATTAATGGATATTGTATATAGTAATCCAAACTCACCAATAGTAAGAGGATTTATAAATAATTTATTCAACTCTATAACAAATAATAAACCTAGACCCAATACAACACATGGCATACTTAGTAAAATAGGTACAGCAGCATCCTATATATTACTATTGCCATGGAATGCATATAAATATTTTTTTCCACAAACTAATAATCTAGATTCAACAATCTCTGATATATCACTATATAATCTATTGGTTCTAATTCAATATAATTATCCAAAAGGTAATACTTTTAGAAAAATTTTATCAGAAATTCAAGATAAAGATTGTATGTATTATTTTAATATTTTTTAATATTATATGAAATATATTAATATATTATTATAAAAGTTGAAAATGATGATGTTAGTAAAATTAATAGATTATCAATACAATTTTCAATGTCAATGTTGTATGATTTTATTAATAGATCACCATCATCTGATAGAAATTTATTGTTATTATATTATCTATTACAAGAGAATACTAGTTTTTTTAAATATGTACAGAGTAAAACGGATTTGGATGGTTTATTATTACCAATGATAAAAGTGCTCTATCTATCATTTGAAGAGAAACCTCAACAAGTCTATATGATATTGATTATTATATTGATACTCAGTCAAGATCCACTATTTAATGAAAATGTTCATTCTCTGATATTAAATCAAGTACTATGGTATAAAGAGAGACTTTTAATTGATATCTCTTTAGGTGGTTTATTAATGGTAGTTTTGATTAAAGCAATAATGATAAATTTATCAAAACTAAGAGATGTACATTTACATACCAATTGTCTAGCTATTCTAGCAAATCTCTCTTCTAACATTTCAAATATCCATCCATTCGTTTCCAATCGTTTAGTTAAACTTTTGGAAATTCTTGGTAAAAGATATTTAAAAATTAAATCAAATTTATTAAATACTCAACAAGATATTAATAATAATAATAATAATAATCAAAATCAAAAAGAAATAATAGAAGAAGAGTTAACAACACATTCAGATTTTATATATATAGTTTTACAAATAATTAATAATACATTAACATTTAGATCACATTCCAATCCCAATTTAATCTATTCACTATTACATCAAAAAGAATATTTTCCAATATTTTTAAATGATGAAAATTTATCTGCAATAAGTAATAATATTCTAAATATATTGGAATATTTTAATGGTGAATTAAAAGAGGCTAGTATTCATATTAATCAACCAACTTCGGAATGGTCAAGTGAAATGATACTAAAGTTAATTGAAACCAAATCTAAAGCTCTAGTGATACCACCACTAGATCAGGAATCCATTTTACGTTTTAAATATGAAGAAGAGGAAAATAGTAGCGAATTTATTACTCCCTATGTTTGGGCAATCATTTATAATTTCTCTGGTGAAAAATGGTCAAATTCTGAAAAGATTTGTCTATTTCCAACTGCTAATTCAACTATGGCTCCAACAAACATTAATTCTGGTAATAATATAATTGAAAAATCAACAAATGATTTATTAATTGAATTAAATTTAGTTGATAATGATGATAAATCATCTTTAGTTGATGATAATAATAATAATAATAATAATAATAATAATAATAATAATAATAATAATAATAATAATAATAATAATAATACTTCTCCACCAAAATCACCAATTAATAAAGAATCAACAATGATTGTTTAAATCTAAATATTAAAAAACTTTTTTTTTTTTTTTAAATCATTTTTGCACAAATCGAGTCGACTTGAAAAAAGAAATGAAATAATGATAAAGAATACAATTACAAAATTAAAAAATGTTTATAATTTTAATAGAATATCATCAATAAGATCTTTTTATTATAATAATAATTATAATAATAATAATTATAATAATAATAATTATAATATAAAAATTCAAAATAGATTTTATTCAAATAATAATATAGAATCAATATCAAAAGAAAATAGTAATAATTTAATTCCAAAAAATTCATCTATAGTTTCATTACATTTTAAATCACCATTAAAGAATAAAGAAAACATTGAAAGTTATGATGTAATTGTTATTGGTGGTGGACATGCAGGTACAGAGGCATGTGCAAGTTCAGCTAGAGTTGGTTCAAAAACTTTGTTAATAACACAGAGTATAAATACAATTGGTGTAATGTCATGTAATCCATCAATAGGTGGTATTGGTAAAGGTAATTTAGTTTGTGAAATTGATGCCTTGGGTGGTTTGATGGGTTTGGCTGCTGACGAATCTGGATGTCAGTTTAAGGTACTTAATCAATCTAAAGGTTCAGCAGTTCATGGTCCTAGAGCTCAAATTGATCGTGAATTATATCAAGAATCCGTTCATAGATTATTATCACAACAAGATAATTTAGATATACATGAAGGAATGGTAGATGATTTGATTTTAAATGAAAATAATCAAGTTATTGGTATAAGACTTGACAATGGAAAAGAGATTAAATGTAAAAAAGTGGTAATTACAACTGGTACTTTTTTAGGAGGTGTTATTCATATAGGCTCAAAGAGAGTTGCTGCAGGTAGAATAGGTGATAAAGCTGCAACTGCACTCTCAAAGACATTAGATAGACTAGGTTTTGCATTGGGTAGATTAAAGACTGGTACTCCACCTAGAATAGATGGTAAATCTATTGATTATAGTGGACTTGTAATTCAAAATGGTGATAGTATACCCAAACCATTTAGTTTTTTAAACTTAAATGTCAGATCAGATTACAAGGAATTGTTATGTCATATGACTAGAACAACAGAGAAATCACATCAGATTATTATTGATAATCTAGATACCAGACCTGAATTGGATTCAGGCGATGGTAAAGGACTTGGTCCTAGATATTGTCCTAGTATTGAAACCAAAGTAGAGAGATTTGAAGGTAGAAGTCATCAGGTTTGGCTAGAACCTGAAGGCTATAATACCGATGTAATCTATCCCAATGGTATTAGTATATCTCTTCCTGAAGATGTTCAAATTGAATTTTTAAAATCAATTCCAGGTTTGGAAAACGTTAAAATGTTAAGACCTGGCTATGCAGTGGAATATGATTATGTAGATCCACGTGAACTAATGTATACATTAGAAACTAAAAAGATTGGTGGTCTTTATTTAGCTGGTCAAATTAACGGTACTACTGGTTACGAAGAAGCAGGCGCACAAGGAATTGTTGCTGGTATTAATGCATCTCTATCAGCACTCAATAGAGATCAAGAATTTATAATTGATAGATCACAAGGTTATATTGGTGTACTCATTGATGATCTTGTAACTCTTGGTGTTACTGAACCTTACAGAATGTTTACAAGTCGTTCAGAATATAGAATATCATTAAGAGCCCATAATTCAGATAAAAGATTAACAGAAATGGCATATAAAGTGGGATCAGCATCCAAAGAACGTTATCAAGAATTTCAAAAAAAACAAAATCTCTTGGATAGTGTGGTTGATAAACTCAAAGAACTTAAATTCTCACCTTCTGAGTTCCTATCGATAAACATTGATAATGTTAAAGAAAGAAAGTCACTTTATGAAATTTTAAAAAGACCACATGTTACATTTGAACAAGTTTGTCAATTGATACCTTCCGATCAAAGATCACTCATTGACAATCTACCTAAAGAACTTATACCCATTGTAGAATCTGAATGTCAATACTCTGACTATCTGTACAGACAACAATCAGAAATTGATAAATTCAAAAGAGAAGAATCCAGAAAATTACCATTAGATCTAAACTATCATGAAATTACACAGCTCTCTACAGAACAAAAACAAAAACTATCTCAAGCTCGTCCAATGACACTAGGATCTGCTTCAAGAGTACCTGGTATAACTCCAACTGGTCTATTGGCAATTTTATCTCATTTAAAAAAACAAAATAAAGAACTATCCAATCAACTCTAGAGATGGTATTTAACAAAAACCATCAATTGAAATCACTGAAAAAAAATGGCGGTTTTATTTGATTTATTTTTATTTAAATTTTTGACGGTTTTTTTTTTTGGTTTAAAAAATTCTAGTGGGAAAAATTTTCAGATATTTTTTGTCCTCATTTTGATATCATAGTTTTGTTGTATATTTTTAACAGAATTTATTTATAATTTTTTTTTTCTAAGTGTAATAATATTTACAAAACAACATGGAGCCCAACACATCAGAAACTACCACCACCACCATTGCTACTTTGAATCACTCAGTATCCAGTGCCAATTTGACTTCAAATGTCGAAGCCAATTTCAAAGAACGTTTAGAAGGTCCAAACTGTCTATTATGTAACGGTGCCTTAAAAGGTTGTTCAGTTTACAGTCATTACATTAACTGTTCAAGTAACTTCCTTAAAGAATTACAAAACAGTTTTGTTCCAAGTTCTATTCTCTCTTATTGTATTGATAGAGTAATTATCATAAAAACAAACTATATAATATATATATATATATATATTAAAAAAATAATTTTTATTAACATGTTTATAAATAGGAACTTTTGGAAAAAATTTACCATTCTCCAGAACAATTGGGTCAATTACAAGCAGTCATCAGTCATTTACAAGCTATTCAAGCTAACATTACTCAAGGTCAAAATAAACCAGTAGAACAACCATCAACTCCAACTCAAACTAACCAAAAGAAAAAGAAATAAACAAATCACTAAAAATAACCAAATCTAAAATAAACAATATCGGAGGCAATTATTTATCTTTTTTTTAAACTAATCGACACCTCTTCATCTTTTTTTTTTTGAATGATAAATGATATTTTAAATATTAGTATCTAATTTTATTTGTTTTGAAGGTCTATTTTCAGGATCTAAATCTTCTTCAATATCATCATCTTCAATTAAATCATCTTCGACCATTTTATCATCACCATCTTTTCTTTGTTTTCTTTCGTCTGTTCCTGAAATGTATTTACGATATTGTTTCTTTTCAATAGTGTGAAGATAGGTTTTGAAAATGGTGCTATCTGTAAATGTTGGAATTGATAGATTATTAATCAATTGAACAATTGCAGAATCAGTTTCAACTTGCCAATTGGTAGTATTGATTGACAATACAAAGGGATCGGTAGTCTCCATTGTGACTAGTGATACTAAATATTGATCTTTACCAACTAAATCAATAGAAATTGGTTGTGATCCAACTGGTAATGTAAGCGATTGACTTAGAGTCAATTGGTTTTCTGAAAGTTGATAGAATTGAATAATATTAAAATTCTCAATGCTAACTGCCAATAGATTAGTGTTACTGTTGTAGTGTTGAGGAATTACAGTGGCATCTTTTGATAAACTGTTTAAATCTAATTTCTGTAAGACTTTACCTTCTAACCAATTCCATAGATATAAATGACCATCACCAGAACCACTGATCATCAATGATGGTTTGTTTAGTGGCATTAGTAACTTGGTTACATATTTTTCACTGGCTAAACAGAATACCTCAATATCATAGGCATTTGGGTAGTTTGAAACTCTAATCTTTTCATCACGATCACTTGTCAATAGATATTTAAAATCTCTTGAGAATCTAATATCTGTGATACTACTGTAATGTCCCAATATCAAATTCTTATCTTGTTCTCTTAAATCTTGTTTAGATTGTTTGTTAACTGTTAAATCTACAATATGATTCTTTGAATCGTCAACCAAAGAATATTGTAAAACATCACCACATTTATCAGCAACTAAAATTTCATCCTTATCTGATAATGCTGTATATATAATTTTTTTATTGGTATTGCTATTATAAATAGAATTAGTATATTTCATTGAATACTGATATAGAAGTGTGAGAGTGGGTGTGTGTTGATTATACATACAATGATTTAACTAATTTAATAGAAGTTAATTCATTATTAATTTCCCAAATTTTAATATGTCTATCGTGTGATGTAGTAATTAATGTATTATCTTTTTGGAATTCTATTGAACTTAGAATCAATTGATGTTGTTGAGTGGCATCTATAGTAAGGAATTGTTTTGATTCTAATGCTAAAACATACAATAGATTATTCATTGCAAAAGCTAATAAACTACCATTGTTATTTGTAGCCAATAGATTCAATGGAATCTTTTTTAGTGTAATTTGATTTGGACTTGTATCTTTATATCCAGGTGAATTCTTTTTAGCTTTTCCACCTCTTCCTTTTCTACCACCCATGACTTTCGGCTTAGTTGTTCAAATAAAAAATTTTTTGCTAATTTAAAAAAAAAACTATTCTAAATAATAGTAATTTATTCTAAAATCGATAGTGTGATCGTTCATTTTAATAATTTTAGTTTATTATAAATTTAGAATAAATTCAATGATTATTTACAATGATGAATCTAAATCTAAATTACCATCCGATCGAACCTATTTATTTTTTTGAAAATTTTTCAAATGGCAGTTAATTTTTTTTTATTTTTCTCAAATTTTCAATCACTAATAATATGAAATCAATTATTACTATTAATTAAAAAATATATACAAATAATAAAAAAAGACAGAAAAAGTAAGGTTTTTATTTTTAGGTTAAATTTTGATCAAATATAGCTATTATATATCTCATATCAAATAAACAACATTTTTTATAAATATGTTCAACTACCAATTTTGGAATTTATAGGGAGGGTAGAGAGAATATTTTACTATTATTATAAACAACAATACCCACATAACTTTGTGTTTGATTGCTTTTAAAATTTGAATTTAAACACAAATTTTCCAAAAACAAAAAAATATAGAGGGGAGATAGGGAATAGTTATAATAATACATCAAATCAACACAACAAAGAACCCACCACTCATATATTTTTTTTTTTTGCTTGTGTTTTTGATCTTTATTTGATTTAACGGTGATAACAATATTAATTTTGTGTATTTCAAATTTTAATAATAATAATAATAATTATTTTTATAAAATCAATATATTTTTTTTTATAACCTCCTACTCCCTCTTTTGAAGATTATATTATTTATAAATTACAACTTGGATTTGTAGTTGTATAGTTTTTTCACCAAAACTCCAAAATTCGTTTTCATTCTAAAGTTGTTGAAAATAGTGGTGGTGGGTGAACAAATTAAAGGTTAACCAGCAGTAATTATTGGAACAGACAACCAACCCACTCTCTCACTCTTCACTTTTCCTTCAAAAAGGAAAAAAAATATCAACAAAATATCAATTTCAAATATTTTCTTTGTACAAAGGTATTTAAATCCCGGTTATAATATTTAAACCAAAAATAACAAAAATACCAATATTACCCATTTAATTAAAATCAATATATATATTTTAAATTGTTTATTTGTTTTAAATTCATTTCATTCTCAAAAGTCATTTATACTAATTACTTTAAATAATAATAATTTTATAATAATTATTAATATTAAAACAAAAAAAATGAAGTTAATGATTCAATGCTCAAAATTTCAAGAGAATAGGTGGAAACCCAATCAATGTTCAAATTGCTTTTTATATCATAAATCAACAACGACCACAATTAACAGTATCAACAATCAAGAGATTGCAGATAATTTAAAATCAGATTATTTATTATTACCATCTAAATCTGCAGAATTAAATAATAGTATAGATTCTGTAGAAACAGTAACCAGACCTCTCCTTAGAAAATCTATAGAGATTCATAAAAAACCCATAGAAAAGACATTACCTCTTTTATTGTACAAAGAAACTAAAATTACACCTAAGAAAATGCAAATTGTTCAGTTTAATGAAAATCAACAACAACAACAGGAACAATGTAAAAACATACAAAAACCAACAAGAGTTTTATTATCCAGTGATTCACAATCGCAATTATTACATAATAATATGAATAGTAGTAGTAGTAGTAGTACTATAACTACTAATAATACTCACATGTGTAAGGAATTTGCACAAAATCAATGGAGACCCAATATATGTACCTATTGTTTTTTGCCAAAATCCAAACATACAACAACTACAACTACAACTACAACAACTACTATGTCATCACCATTACAAAGTACTACTATATCAACAACTACAACCATTACAACTACAAGTTCTCATAAATCACCAAATAATATAGCTCCCCTCCTTAGACACAAATCAAAATCATTACCACCAAAACTTTTACCAAAACTTTCACAAGCCTCTTTAGAATTATATTCAACTACTTTTCAACTATGTAAATTCACCATTATACCACCAATTATTTTATCTTCTGATTATTTGAAAAAACCAATTTTAATTGAAAAACATCAACAACTACAACCTACAGATAATATATCAACAACAACAACAACAACAACAACACCCACAATTACAACAATTACAACAACACAACCTATAGAAACTCAACAGCAGAATAATATTAGTAATAATAAAATAGAAGATAAAAGTAAAAATAGATATTCAATAACATTTTCAACAAGCAAACAAGAACAACCAGAGTTGTTATTGGATGATGAACTACCAAAATCCAGAAGAAATAGTGGAACTATACAACCATTACGTTTGAAATCCTTTTCATTTTGTAATAGTCATAGTAATAGTTTAAATTCATTTGATGATGATCCATTTAGAGATTTTGAAGATTTAGTTGACGATGATGATAACGATGAAAATAATGTTAATGGTGATATTGATTCTACAAAAAATGAAACATCATTGACTATTACAACACCATCTCAAACTACAATGCTAACGAGCACTACAACTATACTTCAAAGTCCAAGATTAATTGAAACAACTACCACTACAACATCTAGTATCATTCCATCATCATTAAAAGAACCTACAGTTACAGCTAGTAGTACCAGTAGTACAACTAGTACAACAACCAAAAGAAAATCACTAAAAATGGATCAATACAAGGAAAAAGAAGATGAGTGGGACCAAGGTGTGGATTTATCAACATTTCTCAGTGTACAAAGAAAAAAGAATTCGCGATCCAATACACCACGTTCCAAACTTGGTGCCATGTCATCACTGATGGAAGATTTCTCTTATTGTTCTAATAAGTTTATGGAGATCTCCAGTGTCAAAGAGGAGGCTCAGAGACAGTCTATTGACTTTGGTGGTGGTATTCATCCAAATGCATTTGAGGCATTCATTGGCATTCTAGAAGCCAAACAAAAACAAATTGAAAAGGCATTCCAAAGACAAAAAATTGACAAGAGTGATTGTGATATGCTCTCTGTAGAATTAAATTCTGTAAAGGATCTCCTAAATAATCTAATGGAGAATTTCAATAGAAATCCTCCAGTTATCCCACTTCAAAACGCCAAAGAAGTGAAACAAGATATCAAATCACATTCTACACAAAGACTTTCTGCCAATTTATCAACAAGTATTTGTGTTAGCGCTATTAGTCAACCTTCAAATGATTTTATTGAAACTCAATAGTTTATTATATAACAAACAATAGGATAAATAAAATCAATTATTAAACCACCAATATTTGTATATATTTAATAATTATTTTGTTCTATCATATTACTATTTTATAAATGTTATACAATATCAACCACAGCACATTGATGTTGAAGATAAATAAAAATGTGAAGGGAAAAAACGAAGTGTTTAATTTTATTTTTTTTTTTTTACATATATTATGCATTAAAATTTCACATTTATTATGCCATTCATTCAAGAAAACAATACAAATAATAATGGCTTTGAAAAGAAATCAATAAAAACATGGGATCTCAGAGATGTAGAGAATTGGATACTATCATTTAATAACTTTCCTGAAAAATATAAACTATCTCTGTCAAAATGTAAAAATGTACTGGAGTTAATGAATTGGAGCAGAGATGATTTTAAACAAATATCCTTTGAATTGGCTGATTCTCTCTATTTACATTTTCAATCTAGATTATTTTTAGAAGATAAAGAAAGTATGTTCAAGAATGTTTGTTTTATATAAAATTATGAGAAATAGTATTAATGCGAATAATAATTAGAAACAATATTTAGTAGAGGATTACCAATATTGTACCCAATAAAGTTTGAAAAAAATAGAGTATATTTTGAAAAGGAATTAAAGTATTTATTACCACAATGTAAATTAATAGAGAGACCATTAAAAGATCCTTATAGTGGAGTGGAAAGGTGGCCATTGAATAATAATAAGATTAGTTATACATGGTTGGAAAAGGATACAAAATCATGTCAGAATTTCTTTGAAATATTTCAATCCACTCAACAGTTTATATTAGACGTTATATATTCAATAATGGAGGAAGATTGTAAACATTTTACTATATCATGTAAAACTGGTATCTCTATAAATGGTATTGATCAAGGTTTTATATACATTTATAGAACCAATGATTTTATACCTATCGGTGTGATTGAACTGGATAACCCCAGTGATGTCTCATCAAAATGCACCAACTATGAAATGAATAGTTCAGTAATTCATGGTATACTCTATGAGGAAATGAAAAGACTAAAATATGATTATGGTCAGAGAAATTGTTTTGGAATCTATACAACCTATCATCAATGGAGGATCTACTCTGATCATGATAATATAATATCATCACTAGATATAGAAAATGATAGTAATAATAATATTAGTAGTAGTAGTAGTAGTAGTAGTACAATTACACCAATAATATTACCAACAACACCACCAAAACAAGATTGTGGAGTTAGAAAGTACTCTAAAATCTTTGAAACAACTGCGGAAAAAGAAAGATCCGTTTATGGATCACAGGTATTTAATCATAATGACCCTGAATTGGCATACCATCTAAGAAATACAATATTAAAGATGATGAATAGTCCAAGATTGGATGTTGATATAAATAATAGATTAGAATTTATTCAACTGACTAGAGAATCCTATAAATGGGTACAATTTGAGGAAAAACCTCAATTCAATTTCAATTTGATTAATCATACCAATATACTAAAGAAAGCAAGACATCTCTATTTGATTGAGGATCTAGGTAAAGATGTTAATGGTAAAGTTTGGTTGAGTTTTACCAATCAGGGTCAAGTGTTGGTACTGAAATTCTATATAAATAATAGATATGACAGAACAGATTTACAATTGGAACATAGAATTTGGTCAAATGTTTGGAAACTTCCAGTATATATTAGAGAGTGGAATCATAATCAGGCATTAATGATGCCATATGTACAGACGATAGCATATGATTCACCTCGTTGGAAAGACCAAACTTTTATCAATATGGTATTGAAGGCCATTGATAAACTTTTAAATCACGGTTATTCTCATGAGAATATGAAAAGAGATCATATTGGCATCTATATAGGGTCAAATGGTCATGAAAAAGTTTTATTATTTGATCTATCAGAATGTAAGAGAATTGATAAATCCAATCAAAAACTAGTGGAAAAGAAAAGAAATGAAATGATTCAGGATTTATTTCCACCCGATCCACCACCTGCAATTTAATTTTGAATAAAAGAGAAACACACCATTTGTGTGTTTTTTTATTGATCAAATACAATGACACCTCTGAATCTAGCCTTGTTAATCTCAGCAAGTGCCTTTGGAGCCTCTTCTAGTTTATAGGTTTGAATCATTGGTACTACATTATGTAGTTTGGAAAAGTTATAGGTATCTTCAACATCAAAGTTATCACCACTGCTTGAACTATGGATAGATCTATTGGCAATGAGGTTAATTGAGTTTACTGGAATTGGTTCTGTCATTGGAGCTAATATTAAAAGTTTACCTCCACGACCTGTACAATATTGTAATTCAGTGGCAACGTTAACTGAGGGAGCAGTGGCAACAATCAATTTGACTGAACCTAGTTTTGCTAAATCCTCTTTCCATGTTGCTGTACTGGTATCAATGTAATGATGAGCTCCCAATTGTTTGGAAAGCTTTTCTTTTTCCATACTAGTTGAGAGAGCAACTACTTCATAACCCATTTTATTACAGTATTGAACTGCCAAATGACCAAGTCCACCAATACCAGATACTGCTACTAAACTTCCAACTGGAATATTCAGATTTCTAATACCATTAAAAGTGGTAACACCAGCACAACCAAGACAAGCTGCCAATTTGGGATCATAGTTTTTTGGTACAACTGCAAAGGCATCTTCTGGAGCAACCATATATTCAGCATATCCACCATTATAGGATAAACCACATACTTGAGATTTTGAACATAAAACCAAATCACCATTTCTACATTCTGAACATTGGTGACATGCATTACCACCAAACCAACCAACGCCTACAAGATCACCAATTTTATGTTTAGTTGAACCTTCTCCGATTTGATCTACAACTCCAATTACTTCATGACCTGGTACAATTGGTAATGGGTTATGTAATGCTTGAAGTCCTACAAAAATGTCAGTGTGACAGATACCACATGCTTTAACTTTAATTCTTAACTGATTCTTTCCGGCATTTGGAATTGGTAATTGAACTATTTCCAATTTACCTTTCTCTTTATACTGTGCAGCTTTCATCATTTTTGGTTTTTTAGTTTTTTTAATTTAATTTTTCTTTAATAGAATTGCAATGAATGTTCATGAAAAAAAAAAATTATATTTATAATGTTTTTTAAACCCGACACGAATAAACATTATCTCTGATTTGACAAAAAAATTACGAGTATATTATTACCGTTAAAATTCTATTCTAGAAATTTAAATATATTCTCTCGTTCTTTCAATTGTTTTGTCCCACCACAGATAAGAAATCTAGATTTAGAATATTTTTTTGTTTTTACAATTTTTAAATTAAAAAAAAAAAATATTATAAATCTTATAAAGTGTATTTTGTGTAATTTGGATTAACAAATCATCATATTCTATTCTGAATTTAAAATATCTTGAATGATTGATTTTGATTCTTTTTTTTTTATAAATTTTTTGGGTGAATAAAATAATGAAACTACCAACAATAATAATACGAGATGTAATATTAGAACTATTTAAAATCTTTAATTCATTAGATTATTTGGAATTTATTTGTGATTTGATAGGGCAAGTTTGTAAAGAATGGAGAAATGTATTACCAAAAGTATATTTTCAATCATTGGTTAGAATAGAATCTTTACAAGATTTGAAAAGACTCATAAAGATAAGGAGAAACTATCGCGTAACGATACTGGCATACCAATTCAATATGAATCTATCAGAGGTGTTTAACATGTCACCAGAGAATATTGATTATGTTAGAATTGAAATTGCACCTTCTGTCACTCAGGTTCAGAATAATAAACACAATAACAAAATTGAAGAACTTTTAGAATGGTTTCCAAATATAAGACAATTGTATTTAGGTGTAGTCTACCAAAATCACATAAATGTTCTTGATAAAGGATTTCATTCAGAGAGTAGTCCATATAGACATTTACTTCCTAAACATTTGGAAGAGTTAAAACTTTCTATTGAATGTTCTATCAATTCATCAATGTACAATGTCTTTGATAATATCTATCAATTGGAGAGTTTGGAGACTCTGAATATAGTCAGCATAGTCAGTAGTTGGAATTGGAGATATGAATTCAGAGAGCTTCCTAGACAATGTCGAGATATTTCACTTAACCTCACACTAATAACAGACCAAAGTCTAATCAGTCTTTTTAAAAACAATCAACATTTATCAAGATTTTCAATTGCAGTCTCCAATGGTAGTAATAATAAATTGGATCTTCTATTACAATACTTACCAGTAGATTTAGAGTTCATCAGTGTGAGTATTCTAAATACCCAGTTTCCAGTTCAACAATCTTCTCTATCAGAATATCTAAGTTTGAATAAAAGTTTAAAACAATTCTCTCTAAATTGCTTAATTGCAAAATTAGATCCTACAATATCCTCTTCCTCAAAAATACCAATGAGACATCAAACCAACTCTGTTCTCTCCAAATACACAATCAAAGAATCAATGAACAACCATTACCTACCTGAATTCCTCACTGGATTAAAAACATTATTTGTGCACTACCTAAGTGGTTCCAATCAAATAATGAATCAAATTCAATACCACTACATTACCACTCTAAAAAAACTATTTCTAATTGACACAGTACTCACCTGTAACAACATTTTATTAATCTCCGAAACTATAAAATCAAGTAAATGTATCCAGCTATTGATGATTGTTGAATATCCAAATTCAAAATCAGCCAATGGTTATTTTGAAAGTGCATGGACAGAATTTTGTCAATGTCTATCACAAAACAGCTCTCTGACACAACTATATATTGACACTTACTCAACCACCAGTGATGTTATTAATTGTATACTGGGTCTCAAATCGCACCCTTCATTAGTGCATTTTGGTTGTAGATATATAAAACAACTTCAACAATCCTATCAATCAGTATTTGATGCCATTTGTACCAATTCCACATTAACCAGTCTAAATATCTCCACTCTATTTAGATTCCTAAAACCTCAACAAAATTTTGATTTACTAATCTCTGCAATTAATGGAAATTCCACACTCAGACATTTAAACTTTAGAGAAAATTCTTTACCAAATCAATTGGATCGCTTTCAACTTGAAAAATTAAATAGAACCCTATTACAATCAAAAATGATATCAATTGATTTGGGTTCTAAATTCCTTCTATCAAATCCTCGAATTTATTCAACTTTTAAATCAAAACTAATTTCTTTAGATTTTATGCCAAATGAAAAATATAATTCTTTTCATTTACAAGCTAGTTTTGATTATTAAATAAATTTGAAACATATATTCGCAAGTAATTCGCATTTTTATAATAATTTTATTCAATTAAACTTAAATTTCAGAGATTGAAAAGATATTTTAAATTTTTTTTCAAATATCTTTTTGGTAACCATTTGGTGAATTTAAAGAAATAATGGCACATATACAAACATCATCAGTAACAGTTACACATAATTTAAGTCATTCTGGAGTTTTAATTCATGATAAAGAAGATCAAGCAATTACAACTGGAGTATTATTAGCAATATGGTTTCATCGTCATCCACAAGCAACTGTTGAAGAGGTTTCACAAATTAGAGGTATAATAGGACCTACAATTAGCCAAATGATTGATAACTATTTGAAAACATTTCAACCAAAAGAAGCACTTTCACAAGGTGCAATCAATGCAAGATTAGCTATGTATAAACAATGGGGAATGAAAACTTTATCACGTTGGGTAATGTTAAAGGATTTCATTTTATATTCACCATTGGTTGTGGTTTTAAGTGATGATGAATGCAGATCAAGTGATGGTCTTGTAACCATGGTACACAAAGTAACCATTGAAAGAAATGATAAAAAACTTTCCATAATGGTAGGTCAAAAATATGATGCCTTATTAGCACGAATGACTTCAACATCATTCTATATTATGGCAGTATCAATGCAACAATTTAATAATTTAATGTATATAATAAATAAACCATCATTGCCACCACCTTCATCAACATCAAATAATGATAGTGGTTGTAAATTAATGTAAAATAAATAAATATATTGTGTCTCTCTTCTCCTTCTTTCCACTTTGACCCCTTTTATTTTTTTTGTAATAATTGATCAAACTTTTTCTGATCCAATACAATTGAGGAAATTTCATCAAAAAGTTTATCTTCGCTAACTTTTCTCTGAGGTAATCGAGTAAAAAGATCAATGGATTCATCATAGGTTGCATGTTGTAAATCCGCTATAAAATATCTGAGAATTGCTAAACTTGTTCTGTAAATAAATATTTCGCCTTCTATAAACACCAGATCCCAAATTCTAGTGGCAATATCAAGAGGTAGTGCTTTACTAAATAAGGTAGTTATCCAATCGACTAGATAATTCTTTGAACTTATACCAATCTCTTTGAAATGTCTATCGAGATTTGGCAGCAGTGCCTCCACAGTAGCATCCATTGCGTTGAGATATTTTGGAATTCCACTAGGATCCTGTCTGAAAAAACTGAGATAACACACTGAATTAATGTGGTTACTCAGACACTGAAATGCATCGGCTTTCTCCATATTCAGTAAAAACATTGCACCTAGAAAAGTCATTCCAGGTACATACCCGATATCAGGTCTATAGCATATATAAGCTCCCAAAACATCAATCAAATCGTTATGTAAAGGACCACCTTTTTGAAAAATCATCAATTGAGGAAAAGTATCTTGAATATCCTGTAAAATCAAACCCATAGAGGTAGTCTCTAAATCCAATACATCACCTGTTATATCATCTTCTGAAGTTCTAATTCCACCACTTCCAGTCTTTATATTATTATTAGCATTTCTTAGATTGATTACAGGTTTGTTGGTAGGTGTTGTTACAGGTGATTGGAATAGTTCTAGATTTCCTAAAGTTTTTCCATTTTTTTGAGTGTGTTCCTTATTAAACGCCATCTTTGCATTGTTGGCATGACCTAAAAATATTTTAAAAAGTTCCTCTGTAATTCTGAGATCATTTGGTATGGCTAATTTCCAAACTTTCCCTCTGACTGCTGGTGGTAGTCCTCTCCATGTGATATCTTTCATTCGCTTACTATCTTTTTTCTTTTCCCAATTGGGAATCAGGTCTTCTTCCCATATCTTTCTAGCCTCTATTAATGATTTCTCTTTATCCTTTCTAATTTGATCTAATTTTTCTTTCTCTTTTGCCTTCTTTTTCTAAGGTTTTTTTTGCCTTTTTTTGTATTTCCTCAAATTCTCTTTGATGTTTTAAAATTTCCTCTTGTGATTTTGGTGGTAAAGTTCTTTAATAATGTTAGAATAACCTGTTGTTCTCCTCAAATTCAATGAAATGATTCTACTTACTTCGGTCTATCTGCTTGTGCATTATCATTTAATATTAATTTATCAACATTTCCACTCTTTACCAACTCTTTATATTTCTCTGGTAAACTTTCTTCACTTTTATTGTTATTAGACATTCTAAACACTAATATGATTTTTTAAATAACAAACTGAAAAATGAAAAAAAAAAGTTTGATTGCAAATCTGATTAAATTAATCAAACTAATAAAAAAAAAATTAATAAAAAATAAAATTTTGTGGATCATTGTGATGGTTAGTTATTATAGAAGGGTTATATTATATAATAAATAACTTATATCTGGTAAGATTATTTATTTAAAATAATAATACAGAGAGCATAATGAAAAACAATAGAACGAATGATGAGGCAATGGATGAAGCTGAACCAGTAGTACCATCAGTAGTAGTGGAAGTAGTAGTGGAAGTGGCAGTTGTAGAAGCACCTGGGGTAGTATTAACAATAGTTAATTGAGCTCTGGCAACCATAGTAGGAGTTGCTACATTTTCAAATCTAGATTCGAGTTTTACAATTTCATAACCAGTGAGGTAGGCAATGAATTGACCGTTACTAGGATTGGAGATTGTTGATGAAAGCAATTGTTTAATTGCTGTTACTTTAGCTGGATTAGCTTCTTCATTGAACTCTTGGGAGGTATTGCAAGTGGAATTGTCACATCCGTTCATTTGTGTAGTGAATCCATTTGGACTGCCTGGTGGATTTTGATTTGGTTTGGCAAGACCACCAATGTATAATGCAGCAAAATCGTAATTACCTAAATTGACATTAGTGAGTGCAATGGATACCAAAATACTGGTACCATTAAGTATAATTCCACCACTAACTGTACCATTTACACCATAGTCTGTTGGGTTTGGTAGAGTTGAGTATCCAAGTGTACCAGTGAAGGTATAAGTTGAAACTTGACCTTGACAAAATGTAACACCAATAATTAAAAGTACTGCTAACAAGAAATTTTTCATTTTATAATTATTATTATCACAATATTTATATTTTTATTTTTTTTTCAGAGTTTTAGTTCTAAAATTTTTGATAAAAATAAAAATCTGAGAAAAAAAAAATAGAGTTTCAGATAAGTTGCGCAACTTCAATTAAATTAAGAAATCGGGTATTTTAAAAAATAATAACAAAAAAAAAAAAATAATTTTAAAATAAATATTAATAATGATCAATTTATTTGGAGAACATTCAAAGTAAAATACTGAGAATAATAGAGAAGATTAATAAAAATACAGAAATTGATTTAGTTGAGAGAGTAAAACTAACTGAGCTGTCTTCTTCTGAGGAGGTTGAGTTACCATTTTGATTAACAATATCTAATTGAGCTCTAGTAACAGGTGTGAATGCAAAATTATTTCTTAGTGATTTTTTATTAAGGTCATATGCAGAACCACTTGTGCTACTTGTAGAGAGAATCTCTTCAAGATTTGTAGTGGTGACAGATGGAGCTGCTGGAGCTGCCAAACCAGTAATTGCTGGAATACCAATCACTGGTGTACCAGCTGGACCAATTGGACCAATTGCTGGGCCCATGATAGAAATTGGAGCGATGGTAGGTTGTCCCATAATTATTAAATAAAAAGTACCGGCTGTTGGAGATGCTTTTGCTGCTAGTGAAATAAGTAATGGAATGATTTGTGTATTATTAGTTTCATAGGAAACTGAACATGTACTATTTAGACAAGTATCTAAAGTCAATTGGAAACCATTTGGTGGTGATGGAGCATCTTCATTTGGTTTTGCCAAACCTGCAATTATCAATGAACTAAAATCATAGTTTGCCATTGAAACATTTAAAGTTAACTGCAAAGAAGCTAATGTTGGTGTAAGTGTGATTGATCCTTTAACCGTTCCTGTAATTGAATTGGATGTTGGTAATGATAATAAACTAGTATTAAATGTGCTCTCAAAGTTATAAACAGTGGCACTGACATTTAAACATAGTGATAATGCACATAAAATAAATATTAAAATTTTTGAGTTGTTTATCATTTTATTCTTATATTAAAAGTACAGAAAAAAAAAAATTGTCAGTGATCGAAACTTTGTGATTTCTAAAAGGTAGATTTCAAATTTGATGCAGATATTTTTTCTATTCCTTTAAAACCATTTTTCAAATTATATTTTTAAAAATAGCTAAATCTTTTTTTCAAAATTATTGAACAGTTTTTTTTTTTGAATGATTTTACCAAGACTAGTATTAATTAAAATTTTGAGATACCTTGGTAACCTTAGACAATATTTAGGTTTTTGGAAACGAATATCAATACTTAGATTAGTTTGTAGAGATTGGAAAAATAATGTAGTACCAAAGATTTTCGAGTTCTTGGGTACAATTACTAGCACAAAGGACTATAACCACTATATTAGTATACCAATATCCAATGATAAAAGTAATTTTAATTTGTGTTTACAATTGGATGAACGTAGTTATTTTGGAGATATTGATGACATGAAACTATTTGATCAAGTCTGTAAGGTAACATACAATACACTCGCAAATTGGGATACGATACCTTGTGATCTCAAATCATTAAAAGAGATTGAATATTTTGAGATACTAAATCAAAATTCATTTTTATTACCGAAATACTGTGGTAACATTCACACTATCACTATAACTAATATACACGCGAAAATGGAACTTGATATTGAACAACTATCACAACTAATGAATCTGGAAAATCTTTCATTTGATCATGTTCATATACTACTTGAATCATTTTCCAAGTTTATAAAGTCACAGAAATCATTAAAAACTCTAGATGTTATATTTCATCCACGTTCTGATCAACTGTTTGAATCAATCAGGGGAACCAATCTAGAGAAACTCTCTATTACAAGCTATAACAAATACCCAATACCTTTAGATCACTTATTATCAATTCTGAACTCAAACTCATCACTAAAAAAATGTAGATTATTTGATTTTTTAGTGCAAATTGATAACAGTGTCTCTCAAATATCTCTTAAAAATAGATTCTCCAATCTATATTGGAGAGAGTTTGATAATTTTCTGGGTAAATGGACTCCAAGTTACAAGGGTCTGAGTAAGATGACACTGGATTTAAGTAATTACAATGACTATGTTAGATCAAGAAAATACATAGAACATTTATCTCAATGCCACCCTAGTTGTGAAAAGTTACTTCTACAATTTATATATCCATATGGAAATTTAAGTTTTTTGTATTTCCCAAAACTTAAAATTTTAAGGGTGTATACTATCACATCTAAATTCTCATTGGAATCTGTTGATAATTCTGTAAGCTCACTACTACTCCGACACCAAAATCTAACTAGATTGACACTAAGTTCTACCATTTCATCATTTGGTGATTGGAGTGTTATTACAAATCTAAGAAATCTTAGAAATCTTTCTGTTCAAGGTATATCTTCTTTTGATATGAAAAAGTTTAGTAACTGTATTATAAATCACCCAAGTATTAGTGTAGTAACAATTGATTATATAGACAATACTGTCAGAGAGACTGTTGATAAATTTATAAGTTATTTATCAAAAATTATATTAAACAATCATAGAATTACTTATTTACAGATTCCACCACCTCCATATAGAATCATTCAAATGGAGAGTGTTGAAAAACTAAAAGAGGCTCTGCAATCCGATCATAATCTACTTGAACTACATGTAAATCTTTATCATTCTCAAATTCAAATCCTAATGAAACAATATAATCTTTTTAATGAATATGTAGATTAAAATAAAATTTAATAGGGCACACTTGATTTTACAAGATTCTTAAAGATTATTCGTGTTTGTTTATTTTTTGTTATAGAGGTTTATAAAATTATTTTTATAAAATTTTATCTATGCAATTCAAAATATATAATTCAAATTGTTTTAATGATGTTGCTGTTGTTGATGTTGGTTATGTTGTTGGTATGGTTGATTAGGATATGGCATACCTCTATTATCGTTCATCCATTGTTGAGGGGGTTGTTGTTGTTGTTGTTGTTGTTGTTGTTGTTGTTGATTATACATTGGTGGTGGTTGTGGGTATGGTTGATTAGGATAAGACATAGGTTGATTTGGACGTGGACCACCATATGGCTGTTGTTGTTGATATGGTTGATTTGGTTGATTTGGTTGTGGTCCTTGTTGGTATGGTTGATTTGGACGTGGTCCACCATATGGTCCTTGTTGATATGGTTGATTTGGTTGTGGATATTGTTGGTATGGTTGATTTGGTTGTGGATAACTTGGTCTCTGTGGTGGATATTGTTGTTGTGAAAGTGGAATTTGTGGTTGTTGTTGTTGTGGTGGTGGTTGTTGATATTGTGGAACAAATGGTTGTTGTTGTGGGTTTTGTGGTTGTTGTGAGTAAGCTTGTTGCATTGGTCTCTGTGGTTGTACAGGTGGTGGTTGTTGTTGTTGTAATGATTTTTGATGTTGTGTGTAAGCTGATGGTCTTTGTGGTGGATATTGTGTATTTTGATTGGAGTTTGTATTACTACTGCTATTTGTAGGTAATCTGACATTATTAACAACATTTTGGTTGGAAGTCGAAGAAGATGAAGAAGTAGAAGATGATGGAGCTCTACTCTGAAGTAACTGAGCATAATTAGTTTTAAAATATTTAATAAGATCATTCAAAGAGTGGAAAAGTTTCTTTCTCAGAAGGAAACCATCACTTTTGATGAAAATATGTTCATGTCTTGGGGTGGAAGTTGGTACATGATATAAAGTAACAAATCCAGGATGACTCTGATTAATACCAAAATAGTAAGGAATTCTCTTTGGATTATTAATCTTTTCCTGACGAATAAGTTGATCAATCTCCTCTTGAGTTCCATTCTTCCAGTACTGATGTGACTTGACTTCATTTAGATTGTTAATGAGATATTCAACATGTCTTGCTAAAATTTCATCAAGACTGTCGTATTTGGTCTCACCCATAAAGAAACTTTTACCTAGAGATACAGCATTAGGTTTATCAGCTTCTTTGATATCATGATGCAGGATAATTCCATCCCAGAATTTAAATGTAACTGTAATGTGATCAAAACCTTTGCTAGAAGGTCTGAGAAGGGCTTCACCAACTGGTTTGTCTTTAAGGTATTTTTCAGCTTCCATGCAACTATAACTATGCCAAAGTGGATGAACAACAGTTCTCTTGATACGTCTCTCCCTTTTGGTTGGTAATGGTTTCTTTTTGACTTCTTGTGGTCTTGGTACCTCATCACCAGTTAGAAGATATCTATTTTCATTGTCCATTTTAATGTCAAAACTTAATTGTTGTTCCCACTTATTGACATCCAAATCCGATTGTTTGCAAGACAAATTGACTTGGAATCTATCTTTATCAATAGAGAGAATTCTACAATTTAGAGTGGTACCTCTTGGAATGGTCTTTTGATCATTTTGATCAGAGATATCATTGGTGGAGATACTACCCTCCAATCCATTTTCCAAACGTACTTTGATAGCGTTATCAAAGGTTCTGTTGGTAGTTACACTCACCAAAGTACCTTTTCTGAATGTATGATCAGACTCACCAGTTAACCAATTAAATATCTGGTCATTGGAAGGTTGTTGATAAGGAGCTCTAAAATCTTGGAATGGATTTGTAAGCTCCTTTCTAATGAATGCCAATGTTCTTTTCATTGGTCTTCCAACTTGTCTCTCAATGATATCAGAGAAATGATCGTAATCCAAACGATCCAATTTAAATGGTGCCTTCATAACCTTTTCAACATAATCTATGAGATTGTCATCAATCAAAGGTTTGTCTAAAGCCTCTGCAGCAATTCTATAGGCAATCGAGTAGTTATCTGGATGGATTCTAGTGTCATCTAATCGGTTTACTTTATATCTCTGATGACCAATATACTCTTTACGAATCTGAATGAAACCACAACAGTTTTTGAAAACTACATCTTGGTCAAGAAGTTTACCAATACTAGCACGAGAGATAATGTATCCACCTTTTCTAGTTACCATATTGAGCAGCATTTGTGCTTTTCTAGATCCCAAACCACTGATAAACTGTAGAGTCGATGATGTGTATTTATTCTTTACCATACGATTGATATCAACACCAACTGCATTTACAATATTCATAAAACAACGGTGTAGCAATTTAACAAGGTAATCTTTACCAATCATATCTTGTAGAGGACTTAACTTTAGATATAGAATATCATTGGCATCGTTACAGAGATTGGCATACTCAGTCAAAGGATCTAAAAGAGATCTACCAGTAATGATTGCATGCTTCAAAGGTAGAGAAAAATCTGGAAACTCTTCTTGATACTTTAGTGAATTTTGCAAACTGTTTCCAATCTCAGGTCCACAATATCTAATATCCAAAGACTTTTTGATATAACCATCTTGTTTGAGTCTTTGAACAAGTTCTGTAATCTCTTCATAGAGTCTCTTGCAACCAAGTTCAGAAGCCGATACACAAATGAGACGTGGCTGTTGTTCACGTAACATCTTTGAAAGTGAGTCGATATCTTTAGTTTTTCTATCTGCCAAAGTATCGCCCATAACCCTGTCACAAAGGAACTCTAGTTTGATATGAGTTACAACCTCACCCTCTTTATCCAAAACAACACCCAAAGTAGATGTCTGATTGGTTCCATTTACAAACGACATGATTTTAAAGTTTCTATTACCACCACGTTTCTTTTGTTTCAGACCTCCATCTTCAGTATCTGATTCATCTTCGTATTCGTCTTCATTTTCAGATTCCTCATCTTCATCATCATGGTTTTTATCCGACTGAGCAGGAGGTTCCCAAGGAGCAACTCTCAATTTTTGCTCTAATTTCTTTGCACATTCAAAAGCCACCCTATTCGAAGCGTCAGTCAATAATTTGTTTTTAAACTCCTTTTCAAAAATGGGGTATAAAAACTTTTGAAGTGATTCCCTAATGATTAGTTTTCTCTGTTCATTCCACTGATGTGAAATGTTACTTGTACCATTGGAAAGATACAAATTCTCCATATAAGGCACAATATCCAATTCATGCTTCGAATCTGGAATCTCCATAGTAACCTTAATGAACCCTTCTCTCTCAGCCTTGAGAATCAACAAATACTGAGATGTGGCAAACTCTTGAATTGGCTTCTCCTTTATAGCCTTTACAGTATAGTACTGATGGAAAATATCAATTTCCTTGTAACCTTTAGCAGTTGGAATTGTACTAACTCTAGCATGTTCCCTGTAGAACCCTCTAACTGATTGTCTGACCATTGGATCATAGCCAATCTCGTGTGCCATCATATAACGACCTGCTTGTAAAACTTTACTCACATCATCGGCTTCCAGACAAATGTGATGAAATGCAATAGAACTGGTATCTGCCTCTGGATCAGTTTGTTTGGTAGTTGTAAATGTATCATTAAGATTTATACCAAAATCCTGAGCACTCATACCAAATTTCTGTACAAATGATTTCAAACCAGCTTTTACATAAATTGTATATAAATCTCTTTTAATAGCTCTTTTTTGTTTCTTTTGTGGTGCGTTATTATTGTTGTCATCTAAAGATTCAAATATACTTCCACCATTGGTTTCAGATGGGTTATTTGATTTTGGTTTAGAGGATGTAATCATTTGGAATAGGTCATAGAGATCGGATATAGTCTCTTCTGAACGACAGTTATTTAAAGTGACTCTATAAGTCTCTAATTCCTCTGGATGTTGAGACAATATATTTTCCAAATTTCTCTTACTGACAACCAAATGACTCCACTTCTCGTCTAGATCTAGTATCTGCCAGAGATCAGCCATAGTAAAATAAGGCTCAAAAACATCCTTTTCATAGGTATGGATATATGGAATTTCCAATTGATCCTTTTGAATCAGTTTGAGAACAGCTGCAATAGATTCAATCACTTTGTTGTCTCTTCTCTCACGAGTATTGAATGCTTGGTCATAAATCCATTCAGCTTCTTCAATAGTCTGTCTGTCACCTACATATGAGGTACCTTTACGATTTTGATAACGTTCTGGTACATTCTTTTGACGAATTTCCTCATCGGCATCTGTAAAATGTTTCTCTTCAAGAATCGATGGTTCATATTGTTCTCTAATCAGAGCCATCTTATCCTTTACAGGTTCAATCTGTTCACCCTCTTCATCGACTTCTTCCATCAATTCATCGATATCTTCATCACCAAAGATATCCGAAACTCTACCACCTGAATAACTTTCTTGTCTCTCTACAACCCTCTTTTTATAGATAGGTTTATTATGTGAATCAACTACAAAATCATCATATTCCTCATCTTCATTAGTTTTACTAACCGTCAATGCTTTACTGTTTTCACCATCTTCATCAAAAATATCTAAATTCCCAAAATTAAAAAAAAATAACCACACATTAGTTATAGTGCTATATTGGTGTGTTTAACCTATAATGCATACCATCTGCAGAGTTGTTTTCATCTTCTGGTCTATCTGCTTTCAGAGTTTTGAGACGAATATATTGTTTAGGTTGAGAAGAGTTCTTTTGCTTCTTTTTTAATCTTTCTAAACGTTTTTTTCTACGGGCCAATCTTCTTTGTTCTGCAACTTCAGGGTCCTCTTCTTCCTCCTCATCATCATCGTCATCAAATACATCGTCATCGTCGTCATCGTCCTCTTTGTTTTCCTCTTCCTTATCATCGTCTTCATTAACTACGAAACCATCAATTTCATAGTTATCATCACCTTCATCTTCCTCTTCACTACTATCTACAAAGTCTTCGTGTGTATTGTCACCTAGTTCGTCATCTAATGTCTTTTTTCTTTTCTTATTAACACTACCATTGCCATTTGAGGTCTTTTGGTTTGTTTCTGTCATCTCCTGATCCGAACTATGTCTGTTTTCATTTTCTTTCTCTATCTCATCATCACTATAATTACCTAATTTTATAATACACCTGTTATTAACTCAAATTCTCAATAGTTTCTCAATAGATATCTAAAATCCTAAAAGTAGTACCTACTCATTGTGTGAAGTGACCAAAAAGATAAAAAATGAAAAAAAAAAAAATAAAAAAAAAAAATTAATATTAAATATTTTTTTTTTACCAAATATATTTGGTAACGTTAATTGATGAAATAGTATCAATGATAATATTCTACTCTTATTTTAAAAATAGTAATAATCAATATTCAATTATCATACAATTTTATTATAAAAAAAAACATTAAAAATATTTTTTTTTTTTATTTTTTTTTTTTTTTTTTATTTTTTTTTTCCTCACAATATTAGTTAACAGAGAGACCACAACCATGTTAAGCAGAAGTACACAAACATCAGAAAGAAAAGGTCAATATAAAAAGTCAGTAGACCAAGAAGAGTCAAGAAGAAGAAGAGAAGACCAAACAATTTCAATTAGAAAGCAACATCGTGAAGACCACTTGAATAAAAATAGAAAAATTACTACACCAACCCATGAAAACAAAAAAGGTGATAATATAATGTCCCAAAGAGTAGGTTATTATAGATTTCAATACAATGTACTAGCTATTACACCTCTACCTTCTTTTTCCCTCCTCACTCCTCTTAATTCGTCCAACTCGTTTTTTGTTGAAGTTCAAAAAAAAAAAAAAATATTTAGACAGAGAGTAAAGGGTTGGAATAAGGGGAAAGGAAAGTGGGGGTGTGGTATTCAACTTTACATAAATATACTAACGTTATCTATTATTACATAAAGTTGGAAAATTTACAACAAATGGTAGACCAAATCAAATCAGAAGAACCAGAACAAATCTATCACGCAACAGTCGCTTTTAGAAAATTATTATCTATTGAAAGATCTCCACCAATTGAACAGGTAATTGAAACAGGTATTGTTCCACTACTTGTTAAGTTCCTCTACTGGCATGATTTTCCACAATTACAAGTAAGTATATGGACTACACTTTCGGGTAGTAAAAAAAATTTTTTTATTATTATCTGAATACTAATTTTTTTAATTTTTTATTATTTGAAAAGTTTGAAGCTGCATGGGCATTAACCAATATTGCATCTGGTACACCAGAACAAACCAGAGTAGTTATTGAAAATGGTGCAATTTATGTATTTGTTTTATTATTAAATTCACCATTTGAGGATGTCAGAGAACAATCAGTTTGGGCATTAGGTAACATTGCTGGTGACAGTTATGTTTGCAGAGATTTGGTACTACAACAAGGCGCCCTACAACCATTACTCCAACAGATTAATACACAATTGAGTAGCAACAAGGCTAAATTATCAATGGTTAGAAATGCCACTTGGACTCTATCCAATTTCTGCAGAGGTAAACCATCACCACCATTTGAAGCTGTTCGTCCATCTCTCCCAGTTTTGGCTAAACTCATTTACTTCCCAGATGAAGAGGTACTCATTGATGCATGTTGGGCTCTTTCTTATCTCTCTGATGGTAGCAATGAGAGAATTCAAGAGGTTATCAATGCCAATGTCTGTAGAAAAATGGTTGAATTACTTGGACACAATGCCATTGCAGTACAAACTCCAGCTCTTAGAACTATTGGTAATATCGTAACTGGTGATGATCACCAAACTCAAGTGGTACTCTCTGTTAGTGCTCTTCAACTATTGTTAAACTTACTCTCTAGTAGTAAAAAAACCATTCGTAAAGAAGCTTGTTGGACAATTAGTAACATTACAGCAGGTAACCAAACTCAAATTCAGCAGGTTATTGATGCCAATATCATTCCAACTTTAATTAATCTCCTCAGTACTGCTGAGATTGATATCAAGAAGGAAGCAGCTTGGGCCATTTCAAATGCAACTTCTGGAGGAAGTCCACAACAAATTCAATATCTTGTTCATAATGGATGTATCAGACCACTCTGTGATCTACTGAGTTTCCCAGATCCACGTATTGTCAATGTTGCTTTAGAAGGTTTGGAAAACATCTTGGAGTCTGGTAAAAATGAAGCCAAACTCAAGGGAACTGAAAATGAATACTGCAAATATGTTCAAGTTGCAGAAGGTGTTAAGAAACTTCAACATCTCCAACAAATCAGTCATTTGGAAACCTTTGAAAAAGCCAATAGAATTCTTGGTAAATACTTTAATGATGAAGATGATGAAGACATTCAAGTTCTCATCCCAGAAGCCACTGGAAATCACTTTGATTTCAAAAATGACATTTCTGGTAAAACATCACATTATGATGACATCTAAAACATCACAATACTTGTGTTTGGTGAGTTATCTCTCCCAACTAAAAAAATCCATTCCCCACACAAACAAAAAAACATATATTTCCGATTCTATCCTTATAAATTACCTCCCCTTTCCTTTCCTTTCCTTTCCACTCAACCGATTCTATCCTAATTACTCTTTTCACTCTTTTTAAAGGTACCACTAACTAGTGGTATTTTACAATCATCTAAATATTTATTTGATAAATAATACCAATCAAAATCATAAATTATATAATTACACACAATCACCGATCCTATCCTCCAATTACACAAATGATCATTTATGCGCTTTTTTTTCAGTTCATTTGATTTTGAATTTCCATACCAAACAACAGTACAATCCCTCTCATAATAAAATCAAATATATACACTCCCCCATCCCGTTACTATCAATTCACACAGATCCTCACTACTCATTAACTTTTTTTTTTTACTTCTTTACTTTGACTTCATTTACTATGACTGACTTTACATGACTTTAATTACCTGACATTACATAACTTGACTTTATTTACATCACACTTACTTTTCATTACTTTACATGGCATGACTTTATATATTTCAATTGTAAAATTTATAAATAAAGATTTCTTTACCCTTTTTTTTCCTAATTTTTTAAAACAAGTGAAAGTTGGTTACATTTGTGAACTTGAAATCAAATGATTTTCTAATAGTAATAACACGTCTTTTAAAATTGAGTCATGACTCCATATTTTGATCTTATATTTTTAGGTGATTAAATCAAAATGTTCTCAAAAAATTCTTTTTTTCTTTTTTTGATTTAAATTTTTTCTTGTTATTTATTATTTTTAGACAATTACTATTGATAATTTATTTATTTATTTTTTTATTTGTTTAAGTATAATATATATATTTTAATTGTATATATTAGATCAAAAGAATGAATAATTTTGTAGATGTGAAATTATTTGTAGTTGGTGATGAAGATGAGAATACAGAATACAATGAAGATATTATCACTAATAAGATATTAGAAGGTCTGAAAGATTTCCCAATCACCAATGAAACTGCACAGAATCTTCTCAATCAAATTCAGCTTCAACCACCATTACCAGTTATCACCAGAGAAGTTGAACAAAATCTCAATGAACTATCACTTGAAAGAGATATGGAAAATCACTTTTTCAACAGTGACGATGATGTCGATGATGATGATGATGATTATGAGGATGTTCATGATATGGATGATACAACTGAAGAGGAAGAACAAGAAGAAAAAGTCAAATTGATCAATAACTCTCAAGATGACCTTGACTTTTCATTTGAATCACCAAAATTACCAGCTACAGATAACAAAGATAATGGTTATTCATTTAGTAATTCTCTTCTTTTAAAACCATATGAAGGTAACCATTTATTAACATCTTTTAATAATAATAATAATAATAATAATAATAATAATAATAATAATAATAATAATATTATTAAAACTAGTGCTATTCCAACTCCTCCACCTCCTCCACCACTTACATTAGTTAGTCAAACCAAATCTTTATCTATATGGGATAATTTAAGTTCACAACCAAAATTACCAACACCTAAACCAGTTCCCAAAAGAGATTTTAATGGATTAAATAATAGTTTATCTAATATAATTGATGATAATATGTTAATTGGTTTCTTGACCAGTCAAGATATAAACAAATGTTATCAGTTTGCACTTATTGAGATTGCACCTGGAATGCTTGAAGATGAAATGGAAACACAGTTTCAATTCTATCAGGATATGATCAGAACATCATTTAAAACTGATCTTGTGGAGTCTAATAACATTGAACAATTTCAATGTCTATTGAAAGTTGGATACTATACTTATAATCTAACATCATACTCCTCATGTTATGTAATTCAAGGTCTGGGTGAAGATGATGAGTCTTTCCTAAAAAGTAGAAATATCTTGACACTAGATCACTTGGTAAAGGCTATTGACATGCCATGGGTTGTTACCAGTCCAAGATGGGAGATATTTTGTCTAATTGCCAAACGTATACTCGAACTTGTAAAACAAAGTAACACACTCCCACCCATTATTCAACCAGTAAAAGAGACATTGGTATATGTCTACCACTACACTACATTCCAAACACTAGCTGATATTGCCTACAGTCATGGAGTCAAATCACCAAAAGCTCTCTTTGAAGATTTTATAAAAACTGATGTCTCAACTCGTTTTAATCATCCATGGAGAAAACTATATTTCAGCTACCAATCTGAAGCCGCCAAACACTGTAATGTATCTAACCCAACTGACTTGGACGTCTACAGTTATCTAGTATGGAGATCAAGTAACTCCACTGGACTCTCCAGTCAAAATTGCTTGGGAGGTGTTAAAGCCATTTTCTTTTTCTGGAAACCTATACCACAACACCACAAACTAGGTATCTATGAAAAAGAGATGGAAGCTAAAGTAACTATCAATCTCAGTGAACTCATTGCCGATAACCACCAAATTATGCACTGTAGAAAATCACTCTTAAACTCAAAATATGTTGACAAGGATTGTTGGTATCAAGTTGATAAACAAACACTCTCCTTTGAAATGGATCAAAATTATTGGAATGATTATGTAGACTATTCTGATCCAAAATCAGTAATCCCACATGGTTGCATTATTCTTCCAGATGGTATTCTTCCTGAAAAATATTTTTCCTATAAACTCACCAATAATCAACCTCAAAGATAAATCAAATTCTCCCCAAATCCTCACACCCTTTTTTAAATTTGAAATCCAACTGTAAAAACTTCTCATTATCATTTTAAATAAACATGTAAACAAACAACTTCTTTTTTTTTTAATAATAATAATATCCAAGTGATCTGATCTATTTTTTAGTGTGAGTCATCTATCTTCATTTTTTTTATTATTTTTCTACAAAAAAAAAAACACTTCCCATCATGTTTTTATTTAAATATTAAATCATTTTATATTTCATATCTTCATTTCCATTATCAGTACCCATTGTATTGTCCAATATCAGTATTATTAAAATTGTATAGAACATAATTTAATTTCAATTATTCAAAATGAACAAACATATTTTTAAACAAAATCAAAATCAAATGTATACTCTTTTATTAGCAATTCAAACTGAAATTGTACAATTGATACCAAATTCCAATGATCTGGGTCTCTCATCACTGATAAAAAATAATTCAAAAGAATTAAAAAAATGGAACAAAAATCAAATAAACAATATATCAACACCCAAGTATTTTTGTAAATTGACTGACAGTAATAAATCAAATAATTTTAGAAAAAATAAAAAATATCACTATTAATTATTTAAGATTTTTTATTTTCAATGAGTCATTTTAAATCTTAAATTTTTAAGAGGAAAAAATTATTTTAGTAAAATTTTTTTTGGAATAGAGAACAGTCAAACAAAATGTCATCAATTTTTCAAGAGCCAACAGTAAATGCACATAGAAGAGGTGAAGCTGATAAGATATTGCAATACATTAAAAAAGAGTGTCAGAAGAAAGGTATAAAAAATGTAACCCTTATGTTACTAGGTCTCAAAGGTAGTGGAAAAAGTAATATATACTCTCTGTTACATGCTCTCCAAACTCCTTTATTACATGTACTGAGAAACAATACAATATCTGGAAATGTAAAATCAGGAACAATGGTAATCTCTAGGTCACCTGTACCTCAACTCTATCTTGATCCAATTGATTTTCCTGGTGATATAGATCATCTAATTGGTAATATTATATTATTACAAACATTACAATTTTAATTTATTCTAATTTAGATTTTTTTTTTACCTAAACAGATGTTTTTGTGGAGAACATTGGAACTATGTTTTATCAAAAAAGCATTCCACCACAATTATTTAATGAAGATGAAATGACTGTAAAAAAAACTTTTGTTAGTAAAGGAAAACATAATATTACTGGTACTAACGTTGTAGTGTTGGTTATTGATTTTAGAACATTGCTCCTTGACCATAGTAGTCTTGCTAAATTAGTTAGAATAGCTAAAGCTATGAACTCCTCTGATGTTCCCTACATGATTATTGTAAATAGATTTGATGCAGATCCAACTGAACTAGCTGATGGTGCTGGTGCTGGTGAGGTTGTTAACAATGACAACTTGGGAGACATTCATAATCATGGTGGAGATGTAAATACTCAACATTTTAATTCATTAACTGACCCCAAAGCCATTCAAATTAGACTTCAAGAGATTGAAACTAAAATTGAAAATAATTTTGGACGTGTTTCAGTTTGTTTGTTCCCAAACATACCAGGTCGAGTTCCATTTGTACCAAATCATGATATACCTGATTTGGCATGGAATTTCTTTGTCTCACCAGACACCAGATTTTTTAGTCATTTAATTTCAACAGCTCGTGCTTCTGATCCAGAACATGATTATGTATCTCCACTAATCGTTAAACACCATACCACCAAACTTGCAAAGCGTTATTACATTGAAATTATAATGGTAACAGCTGTTGTCGTTGTGATTATATCAGTTATATACTATATCTCAAAGTTAAAAAGCGAATCAGAGGCTTTAAAGAATCTAAGAAATAAAATGTAAAATTGTATTTTTTCCTCATATAATTATACCTATACTTATTACTTTGCTTACTTTGTCACCCAAAACTTTTACTGAATCTATAGAATCCTATCAAGCATTTGTGTATTTAAGTATATATATATTTTAATTTTATTGATGCTAAAGTGTGTGTGAGATAATGAAATACAATTTGCGAAATAATAACTTTTTATCTGTAATTTGTTAAAGAGTGTTAATAAAATATGATTGTTATTCATAGTTTTTTTTAATTATCCTACCTTCCGTATTTTTGGAATTCCCAATCTCTATTATCTAAAGGACACACTTGTCTGGTTTTTAACCAACGTGAAATACAATGGAAATGGAAAGCATGATTACAAATACCCCATGCAACTGTACACTCTTCACTAGTATTTGAAGCTTGATTAGCTTGACATTCAATGCAAATCTGTATTATAATATAAAATTGTAATGTATAACAATACAAGTTTTGTTGTATGTTAGAATTCACTGTTAATTTACCTATAGACCTATTAATTAATCTAAATTTCAAATAATACGCACTTCCATAATATGATTTCTACAAATAGCACAATTATCTACAACAATATCCCAAATCCAAAGGGCAACTGCATTCCATCTCTTTACTTCAAACTTCTTTTTACTACCTTTAGAACTTGATGCTGTTTCAACCTCTGCCATTATGTATCGTTTATTCTAAATGTTTTAAAAAGTTATATTTGGTATTAATAGTCAAAATTAAACAACTTAAATAAAAGAGGTAGATATTTACTACACTGTATATATATTGAAAATAAAAATAACAAAAAAAAAAAAAAAAAATAAATTTTCAGGAATTTTTTTTGAATGATGATCAAGCTTTTCATTTTTAATATTTCAAATTCATTGAAAATTATATGTATTTTATATAATATTAAATACTAAATGTATATTTAAGATAAAACTCTGTGTTTATTAAACCAATACAAATCTTATTACGATATCGTAATATGAAAATGAATAAAAAAATGCAAATATTCGATTTAGAATATTTAATGTAAAAATATTAATTTAGATGATTAAAAATTCTTCTTTTTTGAAATTTAAATAATAAAGGTTGAACTCACTGTTGATGAAAAGTATATAAAAAAAGAAAATTTGAATTTGAAAATTTTGGTTCTTTTAAATTTTTTCATTTTGAATATATATAAGATCCTTTTCATTTTTTTATAATTATTACAATATTGTTAATAGTTTAAAAAGATGTTTGGACAACAACAACAACAACAACAACCAAAAGCTAATCCAAATAATGATTTTGAATTACCACAACCACCTAGTGATGGTGTTTCATGTTTGAAATTCTCACCACCCAATGTCGGTAATTTCATTATAGCAGGTTCATGGGATCAAAAAATTCGATGTTGGGAATTAAATGTTACAAAACCACCTCAAGGAAGTACCAATATAGCACCAGTTATCAATGGTGTTATTCCCAAGGCCATGACAAGTCACGATGCACAAATACTCTGTTGTGACTGGTCTGGTGACGGTCAAAAAGTATTTACAGGAGGTTGCGATGGTAAAGCAAAGTGCTGGAACCTTGCAACCAATCAGATGTTACAGGTAGGACAACACAACGAACCTATTAAAGAACTATTTTGGATAGAGGATAAACAGGTTCTAGTTACAGGCTCTTGGGATAAAACTATAAAATACTGGGATTTACGTCAACCAAATCCCGCTTTAAATGTAGATCTCTCTGAGAGAATCTACGCAATGGATTGTAACAGTCCTCTTCTAGTCGCAGCAACCGCAGATAAAAAGATTGTAGTTTACGATCTAAACAACCCCAGTAGAGAATATATGAAGAAAGATTCACCACTACCTAAATTCCAAGCACGTTCTCTGGCATGTTTTCCAGATCACACTGGATATGCTTTGGGTACTATAGAAGGTCGTGTCGCTATTGAGTATTTTGATGGACCACAAGAAAACAAGTTTACATTTAAATGTCATAGAGAAAACGATACCACAGCTTACTCTGTCAATTGCATTCAATTCGCAGCTCCTTATGGAACCTTTGCAACCGCCGGTTCAGATGGTGTAAATAACTTTTGGGATAAAGATAACAGAAATAGACTCAAGCAATTTGCAAAATGTCCACAAACCATTTCAGCTGCAGCCTTTAATTCAGATGCCACTTTATACGCATATTCAACTTCCTACGATTGGTCTAAAGGTCACCAATTTTATGATCCTTCTGCTACCAATTATATCTTTGTTCATCCAGTCATGGTAGATGAAATTAAAAAGAATGGCTCAAGACCTGGTAAAAAGAGATAAAAAAAATATCAATCAAGACCAAAATACAAATAAACTAGATAGTTTTTATCATAATCTTGTATAAAATCATCACAATATCAAAAAAGGAAATTTCACATAATTTTACAAATTTCAGGATATTTGAAGTTCTCATTACTGTGAATTTAAAAATTTTTTTTTTATTTTTTTTTATTTTATTTAATTTAATAACTTTGTCGGAGTACGGAGAAGTGATAATCACATTTAAAAATGTCTGCTAACAAAATTGGAAATAAATTATCAATTGATAAAGTTGATTTAAAAGGTAAAAGAGTATTGATTAGAGTTGATTTCAATGTTCCACTTGATAAAAGTGGTAATATCACCAATGGTCAAAGAATCAATGAATCTTTGAAAACTATCAACTACTCTTTAGAACAAGGTGCAAAATCTGTAGTTTTAATGTCACATCTTGGTAGACCAGATGGTTTAGTTAAACCAGAATATTCATTAGCACCAGTTGCTAAATATCTCCAAGATAAATTAAATAGGTAAATATATATGAAAAACTTGTATTTAAAAATGAATGTAATATTAATGAAACATATATATTATAGACCAATTAAATTCTTAAATGATTGTGTTGGTGAAGATATTGAAAAAGAATGTTCTAATCCAGCTGAAGGAACAGTTATTTTATTGGAGAATTTGAGATTCCACATTGAAGAAGAAGGATCAGGTGTTGATAAGGATGGTAAGAAAGTTAAAGCCGATGCTGAAAAGGTTAAACAATTTAGAGCCTCTTTGACTAAATTAGGTGATGTCTATGTTAATGATGCATTTGGTACTGCTCACAGAGCACATTCTTCAATGGTTGGTGTTGAACTTCCACAAAAGGCAGCAGGATTCTTAATGAAGAAGGAATTGGAATACTTTGCTAAAGCACTTGAAACTCCAAAAAAACCATTCCTTGCCATTTTGGGTGGTGCTAAAGTTAGTGATAAGATCAAGTTGATTGAAAATCTACTTGGTAAAGTTGATGAGATGATCATTGGTGGTGGTATGGCTTTTACCTTTAAAAAGTATTGTGATAAGAGAGAAATTGGATCCTCTCTATTGGACCAATCTGCTGAGCAATTGACTCACGATATCATCGAGAAGGCCAAAAAGAATGGTGTCAAATTACATTTCCCATTTGACTATGTCATTGCTGATAAGTTTAGTAATGATGCCAACATCAAAAATGTCACTGAAGAAGAAGGTATTCCACAAGGATGGATGGGTCTTGATTGTGGTCCAAAGACCAATGAAGAAAACAGAGAAACCATTCTAAGAGCTCATACTATTGTCTGGAATGGACCAATGGGTGTCTTTGAAATGTCCAATTTTGAAAATGGTACCAAATCAGCAATGAATGCTGCTATTGAGGCTACTACCAAAGGTACTATTACCATTATTGGTGGTGGAGATACCGCAACTGCCGCTGCAACATACAAAGCTGAAGATAAAGTCAGTCATGTTTCAACTGGTGGTGGTGCTTCCTTAGAACTCCTTGAAGGTAGAGAATTACCAGGTGTCACTGCATTATCCAATTTAAATTAATCCTAAAAAGTAATTATTAAATCCACCTTCAAAACAAGTGCTTGTATAAAAACAATTATTCAACTTTGATTTTGCTTTTTTTGATGGTTCCCAAGGTGTCATCCACAAACAATCTAATCTAGAATTACTTTTTTCACTTATTTTTCCAAAAACAAAAAAAGCATATGATGTACATAACCCCTCTTTAATACATTCTTTATATTTCTTTTTTTTTTTATTAATTGATTATCTATCTTTTCATTCTTTAATGATAAGACATTTCTTCTTCTTGTTTATTTTGTTCGTGTTGTCTTTGCATATCTTCCATTTGTTCTCTCATTTGTTGTTGTTGTTCAATACGTTTCTGAATCATTTGTTTCTCTAACATGTGTTGTACAGCTTCAATGACACCAATAAACATACCACCAACAACAGCAGCTTGAACTGAAGCCTTCCAACCTGATCTAGCAGCCAATACACCACCAGTCAGTGTACCTGCAATAATTGGATTCACTTTATCCTCTTTCTTTCTAATATAGATGAGTGCACAATCAAAACTTGAAAATAATGTACCCCAAATGGCGAAATTACCTCCTAATCTTGGTGATTTCTTTCTAATCTGTGAATATGTACGCACTAGTGTATTTGGTCCTTTTTTAAATGCTGAAAAGGATCCTTTTAATGTAGATAAAACTGCTCCGATACCAAATGCTGCACCTGAATCAGCCCATAGTTTTTCTGGGCATGGTAATTCCATTTTCTATAAATTATCTAATATATATTCAAAACTTATGTACAATTTGTTTAAAAAAAAATATCTTGATTTGGAAATCTAAAAACCCTTGTGTGATATTTCGTGTGGTTTTTAAAATGTTATAAGAATATAATCAATAATGAATTGATTTGATTGCGTATGTGGGATTCGAATAAAATATGAACCAAATAAAGAGTTAGTTCTTGAAATTATGCAATCAAAAAAAAAAAAATTTTTTTTTATTCGTTTTTTGATTTTAAATTTAAAAGATGTAATCATTATTTCAATTTTTATACTATACAATTATATTCTCAAAAAAACGTGAAGATGGTTATTTTTGGATATCTACTTTGACATCTCTAATTTTTGGGTTGCCAATAGAAAAATTATAAAAACAAAAAAAGAAATAGGATTATTCCTTTTTAGAAACCACAGGGTTTTAACCCTTTTGTTTTTTTTTATTTCCTATTTATTTATTACTTGAACATCTTTTAAATTGATAATTAAAGTGTTCCTACATTTCTTTTTTGAAATCTTTATATTTTTTTATATATTATAAAAAAAATAGAGATAAAATAATAAATATATAAAAAAATAATTAATGTTACTCCATCAACAACAAAAGAGAACTGAATACCAGAATCCATTTGACCAAGAATTCATTGATTCAATTCCCAGTTATAATTTTGTGAACCCAAATCATCGTTCTATACCATTCAATAATGCAAACTTAAATAATAATAATAATAGTAGTTTTAACAATGTAGATCAAAATCAATTAAAATTTGATTTCCAATCTACTACTAAACAACAAAAAAATGTTGCACCACAATCAACTCAACAATTTTGTTTAGAAAAAGATTTAAAAAGTAGTATTAATAATAATTCATTTTTTTCAAGTAATACATCAAATATTTTACAACCATTACCTCAACATAAAATTCCACCAAGTTTAAATATTTTTCAATCTATATCACCTGATATAGAAGTTTCAAACAAAATTAATAACAATAACTCTAAACCAATCAGTAATACAAAAATTCAATATTCCAATTCAACTTTTATACCTTCTAGAAATAGCATCTTTAATAACAACAGTAGTAATAGTAAAAACACTTCTATCTACAGTAATAATACAAAACCTACAAATGCCACAACTAGTTCTCTTATTAGTTCTTCTTCTTCTACAAATTCATCAACTCCACCTACAACTAATACAACATCCATTGAAAGCATTAATTCACTGATTCAAAATCAAAGTTTGAATAAAACCCCAATCAAGAGTTCAGTAATTACACCATTTCCACAAAATAGTCCATCCCCATACTCAATAATTTCAGATTCTGTTGAAGATTCCTATCTAATTGACAACTCTCCACCATACTCTTCGAGTACATCACCTACATTACTGTCACCATTGTCTTTAGATGAAATGAGTACTGAATTTTCCATTTCCAGAACTCCAACTCCTCAATTATCTACCTCTATTCAACCTAAAAGCACATTTAAATCATCTCCAAATCAACAAAGTCCTTCTAATGTACCAAAATCTAGAACCTATGTACCTGCAGTTCAAAAATCCACTCAACAGTTAATCACTGATCTCGTACAGAATGAAAGACGTGAAGACATACTAAATGAAATTGTTAATAGATCCAAAGATGACGAAAATATTCCCACTATTTTATGGTATAGTCCAAGTGTAGTTTCCATTTTGGTTCAGGAGATTGTTAGTATTTACAAATATATCACCAATCAAAATCCAAAATTGAAAGCTAGGGCATCCAATAGAGTATCCAATACTCTAACTCTCTTACAACTCATTGCATTCAATAGTAGTACCAAAAAACCATTTTTCAAGAGTAACATTGTCTGTTTTATTCACCCATTTCTCAAGACAACTTGTGATTCTAAACCATTCGAATATCTTAGATTGGCAAGTCTAAATATCATAGGTTCATTGATTGAATCCAAAAATGAGGATAACTCCATTCTAGCTTTTATTGAATCTAAAATTATCCCATTTCTCATTGAATCTGAAATATTTTTACCATGTCTAAGCATAATGGAAGTTGGAAGTGAACTCTCAAAAACAGCAGCAACACTCATTATCAAAAAAATATTAAACGCCAATGTAGGTTTAAATTATTTTACCCAACCATCTATATTACCAACAGTGTTGTCTAGTTTGAAAAAAATGGTTGATTCCATGTACCCAGCTCACATGTCATCTAGACTTCTCAAACACATTGTCAGATGTTATCTTCGTTTGTCAGAAAATGTTAAAATTCGTTATACCCTTAAAGATTCCATCTCTGAATGCTTCTTTGATGGAAATATTGAGGCATTTATATTCAACCAAGGTGATGTTATTGTAAAAAGATGGTTTACACAATTTAAGAATAACATGCCATTTATTTATACTGATAAAAAAAAGAGCAAACATTAATTTTCGTTAATTCTGTTTCAACTTTACAAAACCACCACAAATAAATATCTGTTTTTTTTTCTTTTAGTTAAAGAAAAGACTCAGGGTATACAATTTTCAGATCCAATCTGTTTATTTCAACGCTTAGCGTTATAAAATTTTATTGTAACTTTATAAAAATAAATTTTTTTATGAAATTTCATGATTAGAAAATTGGCTCCTTAGAATTTTGATATTTATTCGAATCACGTCTGACTCAAACAGCAACAGCAACTAGTACCAATTTCGAATATTTTTCACTAATCTTCTTAATAGATACCAATTAGCTGTTTATTTTTTTTTTCTTACTTAAACTAAATCATTTGCTGTTCAATTTTTTTTATAAATAAAAACAATAATAATCAAGTTTGTAACTGATCACCAAAACGTAATGGAACCAAAGAATGAATTAAATATTAAAGGTCAAGTTGTTTATAAAAGTAAATCACTTGCTGAATATGAAGAATTAAATGCAAGATGGAATATAGATGCTGTTAATAATCCATCAGTTATTGTTGTACCTAATGATACTGATGATGTTGTTTCCGCTGTAAACTATGCTAGAGAGAATAATTTGGAGATTGCAGTTAGATGTGGTGGTCATTCAACTCAATCTGTTACCGAAGGTGGTTTGATTGTTGATCTACGTAGATTGAGAACAGTTAAAGTTGATACTGAGACTGATACTTGTTTGGTAGAAGGTGGTTGTCTACTGGGTGATGTTGATAGGGAGACTGCCAAATATGGCAAAGCTATCCCATTTGGTCATGTTTCTCACACAGGTGTTGGTGGATTGGTACTTGGTGGAGGTATTGGAAACCTTTCTAGAATCTATGGTCTATCTGTTGACAATCTTTTGAGTGTTGAAATGGTTTTGGCAACTGGAAAAGTTGTTAAAGCTAGTAATGATGAAAATTCTGATCTCTTTTGGGCCATAAGAGGTGGTGGAGGAAACTTTGGTGTAGTTACCAAGTTTTGGTTTAAATTGAATCCTTGTAAAGATGTTTTGGTTGGAACATTTGTTTATCCAGTTCCAGTTGCCAGAGAGGCTCTTTTGGAAATTGGAAGACAACAAGATGCCAATGCTATACCAAATGAACTCTCCTACGCAGTTTCTATCACACCTAACGGTGTTGTAGTTATGCCATTATGGATAGGTGATGTTGACCAAGGTAAGGTTTATCTTGAGGCATTTTCAAAGATTGGTAGCCCAGTCGTTAGTGTTATTCGTACTGCTCCTTTTGTTCAAATTCAATCACAAATTGATGATAAAGCTCCACATGGTTTGAGATATTATCAAAAAGGTCCATTTTTAAAGTCAAATCTAACTGCTGAGATTGTTGATAGTATCTTGGACAGTTACCAAAAACATCCAACCAAGATATGTTCCATACTATTAACTCATCTCCAAGGTGCAGTTCAAAACTATTCAAAGACTGATACAGCTTACCATTTTAGAGATGCTTCCTATCAGATTATTTTCATGTCCATTCTACCAGATCAAAAAGATAGACAAGCTGTTATCGATTGGACTAAAGAAAGTATTCAAAAAATTGAGCCACATCTCTACAAGGAATACATTAATACCACTGGTCAAAATTATAAGATTGAAGAAGTGTTTGGTGTAAATTATCCAAGATTATTAGAAATTAAAAAGAAATATGATCCTGAAAACTTCTTTAGAGCATGTGCAAATATTAAAGAATAATCATCAAATTACTTAAACTAATAAACTAGTATTTCTTTAAAATAATTACAAAAATATTATTAGTTATTTTTTTATTTACATAAATATTAAAAGACCTAATATAGTAAATGAAATTAAAATAATTGAAAATTGTAATTTTGACATGGATGATGGGTTATGTTCAGTAGATGAATCATCAGGTGTCAATTGAACAGAACAATCACCGCCTCTATAATTTTCATCACATTGACATTCACCTTTAACAGTATCACAAACACCATTCATTGAACAGTCATTTGGACATTTCATTTTATAGATGACTGTAGAGTTTTCAAATCCAGTTACTCTATCCACTGTTACTTGTACTTGCATTGGATTGGTTATGGAGTTTTGGGGTATTGTAGATGTGAAATCACATAAAATCTTATCTGGAGATACATAAATAGCATCTGTACAATATTCGGTACCTATAGTGACACTTAAGGATTTTTCTTCGAAATTATCACCTGTAATAGTCACTCTATATTGAGTGTCTTTTTCGATTAGTGTTGGTTTAACACTTTTTATCAATGGACCTTGGTAAGATGACTGATACCATTCACTTGTTAAAGTTAATCCTTGAAATTCTGATTTTGCAGCAGCTTTAATTTTACCAGTTCCTGCAATTAATCCATCACAATAAGCAGTGGTTGGGTATGAGATTGTTGAATAGTTACAATTCAATAGCAATGGATCATAATCATTAACTGATACTAATAAAAATATTGTACAGTCAATAAGATATTCACCAGTTATTGTTATTCTTGTGGATGTAATCTTTGGCAATGGTTTAAAAGATAGAATTCTAGGTTGAAGATGGAGAGGATACATATCACCTTGGTCATCAACAATAAGTGTTAATTCACCATTCTTTGCATTTTCAGGCAATTGTATTTTTACATTACGATTATCTACACTTAAAACTGTGACATTGAGATTTCCAATTTTTGCTGAAACCATTTGGGAATCAATACCAAAATTAAAACCTTCCAGATTAAATCTATTATGATATTCAGAATCTTGTGTGACGTTATTAATTGCTGGTGAATAGTATCTATAGTTTATGATATTGGATTGTAATGTATTATTATTGGATATTATATTTATGCTAATTTCGTTGGGTTTAACAATACCACTTCTGGTGGTAAATACTATAGAATCGTTACTGATTAAGTCCATGTCAGTAATTGGTATTTTAAATTGACCCTGGTAAACTGAAATGCTTTCAAAAGGTAGGAATTTAAAGTTACTACCAAATATAGTCAAGTTTTGTGGGTGTGTGGTAATATATTCTGATGATAGTCTTTCTATATATGGTGATAATAAAAGTGTACTATTATAGAATACATCTTTATCACCTTCAGTTTCTATTACTGTCAAAATATCAGTATAAAATGAATTTGACCATTGACACTTTATACTAGTATCATTCACATTTGAACAATTTAGTGGTGTGGAACCTAATGATACTGTCAAATATTCAACTAAATAGAAATCAATACCATTGATTACTAAATCACCATCAAATTCAATAGAGGTGACATTTGGTTTACTAAAAATATTGAATTGTGATTGATTTGTAGTATGGTTATTATATTGAATGGTAATATCTACTAAATTGTATGGTGAGTAATCTCTGAAACTTATATTACTACATGTCAAATGACCACTGTCAATGTAACCTATAGTTGGACATTCACTAGAACCAATGAAAATGGTAGCATTAGATTCTGGAAAATCCCTACCAAATAATGTAATTGTAGGATTTTGTTTTAATTGACCTACTGTGGAAACTGATTCAATTACAGTTTCACCATATATGGTCATATAATTTAATACTAAAAAAATAATACACAATTGGAATTTCAACATGTTCTTAGAGTGATTGTCGCAAGGTTACAAAGTAATCAACCAATTAAAAAATTTTAAAAACGAATTGATTTTCAACTTTATCAAATATCTCCCCTATCCCATTTTTCAAATAAAATTGGCTTCCGCAATTTATTTTTAGTGGATGAAGAGGCATTGAGGGAGATATTTTTAAAATTTTAAGAGAATTTAATTAATGAGAAAGTGTTTTTATTAAATCAAAAAGATCTTACTATAATTGATAAATATGGGCAAAACCATCATCACTTGCTGAGGCAAATTTATCACCTTGTCTACTTACGTCAATAAAGTTAATAGTATCTTCATGATCTTTACATTTTTTAATGAGAGGATTTGCCGAGGCTACATCCCATATGCAAATATCATTATAACAGGTAATGAGAAAATCACTATTCCAAACAGCATGATTGGAATTGGAGCTGGCATCAATTAGAGGTGTGGAGACTGTTCTATCATGTTGGAGTATATGTAGGGTTCTATCAGGATATCTTAAATCAAATACAAATGTACTAAGACCACTACCAGTACTAGCTAGATAGTTTCCATTCGGTGAGATGGTTATAATATTGATATCAACTTGAGTGGTTTTAAATGAAAATACTAGTGCTTGTTTTAGTCTGAGGTCATAATAACAAACTGATTTCTGTTGATTATTAGATCCAGATGCAATTACACTAGGTTCAACGGGACTCCAACATACTGTAGATACATCATTTCTATGATCTTCAAATTTTCTATAATAATTTGGTTTTTCAATATTAAAAAGCGCCATAAATCCATTTGGAGGTGAGATATCATCATACACACCAATTCCCAAAGCAAGATACTGATCAAAGTTACCTTTACCAAATGATAAGTCCATAATAGACTCTGGGAATGGTTCACGGGTATTAGTCAATAATGTTGACTGATATGTTTCATAGTCAAGTATAATAACAGATTTGTCAATGAACCCTGATGCCAATAATGGTTTAGAAGGGTGAGTTGTCATTCTAAGACACCCAGCCTTATCAAGGGTATACAGTTTCTCATAGTTTGCAGCATTGAATATAGATACCGAATTGTTCCCAGCTGCAATTGCTTTGGTACCATCATTTGAAAAGTGGCCTTCTCTGGCAGAGTATTCTATATTTCCAGGAGGGCATTCAAGTTTCACTTTAGTGCCACTTTCAAAATCACAAATTTGTGGATTTTCATGGAGTGGTAGCACGAGCATCTTACTCGTACGACCAGTAGGATCAAATTTCAAATCAATCAAACCACTAGTGAATTTAATTTGTTGATAGATTTTAGATTCTTTAAATTTGTTTTCTAGTATACTTTTTCTAGAGAAACATTCTGACATTGTACCCATTTCACGTTGCATTAATGTATAGTTTAATGTCTCTTTAACCTTCTTTTTAAGATGATGTTTATGTGCAATATCAGAAAATGGCATGATATCAGTATGTTCTTGATCTTCTGAACCTATACTTTGAAGATATCTAATAACATCAATAGGTGTTCTACCAGGTAACTGAGCACACATTATGATCAATTGTTGTTTCGAGTGATTTAAATTATTTAAATCAATATTAAAACGACTCATAATTTCAATTTCCTTTGGTGTGAATGGAAAATGAAGTTGTTCTTCAAAGTTTGGTATAAACAATGACTTTTTCATCAATCTTTTTTGTGTTTCTAATTCATTCAACATTAATCTGGCTTTAATTGACATGAATGGTCTATATACAATCTCACCAGATCCCACAAAAAACTTTTGAAAATCCTCATCATTCTTCATAGCATTAATTATATTTATAGGCAATTGTTTTTCATTAAAAAAATCTAGTATTTCATTTCTCTGTTTAAAATTCAAATATCCTAAATTAGTAATATGTCTTTTAAATGAAATTTATCAATTATCAACCTACAAAGTTTGTAAAATCCGATAAAATAGGTTTAACTTTTTGTGGTATATTTAATTTCTGCCTTAGTTCTTCTAGAGTTGTATTTACAAAATGGACTTTTCTAACTAAAGATTCCTATAATGTATAAATGTTAATAAAGTTGTAATTTCTAAATGTGATCAATGAATACAAACTTCATTAAATTTGGGAATATTTATAGTATGTGTATTTAAAATTAATGGTATATTGTCTGTTGATGTTTGAGGATCAATTTTGAAATTTGAATATTCAACTAGATCTCTAACCCATGATTTTAGTTTTAGTTTAGTTCTGAATTTCATTATATTTACTGGTTTTTTCTTTGATGCAGTAGATGTGACATTGATAGTTGTTGTGGTGGTGGTGGTTGTGGTTGTGGTTGTTGTTGTTGTTGGATTAGAGGGTGTTACACCTTGCATAGGTACTGGTCCATTTGAAATTAATGTAGGTGATAATGTATGTGGTGAGGTAACAGGTATTGAGCTATTACTATTATTCAAGGGAGGACTTGCTGTTCTTCTAGTTATTATATTACTTCTTATAGTGGGTGTAGGATGATTTTGTGTTGTTGTAGTCGTCGAAGTAGTTGTTCCATTTACATTATTTTGTGGTTGTGTTGTAGGGGTAACTTGAGGTTGAGTATGTACTATAGGAGGTGTAGTTTGAGTTTGTACTATTGGTGGTGTAGTTCGATTTTGTACTGGTATTGTAGGTATAGCCTGAGCTTGTGGTGCAATTAGAGGTTGTGGTTGTACTATTGGAGGTATAATTTGAATTTGTGTTTGTACTATTGGTGGTGTAGTATGATTTTGTAGTGCCTGAGCTTGTGGTGCAATTAGAGGTTGTGGTTGTAATATTAGAGGTATAGTGTGAGTTTGTGGTTTTGGGTGTATTTGAATTGGAGGGGATGATGGTAATGGGGTAAGAGTTGGGGTAGATTTTGGTGATGAGGTTTTGGAAGGTTGTTCTGTACTTGGTTTTTTGGTTTTTGGTTGAGTAGGTACATAGGTACTTCTTTTTAAATGTTGTCCAATGAGAACCTGTAATTGATTCAATGATATATTTAGTATATCACTATCAATATCATCACATTGGTCATTGTAATCTAGTATATAATCAAAGTTATAAATATCCAATTCATCTAATTTTCTTTTCCCGCTAAAATCTGACATGACAAAAGTTGCATAAAAAATGTAAATAAAATAAAAAAAACTAGTACTAAAATATCAAATTAAAAGATTTAATTTAAAATATTATAAACATCTTAATTTTAAATAAATTATTTAAAAAGTTTAATTAATTTAGTATTTATACACATTTTTTTTATTTTTTTTATTTTTATGTATGGATATATGATTGCAAAATGACTGATTTTGAAATGGTTGAATATGAAACGACCCTTGATAATACAATATTAAAAGAGGATATAGAAACTATAGATGAGATGATACCAAATTCAATTCAGGATAAGAATATCCTATTTGAATTAAACCAAGATTCAGTGAGTCCAGAACTCTTTAAATCATCATTGTTTTTAAGTCTCTATTCGAATGGATTTTCTATAAATAATGTCAATAAGGTAATAATTGGATAAAAGATAGTTGATAGTTTTAAATAGATGATGTATTAATATAGGTTTAAACATGAACAGGAAAAAATATATTCATATAAAGATAATGATTCAAAGATATTAATTAAAGCTTTGAATCAAAAGAAATTGGTACCTGAGATTGTAGAGATACTAGAGGAAACCAATCCACATTATTATGATGGTTGTATAGTTGTAGAGATTAAAGATTACAGGGGATATCCTAATGGTACAATAGAGTCATTGGTAGATACTAAAAGATTAGTATTAAAACCAGACCAAGAAACTCTGTATTATGATATCTATCAGAGTATTCAAAAGAATCAACACCAACTCTATAATAGAAATTCAAAAGAGGCATTTGATGATTGTTTAATAGATTTTGAAAGAAATCTATTGATTGCGACAAACAGTTATCTACATTTAGGTTTGAAAAGACCAAAAATACAGGACAATATCAGTTATAATATGTCATTGAGTCAGAGAGAATCTAAAAGATTCAATAACACACCAGAGTATCAATACGATATCAGTAACCTTGATTTCACATCACCTCTCTACTCTCGGACTAATAATCTAAAGGAACAACAGCAGCCACCACAGCCTTTTCAAAAACAACCAAAATATCTACCTCAACACATTGACATTAACAACTTTAATTTATTTCGTCTCATTACCAGCAGTCATTCTTTTGAAGCTGACAGAATCAATATACTCCAATACTATAACACTGTACAGAATCCAAAATCCTACCCTTGTTCATTTCAATATTGTACTACTACTAGTAGTACTTCTTCTTTTTCTTCTACTTCCGATCAACAACAACCACAACAACAACAAGAAAACGAAGATCCATTTTTAAAATATGCAACTAAACCACCTAGTATAAAACCAGTTTTAAAGTCATCACCAGAAGGAGAACAACTGAAATCTAGAATATTTCAATATTTCTCTATTAGTAATTTGATGGTTTATACCTATGAGGTAAAACCACGTTCAACATTTTACTATCTTTATCTGTACATAACTGAGAATACCAACTTCTTTCAGGTGGTAAGACAAAACCAAATTCATCAACAACATAAATATCAACTACAACAACTACAACAAATACAACAACAACAACTACAACAACAAAAACAAGCACAACAAGCTCAACAAGCACAACAAGCTCCACAGACACAAAGTAGTACACCACAAGTTTTATCACCTCCACAGACATCACCTCCACCTCAACCAACACCTCCAATATCGAAAATACCTACAACACCTACTGCACCTCAAATTGGATCACCAATACAACTTAGTCAACCAACTACACAACAAGGAGCAACAACGCCAACACCATCATCATCAGTTTCAACAAATCCTAATCAACCTCTACAACCCACCCCTCCAATGTCTAAAGCACCTACTACACCTACTGCTGCTGAGAAACTTGCTGCTACAACATCTCAGTTACAACAACTGCAAAAACAACCATTAATTGCAGATATTAATATTCAAGAGAATAGTGAGTTACCTGTACCTACTTATTTAATATTTCCAATTGGTACCACAACAGAGGCTGTCTATTTTGTTAACCATTTAAAGTATAGTTTGGAAAGAGAGAATTATCTATTATCTTGTGATACTTTATACCCAAATCATTTAATGTCAAATCAAGCTGAATTACTAAAAAAGAGAATAGATGCAAAACATTTCGTAGCTCAACCTGTACAACCACAACCACAACCACCACAACCACAACCACAACCTCAACCTCAACCTCAACCTCAACCTCAACCTCAACCTCAACCTGTACAGCAGCAACCTCAAATCCCGCAACCACAACAACCACCAATACAACAGCCACAACCTGCAGTTCAACCTCAGGTTCAACCACAGATTCAACCACAACCAATACAACAAACAATTCAAAATATACAACCACAAAATCCAATGGTTGTACCTTTTAATCCAGCACAACTGGCTCAACAGATTCAAATGAACCAAATTCAACAACAAACATCACTACAACAGATATCACCATTGGTACCCCAACAACCACAAATGAATTTTAATAATGCTGGTCAACAAACACAACAACCATACGTAAATATTCCAACTAATATCATGACACCACTACAACAACAACAAAATGTTCAACAGAATGTACAACAAATTTTACAACAGCAGCATCAGCAACAAGCAATTGCAAATCACCAACTTATTCAACATCAGCATCAACAATATCAACAATTACAGAACCAATTACAACAGCAACAATATCAGCAACAAAATAAATAGATATACAAAAAGTTCAAATCTAAAAAATCATCTTTTTTTTATCCACCAAACACCATCTCTTCCAAAAAAATGTGTAAGATATTTATTTAATTTAACTAGATTTTTTATAATTTTATCATGAAATCACAAATATCTGTTAAACTTGTAATAATTAACAATGATCCTCAAATCTAAAATTTTTTTTTTTAATTTAATCAAATTGTAACATGAAACTCTATTATCTATTTATTTTATTTATTTTAATCCATTGTATAAATGCTCAATATTTTAACCTTAAATCATATGTAAATATAGAAACAAAGTTTGTAATCTTTTGATTTATTTTCGAAATTCTATTATATTTATTATTATTAACCAACTATTTCAAAGAAAAAATAATTATTATTGGTCATTTTATCCAAATGTATTTACTACACCAAATAAATACCCAGTTATAATATATGCATCACAGCAGATGAATATTCAAACTGAAAAAGAAATGTCAAAGGTATTATTTACAGGTTTACCAAATTTTGTAACTTATGGAAAATGGAATAGTACCAGATATCCATTTATAATATTGGCAATACAATCACCTGATAAATCACAAATTGCCTCATTGGTGACCCAGGTAATTCCATCTTTACCAGATTTTAATAAATTTGATTTATCCAGAATTTATCTAATAGGTGAGGGTAAGGGAGCTGCCTCATGTTATGAATATTTAGGTAGTAGTGCAACAGCTGCACATTCGATTGCTGCAATGATTACTACAAATCCTGCCAATCCCAATCTAGTTGGATCTCAATACCAAACTATTGGTACTGAACGTATACCAATTTGGAATTTAGTAGGTTCTGAAGATCAGTGGACTCAGTATTCACAAGATTTAACAAACCTTCTAAATAGTCAATATTACCAACAACCAATTGTAAGAAATCAATATGTACCATACTACACCCATTTCTATACATTTGAACTGTTTGATATGTATTCCCTTATTGGTAACTATATTGATATGTATACATGGTTACTACAATATAAATCAACATCTAGACCTGCCATCTACCCAACCCTTTTAAAAAAATATGTAACAACAAGTTCCAATTTGAAATACTCATATTTTGAGTATAAACCCAATTTACCATCACAACAAGGCCAAAAGATCCCAGTAATTATATATTTCCATGGTGGAGATTCAGATGGAAACGGATCACCAATTCAATTAGATAGAATAATATATGGATCGTTACCATCTTATTTATCGAATGGTCAAATAAATAGTAGTACTTTTCCATTTTTGGTTTTAGCACCTCAATGTGAGAATAAAAACACTCCATTTTGGGATACAGCAATACCAATATTTGATGATTTAGTTCAGAGATATTCATCTCTAATAGATCCACAAAGACTCTATGTAGCAGGTCAAGGAAGAGGTGGATTGGGAGTTACCTATTTATATTCAACTCAAGCCAGAGCTAATCTCATAGCAGCAGCTATAATTGTACGAGTATATGACTATTGTAATAATACCATTGCAACAGTAATGTCACAAACTCCTACATCCAAATTATGGTTTTACACCAATTCTGGAGATCCTTATTCTTGGTCTAATTTTACTACCTCTTGGATTGATTGTCTTCAATCTAAAGGAACCAACCCCAAAACAACAATTATAAATAATAACTCCGATGATTCTATATTTACAGCATTCAATCCACAAAATACTGATAATCTCTATACTTGGTATTTAAATAATCCAAAACAATAAATTTTAAAATAATTATTGTATTTTTATTGCATAATATCAATAATGACTCCTCTTTTTGAGAGATAGCATTGAGCTTCTTTTGAAAGAAAACTACCATTATTCAAATTTATATCAACAATTTCCTTGATGCCTACTAGCTCCCCAGCCAAATCATCTGGTATTGAATTTTTTTTCCATTGAGCAATTACTAAAGTATCAATTGATTTTAGATGTTTGATGGCTACAACTGGAAAACTATCATTAATTGTAATCTCCACTAGATTTGTTAGATAACTGTACCCCTTTTCTGTGATTAATGGACAATTCTCTATCTTGATTTTCTTTACATTGCAAAGAACCTTCAAAGATTCGTCAGTTAAACAAGGACAGTTTGATATTTCAATTTCTTCAATGCCACGAAGATGTTTTATACCTTTATCAGTTATATTTCTATTGTTACTAATGTGTAAAGTTTTAATAGAAACTTTAGACAGATACATTAGTGACCTATCTGTAATTTCACTACTGGATAGTACCCAAAACTCCAAATCACCTGCATTGGAATCTCTATTTTGTATTAGATTTTTTATTCCATTATCTGTATAACGGGTTCCCGCATTCTCCACCCCAAATGTTAACTTTTTAATTCTATTAAAATTTCCCATCACCTCGTCAGTCAGGAAAAATGAATCTGGTAAATGTAGATCTGTAATCAATGAGTAATGAGAATATGGATTGTCAAGGTCCCAAAAATTTTCAATTATTTGAGTGGTCATCTCTAATTTAGGGATTTTACCAAATAGAGTTATTGCATATGATAGTTTTAGATATTCCTGTGATGTTCCAAGATTTAACTGTTTTATATGTAAATTTTTGAAAAATGAACCTTTGACTAACATGCAATGGCAAATGTGTAATATTTCTACTTTGTCTGCCAATTGAAGTGTAAGATCAGTGATTAGTGGAAGATCTATGACAGTGAGATTTGTAACTGATTTAATGAAATATGATAATCCAACATCAGTCACATTTTCACAATCTACAAGGGAAACTTGTATTAGACCTACTGCTGAGGATTCAGAGAGATTTTTTAGAATCTCATCAGTTATTGTATGTCCTGCCAATGAGACAGTGTGTAACATTGGAAATTGCTTTTGTAATAAAAATTTTGGAATGTGATTCTTGTAAGGTGGAAATGTTTCACCAGGACCATAGTAGTGTGTATTTATAGATGTAATATGATTCATATCCAATTCTAAATACTGTATTGGTAATCTATGTAAATCCAATTTCCTTATTAACTGATAGCAAAGATTTGATCTTTGAAAAGATCTGTCACCTCTATACCTAAAAGTAATAATCAACTCATCTTTTACAACTTCATTTAGATGTTTCATTAAATTCTTTTGTTGAACTGTTGATAGATTACCACATGTGAATTCGAATAGTTCTAATTTATCTACTCTTTTCAAATGTAGTAGTGACTCATAAGGTGGACTGTGAATGATTAATCTATGTAAACTGGATAGATTTTTTATAATTTTATCTATTGGTGGATAACCAAATCTATGTAAAATTCCACAACAATCTCCAATCTCTACTGTCACGTGCTCTAGTGATTTAGTTATTATCTTTCTATTGGTAGCTGATGTAAACATCAAGCTTAATAAATCTAATACTCTAACAATTCCATTTAATATTATCAATCTGATATAACTATTATTAAAGATTACTTCAAATGACATTATAATTAATTTTAAAATTTTAACTAACTACAATAAATCGATTTATTTGAAAAATGATTCCAGAATACTGGTTTTTTAAAAATAACGGTAATCATGATTATTCTATTTTTTAAATTAAAATTAATTTGTTGTATCTCGTTAAGAGAATTTATTTATTAAATTACAAATATGTATGTGTTTGAAATGTTTTGTGAGATTTGTTGGTCAAACTTTTATCTTCTCTGAGGAGATGGACTAGGGACAAGATCTTCAATCATACTTTGATCTACTTTGTTAAAAGATACATCCATTCTATTTTTGAGTTGTTCAACCAATTTACTGGTACCTGGTTTTAAAGAGAGTAGTGATACAATGGTATTTGGATTATTAACATTACTAACATATTTATACTGTTGTTGTTTTTGACTTCTTAATGCCAACGAGCTAGATTTGATTTTTGTTGCAGAAAGAGTTTCACTTTGAGCACCAGATTTGTTATTGACACCATGTACTCTAGTTTTGTAGTCCCTCAGTTCATTCATGAATGGATTGTTAGCATTAGCAATCTTGATATTTCTCAATCCTTGTGCACCGCTAGTGTGCATCATTGGACCTCCACCACCTGTTGTGGTCTTGGCTTTGAAAAGTGGATAATTTGCACTAGGTTCAGGATCATCGTATACCACTGTTCTGGCTTTTATCAATGTTTTTCTATATCCATTCATATCCATGATTATCAACTCTTCATCTTCTTTAGTAGCCAACATATGATAGAAATCAGCACGTGAATTCTTACCCAATTGACTTACACGCTTAGGTACCAATTCAGCTTTAGAAATCTCTACAAATGTCTGATCTAATATATACTCTAGCATATGTTTACAATAGATTCTTATTCTTTCTTGGTGTCTATCTCTAATCTTTTTCCAAGCAGCCTCAACTAGATCATCTATAAGAGACTTTACAATCAACTGATCCTTTTCAGGATTGGTACCAATTGGGAACTGTTTCTTTACAATTTTCATTTTGAAAGTTTTGAATTTAATACCCAAGCCAATAGAAGATAGATTATCATTATCAGAGAGCACCTCACCTTCGGGACCTATAAGTTGGTAGTAGTGGTATCTAGGAACTTTCAAACGGTCACATAGGTCCTTCATTAGTCTCTTTAGAGGTTGATAGGCATCCACTTTTAATGCCTTCTTTTGCATTCCTTTGAACTCTGGGCTGTTAGGGAACCAAAACTCCACAACAAAATTACCAGTATTCTCTGGAGAGTTTAATGAAATTAAACGTAGTTGCCATGTAGTAAACAATGTACCTAGACCATAATCATTTAAAGTGGCATTATCAAACAGTGTTCTTCCCTTCAATGTTCTCAACAAGAATTTACTAGGCTCCAATTTAACCTTTTCACAAATCAGTGAGATAATCTTGAATACTGATGTATTGATATCCAATTTATATGACTTTCTGTAGATTCCTTTGAACTCGTCTATAGTTGGCAACAAAAACTCCACAACTGCTTTGGGTTCAGTTGGTACCAGGATATTTCTAAATTTCTTTACAACTTCTAACAGATCAACAGTACCCTCCCAAACATCGAGTTCAGTAAACCCAGATTCAGCCAATGATTCAAATACGGGTCTGGATTCAGGTAACTTTGCAAAACTAGATTGTTGATTACTACCACTCTCTAACAATGCAAATCTTCTGGCTTGTAAATGAGCTAATCCTTTATTTGAGAGTTTAGCAATTGATCTACCTCTTTCCAATGCACGTACCATTAAGTCAATGGTTTTAGGTTTACTAGCAAGGAACCATGTAAGCTTATGAGTTTCAGCTTCCAGTATACTAAATAGACCCTTATTTACAATATCAATACAAATGTCTCTTAGACGATTATGAGGAAGGATCCATTGAATTTCATAGTTTTGGGTGTCGAAAAAGAATATATTCTGTGCTGAAATGAACATGTATATAGGTACTAGTTTAATAGCTGCACTAGCTGCAGTTTGGTTGATTTGTGTAGTAGATGATGATTTTTTAGTTTTTGGATCGACTGTAGTGATGGTACCTGTAACCAACGACTTCTGTGCAACTACAAGATTACCAGTTACTCTTTGAAGTAAAAAGTAATCCCAACCCTCTTCCTTTTTGAAATGTTTAGATTTATGTAGTTTTTTAGAGAGATGGCTAAACATGGAGAGATCTGATCTCTTCATTGATACTAAAGGTGATTGTGTGGTAATCTGTTCCTTTTCAGATTGGGTATCGAATAAAAGTGATGGATGAATAGGTTGTAGTTGAGTTCTACTTAAACTCTTTGAATTCTGAATAGAGTTAGGTTGAGTAGATATCAGTAATGGTGATGCTGAGCTATGTGGTGATTGTGGTGTATTTCCATTAGAAATGCTATTTGGAGTAGATGCAGATTGTGTTTCTTGACCAGATTGCTGTGACAATTGATCCTCACCTTGACCATTAATAGTATTGGTTTCAGTACCCAATAGAGGTACCTCTAAATCAGGAAATACTATAAGATGGTTATTAATAATAGTAGTAACTGCTTCATTTCCATATTTTGATTCAAATATAACATTCATTGAATCTGGTTTAGATTTGAATATATTAGGACCAAATACAATTCCCATATTAGAAGCATGCATCTTATTCAAATTGTTGTGTCTAACCAAAGTAATGAGTAATCTAAAAATTCTCTTTATAATTCTCAAATTCTCTGGATTGATACGACTGAGTAGATGTTGTAGTTCCTGTACTGATATACCATCTTCACTATTACCACTATTTGCAATGTAGGAACTGAAAAGTTCATAAGGTATCAAAGGCTCATTTTGCTCTCTAATATACAATTTCAAAGCACCTGCAACTGTATGATCATTTTGAGGGAATTCAATTTGATCACTAGTAAAAGAAGTCCAAAATAAACGAATCTGTTGTGCAGATCCTGAAATTCTAAAGATACCCTCTATTGACAATGCACTCTTTTCCAATCTACTACATAATATATCAATCAATGAATATCTTAATGGAATTGATTTAAAGTCCGATTTCAATACTCTATTCTGTACCAAATCCTCTCTTCCAGGTCTAGATTTTAGAAATTTATTCAATAAATTTACAATCGCCTGTTTTGCTGGTATTATACTATTTTAATAAACCAGATATATTAATAAACTCTAATATTGATTTAACACTTTTTACGTTTATATTTACCCATCATTTAAAAAATCATTATCTGACATGACTTTTAATTTGTAATATTACAACAAGGGAAGATATAAATATAAAAAACCAACCCTGTACAACAGATTTTTAAAATTAAAATAAAAAAAAAAAAATCTAATCACAAAATGGAATTGATGGTGATAAAAATCAAAGATGATGTACAACCAACCATTGAGTTTATAGATTTAATATTTACATTTTATTTTGGTAATTGTCTGTAGAAGATGGTATTGTTACAGTCATCAGGTTGAAATTGTTTAGTGTTTATATTGGATTTCCAGATATTTGGTTTGAGGATAGAGGTTTTGGGTGATGACAAGAAGATAGAGTAGTAAATAGAGAAAACTTCAATAGAAGAACTTTGACTTGACAATAGATCAAATATCTGTTGAACCATTGATAAATCTAGATCTTCATAAGAGTATTTAAAAGATCTGATTGCAAATTCATGTATATTAGAGTGTTGGCATGCTAATTGTACCAATGGTAATGCATATTGATGAAAATCAGGTACTGAGAACTTAATCTGTCTAAGTTGAGATAATATAGGATTGTAAATCAATGCAATCTGGTCTCTTTGATAGACTGGATCTGAGAGTCTTACATTTACAAAATCAAAACCATCGAATGTTATCATCCCTGGAATGGATTTTAGATAGAGTTTAGGGAATTGAACTATATCATAGTGGAATGTAAGTCTCTTTTTAATGGGTACCAAATGAAGTGGTCTATGTGCTGATTTATGATTTAGATAGACAACTAGCTCGTTGAGGTTTTGAAGTTTTAGTTTAAGAATACTGGCAATGTATTCGTCTAGATCTTCCCATGTCAGAGTTATTGTAAGATTAATTCTTTCCAATAACGGTGATTTTTCAAATAATTGTAGTACATTATTTGAATTTTTAGTTTGTGGGTTTTCAAATTCAATTTCAATGATACGTAGATTAGTCTGTCTAGTACACAGTAACCTTACCTCCATCATGTGACTATTAAATGAAATATAACTAGCTTCTAGATGGTCATGAAAGTATTTATCCATTGATTGAATTGGCATTGGAAGATACTTTAACATTTTCAATTCAACCAATTTTGGATAATCTCTCCACAGAGACAATGGATGTGATGTATTGATCTTGGTAGTCATCTTGATAGTTATATAGTTATTCAATACATCAAAATTGAAATTATTAGATAACACCAAAGAACACAGATTCATAAATGTCTTACTAACCAATGCCAACTGAAACTTGTACTGTGAATGATAGTTTATGTCATGATAGAGAAAGTGTATAATAATTTTAAGTATACTGTGTGGTAACTGAGCTGGATATGGCCTACATTCAGCAATACTCAATCTATAAGATTCCTGTCGTTTCTCTTCTTGATCCAATAGATATATAGAATACTTATTGGAAAATGATGATCTTATCGGCAACTGATAATAGAACTTCTTAAAATACGGTGATTTTAAGAATATTGAAGTACTGTCAAGTAACTCTTCCAGTTTATCCATATCATCATTATCACGAATTTGCACATCATTATACAACTTGTCCAGCGGTAATTGTAAATTTTGTTTAACAATCTCTATTGGATTTACTGGTAATTTGTGTTGAATGATACAGAGTTTCAAAGCTACCTCACAAAACTGTTTTAGTTTTTCAGGTAGTTGTAAATGGTCTTTGTCCAACATTAGTTTCTCCAAAGCTTCAATTTTCCTAAAATGGTTACTAGTCAATGAAACAAATAGTGAATCGTTTGATGGAGTGGAATAATAACTATACAACATCTCCAATATATCACAGACATTATTGTATTGTGTTGAGTATCCAATAATGGCTTTAAAGTGTTCTTTAAAGTACTGTTGAGATTTCACAGGTGATCCTTCAACTAAAGCCTTTGTGACAGCTCTACTGTGAAACAGTGCACCATTCAATTGACTAGGTAACAATATCGCAACTTCCAATCCAAAATAATTAAATATCGTATCAGAGTAAGCACCAAGTGTCTTTAGAATTGCCTCTCTATCATAACCAGTACTCTCTAAATTTGTAATGACAAACCACAGATAATATACAAAAGCAGATGTAAATGGACTACTTGGTAAAAACACCTGATGGCCACCACCAAGAACCCCTCTAAGATCTTTTTCAAATTGAAAAACCACTTCCAAATTATTAGGATCAAATCTCCATTCATCAGCACCAAAGAATTGAATATCTATTGTCGACCCTTGACATAATCTCCTTATACTTCTAATTAAACTATTTTTATCATTACTATAACACTTCAATAATGCCATATAATAAAAAATTTCATTTTGGTCACCATTTTTTTCAACAAATGTTATTCTTTCCTATTATTTCATTAAATATTAGAATCTATTGAATTAATGATCCTAGAACTCTCTAAATACCTACTTGATTTATAGATTCTTTTGGTAGAGTTTGAATTAATATATTTATAGCATAAGTATTCAGTGGTATTTTATAAATAATTAATGAATAATATTCATCAATGGATTTGATTTTACTGAGTATCTTGTGTCGTCTAAGTTGTGATGTTGAAGAAATAAATTCTATATTGATTTTTAATATAATCCTATATAACCTACTGTTAAAATCCTGAAATCTATTATAGTGTTTTCGAATATACACCTACTCATTAAATATAGTTGAGCAATCGGATACATCAATATTAAATCTATCATGATTATAGATAATGTTAACTAAAGTAATTGTATTGTGATTTGATACACCTGCAAGCATATAATGTTTTACATAATCACTAAACTCCTGTTTATAATGATTATATAAATTGTCTAATCCCACTTTAAGTTCATTTGATGTTTCCTAAATTTTAGATTATATTAATACTCTATTGAATTGTGATATCTCTTTTATCTACACTTACATATTGTAAAAATAGAAATAATACAATTTTATGATACTGTTGAAAAGGTATATTCTGTTTTAAATATTCTTTTTTTGTTAACTTTTCACAGACCATAGTAATAAAGTTTTGATGATAATTATCAACACCATCACTAATGATAGCAGGTGAGAGTGTTTTATCTATAAAATCAGAACATAATTGAGGAGCAATATCATATGTTGGTGGATCTATAAACAATGAATTATAACTAATCTGTTCTAATATCTTTTCATCTTTTTCCTCTGCTATCTCTTTTAATAACTGTATAAAAGTAATGTTAACATTAACCATCATTCTTTTAGATACCTTCCTATATTCTTACCTTTAAAAACTGAATTGATGAAGGTGAATTTACAAAAATTGGTAGTGGTTTAAGTATATTAAATATAGTGATATCTGATATTAATCTTGAGAATACCAAATCCAGATTCTCTTGATCTTTAGATCTCAGTAAAATAAAGTAGATAATCAATCTCTGTAATTCTATTTTAGAATCCATCCATTCATAAAATCCTTAGGTTCATATGAATAAACAAATTAGATGTGAACTATGAGAATTCTTCAATGCATGATAATGATACATACTATAGTAAAAAGTTGGATTATCAATTATAAATCGTACCATAAATAATAGTATTTGGTCAGGTAATTTTTGGTTGAGAGGTGAGTTGTTATTCGTTTGTAAATCCTCAAAGAAATCATTGTTCTGGTCAGAACAGTATTCTCTAATCAATTTAAATTTATCTAGTGTCGTTGTAGAGCACCATTCAATGAATACCTCAATGAGATCAAGTAACTGATTAGGATTATAGGATTGTGTGAATCTAAAGTCACTATATTTCTTATTTCCACAACTGCATTTCTCTATATTACTACATCCACAATATGCACATATTGATATTAATTCTATTGAATTCTTTATGTAAATATTCCTATAAAATTGTTTTTTTAAAAGTTGATTGTTATCCACTATAGTTGTTGTCATATTTCTAATTATCCAATAATTAAAAAAAATTAAAATTTTTTATTTATATAAATTACCTAAAATGTTTTTCCCAGCTATTTCTTTTGAGAATTATTTATAATATAAATAACACTCCCTTTTTAAATATAAAACTTATCTATATTAGTTGTACATACAATAAAAAAAAAGAAAATTTTTATTTTTATATATTCAATGATTATAATAGAATAGATAATCAATGATATTTAGACAAAAACAATTTTACAGGAACCTTGTGTAGAGTAAAATAAAACCCAATGTCATTTTTTAATAATAACAATAATCATTTTATATAATGGTTATTAGGTATGATTAAATTTACACACAGTTAAGTTATCAGAATGTAATGGCAAAATCATTTTCAAAATGTATGATGAGAAATTTAAACTTTTTGGTTTACTAAATGTTATGATATTGAATCAATTTTCCAGCCATGATACGATATTCTGAAAATGTAATCTCTTGATTGATATTATTTCTCCTAACTCTTCATTATTGTTAACAAATATTTTTGAGTAGACTTTTTTTTGAAGTTCTAAAATTTTTTTTTGATGACATAAATGAAAAAATTAAAAAAAAAAAAAAAATTATTTTGATCATTTTCATAGATTGTTACAAACACCAACAAAATGGTATGTTGAACTTTGAAGATGTATATTTAAAATAAGATGATACTAATATTTTAAATAGAATTTCAAAAGTATTGTTACATTATTTTTAGTTGTTTTTGTCAGTTTTTGTTATTGTAACAAAGCTGAATTATTATTCCAAAAGAAGATTGTAGATGGTCCAGTTGTTGGAAGAGAATTATTAGTTTCATTTAATATATATAACGTTGGTGATGAGTATGCATTCTATATTTAGATATAATAGTAGTTGAGATGATAGATGATTATCATTCAACTATATAGATTTTGGAGACACACGGTATATTAATATAATATATATAACATCATATTTATAGTACTGCACATGATGTATCATTTGTAGATAACGATTTTGCATCAGAAAACGCATTTGAAATCATTTCAGGATCAGCATCTGGTAAATGGGAACAAATTTCAGCCAACTCTCATGTTTCACAAAATTTAACTGTCATTCCAAAGAATCAAGGTATTCACCCATTGACATCCACTTTATTACAATACCGTAAATCTCAAAATGAAAAGGAAGTTACAGTTACCACTGCTGCAAGTTACAGTGGAATGTACGTTGAATCCTTATATGACTATGAAAAAAGAACTTCAAAACACGTTACTGAATGGTCAATTTTTGTTTTATTATGTGTAGCTTCTGTCGGTTTACCATACTCCATGATTAGATATTACAAAAAGAATTATGAACATGGTATCAAAAAGAACTAAATAAATTACTTTCTAAATGATTAATAACAAATAAAAAAACAAAAATAATAATAATTAATTTAAACCACTCTTACTTCACACATTGCTTTTAGAATATTTACCTCTAATCAAATTCCATAAGATTGAGGAAGGGTATTTGGATTTGAGTTATATAAGCTCTCATGTTATCAAGTTTAAAACTAGAGGTAGAAAGAGATACAGTAATATATGTTGATAGGCATTTTGATTGGTTTTCACTGTATAGAAACTCAGTTTTGTTTATTTAGGGATTTAATTTTAGGGCTTTATCCATTGTTGAGATGATTTGAACTCCAATTTGTTTTGCCGATTTGATCATTTGGATGATGGTTTGAGGTTCCAAACCTTCCATACCAGAACTCTTTTGAATGGAACAAATCATAGATTTTTGGTTGATACCTATACAGAGTTTAGAATTGATGCACAGCTCCTCTTGAAGAGTTGAATCGATTATAAATGATGATTGTGAACCGATTTGATTCAAAGTGATAAATATAGGTACATTTTCAATGGCATCTTTTAGTGATATAACATCTTCAGGATCTTCAGAGACTTCAAATGTAATCTCTTGATATTCACTTGTAATCACTTTGATTTTAGGTAATACTGTATTATAAAGAGCAGCTCTAATTGCAATACTAAGTGCATCTAAAAGGTTACCATCACTATCTAAAACCATTGCATCTATACACAGATTCCAATAAAATTTGCCAGGTACAATAGTAAGATATTTATCAACATCCACAACAGAGGGATGACTATAAAGTCTTTCTAACTGTTTAGCTAATTCTATATTATATTGATCAAGTCTTTTTTGTTCTGTAAATTCCGATGAAGCACTTTGACAACAGTCTACTGTAAATATAAATCTTTTTAAATCTTCTTGTTGTTTATCATTATTTGATTGAGCATTCTTAATCTCTTTAATCTCAGCTTTTACACCGACTAATACTTCGGTATCTGATATCTTTAATCTTGCACTTCCACTAGCATGTATAATCTCTCCTGTTTCTAATGAAAAATGCCTATAATCATTTCTAGATCTTCCATCTGCTCTCAAGTTACTATTTATTCCATTCTCTATAAAATATATTTCTGTATTTGATATTTTTTGCATATTACTCTCGTTTTAGTTTTTATTTAAAATAAAAACAAATTTAGAAATTATTAAAACAATTAATCTGCACAAACATTTATTTATTAAAGTATTTTTGAAATTGTACTTTAAGGAATGGATATAATTGGAATTTAGTACTTAAAATATAAGAAAACATATTTAAAATAATAGGTTTTTGAAATACTAAAAAAGGCAATTAAAATAGAGGGTTCAAAACTAATGATTTTACATTCTCAATGATTTAATTTTTAAATTTTGATTTTGTAGTTCAGCAACAGCATCTTCATAACCATATTTCAAAAGAACAGCACTATGATCAAAATCTAAAAATGTTCCAGGAAGTTTTTGGGTTGGGTAAAAGAGATTAAATGTAGCTGATGGGAATGCTTGTTTGGCAGTTTCAATATCTTTCATAAAGATATTGTGTGTAACAATTGTCCATGATCTTAGGAGTAATGGAATAGTACTTTCTGAAGAAACATTCATTGATGCCTCTGGATTTCCAACACCCAAAATGATATCGATAACAATTTGATCAGCACCAGTATCAGCACATAATCTAGCAGTATCTGTGATTGGTGTCATATATGTTTCACCACCATCTACATAGGTATCACCATCCTTCTCTACAGGTGGAAAAATTCCAGGAACTGCAGCAGAAGCATAAACACCTTGGATTATATTTGGATCAGATTTTTCAAAAATTGTAAATAAACCAGTAGTCAATGAAGTTGCACCAATCAGTAATGATCTATTACTACTTTGTAGTGCCTCTACATTTACATATTTGTGCAAAAACTCAGAGAGAGCCTCTGTATTATACATTCCTTGTTTAAATAATATACCCTCTAAAATACCTCCTGGTATCCAGTTATTGTATACTTGTGATTTGGATATATTCAACCATTGTGAAGTAAGGAAATCGGAAGCAGCTTTTTCATTTCCAACACCAAACATTGCAATACTAGCTGCATTGATTGCACCAGCTGAAATACCTGTGACAAAAGACCATTGATTTTCTTCAGCTGGTCTATTTGCAACTAAAGCTGCAATAACTCCAGCTATTTAATAATCATGATCAATTGAATTCATTGTTAATATCATCATCATTTAAATATTTTTGATCAATTTTATAAAAATATAGATTTTATTTTATACCTTCAACAGCTCCTCTATCACCTGCGCCACTAAGTGTTACAGCTCTACATATACTCTGTCCATATGAGTAATTTATAAATACAAATATACAAGTAATAAATAAATAGATATTTTTCATTTTTAAAAATAAAAATTTTAAAAAAATAAAATCAATTGCATTATTCTTTAGAAAAGTTTTCTAAACTTTAGATCCGATGTGATCACAAGTAGTATGTGTAGGATGATTTACCATTGCCACAAAGTCAACTTGATCAACACCAACATAACTATAAATGTAGAATATCAAAAAAATTATTTGTTAATCCAGAATATATGGATGGTCTTAGCAAAATAAAATTTAAAGTCTGAACAATTTATTAGAAAATAGAGCTAATATTAGTTTTTTATTTTTAATTTGAACAAGTTGGTTGATATTTACATTTTTGGGAGGTGGTTTGAGCTAGAATACAACGATGAGGAGATTTACATGTTATATCAGCACAGGTAATACAAGAATATTGTTTAACACATTTATAGATTTGATTTGATTGTTCTTTACAATCATAACCTAAAGCACATGATAATTGAAAACATGATTCACCTTGATACACATCATTTTGATTTACACAGATATGAGAATTTGGTAAACATATTTGCCCTCTAACACAAATGCAATCATTGATAACTGTGTTGTTTTGTTGAACATGAGTAGAGGGCGATGTTGTAGCAGTAGCTGTGATTAATGGGGGACTGCCAGTGGTTGTTGCATGTACAGTGATTTGTGGAGTACTTGTTGAAACAGTACTTGTTGCAGTACTTGTTGAAACAGTACCTGTTGCTGTACCTGTTATTGCAGTACCTGTTATTGCAGTACCTGTTATTGCAGTACTTGTTATTGCAGTACTTGTTGTAGAGTTTGAAGTGACAGGTGGTGTATTTGTTGTAGTAGTAACTGTAACTGGTTCAGAGGATGTTGTGTTTGTGGTTGGTGATGTAGCAGTAGCAGTGACTGGTGATGTAGCAGTGACTGGTGATGTTGCAGTAGCAGTGACTGGTGATGTTGCAGTAGCAGTGACTAGTGATGTGGCAGTAGCAGTGACTGGTGATGTTGCAGTAGCAGTAGCTGGTGATGTTGCAGTAGCAGTGACTGGTGATGTAGCAGTAACAGTGACTGGTGATGTAGCAGTGACTGGTGATGTAGCAGTAGCAGTGACTAGTGATGTGGCAGTAGCAGTGACTGGTGATGTTGCAGTAGCAGTAGCTGATGATGTAGCAGTGACTGGTGATGTAGCAGTAGCAGTGACTGGAGATGTAGCAGTAGCAGTAGCTGGTGATGTTGCAGTAGCAGTGACTGATGATGTAGCAGTGACTGGTGATGTTGCAGTAGCAGTAGCTGGTGATGTAGCAGTAGCCGTGACTGGTGATGTAGCAGTGACTGGTGATGTAGCAGTGGCTGATGATGTTGCTGTAGCAGTGGCTGGTGATGTTGCAGTAGCAGTGACTGGTGATGTAGCAGTGACTGGTGATGTAGCAGTGGCTGATGATGTTGCTGTAGCAGTGACTGGTGATGTAGCAGTGACTGGTGATGTAGCAGTGACTGGTGATGTTGCTGTAGCAGTAGCTGTGACTGGTGATGTAGCAGTAGCGGTGACTGGAGATGTAGCAGTGACTGGAGATGTTGCAGTGACTGGAGATGTTGCAGTAGCAGTAGCTGGTGATGTAGCAGTAGCCGTGACTGGTGATGTAGCAGAGGCTGGTGATGTTGCAGTAGCAGTGACTGGTGATGTTGTGTTTATAGTTGGATTAGATGTAAATATTTTAATTGTATCATTAATTATATTTAAATAAGTAATTGAAATTGTAACAATGGTTGAATTTCTTTTTGTTTTATACAAGATGTTGGATAGACTATGTAAAAAATTTGGATCTCTATTTGTATTAAATACTTGTAGCTCACCATTTGAAATACTAACAACATCAGATGATATATTGCTGGATGATGAAAATGATAATTGATCAGATGCATCAATACTATCCAAAACTTTAAAAGTAATGAATTGAACATTACAAGCAGATGAAGTTGGATTAAAATTAGATTCTAAGAAACGATATTCACCATTAGAACTATATGCAATAGAGGTATTAATGATATTCAACGATGCTGAGGTTATAGTTTTTTCACCAAATAATATATAATTCTCACCATTATTAAAGTATATTATTAAATCTTGAATACCATCATTATTAAAATCAGTCCAAGTGGGAAAATCAATTGCAGTGTTTAATATTGTAAAACCTCTACAATCACCAAATAAAGGAGATGTTTTGATATTCAAATCATAAACAGATGGTAATTTCATGGTGTTTCCAAATACACCCCAAGTATATCCAAGAGAATAAACATTACATGATATATCAGATATACCATCTGCATTAAAATCACCAACATTCATAGAAAAGCATATTTCTTGAGGTGAAGATACATCTCTGACCCATTTAACAACTTCAGAAGAATTACCACTGTTGATATCAAAATGAGATTCCCAAATTCCACCTCTTTTACCATAAATCATATAAATTGATTTTGAATCCTTACTTGCTACAGCCATATCTTGTAATCCATCACCATTGAAGTCACCAAAACCAGTCTGAAGTATATATTTAAATTCATTAGCCTGTATATCCATTGTAAAACCATTAGTACCATTTAATACTGGATTGTATTGAGTTGGATATTTTTTTAAACCAAAAATAACATTACCAGTACCATCCGAAAGTATTACCAAATCATCAATACCATCATTATTCAAATCTCCACAACCAAGATTTATAGTATTTCTCTGATTCATAATATGTCCATAATTTCCACTTGATACATATTTAATATCAAATTTACCAGTACCAGCTTGGAATTGAAACTTTTTACCATTATCAAGTCCATAGAGTACAAAAACTTCTTCAATGGTATTAAATATCAAATCATTTATACCATCTCCATTATGATCGCATAAAACTTGATAGGAAGCGTAGTGGGTCTGGAGAGAGCTAACATAATCAATTACAAATCCACCAAGTCCATCAAAAGTTGAAAAATCATTCTTAAATGGTCCTGCATTGCCATAAATTATTTTTAATTGACCGTTTGACACTCGAATTATAATTTCATCATATCCATCATCATTTATATCTCCACATAGAAAGTAATTCCGAAGATCATTTTTAGTAATGTCAATACTGAAACCATTGATTCCGTCAATCATTGAAACTTTTAAAGGTCTCAGACCACCATATCTTGAGATATCACCAAAAAATACATATAATTTATTTGTTTGAAAATGAGATATTATAAAATCCTAATTTTATATTTTGGTTAGATTATATAAATATGTACAAAATTTAAATTAAAAACTTACTTGCTTACCATCACCATTAAAATCAAAACCTCCAATTTTATATTCAGAATAAAGTTCTAAACGATAACTATTTGTATCATTAAGTAAACTCTCTGATGTTGGGAAACCAATATTTATAGATATCTTTAGAATAAAAATTAGTAAGATGAATAAATACATCTTTTATGAAAGAAAGAATAAATAAAGAGAATTTTTGAAGAGAATAGTGTTAAGTTTGTTGTTTATAAAATGTGTTTGAAAAGTGTGTGATTAAATTTTTAAAAAACACATATTAATTAATTGTTCACAAAACTATAGATTATCATTTTAAATCACACAAAAAATTTTAAATCATAGGTCATTTACTACCCTTTTTCTTTTAATTTTTTAATAATGTGAAAATTTTGGGAGGTGGATTGAACTAGAATACAACGATGAGGAGATTTACATGTTATATCAGCACAGGTAATACAAGAATATTGTTTAACACATTTATAGATTTGATTTGATTTTTCAATACAATCATAACCTAAAGCACATGATAATTGAAAACATGATTCACCTTGATACACATCATTTTGATTTACACAGATATGAGAATTTGGTAAACATATTTGCCCTCTAACACAAATGCAATCATTGATAACTGTGTTGTTTTGTTGAACATGAGTAGATGGCGATGTTGTAGTGGCTGTGATTAATGGTTGGATACCAGTTGCAGTAGTGGTGACAGGTGGTTGAGTTCCAGTGGTTGTTGTAGTACCTGTTGTTGCAGTACTTGTTGTTGTACCTGTTGTTGCAGTACTTGTTGTTGTAGTACCTGTTGTTGCAGTACCTATTGTTGTTGCATTACTTGTTGTAGTAGCAGTTATTGGTGAGGTACCTGTTGTTGTATTGGTTGGGGTTGGTACACAATTCTTGATGATATCATCCTCTGGATATTCACAAATGTTATTGTTCAATCCAAATATTTTGAGAATAAAGAATTGAGGAGCTCCAAGACCCAATGTTACTGCACCTTTTTGACAAATAAAAATTCCAATTTATGAGGATTGCTGTTTGGGTCTTTTGAAATATTGAAATCTGCATGGAAGCCATCCTCAATATACAATCAGTTTTATAATAAAAAAAAAAAAATAATTTATCTAGAATTGCATGATAATTTAGAAAAGTTTTCTAAACTTTAGATCCGATGTGAATTTGGGAATTTATTGAATACCACCAATGTATGGTGGTTTTAAAAACCATAATATTTTCCAATTCAAATTGACTAAAAATGATCAATAAGAAAATCGTAGTGGATAGGGTGAGGGAGATTGGCTTTTGGAATTAATTCAGTATAATTAGTGCTAAATCTCAACAGTTGTGAATTTGATAGTGTCTCTTTTAAACTTTCAAAATATTGAGGTGATGGGAGTGGTGGTTCTGTTATTTTAGGCAAGGAGAGGGATCTTATTGTTTTGTTATTATTGATAATGTTTAAGAAGATTTCATAGATACCTTCTGTGTATATATCATATGATGGGAAATACAGAGCTGTAATAGTTTGATTGTTTATAATTTCATTTTCCAGTTTTTCTAGACAGTTTTCAGCCTGTACATAGAGAGTGGTAATGGTAGGATGTTGAAGTTTCAGAATTTCTTTATACAAGTAATTATTATTACAATCCATATTCAAACATGTGAGGGTTTTGTTCTTGTTAATACTGGATACCAGTGTATCAATCTCTGTATTATTTAAATCTACCTTAAAGATAGTTAAAGATGTAAATGGTAGATTTAAATCTATCAAATCAGAAAGGTATTCAAAATTTCTTTGGACTAGTCCTACCTTGAGTTCTCTGATATTCACACTATGGAATCTCTTTATAGATTCACAAACTGACTTTGTTGGAATGTGAATTGAAATTGTTCGCAAAGAGGATACACAATTCCAAGATTCCACTAACCTATTTGAATCTCCAGTTTCACCATACAAAAATTTTAATTTTTGGTTTATGGTGACTAAAGATGGTGGTAGAGTACCTGAAATATTAGATACACTAAGTTTAGTTAGATTGGGATGATTCAACATTTCAAAAAATGAATGAGTAGTGGTTGTATAGTTTAAAGTCGATATTCTTAAACTCTCCATTTCCTCTATATTTCTAATGACCTGAAAGAGTTTATCATAGTTTTCCATTAACCCATACCCACAGGGTGTAGATGAAAGATTTAATGATTTAGGCTTAATTTCATTAACCATTGTAATAATATCGTCAATTGATATTCTAACATTCACCAATTTAATCTTTTTTAAATTTTTAAATTGTCTGATAGTATTCAATAGGTATACAGAGGTCAATGCAAGTGTTTCAATCTGTTCAAATGATTGCATACTTGAAATTGAATCTATATAGTTTTCAAATTTTCTATCACTATTTCTAAAACCAAAACCTAATTTCTTTTATAGATTTTAGTTTTAAGTCAATATCTCAATTTCAATGTAATAATAAATACCTTACAAAATGTGATTTTATTAATATGACGATGTTTTAATAGATTAAATGCATCATAGACGTTATGGTCATTTATAAACAACATCATATAGATATTTGTTATATCTCTGTCTAATAGTATATTTATTCTTTTTATCATTCTAAAATCCTTTACTTCACCAAAATCCAATCGAATCTTTGGTAATATTGTAGACCTCCATTCTCTAGATACTAATGATACCTTCTTTAAAAGTGAAAATAAATTAATTTGATATTTTATATTGGATGATATAATGTTTAATATCTGAATAATTAAATAATTTGGTATTATTTTATTTGTCATTTACAATCACAAAATCAATTAAAAAAAAAATAAAAAAAACTAGTTGGGGAGAATAATACAAATTTATTTAAAGGTGGTCAATTAAAGCATCATAAAACAAAGGAAAATCATAGTATCCTATTCTCTTATCCTTTTGTCGATATCCACTCATTTTAATTTTTAAAAGTTGTGGACTATTGGAGATTACCTTTTTTAATTTTTCATATTGAGTTTCATTGAGCACTTGAGATTCTGTAGGTGATGGAAATTCAACATTTATCAGTGTCTTATTATGTTTGAGAATTTTTAAAATTGCTTTGAAACTACTGTCAAATTCCATTGGTCGAGTTCTAATTGAAATTGCTGAAAATGTAGTATTTTCAGAAATCTCTTTTACATAATCTTCAATAGTAGAGGAATTGGTGTTTAAGGTTAAATGATCATAATCTTTATCAGTAATTTTGAGAAATTCTTTCAAAAACTCTGGTTCCTCATTTGAAAATTTAAATGATGTGATGGTCTGATTGGATTTTATACTCTTTAGTAGGGGTTCATAGTTTGTGTTGGTTGAAATGGGTGAAGAAATATTTAGCATTTTGAATGATAGATTTTTTTGATCTAACAGATCAATAAAAACCTTTAGGTCATCTACTTTATCTATATCCAGTTTCTGTAGATTTACACTATGAAACTTTTTAATACAATCAAGTGTTTGTTGATTGAGTAAATCAATTCGTAGGGATTTTAGAGATGATTGGCAATCCCAAGCATCTACAATTAAATTGGTACTGTCTATATCACTATAGAGCTTTTTCAATTTACTATTTCTAATGACTAAAGGGTTTGGCATTTCTCCCTTTAGATTGGTAACTGAGAGAATGGTAAGACTTGGATGATGTAACATATCCACAAAGGATTTATTAGTAGTTACCAGAAAGTAATTAAATACTTCAAAACTCTCTATGGTATCAATCTCTCTAATCACATTAAAGAGTCTATCAAAATTTTGATCTGAAATACCATATCCATAGGGTGTAGATTGAAGTGTTAGTGTTTTCGGTTTAATCTGCTTAACCATTTCAATAATAGGGTCCAATTGAATTCTAAGACTACTAAGATCAATACTAGTAAGTTTTTTGAATGCAGAGAGGTGCTCTATTAGATTAACAGAAATTATATTTATAGTTTCAATATCTCTAAATGATTGATAGTTTTTTATGGTTTCCATAAATTTTTGATAAGATGTTTTATCTTCAATATATCCTCCTAACCCTAAAGTGTGTATTGGTTTATAGTGATCTGGTGGAGACCATTCAATTTTATCCATATGAAGTTTCAAACTGTCAAAAGTAACTTGACTACTTTTAGCATTCAATAGAAGTGACATTACTTCATCTGATTGATCTTGAATGTATAGATCAATAGAAAGATTGACAAAATCTCTTTGTAACAGTTTATCAATTCTCCTCATAATCTCTTCATCTCTAACACAATGAAATTTAATAAAAATCCTTGGTAAGATAACATCTTTCCATTCCCTAGATACCAATGATACTTTTTGAATTAAAGAAAATACATTATAGTTGTTTTTTATATTAAATGATACTATATTTAAAATATCAATAATTAAATAATTTGGAATCCTTGTACACATGTAAAAAAAAATTAATAAAAAAAAAACTATTATTAGGGAAAGCTATCAAATAATCAAATTTATATAAATTTTATTTTCTATCATCTATTAGTCTTTTATAGAATAATGGATATTTGATTGGTTTTGTAAAGGATGTTTGGGGGAAACCAGACATGTGAATGGTTCTCCATTGAGGTGATTGTGATAATGCATTATCTAAACTATCTAATTGATTTGGTGACAGTTGTTCATGTACTATAGGTTGTGGAAAGTTAATATGTAACAAAGTTTTATTATTAGCTAAAATAGAGATTATAGATTGAAAACCAGAACCATTATTAGTGAATTTAAAGATTATAGATAGACTTCTTAGTGACTTATTATTAATGATGTCTTGTTCGAATTCCTCTAGAGTAGTCTCGTGAGGATAGTCCATTGTGAAGTCTATGAGCGTTGGGTGATCTAGACGTAGAATTTCTTTAAATACTTCATGATTATCATCAGCTAATTTTAATGATGTTAAATTATTGTTTAATTTTAGACTTTTAACTAACATTTCTGGTATTGATTTATCATGACCGCAAAACAAGGTTGATAACTTTTTCAAAGATAAATTAGAAGCAATCAAATCGCACAGCACTGAAAAATCAAATCTAGTAATTACCAGGTTTTTTAGATTCTTGTTATGATAGGCTATTAGGTTATCAACTGTTTTCTTTGTTAATAGATTTACATTTATAGTCTTTAGATTGGATATACATTGCCAGTAATCTGATATGTTATAGTTAGCTTGGTCATAATAGATTCTTTTCAGTACTGTGTTTCTGATTTCAAATGTAGGTAATTCATCTGGTAAATTTGAAATCAATGATAGTTTAGTGATAGTTGGATGTTGGAGTATTTCAATAAATGAAGTCGCTGTGAATTCCATAAAGTAATTAAAGATTTGAAATGATGTGATGAAATGACACTTCATGACCTCTTTAATAAGACTATCATAATTGGTGTCATCATCATTATTATAGGGTGTAGATTGCAGTTTTAGTGATTGCGGTTTAATACTATAAATTAAATCTATAATTTTGTCCATTGTAATTGTAAAATTATTAAGACTTATATGCTTTAGGTTCCTAAAACAATCAATGCAATTCAAAAGACAATGAGATAAATGAAGTATTTCAATATTGTGAAGTGATTTAAAACCTTTAATCAAATCAACAATCTGTTGCTGATTTTGATCACTTACTGTAGGTCCACAAACAATTCCCAGTTCTTTTACATATTTAAAATTGTCAGTTAATCTTTCCATTAAGTCTAAAGTCATATAATTAAATCTTATTACACCAAAGTTTATATTACTGATATTAGGGTGATTAAATAAACTAATTGACCTATCTGCTGAGAATTAATACATAATATAAATAGAGACAATTTTGTCAAACCTCTATTCAATAGATTATCAATAGCTCTATAAAAGAATCTATCTATAGGAGTTTTTCTTCCAAAATCTATGTGTAATCTAGGTAATATACTGTCTTTCCATTCTCTTGATACTAATGAAATAGTTTCAATCAAAGAGAAATTATTAATAGGGGATCGTATTGTTGAAAACAATATATTTAAAATATCGACTATCACATAATTCGGTAACAACATCATGACAATATTGCAAAATCCACGTTTTTTATTTTTAATTTGAACAAGTTGGTTGATATTTACATTTTTGGGAGGTGTTTAGAACTAGAATACAACGATAAGGAGATGTACATGTTATATCAGCACAGGTAATACAGTAGTCTTGTTTAACACATTTATAGATTTGATTTGTTTTTTCTATACAACGATAACCTAAAGCACATGATAATTGAAAACATGATTCACCTTGATACACATCAAATTGATTTACACAGATATGAGAATTTGGTAAACAAATTTGTCCTCTAACACAAATACAATCATTATTAACTGTGTTGTTTTGTTGAACTTGAGTAGAGGGCGATGTTGTTGCAATAGCGGTGACAGGTGGTTTATTAGCAGTGGTTGTTGCAGTGGTTGTGATTGGTGGAGTACTTGTTGAAACAGTACCTGTTGTTGCAGTACCTGTTGTTGCAGTACCTGTTGTTGCAGTACCTGTTGTTGCAGTACCTGTTGTTGCAGCACCTGTTGTTGCAGTACCTGTTGTTGCAGCACCTGTTGTTGCAGTACCTGTTGTTGCAGTACCTGTTGTAGCAGTACCTGTTGTTGCAGTACCTGTTGTTTCAGTACCTGTTGTTGCAGTACTTGTTGTTATAGGAACAGTAGCTGGTTTGGCGGATGTTGTGTTTATAGTTGGATTAGATATAAATATTTTAATTGTATCATTAATTATATTTAAATATGTAATTGAAATTGTAACAAAGGACGAATTTCTATTTGTTTTATACAAGACGTTTGATAGACTATGTAAAAAATTTGGATCTCTATTTGTATTAAATACTTGTAACTCACTATTTGAAATACTAACAACATCAGATGATATATTGCTAGATGATGAAAATGATAATTGATCAGATGCATCAATACTATCCAAAACTTTAAAAGTAATGAATTGAACATTACAATTTCCAGATGAATTTGGATTAAAATTAGATTCTAAGAAACGAGATTCACCATTGGAATTAATAGAGGTATTAATTATATTCAACGATGCTGAGGTTATAGTTTTTTCACCAAATAATATATAATTCTCACCATTATTAAAGTATATTATTAAATCTTGAACACCATCATTATTAAAATCAGTCCAAGTGGAAAAATCAATAGCAGTGTTTAATATTATAAAACCTCTACAATCACCAAATAAAGGAGATGTTTTGATATTCAAATCATAAACAGATGGTAATTTCATTGTGGTCCCAAATACTCCCCAAGTATATTCAAGAGAATAAACATTACATGATATATCAGATATACCATCTCCATTAAAATCACCAACATACATAGATAAACATATTTCTTGAGGTGAAGAAACATCTCTGACCCATTTAACAACTTCAGAAGAGTTTCCACTGCTGATATCAAAATGAGATTCCCAAATTCCACCTTTTTTACCATATATCATATAAATTGATTTTGAATCCTTACTTGCTACAGCCATATCTTGTAATCCATCACCATTGAAGTCACCAAAACCACTTTGAAGTATATATTTGTTTTCATTAGCCTGTATATCCATTGTAAAACCATTTGTACCATTTAATACTGGCTTATATTCAGCATATTTATATGTTTTTAAACCAAAAATAACATTACCAATGCCATCCGAAAGAATTACCAAATCATCAATACCATCATTATTCAAATCTCCACAGCCAAGATTTATAGATTTTCTATAATTCATAATATGTCCATAGTTTCCACTTGATACATAGTTAATATTAAAATTACCAGCTTGGATTGGAAACTTTTTACCCTTACCAAGTCCATAGAGAACAAAAACATCTTCATTGGTATTAAAAATCAAATCTTTTATACCATCTCCATTAAAATCACATAAAACTTGATAGGAAGCGTAGTGGGTCTGGCTAGCACTAACATAATCAACCACAAATCCACCAATTCCATCAAAAGTTGAAAAATCATTCTTAAATGGTCCTGCATGGCCATAAATTATTTTTAATTGGCCGTTTGACACTCGAATTATAATTTCATCATATCCATCATCATTTATATCTCCACATAGAAAGTAATTCCGAAGATCATTTTTAGTAATGGCAATACTGAAACCATTAATTCCGTCAATCATTGAAACTTTTAAAGGTCTCTGTCCACCATATCTTGAGATATCACCAAAAATACATATAGTTTATTTGTTTGAAAATCTGATATGATAAAATCCTAATTTTATATTTTGGTTAGATTATTTATGTACACCATATAAATTTCAAATTAAAAACTTACTTGTTTACCATCACCATTAAAATCAAAACCTCCAGTTTTAAATTCAGAATTAAGTTCTAAACGATAACTATTAGTATCATTAAGTAAATTCTCTGAAGATGGGAAAGCAATATTTATAGATATCTTTAAAATAATAATTAGTAAGATGAATATATACATCTTTTATGAATAAATAATAAACAGAATTTTTGAAGAGAATAGTGTTAAAATTGTGGTTTAAATAAAATGTGTTTGAAAAGAGGGTGATTAAATTTTACAAAATCATTATTAATTAATTATTCACACAAAGCTAATTGCATTATCATTTTTTTTTAAATCACAAGAAATTTTCAAACATAACTCCAGTATATTTTAATGTGAAAAATGTAATAGGACCAAATATTTAAATCAGAGTTTAATTAATTGCTGAATGGATGGTTTTGAGAAACCAAATTAAAGATAGATAGATCTGAAGTTTATTATTATTTTAATTTGAACAAGTTGGTTGATATTTACATTTTTGGGAGGTGGATTGAACTAGAATACAACGATGAGGAGATTTACATGTTATATCAGCACAGGTAATACAAGAATATTGTTTAACACATTTATAGATTTGATTTGATTTTTCAATACAATCATAACCTAAAGCACATGATAATTGAAAACATGATTCACCTTGATACACATCATATTCATTTACACATATATGAGAATTTGGTAAACATATTTGTCCTCTAACACAAATACAATCATTGTTAACTGTGTTGTTTTGTTGAACATGAGTAGATGGCGATGTTGTAGTGGCAGTGATTAATGGTTGGATACCAGTTGCAGTAGTTGTGACAGTTGGTTGAGTACCAGTGGTTGTTGTGGTAGCTGTTGTTGCAGTACTTGTTGTAGGAGTACTTGTTGTAGCAGTACTTGTTTTTGCACTACCAGTTGTTGTAGTACTTGTTGTTGCAGTAGCTGTTGTAGCAGTACCTGTTGTAGCAGTACTTGTTGTAGAAGTAGCAGTTATTGGTGAGGTAGCTGTTGTTGTAGTGGTTGGGGTTGGTACACAATTCTTGATGATATCATCCTCTGGATATTCACAAATATTTTTGTTCAATCCAAATATTTTAAGAATAAAGAATTGAGAACGTCCAGGACCCAATGTCACTGCACCTTTTTGACAAATAAATATATCCAATTTGTGTGGATTACTGTTTGGATCTTTTGAAATATTGAAATCTGCATTCCTTTTAAAGTTGGAACGATCGATAGAGTCCATAACCAATTGGTTGTCCATGAATGCTGACATTTCATAATTGGTTCCAACGAATGAAATTCCATTTCTTTCAGTTGTGTTGGCACAATACCAAAGTCTCATAACCATACACCAATTGTAGTTTGAGAATTCTCCTTCTTTTCCATATCCATAATTATCGATTATTTTTAATCCATATTCAGTTGATCCGACAAAGTTAAAGCTACCATCAGAATCAGAACGAGTAAAAAGTGAATAGAAGTCTACTTCATCAGAAATATATTTTCCAAATGATTTGTTGAATCTGTTTGAATAGGTTTGAGAACTCTCTATCCAAACCTTTTCAGTTGCATGGATTGGAGTTGTCATATTCAATTTTGGAAGATAACAATTGTCAGCTGTCAATTGTGGTGCTGTGAAACCTCTCAATCCCATTCCACTGGTGACATGATTCTGTTCAAGATTGAAATCAGTTTCATTCTTCAAATGATCAATGAAATACGATGGTGCTCTAAATGGAAGCCAGGATGTTGTGTTTATGCTTGGATTAGCTGTAAATATTTTAATTGTATCATTAATTATATTTAAATATGTAATTGAAATTGTAACAATGGTTGAATTTCTTTTTGTTTTATACAAAATGTTGGACAGACTTTGTAAAAAATTTGGATCTCTATTTGTATTAAATACTTGTAGCTCACTATTTGAAATACTAACAACATCAGATGATATATTGCTAGATGATGAAAATGATAATTGATCCAGTACATCAATACTATCCAAGACTTTAAATATAATGAATTGAACATTACAAGCAGATGAAGTTGGATTAAAATTAGATTCTAAGAAAAGATATTCACCATTGGATTTATAGGCAATAGAGGTATCAATGATATTCAAAGATGCTGACATTATAGTTTTTTGACCAAATAATATATAATTTATACCATTTAAAAAGTATACTATTACATCTAGTATACCATCATTATTAAAATCAATCCAAGTGGACCAAATAACTTTTGTATTTAATATTATAAAACCTCTACAATCACCAAATAAAGGAGATGTTTTGATATTCAAATCATAAACAGATGGTAATTTAATTGTGGTTCCATATACTCCCCAAGTATATCCAGGAGAATTAACATTACATGATAAATCAGATATACCATCTCCATTAATATCACCAACATACATAGATTTGCATATTTCTTGAGGTGAAGAAACATCTCTGACCCATTTAACAACTTCAGAAGAGTTTCCACTGCTGATATCAAAATGAGATTCCCAAATTCTACCTTTTTTACCATAAATCATATAAATTGAATTTGAATCCTGATTAGCTACTGCCATATCTTGTAATCCATCACCATTGAAGTCACCAAAACCACTCTGAAGTATATATTTGAAATCATTAGCTTTAATATCCATTGTAAAACCATTAGTACCATTTAGTACTGGATTGTATTTAGTTGGATAAATTTTTAAACCAAAAATAACTTTACCAATAACATTCGAAAGTATTACCAAATCATCAATATTATCATTATTCAAATCTCCACAACCAAAATTTATAGATCTTCTCTGATTCATAATATGTCCGTATGTTCCATTTGATACAAAGTTAATATCAAATTTTCCAGAATTGGTTGGAAACTTTTTACCATTATCAAGTCCATAGAGAACAAAAACTTCGTCTTCGGTATTAAATATCAAATCTTTTATACCATCTCCATTATGATCGCATAAAACTTGATAGGCAGCGTATTCGGTCTCCAGAGTATTAGTATAATCAATTATAAATCCCTCAATTCCATCAAAATTAGAAAAATCATTCTTAAATGGTCCTGCATTGCCATAAATTATTTTTAATTGACCGTTTTTCACACGAATTATAATTTCATCATATCCATCATTATTTATATCTCCAGATAGAGGGTAATTCTGAAGGTCTCTTTTAGTAATGGCAATACTGAACCCATTGATTCCATCAATCATTGAAGCTTTTAAAGGTCTCTTACCACCATATCTTGAGAGATCACCAAAAAATACATATTGTTTTTTTGTTTGAAAATCTGATATGATAAAATCCTAATTTATTATTTATGTTAGTTTATTTATACACTATATAATTTCAAATTAAAAACTTACTTGTTTACCATCACCATTAAAATCAAAACCTCCAGTTTTATATTCAGAATTAAAATCTAAACTATAACTATTAGTATCATTCAGTAAACTCTCTGATGTTGGGAAACCAATATTTATAGATATCTTTAGAAAAAAAATTAGTAAGAGAACTAAATACATCTTTTATGAAAGAATAAATAAATAATAAAAAGTAATTTTGAAGTGAATAGTGTTAAATTTATTGTTTACATAAAATGTGTATAAAAAGTGTGTTATAAAATTTTACAAAAAAATATAAAAAATCTATAGATTACTTTTTTTTATATAAATCACACAAGAATTTACCACCATTGCTTCTGTAGATTTTACATCTTTTTATTATTTAATGTGATAAATGTAGTAAGACCAAATATTTCAGTTTAGTAAATCAGAGTTAATTAATCCTAAATTATTTTGAGAAATTAAATAAACATTGTTTTTATTTTTATAATTTAAATAAGTTGATATTTACATATTTGGGAGGTGTTAGGAACTAGAATACAACGATAAATCTGTATAGGAATACAAGAATCTTGTTTAATAAATTTATATATTTGATTGTTCTATAACCTAAAGCATATAAATATTAAAAAAATGATTCACCTTGATACCCATCAAATTGATTAACCAGATATGAGAATTTGATACTTATATTTTCACGCTGTATTTTGCAAAATAAAAAAAAAAGTGATTACTTCAATTTAGCGACTAATAAGAATGATCAACTAAGAGGTAATTTTCAGTGTTTTCCAAATGTTTTGATACCTCTCAATCCCATTCCACCTTCATGCTTATGTTCAAGAATGATATCAGTTTCATTCATCAAATGATCAATGAAATAAGATGGTGCTATGAATGGAAGCCTCAATAAAAAAATAGGTAATTTATAAAGATTAGAAATATTTGATATTTAATTAAATTATTTATTTTTATCTTGTGAATATTGAAAATTAATATGGTTATTGTGTTGTTTTTTTAAGTGTGATGAGTTATCACTATTCAGAAGAGGAAGATGAAAAAGTGTCTTCCATAGATTTTGAATCTCTAATACGTATTAATTCGTCCCAAGAACCTTGAGATGAGGTAAATTCTTTTTCAGCTTGGGTCAGTATTACAATGGCTTGTGAGCATGTTGGTCTATTGGTTGGATCACGATCCCAACATGAGCTAATAAGAGATCTCAAAGATTGAGGACATGTAGGTGGAATAGTAGGTCTAAGATTATGATTGGCTGTGTACAACATGATTTGAAATTCATTTAGGTTCTTGTATTCTCCATATGGATGTAGATATCGCTGATTGATCACTGAATATACTAGTTCCCAAAAGACAACACCTAGTGAGTAGACATCAGATTTCTCTGAATATTCTTGACCTTGAAAGACCTCAGGTGCACAATATGCAGATGTACCTCTGGTCTTATTCAATGTCATCTGATTGGACTTTGTATTAAATCGACTCAATCCAAAATCAGCTACTTTTATCCTGTAGTCTTTGGAAACCAGGAAATTGAGAGTCTTTACATCTCTATGCACAATCTGTGGTTGAGATAAATGCAAGCAACTGATTCCCTTTAATAACTGATGCGAAACTGAAAAGAATCTGTCCCAAGTAAACTTCTCTTGATGTAGAACCTGATAGAGACTACCTTTTTGACAATATTCCATCACTAGACATATTCTAGGTTCCAATACTACACCATATAAACCCACAATCAAAGAAGACTGTAAACTTGCTAAAACATTAAATTCTTTTAGAAACTCTTCTCTATTGTGAGCTTCATCAGCAGATTTTAAAACTTTTATAGCAACCTCTCTGCCACGATACAGACCTTTGTAAACTTTCCCGCTGATACCAGATCCAATCTTATCGGTGTACTCTAAATCTTGTTGAGATATAATCCACTTTCCATTTTTAACATCCATATTCTCCAGTTCTTTCAAAAGGTCAATAGCACCTGCAGTTACAGCTGGTGGTCCAGTGACTAGAATCTTTTTGTTCTTTAGGGCATACAATAGTTTTTTATGTTCTTCATCATAACAACCAATAGCAGTCATCATTGTTTCATCGAGTCTAGAAAGAGAGCCTTCTTGTGCAATCTCTTCCAAAATCAAAGCCATACGATACTGTAATAGATTGGACATTGTCAGTGAGTTTATAATGATTTCTAGACGTCTTAGTAGATCTACAATATCAGGTTGATTAATTTCCTCAGCCAATGTCAATGGAGTTTTCTTTTCTTTGGTACTTAGTAGAGTTGGATCAGCACCTGCTGTTATCAATATCTTTAGAACATCTAAACGACCAAGTCTCACCGCATAGTGCAATGGTGACTCACCAGCAATAGTGATAATATTAACATTGGCATTATTCTTCAACAGTACATAAACCATCAATAAACGAACAGAATGATTAAATATAGCCTTATGCAGTGGTGTTTCTCCATTATTATTCTGAGCATTCACATCGGCACCCTTTTCAATCATCACCTGAGCAACCTTTTGACATTCAGGAGATCGGAATCTCTGACAAAAGTAATGTAATGCAGTGTTACCATCCATATTTCTAACAGATACCTTCAAATTTGGAGTCTTTAGTAACTGTAATACAATGGTATCTAGTATATTCTCAGAACTGACAGCAACATGTAATGGTGTATATCCCTTATTATCACACTGATTGATTTCATCAGACTTATTACTATTGTAGTACTCTAGTAACAACTGAATCATATCAATATCATTACTTTTAATGACTCTAATGAGAGGTGGTTCATCAAACTGTCCTGATATTCTCTCCAAAGTCAATATACTATTATCAATGGACTTTGATCTACGATTTTGTTTTGGATTGTGTACTGATATACGTGATTTCTGTTGATTAAGTACTTGTTTAATACCATCTAAATTCTTATGATTGATACTCTCAGATAATAATAGTTTCTCTTGATGAAGTAGTAGTGCCTCCAAAATTTCAAAAACCTCATCTCTATGTAATAATAAACAAAATTGATACTAATTATTATAAATTAAAATAAGAATTAGTTTAATTGAAAAATAATGATAATACATTATTTGAATTATACATACATCTCTACCTTCAGTTTTTACTAGAATACCATTGGGAGCTAATCCAGATTTCTTTTCTATTGATTTTATATTTGAGAATGGTATTACTTTTTGTCTGGTTGATTTATTCTTATCAAATACTAAACTATCATAAAAACATAGGTAATTTTCAGATATATACAATTTACCATGTTTCAGTACTACAGAACCTTGGTAACCACAACTGTAACTTATCAGTAAAGTTTCATCTGGAGGTATCAGACTCTTGAAACAATTATGAAAGTCTTTTATACTATTTTCAATTGAATTTCTCTTTTTACTATTATTATTATTATTAAATGGTGAACTATTATTATTATTTGGACTTTGTGATACTTGATTTGGTGAATTTACCAAACCATTTAAATTTCCATTACTATTACTATTAGTTAATGTTGTTGATGGTGGTGCCATAAATGCATTACTAGAACTATTATTTAAATTATTTTTAGATAAAGTTGGATCTGTACATTGTTCATCTATATTTTCTATTGATGTTGAATTATTAATATAACTACTATTATTTGAATTTCCTATATTATTATCAATATTATTATTATTATTAGTAGTATTATTATTAGTCGATATATTGTTATTTTCAATATTATTGTTATTATTATTGTCCGATTGTTGTGGTTGTTGTGGTTTTTGTTGTGTTTGTTGATCTATTAATATAGAAGGTATATTTTCATTTGATTTTCTTTTTGGAGGTGAAATGGAACATGAATCTATAATTTTAGGACAACAAAGTTTGTGAACAGAATAACCACATTCATTACAAATGTAACCTTGTTTACCAATTACACTCCAAATGAATTGACTACACAGTTGACATCTAGTAGGTTGAGTAAAATATTTTAATTTAAAATCATGTGATTTCTTTTTACCCTGGTTATTAGTCAAAGACATGTTACTACCACTACTTGGTGTATTTCCATGACTGTGACTATGTTGAATTGACCCACTACTACTACTGTTATTGTCATGATCCATCACATGTAAATTTGGAGATGATGTTGAATTGGCTATTGGTGAATTACAATTACTGATACTCAGTATCTGTAATGACGATGTTGATGATGTCGATGATGACAATGGTGTTGCTTGTATTGGTGGTGATGTTGGTATATAACTAGGTGAAAATGATTGTGATACTACTATTGGTATTCCTACTGAATAATTATTATTATTATTATTATTATTATTATTATTAAATGGTGTTGGGGGTAAAGGTGGCAAATTAGATTGAGAACCACTACTTGTTAAATCCCTTTCTTTTGGGGTAATTCCAGGATTTATAAGTGACTGAGGTGTGGGTGGAAGTGGTGGAAATGTAAATTTATCAAATCTAGTTGTTCTTTGTAATTCTGTTATTGAATTGGATTTTACTCTCCTTTTAGGTTGTTGTTGAGATTGCGAGTTTTGATCATCTAATGGTGGAGATTGTTGTTGATTTTGGTTTAAAACAGTATTTGCACTCTTTTGAACACCATCACTTGAACTATTACTATTGGTAATCTTTGAAGACTCTTCCAACTGTTGATTCAACATTGTAATATCACCTTCAGACAAAGTTTTTTGCAGTATATTTGTTGGTAAATTATTTAAATCTATTTTCTTTCCTCCACTTCCAGGTGATGATAATTTACCATTTCCATTATTGGATGATGGTGGTGATGCAGATAGTTTCTGTAAATATCCAGGTGGTTTAGGTAAAGGTTTTTGTTGATTTAGATTATTACTACTAGCGCTAGAGTAAGGTACGGCATTAGATTGACCTCTCTGACGATTATTAATGTTAATAGGTGGTAATGCTGAAGAAATTGGTGATCTAATATTAACAGGTGAATTACTAGCTGAAATACTTTGATGTTGTGGTGTATTCAAATGTTTACTAGAATTAACATTGTTGTTTTCCTGTGCTATATGATTTTCTAATTCTTGATCTTGACCAATTACCACTACAACATTACTCTTAGTTGTCTGTTGAACTTGTTCTAGTGGTTTAATTGGAGTTGTATTGTTGGAGGTACTAGTATTTCCTGTTGTTGAATTATTCGAACTAGTTGTTGTTGATGTCCCATGAATTGGAGATTTGAGGGACATTTTTTTATTTTTTTTTTTTATTTGTAAAGTGACTTCCTGCTTGCAAATAACCTTTTAATTCCTGTTTAATTATTTGTGTGAATTAATTGATTTGCTCTATGCTTATTTTACAAAAAAAAATTTATCATTAGTATATATTAAAAAAACAACAATAATAGAAATAAATATTAATAATAAAAAAAAATATATAAAAAATTATTATTATTGAGTGTGTTGATGGGGGTTCACACTCATTTTCACACTAAAAAAACAACCCTCCTCAGGTATGTGATGAAGGTTTTCACAAGAGTGAGTGTGACAATAGCATATAATAAACACTAAAATGATGAGAAAAAAACTGTAGAGACTCATCATATTTTTTTGTTTTGTGTTTGTTATGTTTTTATTTATATTCTTGTTATTGTTGTTGTTGATGTGTTTTATTTTCTATTTTCTAAATTGATTTCTAGAGTGAGATTAATGATGTCAAATCAATAAATCTATACTTTGGAATAAACAGATTTATTGTATTAACAAAATTTTATTTTTATCTATTTTTAGTTTAAATTAATTTAATTCATATAAATAAATATTCGTTTAAAATTGGTAAACTCGAATTACTATAATTACTATTTTAAATAAAATATATTTTTTCAATTAATTGATATTGAATTTATAAATTTATTGATCTGGTGAATTGAAATTTATGGTATCAGCTCTGGAATATTTTTGTCTGGCTCTCATTACAACAGTTAGAGCTTTAGCGGCGACATTTACATTGATATTTGGATTTGGACCACCATTTTCTGATGGAGTTGTAGGTTTAGTTGTTTCTTCTGTTGGTTTTTTAGATTTTAATGCACTTTTAAGTTTTGAACTTGTAGATTTTGATGTACTAGTTGTAGTTGTAGTTGTAGTTGTCGATGAAGGTGGTGAGATGCTACTGCTACTACCAGAAAGAGATGATGTAGAACTACCAACTATATCATCAATACTAGAGGATGAAGGAATAGAGGAAGAAGGTACAACTTTCTTTTGTCTTCTCTGTTTGAATGCGTCACCATCACGTACAGATTGCATGATATCGTCAACCATTGCATCAAGTACCACTGCAGATGACCCTTTTCCTTGTGAACTCTTTCCATTTAGACTTGTGCTACTACTGGACATCTTTTTAACAGCTTGAATTTTCTTTGCTTTGAGTTCGTCTCTTTTCATTGCTCTCTCAGCTGCCTCTTTCTCTCTCTGGAAATCTTTCCAAGATTTATCAAAAGTCAGTATGAAACGATTGATAAACGAAAAGAACTCTTCAGAAGGTGTCTTTGGTTCCTCTCCAAAGAGCATAGTAATCTTTTCAAATTGTTTCTCAGCTTCTCCGTATTGCTCCTGTGCAATCTTCAATTCAATCTTTGCATCCTTTATAAATCCATCAATAGTATGGAAAAAGTAAGTTTCATCTTTAGTTCTCTTCATTTTCTCTAAACCACTAATCACAGCATCCAAATCTTTCTTCAAAGTATTCAGCTCTCCCATTATAGTAGATAACGATATCTTACTAGCCTCAGCCACCAATGATAAATCTTGAATAAACTGTAATGATTCTGGGAACTTTTGTTCAATTTCACTAATTACATAAACTAAAAGATTTGACTTATTATTAAATGTTTTGGTATCTGTTAACTATAAAAGTCATTTATAATTAGTATCTATAAGATCTTAAGTGTTTAGATAGATCAATATACAAACTTTTAATAAACCATCTAATTTAAAACCATAACAGTCACCTCTTGAGGTGCCTCCATTTAAAAAGTTACCTATAATTAGAATGACTTCTATAACTTTAAGGAAATGTTTTGAAGTTTGGATTTGGTCTAGTGCTTTACAGAAGAGGTCTAAATCAGGTTTGATTTCTTTTAGTTTATCAGGGAATGATGATTTCAAAATAAAGGCTTTAACTCTTTCGTGGAGATAGGTGACAGTTTCAATCTCTAATAAGAACTGTTCAGGTTTAGCTAGTAATTTAGTATCGGAATTCTGTTTGAGGAAATCTCTGATGGCTTCCATATCTTCCTCAGTTGGTAAATGCTGTTCTAAACCTTTAAGTGACTCCAAAGTAAACAGTTCTTCATCTAGTGTATAAATTGCATTTTTAATGTCATTTAGAGAACATTTAAATTTACTTAAATAGATTGCCAAATTCTGTGATTTCTTTGGATCGATAACAGATACACTTCCAGGTTTCAATATTACTCCACTAGCTGCCAAACTACTCTTTTTATCACCTGCACCTCCGAGACTCTTTAGATCCTTTGTCTCAGGAGTTGAGAATAGGTTCTCAATTTCTTGAATATTCAACCAATCTGTTTTTATATTACCTAAATTACAGAATATAGTTTCACCTAGTTTTCTATTGGGGATCTTTGTCCATTGCAACTGTTTGACTTTTATAACTGGTTTGGAAATTTGGAATTTTGGTGCGTTGGAAGGTAATTTGTTACCACCGGTAAGTGAGGATAAAATACCTCCTTTGCCCATGGGAGGTGGAGGTGGAGGTGGTCCTCCTCCATTCATTGGAGGTGGAGGTGGGGGAGGAGGTCCTCCACCATTCATTGGAGGTGGTGGTGGAGGTGGAGGTCCACCAATAATAGGTGGTGATGTAGTTTCGGAAGTACTATTATTATTACTATCAACAATACTATTAACCTCATTTGAGGATGTAGAAGGTGTAAGATTTGTAGGTGAGGTGGTTACTTTAGTTGCAGATGGTTCTTTTTTTAAAATTGATTTTGGTGGTTTGGAATCTGATGATTTTGGTGGTTTTGAATCTGATGATTTTGGTGGTTTGGTTTTTCCTGGTTTTGGTGGTTTTGATGAAGTTGCGTTACTACTATTCGATGTGGAAGTTGTACTACTATTACTACTGCTATTGTTACTATTATTGGTATTGGAAGTGGAGGTAGTTTCATCTTTTGTAGGTGGTTCAAAAGATGGCATACCAGGAGGTGGTGTAAAAAAATTTGAATCTAAACGACGTATAGTTTGTTTTTTAAGATTTTGAATCTCTTGATCTTTCATTTTTACAGTGGCAAACATGTTGCTTTTCAAAACGGAGGTTTCTTGTTGTCTAGAAGCAAGTTCTTGAGTTGCAACATTTAAATCAAATGAAACCTTTTTCAATTGATCTTTGGTTTTGGAGAGCTCTTCTAGTACCTGTTGATACTCAGATTGCAAAGCTACACTAGGTGCTACAGATGCCAATAGATCGTCTAATCCAATTTTTTCACCTTCTTCTCCTATGAGAGGTTTGTTGAGTGTGACTTGTTGAATGAGTTTCTCAATGAGGAACCAAGTGAGCATACTGGTATCAGAGTCTGATGGTACCGACAGTAGACACTGAAGAATGTGTAAGAATGGGTGATGTAGGGGACGTTGTTGAACCTGTTTGTGGATGGCTTCAAAGACCTCTTTAGGATCATTGATATTGAAATCTAAACCTGCAAATTGTTCACTGAGTTCCTCTTGATCAGTTCTAGCTTCGTCTTCATAGACATCAATTTGAGTGAGTAAATCAGGGTATTCATCATAAGGTAGATTCTTATTGTCTTTAATCAGATCGTCTAATTCCAATCGAGAGAACTCTGTTCTCAATTGAACTCTTTCATCGATTTCCTCTGAACTATTGACAAGACCATTAATCAAAGACAGACATGTAGTTAGATACTCTTTGTCGTCTTTCATCTTTCTCATAGATTCAACGAGATAGGTGAATCTAAATCTCTCTTTTCTCTGCTGTTTGAAATGTGTCATTGCTTCGAGGACTAGTTGATAACCCTTCGAAGAGATGATACAAACAGCCGTCAGAATCTCGAATACCGAACATCTAGTATCCACTTTCTGACAATCCATTGACAGAATCAACTTTGACATTGAATTCTCCGCTGCTAAAGCTCTATCAATTCCATACTTTGTATTAAACAGTGATAATAGACATGTAACTGTAAGTGACTGTAATATCACATCTCCATTATTCTGAATTCCTCCATGATTAGTTTGTTTTTCAATGTGAACTAGAACATCTAATAGTGCTTCAATACCTCCACAATCAATATATGATTTACTCCACTGTGCTGGTTTACTCTGTAATGTCGAACATAACGACGCTAAAATCTCTATATTTGGAAGTAATTTTATAGTATTTACAAAAAATTCTGGAGTATCTACTGCTTTTCCTCTCTACATTAATTCAAAGTATATAAAAGTGAGTGGGAGTGGGTTCTAACTAAAATTTTAATAAATTTTTTACATACATCTGAATCATTTAATTTATGATCACCATTCATTGATGGTGAATAATCTGGATTCATTGAATTATAAACTGAAGATGTAACACCAGGTGGTGAAAATGATGAATATGCCATAGAATATCTCTTATTGGCTTTAGCTGGAAGTGATTGTAGAAATTCATTTTCATTCAATTCCAAACTATCTCTATTACCATTTGAAATACTACCACCTGTTTTTCCACCTTCTTTCTTTTTTCTAGAAAATAATCTCATTTTACTCTTTTTTCTTTACTATCCAACTAAACTAATATTACTGATAGGTAAACTTCTGCCTGATTAGTGATTTTTTTTTTGTTTGATGGTAAAATTTGAATTTAATTTATCAATCAAATATAAAGTAAATAAATAAAAAAAAATGTAGTAGTAGTTAAAAAAAAATAATAAAATGATGTAAACCTAAAAATAGATAAATAAATAAAATAAATAAATGTGTGTTTGTGTAAAAAGAATATTTGTAACAAAAAAAAAATAAAAAATTTTATGTAATTGATTTTTGGATTTATTTTTTTTTATTTGAAAATGGTGAATTCAAATAAAATTTCAATAAAAAAATTTGATTAATTAATTGTTGTTTTGAGAGTTTGGATGTGATTTAATTTTTAAAAGATTTTCGTGAGCCTTATCGAGAACCTCATCTTTTTTACAGAAACAGAATCTAGCATAGTTGGCAGATTGGTGTTGGTGATCCTCAGAGTAGAATGCTGATGGGGGAATAGCAGCAACACCAATTTCGGTGGTTAACCATCTACACATATTCCAATCTCTAAGATGTTTACCCATACCTGTAATAGAGGTATTCTTACCGTCTTCACCATTCAATTGAATCTTACTAGTATCACCTAGTACAAAATAAGCACCTTGAGGTACAACTGGATCGAAACCAGCTTGAGTTAGAGTATTTACAAGTTTATCACGTTTCTTTTGATAACTTGATTTAAACTCTTCAAAATATCCAATAGATTGCGCCTTCTCAATGGAGATTGCAACGGCTTCTTGAGCTGGATTAGGAGTACTAAATGGAATGTATTGATGTGTATTTGCAATGGCTTTCAAAATGGGTTTAGGTCCTATACACCACCCAATTTTCCAACCTGTGATAGAGAAAGTCTTTCCTGCTGATCCTATTGTGATTGTACGTTCATACATATCAGGAAGAGTTGCAAATCTCTCATGTTTGTTTTGGTCAAATACCAACCATTCATAAACCTCATCGCTTATCACCATAGCTGATGGATGTTTTCGTACTATATTTGCAATTTCTTCTAGTTCTTGTTTACTGTATACTTTACCCACTGGATTATGTGGATTATTCAATAACAATAATTTAGTTTTCTCTGTAAATGCTTGTTGAAGTTCATTCATATCAAGTTTCCAATCAGCTGATGATCTCCCTTGTCCCTTCTGTCTATTCTCTCTTAGTGTTACATACTTTGGTATACCACCAGCCATCAATATGGCACCTGTATAGATATCAAAATAAGGTTCAATCAAAATCACTTCGTCACCAGGTGACACTACAGATTGTATAGTTGCAAATATACCTTCTGATGCACCTACAGTTGTAACAATCTCAGTCAAAGGATCAATTTCTCTCTTAAACAATGGTGAATACATTTTAGAAATTGCATTCACAAGTCTCAAATGTCCAGCTGAACGTGCATATTGATTCAATCCACCTTTTTCAACAGATTCTATCAGTGCATCTGTTACAAACTTTGGTGGTTCAAAATCTGGAAATCCTTGTCCCAAATTTACGGCCTTGTATTGTATAGATAATGGTGAGAATTCTATTTCAAATTCCTATATTAATATAACTGTAATTTATCACATCTATTCCTGTAATATAATATATTCTAACTCTTTATTCATACCTAACCAAACTGAAGGTTGAAATGAACTAGTTTGAAGAGATGGTTTAAAATTAAAATTTGACATTAACTTAATACAATGTCTTCTAAACATAATGAACTGCAAAAAAATTTATACTTAAAAAAAATATATTAATTTAAAAAAAAATTGTAGAATAAAATAGATCTTAAAGAAAAAATATTATTCCTTATTCTAAAGGTGTAAATAATAATTATTATTAACTTTCAAAGCTGTGTATAATAATTTGTTTTCAGATTTAAATTATAGATTGAAATTTCAGATTTTTTTATTTTTAATTTAATTGTAAAAATGATTCAAAGATATTTAATTAGTAAAATTTTTGAATATTTGTATCATAACTATCCAAATAATCGAAAAAGGTTATATTCATTAATTCAATTATTGTCAAAAGATTTTAGAGATAATGTTGCCCCTTCATTTGGGTATTCTCATATAATAAATAATAAGAAACAACTAGAAGAGTTTTTAAAATACAATCATTATGGTCCTAGAATGAAATTGACATTGAACTATATAGAGTTCATTGAATTTACAGAAGAATTCAATTGTAAATTTGTACCTTATATATCACAGTTGTATGTCAGTTATAAACACAACTTGGACTACTTCACTAAATTCTATGAATCTAAATCACTAGTTCATCTAGTTTTATCAAACTCACCTCTGGATATATCAAATTTCTTAGATTCTCTATCTCAATTGGACCAATGCCCTATACTTGATACTCTAGAGTCACTGGAATTCAATGTACTTTCACAGCATGATAGCCAACAAGTTGACTTTTGTAAAGTTGCCAAAGCATTTAAGGAGTCAAGTAAGATACATACTATCAAGGTACAAGGGTTAATCCATTTTTCTGTAATTGAAAATGCTAGCATGTTACTGAAATTCACAGGACTAAAGGAAATTCTATTGTGTAATGTGAATAATGTGGTATATGTAGTTCAGAGTATATTTTCAGATCACCGATCACCAATTGAAAAACTCTCTATTGAATATAATTTTATACCTGAAGAAACAGAGATTACCACTATTTTATCTGAATTGGTAAAAAGTAACAATTTAACAGATTTGAACATAAATATGGCAAAAGTTTCTGTGGGGGAATTAGTGGGGTTTCTAAATGAAGCTAAATCTCTTAAATCAATTTCAGGTAGTTTCTTAATGCTTGAACAAGACATACTGTTGCCTACAATTCACAGTAAATCGTTGGAACATATGAATATAGATATGAATTATAATTCAAATAATGAGGAATTTGATATTCACAATCTATGGACAAATTCAAGAATTGTAAGCACAACTCTAAGTAAACTTGATAATCCTCATCAATTTCAATTTTTAGAGACTATTAGATATTCTCTAAAAAATCATGACTTAACTTACATTTGTAATATAATTAAGTTTAATATGAAGTCTCTGAAGAATTTCACAATTTTAAATCCAAGGAGACTAAAGTTTACAAATTTTGATCCATTATATGAATCATTATCACATAATAGTCACTTGGAATCATTTCATCATAATTTATTCGTTCCCCATAAAATATTAAAAAGGTTTATACTATCAAATCATAAATCTATAAAAGCAACATCCTTGATGTGTTTGAAACCATATTCATTAGCTAAATTCTCATCAATTATACACAATAATTCAAAGATTACTAAATTGGAAATTATATTAATAGGTGAAGTCGAAAATGTTACACCTTCTCTTTGTACAATACTCAGATTAAATCACATTGAACAAATTACATTCCGCTTAGATTTTAATCATATCAACCCAATAGAATCTGGAATGGACCAATTGATAGAAGTTATCAAAGAGAATATATCACATCTATATCATCTTGAATTTATAACATTTGGTGAACTTACGCTTACCAAATACTGTAAAGACAACTTTTTTAATTTAAATAAAATCAAATAAAATTACAATTTATACAATATCTAAATTGGTAATAAAAAATATTAGATATTGATTTTATATTTAAATTACATTAAATATAGATATATGAATAAATTTAAATCTTTTTTATTTTTTTTTTTTATTAATTTTATTTTTGATGTCATCCCCACATTGCAATAGTTCGTCTGAAGATGAAGAAGAGATAATTGAAGAAGAAGGGAACATTGTTACCCCAATAAAGACTCAAAAAACAGAAGACCTCAATAGTTCTCTTGGTACACCTACATCTTTCCCCAAGACAGTACCAAGTCTTGGTGGATTGACTTTTGATAGGTCCTTATTGAACAACAATACAAATTCAACAAATAATGGACAACAAAAAAGAAATAAAGTTAATAATAGTAATGAATATGAACCATCAGATGAAGAGATACTCAAAACATTGAGTACACCAGAGGATTTAAAATTGATAAATACAGAATTTCAAAGAGGAGGTAATGCAACTAGTGCCACAGGTTTTGGTAGTAAAATTCTACAGAGTATGGGTTATCAAGCTGGTGAAGGTTTAGGTATTGATAAAAGTGGTAGAGTTGAACCAATAGCGCATACACATCCTCAAGGAAAAGGTGGTGTCGGTGCAGAAGTTGGTTTACCTGATTTTTACAAAAAACAAAAACATGATTTATCTTTAGAGGAACTAGCATTTCCTTATCGTCAGGAGGTTGAATATATTCAATCGGATGGACCAGATTCATTTGACTTACCAGAGGATCTATTTAGTCACTTGAAATTAGGTGAAAAGGGACAAGAACCACCAAGAGGTGAATACTGTCCAATAGAGAAAATTGATGAACTAGAAAGACATAAATCAGGTTTAGATAATCTAGATCCTAATATATTTCATCATGCCAGAAGAAAATCGAATCCCTATGAGTCTATTAAAGGTGCCATATTCCTAAATAGAGCTGCTGTCAAAATGGCTAATCTTCAAGCTTTAACCAATGTTTTGACACCTCTAGCTCCAGTTCCTGAAAAAACGAAAGAATTTATATATTTTGCAGATGTTTGTGCAGGTCCAGGTGGATTCACAGAGTATACCTATTGGATGAAAACAGATGGTGGAAAATTAATTAATGACTATGGAAAGGATTTAAATGATTTGGTTAAAGGTTTTGGGTTCACTCTAAAAGGTGATTGTGACTGGAATTTTAATAAGTTCTCTAAAGAGATTCCTCACGATAATTTTGATGTCTCTTATGGCGAAGATGGTACCGGTGACATTTTAAAAAGTGAAAATATTAGAAATTTCTCGGAGAGAGTTAGTCAAGGTACCAATGGAAAAGGTTTGAATTTCTTTATGGCAGATGGAGGTGTTTCAACAGATGGTAATCAAAACAAACAAGAATTCCTTTTACAGCATTTGGTGTTGTGTCAGTTTCTGACCATGTTTGAGACTTTGGGTGAAAAGGGTCATTTCATCTGTAAGATCTTTGATACTTTTAATTCATTTACGGTGGGGTTACTCTACTTGGTATTTAAGAGTTTTGGTCAATTTGCAATTGTTAAACCTTATACCAGCAGACCACTGAACTCTGAAAGATATGTAGTTGCTAAAAATCTCAAACAGTACAGACCAGAGAAATTGATAAAATATCTACACCATATTAATGAGAAGATCAATAGTGGCCATAGTGTATTGGAAATTATCAATAAGTGTGATGTTGATCCCAGATTTGAAGAGTACATTAGTAAGACCTCAAAACAAATCTGTGAGAAACAAATTAAGGCTTTTGAATTCTTTAAAAAGTATGTCGAAGATGAAAACTTGGTTCAACCTGACCACGAAGAAATTAGAAAATATTGTCTAACTGAATGGGGTTTACCACAAGAAACCTCTAGAGCTCCATTTAGAAATAGAGGTGGTTTCCATAACCAAAATAGACATAACCCATATGGTAACAGAGGTAATTACAATAACGTAAACAATGAAAATGGTGGTTATAATAATAATAATAATAATTTTCAAAATAATAGAGGTGGTTATCAAAATAACAGAGGTAACTATCAAAATAATAGAGGTAATTATCAAAGAGGTAGAGGTAATTATCAAAATAATAGAGGTTTTCACCATAATTCTGGTGATTCTCAAAATATTAATCAAGGTAAACCTAGATATAATAATAATCCAAGATTACCACAAAATAGTAATCAACATTACCCCTATAATCCACAACAACAACAACATCAACAACAACAACATTACCCCTATAATCCACAACAATTCCAACAATATCCATACCAACAACAGCAACAATTATTTAACCAAGTTAATAATCTACCCCAAGAACCTTCAGAATCTCCTAAAAAAAGACCAAGAGAAGAAGCACCAGAAGCTAAACCACTTCCAAAAATTGATGCAACTAATCCAGATATACTTAAAGCTGTGGCTAGTAGAAAAGTTGTCAAAGAAAAACAATAAAATGTGTATTGTTAATGATGACAAAAATACTCTAGTTTGGATTTTTTTTAATTTTCGTTTTATAATGTGATGGGAGACAACAATGAAGATATTATTAAAACGTTAAAAAACAAAGGATTAGATAAAAACGTGAGAGTATTAAAAAATGAGAATACAGGTGCAATAGTTTATTTAGTAGGAACACATCATTTATCCAATCACTCAAGTAAAGAACTTAGAGATGTGATTGAGATTGTAAAACCAGATACAGTATTTTTAGAACTATCTTTAGATAGAAAGATATTGTTAGTATTAGATGACAAAACTCTATTGGATTCACTCAATAAACGACCAAAATTGAGATGGTTCAATGACAGTATTGTAGATTTCACCTTGTCATTAGTCAATGTAGTAATGTATTACAGTTCAAAATTTACAGATCAGATACCAACTCCGATAATTGGTAATGAATTTAGAATTGCTAATCAATACGCTCAAAAAAATAAATGTAAATTGGTATTGGGTGACCGTGACCATAATGCAACTTATAATAGAATTGCAAATTCATTAGATTGGTCCACACTATTGAAACTTAGTGTATCAGCTTTAGCTGGTCTATTCTATTTATCTACCAATAGTAAAGAAACTGTAGTTAAACAATATAATCTAGAAAATCAAAAGTATCTTGTTGATTTAGATCAATATGAAGGATACGCATTTCCAGAACCTGTAAATAAAATTTTGGTAGATGAAAGAGATAGATTTATGGCTAGCACACTAAGAGATCTAAAAGAAAGTAAAAGAATAATTGCAGTGGTTGGTAAAGGTCATGTAAAAGGAATTTCAAAGTATTTAAATGAACCAACTGAAGGTTTCTATCTACGAAGAGATCTTGAAGAATTTACCGAACCTACCTTTATATCAAAATACTCTTATCCAATAATGTTAGCAACTCCCATATTATCGGTATCAGCATTGCAAACCTACGCTATAAATAGATTTCTATTGTATAGAAAATTACCAGTCAATAACCGACAAAAGCTCATATGCTTTTCATTATTGTCTGTTGCTAATACATTTTTATTAGGTAGAACATTAACATCCATACAAAATAAATTTGATTAAAGTGGGTGGGATAGTTGGAATCCATAAATTTAAACAGTTAAATATAGTTGGGTGGTTTATTTTGTAACAAATGTATTTTTTACAATAAATTAAAACAATAATGTTGGGAAAATGAACACAAAAAGTTGGAGTGGGATTTAACCAAATTTGGGAAGATATGAAATTAAAATTGATTTCCAATCACTTTCTGAATTGGTTGAACAATGATTTTGGTAAAAATGGAAAAATAAGTTTCTTAGTTCCAGTAGTCTCTTTTTTCTTCTTTCTTCAATCTCTTTTGGACTTAGATGTTGACTATTATGTGTATGTTTTTTACTATCATTATTAGTCTGTTGAGTAGTAGTGTTATTTGAAGATGTTTGCTGTTGTTGTTGTTGTTGCTGTTGCTTTTGATGATTATTCTTTATGATACTTTCAAAATGCTTATTGGTATCATGTTCAAATGAGAAAGTTAACATATCGGAACTATAGTCGTCTTCTTCATCTTCAGAGGTGATAGTATTCATTTTAGTACTGTGTGTTGATTTTTGGACAATATCGTCATCATCAGGTTCAGAGTGTTCGCTAGCACTATTAAAACTACTTGGTTGGAAAGCTTTAGGAGTTGATCCTAGAGAATTGGTACAAGATGATTTTTTTTCAGTGAAGCTACCCATTAGTTGCCAGCTTCCACCAATTTCTTCTTCAGATCCTCTTCTTTTTTTGATACCATTTGGAACATCAACTGGAATACTAGAGCCAGCCAATGATGGTGAAACCTTTTGGAAACTACCATTGTGATAGAAATTATTTGTGGAATTCTTGTCTATAATTAGTGGGTTACTAAGTGGAGTAGATGGTGCTGATATATAGCTACTACTGGCACTATTAGAAGTGGTATTATTATTATTTTGAATCTTATTTAAACCAATAAAAATCTTTGGAGAATTACTTAGTGGAGTTACTGGTGCTGATTGGCTGATATCTAAATGAGATTTACCCCAACTACTTCCAGTAGGATAACTTGATATATTATTATTACTATTACAATTTGGTTTGTTGTTTTTAAAATTAACATTATTGTTATTTGTTAATTTGGTATTAGTTGGTTGATATTGACGATTATTATTATTTAATAAATTACTATTTGTTGTTGTTGCCTGTTTAATATTTTCCTTTAAATTTACATTTTGTGGTTGTTGAGGTTGACTCTGTTGTTGAGATTGAACATTCTTTGTAAAATGGTGAACTGAAAAATCCATAGATGTAATATATTCAAGGAAATAAAAACAAAAATAAAATATATCTTCACCTCTACTGGCTCTGTCAGATAGTTGATGACTAAATAAGAACCAATCATAGGCAACTGTTAAAACCAACATTTCCCAAGGTTCCAAAGAGTTGTGAGCTTCACCATCAGCCCATAAACTTATTCTTATTAGAGATACAAACAATGGAGTTCTATCCCATCCTGAAATACAATGTACTAACAATCCAGATGGATTAGAATCATCAGATATATATTTTAATAATAATTTAAAATAATTTTGAGTTAGATAAACTATATTTAATAAATAAAAATTATTAGTAAATCTGATGATATTTTAAATTTTAATATATACATACTTAGATCCCAAGTTTTATATTGTTCCCATGGAATAGTATGTAATGAATAATCAGGATGAATATTTAATTCAGCAGGATCCTCAGTTGAATCCCATTGATAAACCAAATCATGACCATTATGTTTATTCTTACTGAACTCTGCAAAGAATTCTACACCTGGATATGGTGTTGATGCAATTACAAAATCTTGATATCTCTTGTGCATATCTACCTTTTCAGATGAACACACAAAGAATCCAAATTTCTTTTTCTTATTTTCAACCATCAAATCACATATATATCTAACATTTAGATGTCTAATTACTAGAATATCCTTATTTCTTAGAATATCCATGTTTTGAGCTCCATCATCTTGTTGTTGCTGTTGTTGTTGATATGGCTGATGTACCAATACTGGTGGATTTGGTAAATCATCTGGACTCATGACACTACTATTCAATAGATTATCATTTTGTAATAATTGTAATTGTAATTGAGGTTGAATAATTGTAGATTCTCCCATATTATTATTTGTGCAAATAGATTGACTAATATTATTATTACTACTATTACTACTACCATTGGTATAGGTAGAAGCAGATATAGTTGGTGAAATAGATGGGATAACTGTAGATGCAAATTGTTTTTTCATACTATTGACACCTGATTGCAACATGTATTCTAATTTCTGAGATAATGTTGATGATCTACAAATATTCTTGTGATGATAGAATATTACTGGAAATGGAAATCTTGTTCTTACTCTTGCAAATCTACTCTGTGAAATCAGTTTTTGCAAGTGATGTGTATGTTCTGTTGTATTTCCATTACCATTATGATGATGGTGATGATGACCATTACTGGAAAATTTTAATTTATCTTTATCTTTTTCTTTACATTGTTGACACTGAGTATTCAGTTCTCTCTCTATAACTATCAACTCTGGTGGATAAGTTGCACACAATTCACCATCTTTATTATTGATAGTTGAAATTACATAATCTTTCTCAAACAGTGAATTTACAATACTCTGATATTTATATAGTTCCTATATATTAATTAATTATCATCCATATTTTCATTTGAGTTTGTTGGGTTAGGGGGTTAAGTGTTGAATTTAAAAAATTGTGGGTAGTGGTGGAGATTTTTGTATTTTTTTTTTTTTTGTTAGAATGAAAATTAAGAGAGGTTAGATTATTTGAATAGAAAAAATATCATATAAAAAAGGAGATTCTTTATAATAAAATCATTGTAGTGCCCCTTAAGTTTTTGTGTTAATATTTACCTCTTCTCTTTTACCGTGAAATGTTGCTTTGTATTTACGAAAATAGGAAAATAATTCACCTATTTCCACTGATTGAGATTTAATATTTTCTAATAGATTCTCACCAATTGCAGTTGGATTTGTACTATTATTAATGGTGTTAATAACATTAAAAATAGTTGAAGGCTGTTGTTGATTTTGTTGTTCTAATAAATTTGAAAGAGAAATAGGTTGTTGTTGTTCTGTTGATTTAATAGGTGTTATATTTAAACTGTTTACAGTACTCTGAATTGGTGAGTTTTTTAGACTGAGAATATTCCTTTCCATCATTTCAGGAGTTATACCATTATTACTGTAACTTTCATTAATGATTAATGTTGATTCTGAGAGTACCTCTACTCCATCGTCCCTGGTCTCTTCATATTCTTCCTCATCATCGTCCTCCCTACTAATCTCGTCATCCTCTTGATATCTCTTTCTGTTAGCTTGAATTAAAATAGCTCTTGAAGATGTGTTATTATTATTATTATTGGTACTATTTAAAATACCTGTTGTTGTGCTGCTTGTTGAATTACCAATAATCAATGGTGATGATTTATATGAATTTTGACTAGAAATTTGAAGATCCATTATAAATGGTAATGAATCCTTATCAGAATGGTCCCCAGATGACGAAATTGTCATACCTGTAGTTAAATACCTTTTGAAAATTAATTAAAAAAAATAAAAATAAAAAAAAAATAAAAATTTAATTTTTTGGGTTTGCAGCTTAATTGTTGTATAAAAAAACGATTAATATCTTCTCTTAAACATAAATTATAATTATTAATTGAAATATATTTAAATTATGATTTAAATCAATTTAAACTTGATTTTTAAAAAAAAAAAAAAAAAAACAAAAATAATTAAGTTCAAAAATCCCAAATTATTAAGATAAAAATATAAATTAAATCATATCCTTTAAAATCATCTTCAGATACATACATTTTAAATTGATTTTTCCTTTTCTATTTTAAATTTTCATCATTAATTAACATTTTCATTTCTGATTGCAATGAAAGAATGGGGGTATTAAAAATTCCTATGAATAGTAAATTAAAAAAAATTGATAAATAATTATTCATTTTACAAATATATATATTGATTTTTGATGTTATTGAGGATTTAAATTAAATAAAAATAGTAAAGATATTTTTTTTTTTTAACATTTTTTTATAATTTAAAGAATAGATAGAATGACTCTACCACAATATCTATTAGTAAGAATATTTCAAGAGAGTGTTGATACATTTTATAAATCAATTAGTGCTTCAACAGTGAAACATTGTTTATGGATTATAGAAAGATTCTCACTAGTTTCGAAAATGATAAAATACGAAGTGGTGTCAAAACTAGTGGTTGACCTTACTGTTATGGATAATTTTGAAATTAACTATATGAGAAAGTTACAAGGTTTAGGTGTAAATTTCAATTTAAAATTGAATTTGTGTAAACAGACTTATGTACCTAACCTTTACTCGAAAGCTAATATAACTTATTTGATGGTATCGGAAATGGATGGCTTAGATTATCAATTTTGGAGACAAGAATGCAAAGGATTATTGAAATCATTGTCATTGTCAAAGTATATGGAATCTGTAGAATATCTATTTTCAGATGAGAAATCACCTCTATTAGAATTTGAAGATTCTTTAGAGGAAATAAAAACCTATGTAGTAAAAAAGAAAAATACTGCTTTGAAGTGGGTTTATGATATTAGTTTTTCAGTTTTATCTAAACTAAAGAAACTTTATAAATTGTCATTGAATTCACCTTCAGATTCAATTTCTTTGAAATCTTTGGAATCTCTACCAAGACATCTGCAAGTACTACTTATAAGCAACTTCTCTATACCCGTTGAGACTTTAGTTGAACTTTTATCTTGCCAGAACTCATCTCTAAAATCACTGGAATTGAATAACAATAAAATAACAGAACAAACTCCACCAATAATTTGGAATAATGAAGTGAGATGCAGGGTCCACAAAAGTATGTTTCAAGCACTCTCATTAAACCAAACTCTTCAAACATTTTATGTTACTGATAATTCAAGAGAAATGGCATTGATAGATTTGGTATCACTGTTAAATCAAAATACTACATTACAGTCACTGAAAATCTATATAAGACATACACACCCACTACCAGATTCACTGCCTATACCAGTAGTCACAAATCAAACACTAAAGATATTTGATAGTGATAGAGGTGTACTTAACACCATTGAATCTATATGGAAACAACCAAATTCTCTAGAACATCTTTTCATTAGAAAAGAAAATATCCACATTTCAAATTTTGAAACACTAAAATCTATAGACATTGATAGTGATAGTACCAATTTGGAAGTATTTGTAAACTCAAATACAATCACTAAGATTACAAATTTAAAAAAACTAATATGGTGGGGTAACGTGGAACCAAACTCATTACACAGTATTATGGATAAACTACATGTCAAGCATATAGAATTGACTGGTGTTTTTGATAACTTTTCAGTTGCTTGTGAACTGATTAATTTGAATCATTTCCATCTCAGAAAACTGACTGTTTCGTCAGTGGTGGATATTGATAGTTTGCAACTAAAAAAAGCATTAGAAAACAATTGGTATATTACATCTTTGAAAATTCCAATTATTACTAAGAATAGAGAAGGTAATATTTATCTTAAGAATCTATGTGGTATCATATCGCTGGAAAAATCTCAAATTACAAAACTTTTAATAGAATACCCTGTGAAAGATTTTGTGTTGTCTGATATTGAAATACAATTATTCAAAAATGCAATCAGGGATAATAATTATAAATTAAAGGTACTAGTAACTGGTTATGAAAAATGTAGAGATATTAATAAGATACTTATTGAAAATTATATTTATAATAAACTCTAATTCATAAGAGGTATATTTTCATTGATTAGTGTATTTTGAAAACATTTATTTAATTAATGGAATAATATTCAAGAATAAATCTTGAAGATTTTGATTTTGAGAGAGTAGGCTATCAATTTTGTCTCTGTACATTGGTCTATCTTCTTTATTACACTTTAGCATTTCACTAATGGTGTTCTGGTAGGAAAGGGTTAGGAGATGTTTGCAGTCTTTGATAATGGTCTGAACAGATTGTAAACTTTTCAGTGGATATACTGAAAGATCCATAATTGAAAGATATTCAATGGTGGTATTCTGACAAATGGCTTGGAGTAAATCGGCATTGATAAACTCAACAATCTCCAGTGTCTTAATAGTAGCATGTTGTGATTGGAGGAACTGTACTAAAAAGTAACTTGATGGAAGACTTCTAGATACCAATGAAAGTAACTTTAATGTTTTGTTTTTACTGAGACTTTGAAGAAATTGGTCGTAGTAGTCTTGATACTTTTTCAAATCCAATGGATTAACATTAAAATGTGTTTCATTGCCAACCTGTGCACCACTACCACCATTTTCCAGACTTTTAGCAGCTGTATTTATATTCTTAATCTCATTTTCATCACCATCATCTACAAAATCATCATCATCATCATATTCCCCATGACCATATGGATCATTATTGACAACTTCAAATGGTTGGGTAGTATCAACTGAAGAATCTTTAATTCCTAAATATAGTTTCTCTAAACTTGGGAATTTATCTAAAGAATTTCCGAGGACAGGTAATTGATCAAGTGTTATTGAAACATCAAGTAGAGAGAGATTACACTTCATTGATTGAATGGTATTCAATGTTGACTTGTTAAGACTTAGTAGGTAAAGTTTCTCTAATGCTGATATTATAGCCTGTCCTGATGGAAATAGTTTATCTAATGGATAACCAACATGATATACTAGTTCTTTTAAAGTAGTGTTATTTACTATAATTTTATCAGTTTTAGTAGGAGTGGTTGTGGAATTGGTTTTTTCGTCTTGGTTTTCTTCTTCATCTTCATAGTCCTCTTCTTCTTCGTCTTCAGAATCTTCATCTTCCTCACCTAATTCTTCATCAAGTTCTTCATCAGAACTCAAGCCTTCAGTTGGATGGAAGCCATAGTTACCACTTAAAGGCATGGTAAGTGATAAAGTTTGCAAAATTGTATTTTCATTTAATAGTAATGCCAAAGCATTTCTATCAGCAGCATAGTTTTCATCAGCTGTTATACTTAGTGATATTAGGGTTTTATGTGTTCTAAGAGGTTCGATAAAGATGGTATCAGTCTTTGTGAATGCACCAATAAGGAGTTTAAGTTCAGTTAGAGATGGACAATCCTTGAGGATTGAGTTATAGTCTACAGAAGATAGAGTATCTAAATCCAAATCCAATTTACATAGACTCTTAATAGGTATAGCATCCAATTTAAATGAATTAGATTGTTCTTGAATTTTCAGTGATTCTACTGGTACTTGTAGTCCTAGAATATCCTTTCTATAGGATTTATAGACATTAGTAGCTTCAATCTCCTTGAACCCCTTTTCAGCATAGACTTTTGAAAGTTTTACAATCTTGACTAATGCATCTTCATAGTTGTTAGAATCGATATCTTTCTGTAGTTGTACAATACGGCTTTGGTTACAACACATTGCCAATATCTGTGCGTTTTCAACTACTTGATTTTTCTGTAGTTCAGCATTACCAGTAATCAATTGAAATACCTTTAATAGATTTTCATTTAATTTATCATTTTTAGTTCTCTTTACATTTCTGATCAAATAAGATTTGATGAACTTCTCTTCCATTGATAAACAATCATTAAATTGATAGGATCTAGTATTTATCAATTTTACAATATACTCAAATTGATATTGTTTCTTTATGAATATCTCTGGATATTGTAAAACTGGTAAGACCTTATAACACCAATCTTTTGATACCAATGATAATTTACCTATTATCTCTTTTATTCTACCAAATTTTAATCTAAAATCATAGTATAATTTTACATAATTATTTAATATTTTCACAATTAGAATATGTGAATTTAAATATTGTGTGTCTTCCATTGATTAACACTAAAAAATGTTTTAAGTAAGATTTTTTGAATTTTAAAAAAAAAAAAGGAGGGAAAATATTTTTAAATAAAATTATACAATTTAAATTAAAAAAAAATTATTATAATAACAAATGAATATAATCAAATAATCGATATATCTATATTTAAATTTGTAAATTTTGTTTGAACTGGGAAATGGGTTTATGTAACTTCATTCTTTTTTTTTTTTTTTTTTTTTTAAATTCATTTTTTAGAAGTAAATTAAAATATATTAAATATGGTATGATAAAGATAGTTAATTATTATAATTTATATTCAAATAATTAACTTTAGATATTGGTTTTTTTTTGGGTAATGAAATAAAGAGCGACGAAATTAATGTAGTTATAACAGGAGCTGCAGGTCAAATTGCATACTCATTGATTTTTAATATCATTAAAGGAGATATGTTCGGATTAGATCAAAAGATTAGATTAGTTCTATTGGATCTACCAGCTTTTATGGAAAATTTAAAGGGTGTTATAATGGAGATTGAAGATTGTGCCTATCCCCTGGTTACTGGTATCATTGCAACCACTGATGTCAATGAGGCATTCACTAATGCACATTATGCTATTTTAGTAGGTGCCATGCCCAGAAAAGAAGGAATGGAGAGATCTGATTTGTTAAAGGCCAATGCAGCAATCTTTAAAGTTCAAGGAAAAGCAATCAATGATCATGCCAACAAGAATATTAAAGTATTGGTTGTAGGTAACCCTGCCAATACCAATTGTCTCATTGCCATGCTATCTGCTGGTAATATCCCTAAAGAGAACTTTTCATGTCTCACCAGACTTGACCACAATCGTGCAAAATCCCAAATTGCATTGAAGGCCGGTGTAAATGTTAAAGATGTTCATAATGTAATTATTTGGGGTAACCATTCCACTACCCAGTACCCAGATGTACGTTGCGGTTATGTCAATGTAAGTGCTGGTGTTAAATCAACTATTCCAAATATCATAAAGAATGAGGCTTGGCTTCAAGGTGAGTTTATCAGTACCGTTCAAAAGAGAGGTGGTGCTGTTATCGCTGCTAGAAAGTTCTCCTCCGCTGCCTCAGCTGCTAAAGCTATTACTGATCATATGAGAGATTGGGTCTTGGGTACTCCAGAAGGTGAATATGTATCTATGGGTGTACATTCTGATGGTAGCTATGGAATTCCAGCTGGCTTGATCTTCTCATTCCCTGTAACCATCAAGAGTGGTAAATATACAATTGTTCAAGGTCTACCAATTGACACTTTCTCAAGAGAGAAACTAGATATTACACTTAAAGAATTACAAGAAGAAAAAGATTTAGCTTTATCATTCTTGGAAATGTAAATTTAATTAAATTGTATTTGTTTATCATAATCCTCATTTCCTGGGGATAAATATCTATTTATTTATTATTTTGAAAAAAAATAATACCAAAATAATAAATATTCAATTTCATTCACATAAAATTTATAATATTTATATTTATTATTTATTCTGTATTTCATTAATGGTGCAATGGTGGTGTGATGATATTTAGCCTATTTTTTTTGTAAAAAATTAATTTTACATTTTGTTGATTGTGGTGATTACAATGATGAAGAATACATCACCATCAAATAGAAAAAAGATTAGAATTCAATATGTTGAAAAACTTACTGCTGAATTAGAGAGAGTAGAGGGATCATTTGAATCTCTATCTTGTTCAATACCAGATGAAATTAGTGAAACCAAAATCAATTTAGAGGAACTTTTAGAGTTTATTGAAGATTCTAAACCTAATAAGGATCAAACTAGGATAAAATCAAAAATGTTAGAAAGTGAATCTAAAATTAATAAATTATCTACAGAATTAAAGGATATTCAATTTAAAGGTATTGGATCATCAATATTGCAATCTAGGATAAAAGAGATTGAAATAGAGTTACAACATCATAGAGATAGAGTACAACAACTGAAGCAACAACTCAGTCAACCAGTTATAAATTCAGTTACAAATGCCAGTCAAATGTCAAAAGAAGAGAAAGATAAACTCAGTCAGCAAATGCAGAGATTAAAATCAAATTCCAAGTTGATTAGTGATTCGGTTGGGAAAATGTATAAGATGTTTCAAGAGTTTATTAGTCAAGGTGGAGTAGCAAGCTACTTCAATATGATTTCAGAGGTTATGAGTAAAATTCCAGAGTTACGTGGAGGTTTGGATATTGGTGGTGTCATTAATATTGGAGGTGATGAGCAGGTGGAGACTCTAGAGAGAATGAATGACTATATACAGCAGTCTAGTAGATGGATATTCGAGTTACTTCAAGAACTACCTTCTACAGATAGACAATGGTTAAAAAAGAATAAGGATATCTACACAAAGACACTTGAAAACATTGCAAAACAGCAAGAGAAACTTCAAGTCAGTGATAATCTAAAGGATATCATCATTAAACCACATAAATTCATTCAAGATATCTTCAAGAAAAAAAATAGATCGCCTCCTGTGGTTAATCTTCTTGAAAAGATAACAATTCGAGAGAAAGACAATAACCAATCTAAACTAGACCAAGAACAACAACAGAATAAACAAGAGAGAAAGATACAAAAGAGAAAAGAGAAACCACAGTACACTCAGGAGCCTTTCAGCTCCATTCAAACACAGATAGATGCAATCATAGCAGACATGAATAATTTTATGAAATTTCCAGATACGGATATACTTGTAAATCTATTGACTCCTATGGAATCAAAATCAAAAATGTTAATTACATTACTAGATCAGTACCAATCGAGATTTTCATTCTATCAAGAGAAGTTGCAAGTTTGGATAGACTATAATAGTACAATTTTAAGAGTTACATACTATGAATCTGATAGTAGTAATTTTAAATTTAAAGACTTTAAATCATTACAAGAGATTCAAAGTAAACTTAAGATTCTTTTAAAGGTACTCCATGTACATATGACATCATGTCCAATTGCTATACCTATGATCTATCTAAATGAAGGTTCATGGAAACTTACAAGTTACCCTGACTTTAGAGCACACCAAAGAAAGGAATTGGAGAAATTACTGTTAGTTGTAAAATCCAATCAGAATCCTATCGATACAGATACTGTCAGAAAATGTACTCTTGAATTGACAGATGTTCTCATTGCCATTCTAAATGTACAAATTCCACTGATGATTGAGGTCTTCCAAGATGACTCTACTCTATTTAAAACCAAGAATTGGTCATCTGAAAGAAAGTCAATGTTAACTACTATCAATGACACTATTCACTCACTTAAATATCTATCGACTACCAGTTCTCAGACACTAATTGATCTCCTTAATACCTCTGTTAAAATGATACAGTCTATTATGTTACAATGTTTCACTTATAAACCTATAGCCAGACCAACAGTTTATAAATCTGATCAAGAATGTAAGATTTTTTTTTTTTTAACTATAACGAATGTATTTACAAATTAGGTATTAACACTATTATTAAACTATAGGGAAACTGTTAAGTGAGTCAAGATTGAGATATGAATATAGAACATCTATCTTAATTTAATAAAAGCTATCCTATTTATTTGAATTTGTGTAATATTTATTAAAAAAAAAAAATATAATACAACCATATTGAAGATTATTATCTGAATTGACATGATGAATTCTGACAACAACTTTTATGGATAGATTTTAATTTGTATAAAAAAATTTTTTTATTTGTTTATTTTGTGTGTGTTTATAATTTCATAGTACAAAATATACAAATATAATTTCAATTTTGTATTTTTGTTTATATTTATATATATAATAAATAAAAAATGATTTTTTATACAATTATATCAAATAATGGTGTAATAATTGAAGAATACCTTAATGAGAGTAAATTTAATACTTTCAAGTATTCAAATAATTGTGATAATAGTGATTCCTTTCCTATAGTTTGTAGAAAGTTATTAAAATGTATTGAAATGACAAAGGGGATAGCATTAGTTAATCAACTAAAGTCCTATAAATACTGTGACTATTTCATTCACTTTATAGAGATAAACAATGGATCGACAGTTTGTATGTGTATTAGTGATGAAAATCAATCGCCTTTATCCATTTTAAATTATTTATTAGATATTGCCAATGAATGGAAATCTACATTTCAAATTGGTAATGATTTATATAATTACTATCAATCCGATCTTGTAGTATATCAAAATTCAGATGTAATATCTGAACATTCATTCAACAGTTTAAAGAAAATCTTATTAATTAAAATGGTATGTTTAAACAAAAACTTTGTTACAATCGTATTTAGAACATCTTTATGGAACATGAGAAGGAATCTCCGAGACTTAAGATATTTATAAATTTTTTTTCTCACAATATCATAAAATTCTGACATCATTTTTTACTGATAAAAACAAAAAAAATATTAATATCTTTTTTTTAAATTTTTGTTCATTTTTTATAAATTTGTTTTAAATTTCCTTCGTTCAGAATATGTATCCATCCAACCAATTGACAAATGATAATCAACAACCGATATATTATGATACCATTAAAGATATAGATAGTTTAGTTTCAGCAAATCAGGTAAAGGCTAATCAGAGTCTAATACCAGACCCTAATAATAATAGTACACATACACCACCACAGAGAAAATCATCAAAAGCCAATCAAGTGCATTTTAGTGACTATAATAATATAATAAGTAATAGTGGTAATAGTAATTTGATTGTACCACAAGATCAACACATCTCTATAAACAACAAAGATAGTAATGGAAGTGGTAGTTATTATGATTATGGTGAAGATGCTTCTCTAATTGAAACCAATTCACAAGGAAGTTATACATCATTTGATTTAGCAAAAAGAAATTCAAGAATCAAACTCATTTTTAAAATTGTTTTAGTTTTTATTTTATTTGTAGGTTTTTATAATTTTTGAAGCTGCAAATTTGCAGAATAATTCAATTACTAATATCTCTTTTGATGTATTATAGATTTCACTATATGGTTTACTAGCAATATCATGTAGAGGTTTTTTATTTAACAAGTGTATATAGATATAAATTGATAAACCGGTAGTAACAGTTCAACTTTTTTTGAACATTTTTTGTTTGTAAAAAAAACCAATCAACTCTTCAGATCAAACCAAACAGTCCACTCTAAATTCTTTTAATTGTTTTGAAATCTCACCTATTGTGCCATTTATACAATTAAAAAAATGACCATTACATCCTTTTAAAAATTTGCTTTTCGACAATAAATGAAAATTTGACGATAATCAAGATTTTTTCATTTTATTTGAAATAACCAAACTATTGTTTTTTTAAAAGGGTTTTTATTTTTTTTTTTTAAGACACTTAATCAGATTCCAAAAACCCACAATCAGTGATGACAGATACAATAACAATTGTAAAAAACTCACTGTTTGGTGTTAGTTTAAATAAACTATCGTCAAAATATAAAATCAAAGACATACCAATCATCTTAGAACTACCTTTAAAGTACTTACAAAGTAGATATACTGAGGTGATTGAAAATAACAATAACAGTAACAGTAACAAATATAATGATATCAATCAACTATTTAATCAGTGTAGAGAAACTTTTAAATTTGAATTGAGTGTCAATGGAAATAAGGAAAAGATTGAAACTCTAATTCAAAGATTTGCAAAATCTAATGAATTCAGTTCACTTTCCGAACAGCAATTTCAGAGTTCCTATCAGGATTTCTATAAAGAAGCTCTACCAAATGAACTGGTGTTTCAATTGGTTAATTTGTATTTGGAGAAACTGACACAACCGCTCTTTCAAGATGTTGCATCGGATGTGTTGGCGTGTAACTCAAAAGTACAACCATTGATATTAGCAGTACACAACCTGTCTCCACAGGAATTCAAGATTGTAGAAAGAATTATAAAGACTCTATATCTAGTTACAAAAAGTTTTCAAGTTCTATCTACAAAGTTCAATCAAAAAGACACAGGTAACAAGAATATTAATGATCATCAGTTTGTAAAGATTATTACAGATCGTTATTATGAAGTGTTTTTTGGTCAGAATCAAAATCAACTATTGAAAAAGTCATTGGGTGTTCTAGTTAGTGAATATCCAGTGATTTTCCAAGAGACTCCAGTGGATTTCCAACAGAGTCTTATAAGTGGTGAAGAGATCCAATTTGGACCTATTCACTTTGTAAAATTACAAATTATTGAATTTCAAGAGGAACAATCTGCAATGACAATTGGTGGTGGATCAAGTAGTCAAACATCATCAACAAGTCAACAACAGCAACAGTCTAGTAGTAACATAAATCCAAAGTTGAGATGTATAACATTGTGTGTCAGTAACTTTAGATTAATCTATCAGGCTTTGATTAAAGAGACTCAAGATTATGTTGAATCCTATGGATTAGCATTATCCTCTATTCAATTCATTAAAAAGACAAGTAAATTCATAAAAATCACAACTAAACACTCCAAAGTCATACATATAGGATTTTCACATAAATCCGATGAATCACTATTCCTGTCAGTTATTGATAAGTTATCATTCCACAAACCAGTTAAATCTATATTTTCATTTCAAAATACAGAAGATAGTACTTCATCAGTTGTCTCTCCATCCTCTTCATCTTCTAAATCATCAAAATCCAATAACAATAGCAACAAGATTAGTAAAATTGAAACTTATTGGAATCTATTAAGTTTAGAGTTTAGTAGGTTTGGTATTAGTAATCAAACTACACCTGGAACATCTACAAACAGTAAAGATAAATTCAGTAATGCCGTTTTAACCTCCACATCACCCTATTGGAGAATCTCACTATGTAATACTAAATTGGACGTATGTCAGTCCTACCCCAACAATTTCTTGATACCTAAACAAATCAGTGATTCACAAATGAAAGAATTTGCACATTTTCGTGTTGGTAAAAGGTTCCCAATGCTTTCTTGGATAAATCCCAATAAGGCAAATGTATTTCTATCCATTTCACATCCACCCAGAATTGATTATCTAACTGTAACTTCATCAGTCTTTGGGTCCGATGACGAAGATGAAGATGAAGATGAAATCAGAAATAAGAATGTCTACGATTACACTTTAGTAGACGAGTACTATAAGATTTCAAATCAACATCTATCAAAAGATCAAACACCAAATAAGCTATTGATATTCGATACAGGTCCCGTACCAAAGAATCCTTACGATAGTTTCTATAAAATCTGTCAGTTTCATTACTTGTCATTGACAAACCATGACCAAAACAAACAAGCCTATCAGAAGCTTATTGATCTCTGCAGTCAACCTCAGAGTTTAGAACATGGTAAATGGCTCCAATTGGTAGAGGCAACAGGTTGGATTGAGATAATAAGATCAACTCTGAGAAATACTTTAAAAGTTGTAGAGTCCCTTATACAAGGTAGATCATGTATGATTCAGTCTGGAGATGGTCATGACTATGATGAACTTATTCTATCATCATTGTCACAAGTTATAATGGACCCTTTCTATCGTACTATTAAGGGCTTCCAAAGACTGGTTCAGAAGGAGTGGTGTGAGTTTGGGTACCCATTCGGCCGACAATTCACCACACAAGATCGTAATAACCTTCCATGTTCATTTATGATCTTTATGGACTGTTGTTATCAACTAATTTGTCAGTATCCAATGGACTTTGAATTCAATGAAAAAATGATTAGATTCATCTCTGAAGAAGTCTACAATGGAAGATTTGGTAATTTCATTAGTAAGACACTTAAAGACCAGGAATCCATGTCAATTCAAAACAATACAATATCCATCTGGCTCTACATGAATCAGAGAAAACCAACAACCTACCTAAACAATGACTATAGAGACTACTCAAAATCCAATTTACCAATTAAACTTCTAAATTTGGAACAGGTTGTATTTTGGTCAGATTTCTTTAGTAGATGGATAACTATTGACTCTAGAATACATGCTCAAAAGACTATCAATCTCCAATTACAAGTTCAAAATGAAGTCAATTTATCAAATGTAAAACTATTTGATTTACCAATTAGACTATTTAAATCCCATTCACAAAAGTATGACCAGATAACCAAGATTCAATTGCTAGGTAACAATCTACAACTGGTACCAAAGTCTATACTACAATTCCATAATCTACGTGAACTCATTCTGGACAATAACATGATATCTAACATCTCATCATCATTCTATCAACTGATTTTTGAGTCACTTAAAAAGATTGAATTTATCAGTTTGGCTCAGAATATCTTACCTTGCGTTCCTAGTGATATTAGTCTTGGTGGTCATTGTTTGAGAAAGTTAAATTTCCAATCCAATAGAATTGTCACTATTAGTCCGCATATTGTGAAACTAATTGGATTAGTATCTCTAAATGTCTCAAATAACATTTTATCTATATTTCCAATGGAATTCACTCAATTGGAGTCACTAAAGACATTAGATATCTCTCAGAATCAAATAACTAATATACCATTCCAATTATCACAATTACATCAATTAACACACCTCAACATGTCAGATAATAGAATTACAAGATTACCAAACTCTATTTCTGATCTCAAACAACTTAAATACCTAAATTTAAATACCAACAAAATTAAACAAGTAAGTAACAAACATTTTCACAAACTTTTCAAAAAGAAACATTATAACTAACTAAAAATATTTAAATATAAATAGATTGAATCAATTTGTCAAATTGGTAGTAGTTTAGAAGAATTGATGATTGATTTTAATAAGATTTCAGAAATACCAATTCAGATTGGTAGATTAGAAGGATTACAACATTTATCTGTACAGAATAATAGAATTGAATCTTTACCCGATGAGTTAATGTTACTTGGTAATTTGAAGACATTGAAACTTGGTCAAAATCAGATATCATGGTTACCACCAACTATTTGTCAATTGGAGAAATTGGAATCATTGTTGATTCAAAATAATCAAATTGATGCATTACCTCAGACTATTGGTATGTTGAGCAATTTGACAATTCTAGATATTGAAGGTAACAAGTTGAATAAGAAATTGGCAAAGGAAATTGGTGTTGGTGGAATTAAAGAGATTTTAACTCAGATGAAAGAGTTTATTGAAAAAATTCAACCCTATGGAAAGAGTAAAATTATTATATTGGGTTTGAATAATCTAAAGTCTAATAAGACTTTAACTAATACTCTTTTCCACAAGGAGAAAAAGAATCAGAAATCAACTTCACAGAACTTTGAAAAGGTTAGTGGTGTTGATATTGAGAATATTGTCATTGATCAACAAACTGGAAAAGAACTAAATTGTTGGGAGTTTAACAATACACATAATCAATATCAGTCCATGTTCTTTACTGAAAAATCAGTGTATTTGGTACAATTCATTTTCAATCCTAGTGAAGATGCTAATAGTACACTTGATTATTGGTTAGATTTGATTTGTCATCGTTATAATAGTAATATTAAGTTATTTGCAGTTGGTTTTATTTCACAGGAAGTTGGTAACCAATTAAATGACAAATCATTCCAAAATTGGATTCAGTCATGGAAGAGTACCAACAGATTAAGTATATTCATTAATAGACAAATTGAATTTATATTTGTAAATCAGAGTTCACTGGAATCTGATTTGGAGAGTCTAAAAGAGAAGGTTATAGAATCACTACCAAAGAAAACAATGGCTAATGAAATGATACCTTCTCCGTTCTCTCTACTTGAACAGCATCTCATTGAAAAGAGATCACCATCAATGACTACTACTCTGTCTCCTGGTGGAGCATCAGGTGGAAGTAACTCAATCTCTGCATCTCTAATGGGTATTAACTTTATGCAGAAAGATGAAATTATAGAATTAGCTGGTGTGTTTAATATCAGAGGTCTTGCAAAGATTGGTAATGTCTTAAAGTATCTTGAGAATACTAGTACTATTCTTCAGTTCCCTCAAGATAATCAGTACTCCAACTTGATTATAACTAATCCAACATGGCTTTACAGTATCCTCATGAATGCATCTCAGAAATCACAAGCTGTAATTAGAAAACAGGATCTTTTAGGAACCATTCCAAATACAAGTCAGTTAGTAAATCTACTTAACCGATACAATATAATATCACATATTGAACCTCTTGGTTCAATGCCAATTCCCAATAGTATAGATCAAATTCGTCAGAAACCTTGTGAGAATGTATTGGTTAACCAGTTCTTTGATCAACAAAATCCAATGGATTTCTTAGACCAATTCATTCAACATCAACATAAAGACGATTTATTCCTCGAAAGATACTTCCAATTCCAATACTCAATCCCCAATCACCTCTATCAAGAATTCAAGTTTAGATTATACCAAATTGCAAAATTGGAATTTGAAAACACTCTAGAAAAGAAATCACTATTTATAAGTTACCAAGACCACCTGTTATCAGAATCCACAGATTCAACCACAACCACTACCAACAATACCAATAACCAACACATTCGTCTCTATCTCCACCAAGTAGATTGTAAAAATCTAAAAATCATCTTATTTGGAAGCAACAAGAAAATGCCTATTGCCCACGATCTCTATGGTAAAATTCAAGATATCTTACAATTGATTATCAAGTCCAAATACTCGTTTAATAGTTTCCAAGTACTAGTTCCTTGTGTGCATCCAAATGAGAAACACTTAAAACTCACTAATCAACATATGGAGTCCAGACACTTTTATAGAGTTGAACTACTTGAATTGTCATTCCTCATGGGTAACTCTACCATAAAATGTTCAAAACAATCACAATTGAATATCCAAATTTCTGATATGGCACCTGATGTCACCATGTCACATTTCCCAAGTAAGTTATTGGAATCTGATGTACAGTTTGGTAAGGAACTTGGCAGAGGTGGTTTTGGTATAGTTTATAGAGGTAAACTTCTAAAAGACAACAAAGAAGTTGCCATTAAGAAACTCATGATTGAAAACTCTAGATACCTAGATCAAACTAATGGTCAATCTGTTGATGCTTCAACTTTGAACCCCGAAGATGAAATGGATCTCATTCGTGCTTATAGAGATTTCCAAAGAGAAGCTTACAGTCTACACAAATACCAAAACACACCCAACAGTAAAAACATTCTGAAAATCTATGGAATTGTTTTGAAACCACCTTGCCTTCTAACTGAATTTGTACCTAAAGGTGACTTGGACAGTTACATTAAAACCAAAGGTCCACTACCTCTGAAGCATGCAGTTAGAATAGCATTAGATATTGCCTATGGTATATCAGAACTACATCAACAGTCTCCACCTCAACATCACAATGATCTTAAACCTCCAAATATTCTACTTAACCAATGGCCTGTTATTGAAGGCCCTTCAACACCTTCACCTTCCACAACCAATAGTGCCAGTGGAAATGCACCCATTGTGAATATAGGTCATTTTAATGAAAAACAACCAGTTGCTGTTGTAGCTGATCTTGGTACTGTTTATGATTCAATAAGTTCAAGATTACTAGGAAGAATAGTTGATAATCCTATATACCTGGCACCAGAGATTCTTAAAGGTCAGTGGTATGATTCGAGATCTGATGTCTACAGTTTTGGTGTTATTCTCTATGAAATGGTCTCTAAACAAGGTGGTTATTTCTCTGAAATTACATTCTTTGGTGGTATTGAAGATATGGTACTAAAAGGTAAAAGACCACCACTACCACAAATTTCAGTGGATTCCAACAATGATCAAAATATGATTACAAACTATTTGACACTTTTACAACAATGTTGGAACCAGGATCCAAACCAAAGACCAACATTCCAGAAGATTATTAATATTCTCTCTCAGATTTCATCGGTACAAACCTCACAGATTACCAATCCAGGTTTTAATAGTATAGGTAGAAATAACACAACATTCCAAACATCAAGATCCACTCTCAATTCTAGTAATAACAGTATTAACTCAGGTAACTCTACACCACAATGGGGTGCCTCTCCCAATTCCTCTCCTGTATTGAATAGTTCAAATTCAAAAATCTCACCAAAACCACTATTGGGAGAAGCTCGTACTTCTCCTATTAAAAAATAATCATATTTATTTTTTGTAATAATTAAAATAAAAAATATATCGAATATATATATATCTAGATTTCGCTTATATTGTTAAAAATGATATGGATTCAATGGTTAAATGCAAAATTATAATAATACAAAATTTTTAAAAAAAATCAAATAACCCACACTGTGGTATAATAACTTCTAAAAATAAAAAAACATCATTTAATTTTTTTTTTAATTTATCAATCAATCGTATATACACTCACCTATTCCTAACATTTAATTTAAAAAATGGCAGGTAAGTTAATTAATAGTTTCATTATTATTAATATTTGTACTTACTTTTGGAATATGTTTAGAGGAACTAGATGATTTATTAAATGAAATGCTAATGGAATCCGAGTTGTCAACTCAACAACAGCAACAGCAACAACAGAAACCAATAAAAAATGTAACAATTCAACCTGAACAAATTCAATCCAATAACAGTAGTAATAATAATAATTTTGTATCACCACAACAACAATCAAACAACAACGGTAACAGTAATTATATTGATAAAAGAAAATCTAGACTATCACAACATCAGGATGCTATAGGTGGTGGATTTGATATTTTAGATTCACTTTTGAATGATGTCAGTAATGAATCTATTCGTAATTCAATTAAACAAGATAACTCTAGAATTAAGAGTTTAAGATTAACATCAACATATGATCTTGAAACTACTCTAAAAGATTTAGAGGAAACATTTTCAAATCCACCACAAACACAACTACACAAGAGAAAACCATCTGCATTCTTATCTAAATTATCAACTACACAAACTCCACCACAACCACCAAATACCAAACCTAGCGCAACTGTAAAACAACCAGAACAACAACCTCAACAAGCAGAAGAATTTAAATTACCACCACCTCCACCACCTATTGCAAAATTATCAAATCAAGTACAAAACATTAGTAATAAAGATTTATCACAATTGGGTGGTAGTGCTGGTTCTTCACAAATGAAGAAATTCCAAGTATCAGAGACTACAGAAATGGCACATATACTCACAAAAGATGCTATAGATGCTGCTGATCTTTTAGATCAAATGATTGAATCTTTTGGTGGTTTACCTCCAACACCACCATCAATAACACCTGTAAACCAAACTTCTACTAATGTTACATCTGGTAAAGAAAATCCAATCAGTCCCAGACCTATAAATGGTAGTTCAACAGTTAGAGGTATGAAATTAGGTCAAGCTGTAGATTTACAAGTTACACCATCACCTAAAGCACCTACTCCTATACCAACACTATCATCACCTCCTATTCATCCAATATCAGCACAGGTAAATAGTGATCAGTTATTAGATGATATGATTCAACAGTTTAAAGAATCAACTTCATCAATACCAAAAAGTAACCTTTCAACTGCTGTTAGACCTGTATTTAATCAACAAAGCTATACTATATCACCAGAAGAACAGCAACAACAACACTCTGGTCTAATACAAAATAAGAATGCACATAATGTGGATGAAGATTTGGTATCTAAAATTCTAGGTGATAATGATATAGAGGATTCCAATGGACAACAGGTAAAAGGTCAATCATTTGAGAATATTAATCTATCAGATAAATCATGGTATATAAAGGTACCTAATCTCTCTGATCAGGAGAAAAACAATACATTGGGGTCAGGTAATAATGGCCAAACAAAGAGAGCTGGTGTCTATAAAGAAAAGAGAATTGTTTGTAAATCATGGGATTTTATTACACCACAAGCTACTCCACAACTATTCCATGAGATTGAACAGTTGATTGCCATTAAACATCCAAATATTATACCATTAGTAGGTGCAAGTTTTGATCAACATTTTCTCACCTTCTCAGAGTATATCACTGCCAATAACTTGGATTTGGTTCTTAGAAATCTAGATGAACAAACTGAACTTCAAACCATTGTGAGACTAGGTGAAGAAATTGCAGCTGCCATGGCTTTCCTTCACTCATTTAACATTGTTCATCGTTCATTGCATCCAAAGAATATCCTATTGAATAGTGACTTGAAAGTTTCAATCAAAGACTACGGTTTCACAAGTCTAAAAGATGAAACACTTAGAAAGAAACTCTTGTCACCACTGTCCAATCAGATTAAACATCACCAATATTTGGCACCAGAGCTCTATAATGTAGTTTTAGGTGGTAAAGGTGGATATGATCAGAAAGTTGATGTTTTCAGTTTTGGTGTACTTCTTTGGGAAATGTTTGCTAGAGATCTAAAATTGAGTGACTTGAAATCCAATACTATCAATGGATATACACATTATCTCAGACCATCACTTTCCAATTGTCCATTCACTTTGGAGAAATTAATTCGTTTGTGTATCAGTACTGATCCTTCAGTTAGACCATCTTTCCAAACCATCCTAAAAATTCTTAGACAACCATTACACACTCTACAGAGATACCAAAAACCAACTAATAGTACTTCCAATGGCGATAGTCAACAACAAACCGTTGATAGTAAGGCTCAATTACAGGAATACAATGAAAAGAGAGACAAGATCATTCGTTTACATGGTATTTGTAAGAATTTAGTGGATCAACCACTACTCAGTAACCTGTCAAAAGCTGCATCTACTATAGAATCTATTTGTAAGAATACAGACTATCATCAATTCATTCTAGAGTTGGACTTTATTCCACTGATATTTACAATAATGGAGAATCTATATGAAGATATTCAAATTTTATGTCTAAAGATATTCAATCTATTGATTACTGAAGATCCATCATCTGAACCAATTCAAGATAATTTCAGAAATCTGTTAGGTATCAATGTTCTAATGCAGTCATTGACATCAAAGAATGAAACTATTATATTCCAAGCACTTAGAATTCTTGCAACACTCTCACACAAAGAGGAATCACGTTTAGAAATTCTCTCTAAAAATGGAGTACATCTTCTCATTCCAATGGTCAGCAATCAAAATGAATCCATTAAAATGCAAGTTATATGGAATCTCTCACTGTTACTGGAATCTCAGCAATGTCAAGATGAATTTGTTCGTCTTGGTGGTGTTCAGTTACTAGTAGATATGTTTGTCTTCTCTAAAAACAATGGTTTTGATTTGAGATTGGCTTCAGCACTCTCCAAAGTGCTCCCAATTAAGGCATGTCAAGAGATTATAAATACAGGTCCCTACAGAGAAAGAGTAATGAAGAAATACATTCAACTATTGGGTGATATTGATTTTGAAACTCTCAGAATGTTAGGATTGGAAGCTATTGCCTGTCTAGTTGGTGATAAAGAAAATCAAAATCTACTAATTAACGATGATGTTATTACTTTATTTTCAGAATATCTTCAATTGGATGCACGTAATGATGTAGCTCCACAAATGACTGCCATTAAAATTCTATTGACTCTAGCCATTGATCACCAAAATATTCCATATCTAACTTCAAAATCCTATATCATCCCATCACTTGAAATATTATTACAATCTCCACATCCCTCCATTCAGAAAGCTTCTGAAAAACTTTTGAATCTATTAAAATAAAAAATTGTGATTCAGATGTATATAACTTTTGAATCCCCACTCAAACTCTCTATTCTTTGTATTCTTTACCTGGAATTGGTTTTTGTTCCCAATTTGAAAAATCAATCTTTTTTGTCATTTTCTATCATACCCACATGTTAGTTTCATCTGACATTATAATAATATTATAAAAACATTAACATACATCGTATTCCTCTTCAAGTGTAGTAGGTTTTTGATTGGGGTCACCAAATCTTTTATTATCCCATCTTTCAAATTTGTGTTGCATAAAATGTGTTAATACTGCATAGGAAACCAATGTTACAGCAAACATTGGTAACATTACTGATGTTAATGATGATTTCTTAAAATTAAATACCATTGTGGTTAGAAGTGTTCAGTTTCCAGATAGAAAAATGAAATAAAAAAATTTTTGAATTAATTGATTATTGGATTCGTTCGTTATTGCATAAAAATGATATCATTATTTAAACATTTAAACAAACAAAATCTAATCAAATCAAATTATTATAAAAATATATTAAATTATGGTACTAGTAGTAGTAGCGGTAGAGATAAAAAAGAATATATAGATAATAAAAATACACATCCAAAGTCAGATAGAGCTAGTAGTAGAGATAAATATGTTTTGTACAATGAAAATGAAAAGAATGATATTGAAATTAGAGAATTTATAAAGTCACAAGCAATAAGTGGTAGTAAGAGTGGGGATGTACAATTTGCAGAAGCTAAACCAATGAACAGAAGCCAAAAAAGAAAGATGCAATTTAAACTTTTTAGAAATCCAGAAAATATAGTAGTTGCAGGTCAGGTATCACCTCGATCTATAGTACCAAGTCATATTGATCTACCACCTTATGCCAAAGGTGAAGAAGTTATCGATATGGAATTGGATGATGATATTGAGATTCACAGTGAACAGTCTATACAGTCCATGAGAGAATCATGTAAATTGGCAAAAGAGATTTTAGAATATGCATCAACCTTGATTAAACCCGGTTTGACAACTGACGAATTGGATAAACTAGTTCATCAGGAGATTATTAATCGTGGTGCATATCCATCACCATTGGGATACAAAGGATTTCCAAAATCAATTTGTACATCGATAAATGAGGTTTTGTGTCACGGTATACCAGATAGTAGACCACTGTGTCAAGGTGATATAATATCAGTTGACATTACAGTATACTACAAGGGATATCATGGGGACACATGTGCTACTTTTATAGTTGGTGGTACTACCAATGATCTAGCTGCAACTAAACTTTTGGAAATCTCTAAAAAGGCTATGGAAGCTGGTATTAAGGCTGTCAAACCAGGCAGACCATTTAGTGATATTGGAAAAGCCATTCAAACTTATGTACATCAACATTCATTTTCACTGCCACCAGATTTCACTGGTCATGGAATAGGAAAAGTATTTCATAGCACACCATTTGTCTTTCATTGTGTAAATGATTTGGAATACATAATGAAACCAGGTATGATTTTTACTGTAGAACCAATTGTTGTTGAATCCACTAACCCATATACCGAATGGAAAATGTGGGATGATAATTGGACAATTTCATCTACAGAAGGTGGTTGGGCTTCTCAATTTGAGCATACAGTATTAGTTACCCAAGACGGTGTAGAAATTCTAACAAAATAAATTAACCCCCAAAAATTTATATTATATTCGAAGATGATGAAGTAGTAGAAGTAGAAGGGTGTGTAGGTGTGAGAAATGAAGGTTATTTTGTATTTATTAAATATATAATATATAATATGGGAGTGAGTTGGTAAGGTAGGTGATGACTAGACAAAAAGATTTGTCTTTTAAAATCAAAAGAAGCAAGAATTTCAGTTGGTATTTATACAAAGAAGGATTCTACTTTTCGGAAGGAGGTGAGTGTTTTTTTATCTATATCTTTTATCTCTTGACCAAGAATCATTATCAATATCTCTATCCCTTTCTGATAATTTATCAAAAGTGGAATAGCCAGATTCTTTTGAAAATTTATCTCTTCCACCAATATTATTGTAGGAGGGGTTCTCAGAATAACCATTATAATCATTATCTCTACTTTGGTGATTATTATAGAGATCTTTTGGACCATAAAATTTTTTATCATTGATTGGTTCTTGGTAATCTCTATCTCTGTCAACTGAACCTCTAAAATGTTTTCTATCACGTTCTCTGCTGTTATCTCTATCTCTCTCTCTATCTCTTTCACGATCTCTATCCTTTTCACGTGGTTCTCTAATATCTTTTGGTGAATAATAACCACTATTGTATTTACTATCATTATATTTACTATTATTATTATTATTATTATTATTATTATTGTTATCTAATTTATCATTATATTTTGAGGATGAAGATCTACTACTGTCATTATAGTGATTGTAGTAAGGTGGAGGAGATAGATTTCTATCGTCAAGTGAGTCTCTATAGTTATCATTATTTGATCTTCTTTGGTCTAACCAGTCTGGGTTTTCCCAATACTTGTTATTTTGTGATTGGTAATGTGGAGGTGGTGGAGGTGGGAATAAATTAAAATCATAGGAATATGGGTCACCTCTATGTGGACGATTAGATGATGAGTTATTTCCATTTCCATATATTTGTGGTGGGGGTGGCGGTGGATGTGGTCCATAGTAATGATGTGGAGGTGGAGGTAGACCATAGTGATGATGTAGAAAAACATTATCATCCATGTAGTGGTGTGGTGGAACTGGTGGGTGTGGATAATGATGTGGAGCGTGGTGAGCGTGTTGTGGTGGCATTACTTGTCTTCTATAATTCGCTATAATTTCCTCTGGATGACAACCTTTACATTTACATATTTTACAACCGTCCTCTGGTAATACACCTTTTCTTACACCAGATGGTACTTGACATAGACATGCTTTTCCAGTCTCTGAAAATGCTTTCATACAACTTCTACAACATCCATTCTTTAGTGGTCCATTAGGATCAAATGTTGTTGATGAACTACTATTTGAAAGTGTAGATTTTGTATCACTATTTTTATTATTATTGTTGTTATTATTACTATTCGATGTTGAAGAAGATTTAGTTGAATTGGTACTATGTGAATCTGGGTTATCTAATGGATGACATCCTACGCAATGACAAGTCAGACAACCATTAGGTCCTAATTCACCCCTTCTTTGTGAAGTTGGTACTTGACATAAACATGCTCTACCATTTGTTCTTGCTTCTTTTGAGCAATTACTACAACATATTTGGTGTGTATTTACTGGTTTCAGTGTTGGTGTTGTATTACTACTATTATTGCTGCTATTGTTTCCTTTTTTATTTTTATCTCTGCTATCACGGTTTTCATTTTCATTATCGCTCTGGTTCTCTGAATCGGAATCAGATAAATCTGAATCTCTTTTTCTGTCAGGGAGTTTATCAAAATCAGGTTGTTCATCTCTTTCTCTTTTTCTACTTTTACTATTGCTATTGTTGTTGTTGTTGTTACCTCTGTGTGTTGGTGGTGAGTTTTCCGTAGATTCATTGGATTGATAAGGTGGAGAGGAAGTAGCAGGAGTAGATTTTTGTGAATTCTTTCCATTTGACTTTAGTTCTGTGTGGTTGTTGCTGGTCCTTTTTTGGTGTGTTTTGGAGGAAGAAGATGCTGGTTTACAAGTACAAAATTCACAGCATTTCTCTTCTGTACTCATTGTGCACTTGCATTTTCCAGACATTTCATCATCTTTATTAAAATCCATTAATTTGAATTTTATAAAGCAATGCAATTCTCTAAAATAAAAAAAATCGAAGTTTTTTTAGACTTTTTTCAAAAAGAAGTGGTTGAAATTCCCTCCGCAACTGACAAAATACAGCTAACTTAAATTATACATGTAGAATTTTAAAAAAAAACAAATAATAAAAATTTTTATTTAGTTGGAGTATTACAATACTCTAAAATTAAAATTTTCCAAGATTAATTAAAAATCAAATTTCATTGTAATTGAAATTGAAAATTGAAAGATTATTGGTGGGAATTAATAAAATACAATTGATAGGGAAGTTCGAAATGAGTCATCGCTCAATCTGATATTTTTATCAAATTTCTTGAATTTATCTCATTTGATCAAAAAAAAACAATAATATTAAAATGAAATTTTTTTTTTTTAAAAACATCAATTGAAATTCAATATTACTCAAAAAAATGAATAATAATAACACTAATACCCCACAAACTACCGGGGACCAATCTGTTTCTATAAAATCCATTGATGACATTAGATCATTATTCATTGGAGCCAAATTAACTGTACCTATTGCAAAAACTATTTTAACATCTGTTTATCAAGATGAAGCCAAAATATTATTTTTGGTATTTTTAAATTCAATTGGTATGTGTTTATTAAGATTTTAAAATCTATATGTTAAATTATAATTCTAATTAAATGTTTTATTTATATAGATTTACATAGTACTGCCAAAATTTCATTTTTAGCAGCATCTTTTGATATTAAATCATATGAATATGCCAAAACCTTGTTGAATACCAACAAGTTTACCTTTGTAGAAATATTAAAAACTTTAAAGATTATGGACTCAAAGAGAGTCATCAAGAAACTTCAACAAAAGATTGAATCAATGAGAGATAAAAACAATATCAGAAAAGAAAAACTTGATAAAGTCACTGAAGACTATGTAAATACTAAATACTCTAATTTGGATGAAAAAGAACTTAACCAATTAAAGGAAAAATTAAAATCACATAATGCACCATTTCCAGTTAAAGCTGTTAAGCCAGTAACTACCACTGATGCCAAATCAACTAAAACCTCTAAAAAATCTACCAAAAAATCAACAGGTAGATCATCAACTAAAAAAGTAGGAAATAAGAAATCCGATAGTGAAAATAATGACAATAATAATAATAATAATGAAGTTACTCCAGATAAAAATAAAACTGTTGAAATAAGTGAAGAAACTAAAAAGAAAATTGAAAAGAAAAGACAAGATCAGGAAAAGATTAGACTTAGATTAAAGAGATCAGTTGGTATGATTGAGAGTAAAATTCAAGAGTTGGAAGTCCACCAATACCAATCATCATTAAGTGGCAATATAATTAGAATTTTTAAAAATTGGTTCAAGACTGTTGACAAACAGACTCTAGAGTACTTTGCTCTAGGTCAACCAAAAGAAACTTGGACTAAATTGGCTGATATTTTACATTTCAGTAACAAAGATTTTCCAAATATGCCATGGTTCATTGGATATATGTTTGGTGACAAAGCACCACAAGGATCCATTGTAGAGCAACTGGAGAATAGTGACAAAAAGTCTGATGATGAACTCATAAAGTTGTGGACTTTACATAAACCACCTTATTCATTCATTAGAAAATCAATTGGTGATGGTAAATTGAATGATAATCTAAAATTGGAAATTGCAAAATACGAATCATTAAATACCCTTATTTGGTGGTTACACGAATTCAATACTACTGAAGTCCAAAAACTTATCATTGAGAGAATCAAATCTGGTGAACAGGTATCCACTATTGCTTTGGGTACACTAATTGAAAAAGTACTTCTAAATGATAGTATTAAAAAGGAACTCTATGAGGTCTTGGAAGGTACAACAATGAACAAGATCAATGATCTAAAATTGAAATTTTCATTGCCACCTCCAATTTCAATTCTCTCTGATAAATCAGGATCTATGCAAGTTGCTATTCGTTTGTCTATTATCGTTTCTTATTTGATAAGTAACTTGACTCCAGATTCAACATTGTCATTCTTTGATACTTCTGATCATCCAACTCCAATTAAACCAAATTCCATTCAGGATATTGCTCGTTTGAATGAAACTATTAAAGCAAGTGGTGGTACAACTCCATCAGCAAGTCTTGCTCCATTACTAGAAAGAAAAGAGTCCAAGAGATACCTAGTAATGATCTCTGATGAGGAAGAGAATGGATCACCAAAATTCTCTGAAGTCTACAAAAACTACTTGCAAAATGTTAACCCAGAATGTAAATTAATTTTTGTTAGTTTCTTAGCCAACAATGCAAAAGGTCAAATGATTACAGAAATCAAAAACAAATTGAACATTGATCCACTTCAATTTGTACTGGATAGAAATAAGCCAGATGTCACCAAGATTGATGCTATGCTTTCAGTCTTGTCTGCTGAATCTGATCAATTCAAAACTCAGTTCAATCTCTTGATGAAATACAAGACTATGCATGGTGAGAAGAAATTCCTCAACTATGTAAATACACAGAGATCTAAACTCTTGACCTATGCATTCAATGCTGAAATCATTATGGATCTCCTCTCTGACTTAAACAAATATGTTCAAAATCAGTTCACTGAAAAAGATCAAAAAGAGTTGGTTCAGTTCATCCAAAATGTTAAATCTCCAGAAAATGCTTTTGATTTGATTAATACTCTTAACCAAGAGTTACTGGTTCACACTCAAATTTAAATGAATAAATTAATCAACCTTTTTTTATTACCAATTAATTTTTTACTAGTAATTTTTATTATGATGTCATATTTTTAATATGTGCTTCCATTAGAAGAGCTTCAATTATTCTAATTGTGTTGTTTGATTAAATTTATTTAATATTAATGCTTGTCTGGTGAAGTTGGTATTGAAAAATGTTTTGCAATCATATTATTTTGTTGTTTTATTAAATCATTTTGACTCTTTATGATTTCTTCAAGTCTGTCTAAACGTCTATATATATTGTCAAACTCTCTATGTACCGTGTCAAACTCTCTATATACCGTGTCAAACTTTCTCTTTATAAATTGTTTTTGGTGGTACATTGATAATTCTATGTTGTTATTCATGGTACGGTGGACGTTATTAAAAAATTGCAATTCAATTGAATTACTATTACTATTTGTTGATAAGTTGATGTTACTATCTACATATGAAGGGGATGTATAATTATGACCAATTTGTTCTTGATGTTCTTGATGTTCTTGATTTTGGGGCTCTTTTATGTCTCTAGTGGATCCCCTATATTTCTTTTTAATGTGATCTTCTAATGGTACACTTGGATCGGAGCTTTTTGGTTCATTCTCAGATGTACCTTTATATACCTCACCTAAAGAACGTTTGGTTTTGTTGGGACTTTCCTTTTCCACTTCAATATTTTTAATTACTGTATCTTCAGTAATACCAGTATTGGCACTTGCCTTATCCTCGTCTACATTTATGAGATCTATCATTTCATCTTCCTCTTTTTCTTCCTCATCTTCTCTTTCTTTTTCATCCTCTTCTTCTTTTTTGTAATGTGCTTTTTTAAAACTTTTTGAATATTCAGTATATAGTGGCAGGAATCTTCTGATATGTATTGGAGCTTCACTTTTGCTCTTATCATTACTGTTGGTATAACTAAAATTCTTCTTCGCAAACTGTTTTAATATAGAAGATGGCCTTTTTTTATCATATTCATCTATCAATTTGAGCACTTGTTTATTAGATAATGGATGAATTTTTTTGATTTTATCATAGGCGTTATACAATATACCAGTATAGTATTGTTTGTTAAATTTATAGTTAACTATTTCTACTTCTAGTGAAGGATACGCAATGACATAATTTCGAAATGTTTGAAGATCTAGGTTTGGAGAATTTGGAGAAGCAAAAATGATATCATACAAATTTTCAGTAGGAGGAATACCAACATCATACAAAATTTTTAAATAGTATGATATCGTAATCATACTATCTATTAATTGACAGAGAGGAAATTGGCTCATAGCCCTATCTAATGCCATACGTGCAGGTTTGTTGAGATTAATCTGCGTTGATGATGATGGCTTTGTAGATGTTGTAGTTGTTAGAGTTGTGTTGGTTCTTTTGCTCATGAGTTTGTTGAAAGATGCAATAAGTTATACATAAAATTTCATTTAAAAATTATTTTTTTATTTAAAAATCACAAGTAGAATTCACTAACTATATATATAATGTAATGTTTTCATTTTTTAATAAACTTTTAAACACTCAAGATAATATAAATCTTAGAAAATCACAAGAGAATGAAGATAGTGTAGCATCTTATAGCGCATTTAAGTCAACTAGTCCCTATCAATCTGTGGATAAAGTTAGAGTTGCTGTCATTGGTGATACCGCAGTTGGAAAAACATCACTAGTTCATTTGCTATGCCATCAAGAAGTACTGGATAAATCAACTGCATGGACATTAGGATGTGACACTAGTTTAAAAATACATGAATTTCATTCAAAAGATTATTATATTGAATTTTTAGACGTAGGTGGTGCACTTAAACATAAATTAGCAAGACCAATGCTATATCACCAATTAAATGGTCTTATAGTGGTATATGACCTTACAAATAAAAACTCACTTTCTAGTATCAAAAAATGGATATTTGAAGTACTGAATACCATTACACCAACTTCTACTAATTGGGTATTAAAAGAGACGGATAACCCTCAGATTTTGGAATTGGAGAGTCAAATACCTGAACATAGTATATCAGATAGCAGTAGTATTAAACCTTTACAATCAATACCTGATAGTACAACTTTATTACCTACAACAACATCAACTACATCCAATAGACTAAAACAAAATCAGTACCCGAGTACAATTAGTTTAAAACAAACACCTAGTGTATTTTTATCACAAAACTCTTCATTTCTACCAAACAGTTCAACTACATCACCTACTTATCTTACAAATGTTACTTCATCAGCACCTCAACAGAGCACAAAGAAACCTGGGTTTGGTAGTGCAAATAATAAACAGGTTTTAAATATACCAGTTATTATTCTTGGCAATAAATCAGATCTATATTATGATCATAAGTTTATTGAGAATGATAAACTAGGTAGATTAAGTTTAATAGTGGTTAGTATAATGTTATTAACATTCTCTTAACACCTTCAGACATATTAATATTCAATATAAAATTAGAGTGGACAAGACAAAAATAGTTTTAAAAATGGTAGTTATAATGCTCAGAAATTAGATTTGTTCTTTAATAAAATGATTAGTAATCTCATGATTGGAAAGAAAAGAAACCTTACAACAATGAATTTTACAGCTCACTTAAACAACCAAAATACACCAGGTAGTGGGGATACCAACAACAACAATAAACCTAAAACTACAATCAAAAATCAAAGTTCAACTAACCTAAGAATGTTCATAACCAATAATAATAATAATAACAATAACGACGATTACGAAGGTAATAGAACGTCTATGAAAAAACCACCTCCCTTATTAGAAAAGAAAATGTAATATAATTAAAAATAATTCATTCATGATTTTATATTTAGACTTGTTGTAGTTTTTGATATAATTCCTTTGATAGTTTGGAATCTAAAGTGCCTATATAAGTTAATGTTGATTTCAAATAGTTCAATTCTGAAAATGAAGTTGATGGTATAGATTTTTTGGACATATTAAAAAGATTAAAAATAAGTGAACAAGTTTTACTGTTTAGTTCACCAACACTCAAAAGTGTATTAATTAAGTCTAAACATAAAAGAATCATTTTCTTTTGTGTCTATATAGATGATATTTCAAAATATTAGTAACTTTTAAAAATATTCAGATTGATGATAGATATACATACTGATAAATCAGGTTCATCTTTGAGTACATTAATGTCAGCTAGAACATCTTTAACAAGACCATTGTAAAATTCATTGAGCTCAGATTGGAAATCTGGATCCTCAGTGAATAGTGTATCATTAGATTCGACTCTTTCAATGTGGTATGGTAATGATTTTTGAGCCCATGTAGAACAGAGTGACATGATTAATAGATAGATTCTGGATTTTGCACTACTTGATCTCTCCCATGGATAGTCTTTTAAAACCTTTTGAAGAGCTTTGATGAGATAGAATGGACCATTTTCAGGGTGACCTGGTGTTACTAGAAGTAAACTAATAAGATTACCCATGAATTGGTATGTCCATTCTTCGGTGGATTTAACTTGTTTAAATTCAAGAATTGGTGGAATCTCTTGGATAAAAGTGACTAGAGCTTTCAACAATGCATCTGCTTGTGATAGAGCATGATTCTGGAGAGCTATACCAGCAGAGGTCAGATACAGATTAAGTTTCATAAAAATGTCATCAATAGAGGGAATGGTAATAAAACAATATGCAATACAGGCTCTAATGAAAGCAGTGGATTTTGTAGTGTGTTTACCTTTTACCAAACCAAGTGTTCTCTGACAGAGTGACAAAACACAGTGTACCAAACGGTTCTTTACACTATCAAAGTTATTGAAAGCCTGTCTGCAATCAACATAGAAATTTAATTGTTTCTCGACATCTCTTTGGAAATCAATCTTATTGATACACCCAATAATCAGTAGACTCACTTGTCTTACTTCATCTTGATAGGAAAGACTGTTTAATGAGTCATGAAGTGCTTTTCCATAAGTTAAAAATGTATTTACAACAATTGGATCTGATGTAATCTGACTAGTTTGTGATAATACCTCTAATGTTGATCTACTAATTTGTTTTTGTGATTCTCCATTGAATAAATCTAAAATTGGTAAAAAGTTACTCTATTTATATCATATATTAGTCCTCTAATTCTCAAATCATTTTTAATTACTATACATACTAAACCAATTAAAATATTAAAATCTTGAATATGGGTGAGAATCTTTAATACAATAGATTGTAAATGTGATTGAATTTGTTCATAACCTTTATCTGGAATGATATGTCTAAGAATATCCTTCAAGAATATATCAGCTTCTTTGTTCTAGATAATTTATAATCAATTTTTTGAGTTGGGTTAATATTTGTTTGGATTTTAGTGGTTTTTTTTAAATACATACAGAACAATGAGTTAAAACATATTCAATGAATACTTCAGCAACACTGATATAGTCTTTTAGATTTTCAAAGTTGGTTACAACTTTCCAAACATCATTGAGAATGGAGAGAATTTGTTCTTTTGGTGGATGTCCTAATACCAAATTGATACCAAATGTACAATAGAGTTGATATTTTGGATAACTAATTTGGTCAGCTTCTTTAATGAAATTAGAGAACATGGTTGAATTGTTACAAATATAGTCAGGTGGGAATGAAGATATAATGTGATTGAGTAGTAGTGCATTCTTGGATTCTCTGAATATAGATAATACCTCTTCGAGAATCTCAGCAGATCCATTATGTGCAAGACATTGTAGTAACCATTCAAGAGATGGTGAATATAGTCCTAGATACTCTGTCAATGTGATTTGATACTGTTTCAACAACTGTTCCTTTTGAACACTTTCAAAATACTTTTGTGAAAACACAAAATCTTTCAAACCTTGAATAATGAATACTTTGTATTCTGGACATAAGTCAAATGATCTACGAGCTAGATAAGCTCTGATATAGTTTTGAACTAGAGGATTACCAATACCCCTAATTTGGTTAATTAGTCTATTAATCACCTGTTTTGGTTCAGTATTATGATCATCACTAATGAATTCATAACACTTCAAAATGGAAATCTCTACATAGAGTCTTGGTAAGAGTTCACGAATAGATGAAATCTTACTAAACCAATTTCTACATGTCTCCTTAGCTTGTTCTTTCAACAATATTTCATGTGTCTTTGATTCCTTAGAGGACTGTAATCTCTTTTTAATACGATCATATACAAAATTACCAAAAGTATCTAAAATCTCAGTGGCAATTACAAATTTACTGGGATAGAATTTTATCAATGAAACATCAGCTAATAACTTTGATGTCTAAAATTGAGTAAAAAAAATGGTTAATATTGTGCCTGGGTTCCAAAAAAAAAACCTATATTTTTGATGATATTTACTTGAATTGCAATTTTAAGAGATCTAACTCTTTCTTCAACTTTCCATGCTTTAACCAATTCAGAATGTAAAGTTTCTAAATCAAAAATCAAATCATTTTGTGAATTTTCACCTTCTTTTTCATTCTTATCCAATTCCAATTCCTCTAAAATCTTATTTAATCTATTCATTGGGATTTTAACTTTACCTGATGATCCAATATCCATAAATGACTTTATATTATAATATGAAAAATGTTAATATACTAAAGTGAGTTAGTATAGGGTATATTCTAACACGTACCACTTGAATTCTATTGGATGGATCAGTAGTGTATTGTTGTAGAATTTGTGGCTTAAATGTATCCCAAGGCATAAATGTTTCATCAACATAGTTGGTAAGATGTTGACCAATCTGGTCTGATGAACCTGGTGTAGTTGAATTCATCAATGGATTCAAAGTTTCAGTTTTTGAAAGTGGTGACTCATTTACATCTATAGATTGTCCTGTTATTGTTGGTGTGGTAGTACTCGTAGATTTTTTAGCAGTAGCATTAGCAGTAGTATTATTTACAGCAGTAGTGCTATTAAGTGGATGTTTATCAACTTCTCTGGTTGTGCTAATTAGATTTTTAACTTTTAAAGCTTTTTTATCTGTTGCTAATGCATATGCTCCAGTAGCACCACTTGGAGTTGTTGTAGTGGGTGGTGTAGATTGTGGTGGTGTAGTAGTTGAATTAGTTTGTTGTTCCACCATTGTATTAAAGATATTAAAATTAAAAAATAAAAATTAAAAAAAAATGATCAAATTTTCAATGGATTTTTCTTTGTTGAGGAATAATGGGGAAAAATGAAGGAGGTAGAAAAGTGATTTCAATTCCTTCCTGCTCCTTTAAATACTACAGACACTAATCGTGACACTACAACAAAGCTTGGGTGTGAACCTGAGTCAAGTTGCCTTTAGTGCAGATCTTGATGGTAGTAGCAAATATTCAAAAGAATGACTTCACTTTGAAGGCCGAAGTGGGGAAGGGTTCCATAACAATGGAATTCAATTATGGGTCAGTCGATCCTAAGCCTTGGGGGAATCTCTAATATATTTACTTGTGACGTGGAGGGGCAAGTTTTATTCTGTTAACAATTTCGTTTTCTCTGTCATTGTATTGAACATTCTCTTTAAGTATATAGTAGTCGACACGTGTTTTTTTTGTTTTGCTGATTTTTTTGGTTTTGGAGGACTTAGTGTGGGTTTTGACTATAATGATGGTGATGAAGAAGATTAATACCAACATAAAAATAAAAAACCCACACTAAGTCCTCCAAAACCCACACTTGGGCTATGATTTGTGTAAAATTATCCATGGTCAATTCACCTTTTTTAAGTTCAACATGTACCAAAAATTGAAATTTCTTACCATCTTTTGCTATTATGTCAGTATTCCCTCTAAATTCACCACCTGTAGGAGTAACTTTCTTCAAAAAATAAGAATTGTTTGATACATTTATACATGTTAATGAATTTTGTAGAGGTATATGGCCTTGTAACCAAGATATAACATCATTAGTTTGTGATTGTTCATCTGTATTCTTCCAAGGATATTTTTTGTTAATAGTGTCACGATTAGTGTCTGTAGTATTTAAACGAACAGGAAGGAATTGTAATATTTGATAATCTGAGAAAAATGACGCAAATTTACTGAGACTGAGACCTGATAGGGAGATACCAAATTCCTTATCCTGAATAAATTCACGTAGATTCTCGGTTATATGTATTGCAAAAGGGTTTAATCAAATACAAACAGAAACTACAATATCTATTTCAAGTATTACTCCAGTATTTAGAGTTTATAAAGATGAACCATATAATTCAATAAAAATTCCTTTAGTTGGAAGACGGAATTATCAAAAAGGATATAGGAGATATTAAATTTTTTGTTAAAACACATTTTAATATTCCATACATTTCGTCATTTAATCTAATTTTACAGAATGATGATTCAAATCCTCTCATTAATACTACTCCTTTATCAAATTTTACTGGTAAAATAATACTAAAGATTCAACCAATTACTACCACAACTACTAGTAGGTAAACACTCATCACTAATCCAAACACCTTTTGGTTCATTTATACTAATATATTTTTACAAAAACTTTTTAAAATTTAAACACCTATCCTCACATTTTTATTTTAAATTCTTTATAATTTAATATTTACTCAATTTAGATTCAATAAATTGTAAATTTTGTTTTTGTAGATGATACTAATTGCTAACTATATATAACTCTCTAAATTAAAATAAATTATAATGTATATTTAATATAATTTAGGTATTATTTCACTCTCAAAGATTAAATATTTTATTTGTAATAGATTGGAAATAATTTAAGTGTCTCTTGTTTTGTTGATTATTGGTGTAATGTGATCTATTATTGAGTGGTTGAGAGGTACTTAATTTTAATTTCTTTTTACTTGATGAAATTTCATCAGGATCAGTAAGATTACTATTGTCCATTGATTGTGTCATATCAGAGAGATCTTGAGCTAGACTATTATTGGTGGATATAATTTGATTTAGATAACTTTGGTTGTGGTTCATTAGATAGTATTGAATTTGATTTACAATAAAAATACCCATAAGTGTCTCTGATTTGTTGGATATTGATTTGGAATTTCCTTGTACAACGTCAATGGTACTTTGAAGAATGGATACCTCTATAGGCACCATAGACTGTCTACTATTCTGTGCACTATCAATAACATTGATAATAAAAAGACTACTGGAAACCGTAGAAGCAGGTGTGGATTTAATCTCAATTGGTAAGAGATTTTCTAGAATTTTAAAAACTTTGGTAACTCTAAGATAGGTATCCATGTGTTTTAGAATCTGTGTCAAGCTGATGATAGTCTGATCGGAAGGAATTACAGTTTTCTTTCCAAAGACAATCTTTGGGTTTCTCCGAGACAGGTTCAAAGTCAACTGTTTCTGAGATCTTTTTAATTGAAGAATACTAATTTTCTTCAACACCACTTTTAAAACAGACAACAGTCTATTTCTATCCTGATTTTCTTCTTCATTTTCCTCAATCTCTGACATTTGAGCATTCAGAGACTGTTGAGATTCCTTTACTGATTTTTGTTCCATTCCAATGAACAAATTCAAACCACCACATTCAATTCTAATTTCATTTTCCGTTATCATTATATTCTCACCACCAATGGTTGATGCACTCAATGTATTTGTTGTTGCATTGTTAAGTGAAATGGTAGTCGTACTGATATTCGACTGTCCAGGTACCTGTAACATAGGACTATTCACCGAACCCACTGCCGGTGTTGTATTCGAATTTGTTGCCTCTTTATATAACTGTTCAAACATTTCAAAGTTGAACTGATACTTTTGTGCCTTATTTAATAATTTTGTACATTTTTGTATTGAAGTTTCTGTTGCTATTGTTTTTGGTTTATTCTCTTCCTGTTGTTGATATTCATTCATATAAATATCTTCTTGATCTTGTTCTGCCTGTTGTTTACTATTATCATTATTCTGTTGTAATTGTGCTTTATATTTCTTTTTCATAAATGATGAAGAGTGGTTATGAAAAACTTTTGAATCCGATGATTTAACATCTATATATAATCTCTTGTGTAATGAGTTTTGTGATGGGAGATTAGGGAAATCTATATTAATCTCACAATCATTGCCGTTTACTGGTGTAGATGAGTTTGATATTATAGGATTCCTAGTGATATCAGCCTCTGTTTGATCTTGAAAACTACCAGATGTATAATACCCATAATCAATAGAAAGTTTTTGTTTACTTGAGAATTGATTTGGCTTTGCAACTGCCATTTGAGGTTGTTGTTGTTGATTACGATCTGTATCCTTTCCTTTTAGTCTCCATTTAGAACGTAGAGTTGATACATCATTCCACCAAGATGACATTGTATTAACGGTTGCTTTCATTCTCTGACTACCCAATTTCAATTGTTCCGATATCTTATAGAGTGATTTCTGTTTCTGACCGACTTCTAATGACATGTCACTAATCTGATTGGATTCAGGTGGAAATGGTTTATCAACATTACATAACTGTACATATTTATCATTACCTCTAATCATATCTATAAGAAATAATAATTGTTCCATTTCAACTCTAGCTAAATTCATATTGTCTTGAAATCTCATTAGTTTAGCCTGTGTACTTGATATAACATTATTTGGTGTTTGTATTTGTTGTTGTTGTTGTGGTTGTTGTGGTTGTTGCTGTTGGTTTTGTTGTGTCTCTTCTTTTTGTTGCTGATACTGCTGTTGTTTAATCTGATTTAATATCTGTATTAATTTATCATTTGGATTGGTATTTCTGCAATAGTTGTATTAATATTAATCACATTTAATTACATTTCTATCTACATTACATTGGTGCATATTCATTACCAAATTGATCAACCTGAGTAATAGGTGGATTATCAGGAGGTATTGATATTGAAATTTTGAAATTTGACATGATGTTCACCTCAAATAAAACAATTAAAAAAAAAGAAATAAAAAAATTTAAATTGCTTGTATAGTATTAATTTAATACTATATAACCTATTTTTATTGAACTCAACAGGAAACCATGATTTGGATAGTAAGTTCAGTAGAAATTAATGAAGAATTTGTATTTAGTGTACCAAATAGAAATCTATTATTTGATAAAAAAAGATACTCTTCGATTGTAATACCAAAATAACATGACAAAGTTTTATTGTCATAATTATTTAAAAGCTTGAGTTATCGCTAATTGAGTAGTGGTTGGTTTGGATTGATTGGCATTAGAAATTGATAATAAATTTTCAATTTAAATATTTTTTTTAATTCAAAAAAAAAATGACAAACACACGAAACGATGGAAGACTGAATAATCAGATTAGAGCATTTGAATCAGAACAATCACTATTAAATAAAGCAGATGGTTCAGCAAGATTTACACAAAATAAAAGTTCAGTTCTAGCAGCAGTGTATGGACCTATTGAAGTAAAGAATTCAAGAAAACAAAAGATATTAAAATCATTAATTGAGGTTTCATTTACACCTTCTGTCGGTAACACAACTTACCTTGATAAAGAAAAAGAATTACTCATTAAAAATGCACTAGAATCTATAATTTTAACTACACTACACCCTAGAACTCAAATATCTATAATTTTTCAAGTTTTTTCAGATGATGGTTCGGTAGGTAATCAAAAGTAAATCCAATACAAATCTCAATGGAAATTAACAATGAAACAATTGAAAATAGATAATAAGTTGTGCAATAAATGCAGCATGTTTAGCATTATTAGATGCAGGTATTGAAATGCAAGGTTTAATAGGATCAGTTACATTATGTTATAATCATGATAAATCAATATATTTAGATCCAACAGCACAAGAAGAGAAAGAATGTAAATCATTATCAGTTATTGCCTATGGCAGTCAATCATCACAGATTATAATGAACAAAACCGAAGGAACACTATCAATGGATCTCTATTTTAAATCATTACCGCTCTCCAAAGAGGCTTGTGACAAGGTTATCTCTTATATTAAATTAGCTGTAAAAAATAGAATTATGGGTACTATCTCTACCAATACTACTTCTACAACCATTGAGAGTTAATAAAACACCACTATATATAACTCTATTACCCCTCTTTCTATTTCATTTTTCTCTATATATATTGGATATCTTAAATAGGACTATTTATTCTTCTAGATTTATAGAGTTTTTAAACTTTGCATATAGTAAAACTTTTAGTTCTTGATGTTTTGAATTGATTGCACTAACTTCAGAGTCGATTTGTTTAATTTCAGTCTCTAATTTTTCAATGAATCTCTCAACTAGTGTTTCAGATTCAACTTTATCTGTCTCTAAGAATGCTTGTCCCATAGTGTAATTGAATTTAGCATCGTCATCAGCTAGAAATATTTCATCTCTAGCATCACCACTCTTTTCTAATGCCTCTTGTTTATATGCTTTCATCTTTAGTAATTCATGTTTTCTATTATTTAATCTACCAAATAAATTTATCATTTTTTGATCTTGACTGGTAACTTCCAAGTCAACTTCATCATTTTTATCAATCTATAATAACAATCTACATTAGAAAATCTATTATATACTTTTTAATCAAAACACACCAAAACATACCAAAACTTTAGACATTTTTGGTTTGTGGAAAACAAATAAAAAAAATTTAAAATAAAATAATATTGATTTCAAAAAAATAACATTGTAAACTAAAATCTATAAATATTAATTAATATTATTGTGCATCTTATTAATAGATTAAATTAAATATTGTATTTTAAAATATTATTTTTCAAGTTTGATTACACTGATGGAGAATCTGAGTTGGTTTCTTTTAATTCTATACTCTTTGGTTCCACTTCAGGTTTTAATTGATTCTTCTTTGTTTTTCTATTTTCCATACAAAGACATATAAAATAAAAACAAAAGCATAATAAATATACGATACTGAATGCAGCAAGCATTAAAGCTAAAGAAATTAGTGTAACTTTAAACCTTGAACCTATATTTGATGAGTCTTCTTGGACTGTATATACAATAGTATAGAATATTGATTCCATTATTTGTGTTTAGAAAATGCAATATCAAAAAAAAAAAATTTTAATTTATAGATCTACAAATAAATGGTGTAAACCCTCGATGTACTTCAGAAGGAAATTTAAAAAGATATTGTGGGATGAGTTTTGGTTTTATGTAATTTGATAAATAGAAATAATAAAGTATGACAACTTTATTTTAACAGGGGAAGGGGAAAAAAATATACATATATTTTTTAAATATACACATGTGACTTCAAGATGGAGGGATGATGAATGCTTTGGAAAAATAATATTAATTATATATAAATGTGAGGAAAAGGTTGGTTATTTGAGACTTGACATTGAAGGTTCTCTTCTTAGTCCATGGATGGAAGGATTTAGAGTATTAGTTGTTGTTGGTTGAATAGGTGGTGAAGATGATGATGTTAGAGAATTTGGGTTATTTCCACCACTATTAGTACTGGTACTGTTGTTGGAGGCACCAGTGTCAATGGAGTTTCTAATTTCTCTAGGTTCACAAACTAAAGATAGTTTATAGAGACTTTGTTCGGAAAGGTATGGAAGATTTTTGAGGAATTTCATAGTGTGTTCTTCAGTGTGGAGGTTATATGGAGTTTGTTGATACTGTTGAATTTCTCTAATGACAACACTGATCTTTCTTCTCTTTTCAAAATTGATGAGATCGTCTCTGTTGTTTAGTGTGTTTTTATTACCTTCTTCAATAAATGTCAAATCAGTGAGATAGATACCCAGGTATGGTACACATGGTGGATGAGCAGTGTGCAACATTTGTCTGTACTCTTTATAGGAGTGTTTGGATGATGTCTTGGCTAGTAAATCATCGTAGAGGTTCTTTAACAGAATCTTGGATTCAACCTTCTCCCATGTCTTTTTCAGACGATGTACTGAACTATTCTGTAGACCACTGATAATTTCCATTAAACCATTATAGTTACCTAGTTCTCTACACTTGTCAGCTACTAGTAAAAGTCTTTTAATTGTTGATACACGATCCTTGAGTTTATCCTGTTGAAGAATTTCAATAGCCACCCAAGTAGATACCTGATTGAATCTCTTAATCATCTGATAGATATGAGGTGCCTTCTCTTCTTTATCAGCTTTATTCCAAGACTGGTTAAGACACTCTTTCGATTGAATAGATCTGTATAAATCCGATTCAATTAAAGTCATCTGACGTGCAATTTCCAAAGGTTCCAAATCACGGAATACAAAGTCACCAGGTACCAGTGATGTTGATTTCTTTGGTGCCAAAACAGGTGGTGCTAATTCTGTAAAAGTAGGTACAGGAACTGGACGTTCATTACTTAAAAGTTTCTTGAGATTCTTGGCGATAGACTCCATATCCAGCATAATCTGGTTAGATATAAACTGATCGAGTTTATTCAACAAATCTGAATCATTCTGAAAATCATGGAAATATCTGTCTAACCATTTCTTTATGACATTGGCAACACGTAATCTTATAATTCTCTTTCTGTTCTTTAGTTTAGTTTCGTCAATTGGTGCATTGTAGCTTTGTATCAACATATCTAAAAGCTCAGTTGGAGTTGTGAATGATCTATAGGTCAATAGGAAAGCCTGAGAGAAATCAATATCGTGACTACCTTCATAGGACAATCTCTGTACAAGTTTCTCAAGTGTACCACCTCTGACTATATAATTACCACTATCGTTTTTAACTAGAATTAGATTAGGATCATCAAGTCTTGATTCATCGCCAAGATCTTCTTCGTGGGCGGCAATGGACGATACTTGTGTAGGTGTTGGTTGTGATTCTTGTGATTCTGAGTTTACTGGTGGCGTAGAAGGTCTTGGTGCAATAGTAGCTGATGCAGATTGATGTCTTAGAGGAGGAACTTGTAAGTTGTTACTAGATGTATTAGCACCTCCACTTGCAGGGAAAGGTGATGTTTTTGACCTTCTATCAACTAGAGCACCAGGAGGAAGTGGTGGAATTGGTTTCTTTTTAATCTGTGAAAATATAAGATTCTGTTGTTCAGATATAGTTCTATTGAGATAAGAATCGTGTACATTTGAAGATGGATGTACTTTAGTTGACTGTTGTAATATACTATCTGATCTAGTTTTTGGAATAACTGCTGTAGACCATGTAGATTTCTTTGGTTGTTGTTGTTGTTGTTCAACTGTATTAGTCAAGGTATCAGGTGACATTAAACCACTGTTACCTAGTATACCAGTATTAGAAACTGTAGAGTTTCCTTCTAGACTTCCACTTTGGTCTAATCTAGGTGATATGTTACTACTATCCTCTGTCAATTCACTGCTACTACTGTTGACAGAACTCTGATTTTGTAATTCTAACTCTAATAACTCAGTCTCTATAGCATTGTTATCTGAACCTAATATAGCAGTCTGATCAAATGTCATACTATTATAAATATCCGATAAACATGATGATATATCTTTACTGTCATTCATTAGATTAGATTCCAAAAATTTAGTTTGAAAATATTCAACTTGATTCTTTAGATTGTTATTTAACATTTCTAATTCATTAATTCTATTATGTAATTTTCTATTATTTTCCTATGGATTAATTTAAATATAAATTATTAATTACAACTGTTCAATATTAAGATAAAGCTTGTGATTTTTTTTAAATAAAAAAATCAATGAAATAAACATTGTTATATTTGCAACTATAGGGTGTGTGTGTGAAAGTGGTTTTAGCTATAATTAAAATGTACATACTTCAAGTTCTTGAATTCTTTGAACATAATAATGTTCACCACCATTGTAATTATTCTCCATTGTGTATATATTTCGTATATAGTATAAAACTATATAATTTCCAGGTGTGTTGGTTTGTTTTGTGTGTTTTTTATTTCTTTTTTTAATCACACTCTCTTTCTCTTTATTGGTAAATTTTTCAATGTTATTAAATAAAAAAAAATGTGTGTGATTTGAGATTTTGTGGGTGTGGGTTGATTCTGATGAAAAAAAAAAAAAAATTTTGTTTTTACAGATATTTTTCAAAATTTCTATTATGAGAATCTTTTGGTCAAAGATCATTACCGGCAATTAATAATTATTAAACCCCTGTATAATTAATAGTTTTAAAGATATTTTTGGTTATATAAAATTTTAAAAGACCTTGTACTAGGTCCAATTTTGTATCTAATGAATTCATATTTAATCTAGATTTGTGAATTGAAATCATATTATTGAAAATTAAAAAAAAATTTTTTATTATTTTTGATATTTGGACAGCATGACAACTGATGTAAAAAAATTAAAATTCACAGATAATCTATGGGTATGAATTGACTCTTGATTCTATTAAACAATGTTTATATGAAAATTTCGTGTTTAGTGAATAATTCTAATTATAAGAATAAAATAATATTACTATAAATAGGATGGATTTGATGTTTTGGTTAAGAGAACTGAATCAGATTTGGCACAGAGTAAGAATATTCTGATGTTTTTTAAAAAGAAGGCAGAGTTGGAAGAACAGCATTCAAAGAAACTTGAGAAACTTGCACAAAAGATGAACATGTCATTGGAAGAGGTAAACAATGACAATTCACATAGTTTCTATGTAGGTTGGAAAAAAGTTATTGGTAGCAGTCAATTGGAATCTGATCAACATACTCTCATTAATACCTCAATTCTCAATAAGGTATGTCAACCAATTCAAGCAATGATTAAAGATCTTGAAATCAAGAGAAAGAGAATTGTCTCTGAAGGTATTAAATTGAAACATGATATGAAAGAGATGGTTGAAGCTCTAAAGAAGTCTCAATTGAAATATGAGAAATCTAGTAGAGATTTAGAACAAGCTAGATTAGAATTAAAAGATCTCAGAGAAACTAGTACAAACTCCGATTCTGATTTGAATAATATCTCAAAGGTATGTATATATTTGATTATATTAATGGTTTATACAGTATATTAACATATTATAACATACAATAGGCAGAGAAAAAAGTTCAAAGACTTGAGATTGATGCTAGTGGAGCTGATGATGAATATAAGGAACAAATCAAGGCTACTAATGATTTCCAAAATTTCTATAATGTAGAAGCTATGCCCAAAATTTTAAATGTAATTATTTGAATGTGGTTAATGTGTGTGGGGGTGTGGGATTATTGGAATACTAACATTTTGTGATTATTTAGGATTTTGAACATTTTATATTATCTCATTTCCATTTGAGTAAAACATATTTAGTTAACTATACCAATTTATTAAATGATCAACCACCAATGTACATTAGCAACTATGAAGGTGTTAGAAGGACAATTGATCAGGTGGACAAGGATAAAGATATACAAGATTTCATTAAAAAGAATCAAATGAAAAAACAGTTAAGTGAACCATTTAAATATGAACCTTATGTAGAGGGTAAACTACAGGTGAAGAAATCAAAAATCAATCAGTTGTTTACAGGTACACTTAGAGGTATTGGAGGTGGAAGTGGTGGAGGTTCAGGTAGTCCTAATACCTCAAGTGGATCACTACCAATATCCGCTAATAAACCACAGGTTATACTACCAACTGCCTCTTTTTGTGTGTCTATTGATGAACTTATGACAAGACAGAAAGATACACATCCACAATTAGAGGTACCTAGAGTACTGGTTGTTTTGGCAGAAAGTGTAACTAAACTTAAGGGTCATGTAACTGAAGGTATATTCCGTGTACCTGGTATCATTTCTACTATCAATAGTCTGAGATTACAGCTAGATCAAGGTAACTTTGATTTATCAGCTTGTGATGATGTTAGAACTCCAGCAGCACTTCTAAAACGTTGGCTTAGGGATATACCAGAACCTATTATACCAGCTAGTTTGTATAAGACCGCTACAGATCAACCTACAACTGCCATGGAAATTGTTAAAAAGATACCGGTATCCTCTCAGAAAGTTCTACAGTATTTGATTAACTTTATTCAGATATTTTGTAAATATGAATTTGTTGCACATTCGAAAATGGGTGTTTCTAATATGGCAATGATATTCGCTCCTACTATTCTTAGATGTCCTAGTAATGATCCAAGTGTCCTATTGAATAGTGTCAACAATGAAAGACAATTTGTAGAGAATCTCATTAAAAATATACCACCTCCTCAGAAAGAGTTTATGGGTCTACCTGTTAGTATGAATGATGCTATTGCTGATTCTGATGATATAGAAGAACTATTAGTAGATACTGATGATGATAGTGGTAATGAAGGTATTTCAGGTAATAGTAATACAACAACTACAACAACAGCAGTAACTACACCACCACCTCTAACCAGTAGTAACAGTAAAAATAATATCTCTGAAGATACCATAATAATTAAATCTGATGATAATAATGATTGTAATAATAATAATAGTAATAATAGTAATAATAATGCAACTGATGATATTAATAATAATAATAATAATTCACAAAGTGAAAGTATACAACCACCTCCTTCTAGTAATTCAGGATCATTTACTCCACCACCTTCTAGAAATAGAAATGCATCTACAACATTAGGTTGGGTGAGGGTAAAGCCTGCTGCTGCTCAAACATCTAAACCAAATTCAGAGTAAAAATAATTAAAAATGTAATTGTAAATTTTAATAATAAATATAAAAATAACATATTCTTTGAAAATTTGTCAAATAAAACAAATCAGCCAAACTACGTAGTTATAAAAATAAAATTGAAAAAAAAAAAAATTATAATCAGTTTTATTTCTTATATTAATAAGAATGGGAATATATGCCAGTAAAGAACAAATTTCATTAGAGGAAAAAAAAGCACTAGAGAAAAAGAAATTACAGATAAACTATGAAAAATTTCAACGTAAAGGGTCCATGTTGGCAAAGCATCCAAAAGGATATGCAATAAATCAGTGTAAGACTTTAGATGAAAATCAAAAATTTAAAAATAATAGACCAAATACATTTGATTTCTCAAATGTTGGTGTACCTAGATTCTCAAATAAAGGTATAAGTAAAGAAGAGGATAAAAATGAGTATTTTGATTCACTTGAAATTTTACAATTAAAGATTAAACAAGTTGTTCAGTTGCTTAGAGAATCAAAGTATGCTGTTGTTTATAGTGGTGCTGGTATTAGTACAAGTGCTGATTTACCTGATTTCAGAGGTCCTAATGGTGCTTGGACTAAAGAGGAAGCTGGTATAAGTGGTGGTTTTTCAAATGCTGAAGAAACAAAGATACCATCGCTAACTGAGATTGTTCCAACCTATGCACATATGGCTATTGCTAAGTTGATGGAGTTGGGTATGGTGAAAGCTGTTGTTACTACAAATATGGATAATTTGCATATGAGATCTGGTGTTCCAGCTGATAAATTAGTGGAGTTACATGGAAATAGTTTTAAAGAACGTTGTACAGTTTGTGGAAAAGAGTATTATAGAAAAGAGGAGATTTATGAAGGAATGACTTTAAAATGTGAAGTTGATCAATGTACAGGTACTTTAGTAGATACTATTGTAAATTTCAATGAACCTATCTATCAAAGAGATTGGGACACTGCCAAAGAACATTCTGAGAAATCTGATTTATCTATAGTTATAGGTACCAGTATGAGAGTTCTACCAAGTTGTCTCTTACCAGAAATGTCAATTATTAAAAATGGTCCTGAAAATAATCATATGGTTATTTGTAATTTTCAAATTACCCCTTATGATGATTCATCTACACCACGTGTATTTTCACCTTCTGATGACTTTTTCTACTATCTAATGCAAGAATTACAAATAGAAACTCCAACTCTAACTCCAAAAGGTGAGAATATTAAATCTTTATCTTTCCCAACTCAACCTAAATCTCATCATGTAGATTCTCAAAAACTAGATCCATCTGTATATAACGTCAATTTTAGATTCCTTTTCTAAATAGATAGAAATAATAAAGGTTATTTATTTAATAATTTATAAGCTGTAAATAGTGCAACTGAAATTACACCTCCTACTAGTAGATATCCACTAGTATTACTACTGACTATTGATTTTGAGGTATTTGACTTACTTTTAGATTTTTGTTTATCTTTGTTACCACTTTTTTTGGTGAGAATACCCTTGTTGTGAATTTTAAGATATTGCTTGATATCGTTGAGTGCATCTTTCTTTACAGCAGCATCAAGTCTTTGATTTGATTTAATCAGTAGAATGATGCCATTGAGTTTTTGTTTGTTTGATGTTGCACCATAGGATTTAGCTAAATGAATATGAATATTCAAGAGAATAGGTACACTAGGATCACTTTGTCCAAAAAGTTGTTTTACAAAATCAGTTGATTGCTCTAGAAGTACTATTGCATTTTGATGGTTTTTCAATCCACCAACTTTATGATGACTCAAACCATAGTGAATGAGGGCATTGAATACAGTGAGTTGGTCAGGTGACTTTTTAAGATCATCAAATGAGTTTTCTAGTATCTCTAGTGACTCTTTGTATTGTCCTGCTTGGTATTTTGCAATTGCTAAACTACCATCAAAGGTGGCATGGAAATAGGGTGGAGCTTGACTACCAATGCCATTAAGTATCTCTTTGGCTTTGGTAATGGTTTGTTCGGCGAGTTTGTGGTTTCCGTCATCTGAATAGATGTCAGAAAGGGTTTTTAAGAGTTCCAATCTCTTGAGTTTGATCTCAACTTGGTCCATACTTTCTAATGCTTGAATAGCTTTTTTACAGTAAATAGCAGACCCTTCTTTATCTTGGTAGAGTTTAACCATAGTTTGAAGACATATTACATAGAGTTCAGCAAGAGTCACAGGATCCATAGGTGGGAAGCTATCAAAGTAATTGTCAATCATGTAAATCAGATGTTTTTGAATGTAAATGAGTTCAACCATCTCTTGAATATTTTCAAATAACATGAGAATACATTTACCAAATCTATTAAAGTTCTCAGAGTTCTTTGACCATTGAATACTATCAATCTTTCTAAACTCTTGTATTAGAGATCTTGAAATATGAAATGCATCTTCAGAGTCCACTTCCTTCTCAGCAATACCCAATTTAAAAAGAGTTTCTACTAAATACTTGATTTTATCTGGTTTTCCATTAAATAGTTTCTTATTGATTTTATCCAACCATGCCATAACAAATGGAAATGAATCGAAATACAGTAACAATGTGAATATATCCATTGGGAATTTGGTGTCTTTTGATAGATGTTCATGTATTTCTTTTGTCAGTAGACCAAGTCTGTCATCAGAGTCTACTAATTCATTGAGATGGTCGATTGAAACTTGGTATTTATCTATAAATCTAGAAACTAGTTGAAGGACTTTAGGATTACCTTGACTGAATGTTATCAACTTTTGTTGATCTTCTTGAGATGTAGATTTAGGGGATACATTATATAACAATTTCAATGAATCTTCAGGTGACATGGCTTTCAATGTGTATTTTGAATAGTTTAGTTTACCCAACTCTGTAGGAATGGATTTAATGAATATCAAATGAATACGTGGGTTATTTAAGATATTGGTTGGGAAGGAGTTTAGAAAGCTTTCGTTAATAGGTCCGATATCATCGATAACAAAGAGTATTCTAGCTTCTTGTGCTCTGAATGCTTCGTTAAATTCTTTAGTTGTCATTGGCATATTCATAGCCTGACTCATCTGAACCATTAACAAATAAAATGAAAATCTATCTTTGAATTCAAATTTAACTTCATATTGAGAATCGTAGTCACTTTGATATTGTGATACCAATGAATGTTTACCAACACCTGGTGCGCCTTCTAATAGAACAATATTACTACTTTCTAATAGATATCTAATCTCTTGTGATTCTTTTTTTCTACCTATTAATGATTTCATTTTGTAAAACTATTAGTTTGAAATTTAAAAAAAAAATATCTGATGAAATAAATTTGACATAAGGTATTGAAATTCAAGTTACTCCACAAGCTTAATTAAATTTTTTTTCGTTTGTTTTTTTTCTTTATACACATTATTTCAAAGTATCAAAAATGGTTAAAAATATAATTATTACGGGACATGTAAATTCAGATTTTGATTCACTAAGTTCAATGTTTTCAGTATTTGTATTGTTGAGAAATAAAGTACAACATTTATTTCCACAAGAAACTGAAGAACAATTTCAATTCTATCTATTGATGCCTCCAACTAATCACCCAATGGTTAAGGCATTTGTAAAAGAACAATTGGAGAGTTTGTTTACTAAAGAATATACAACTACAAAATTGATTCATAGTCTAGAAGAACAAATTATTAGTGATACAAAGTATCTGGTTATTGTTGATACTAAAAGGATATCTAGGTTACACCACTGTCACCCTGTATTATTTGAGAATATAACTGTTCATAATAATAATGCTAATGGAAATCAAGGAAGAGATCAGAGTTCTATTAATAAGTCAATTGTTGTGCGTGTAATTGACCATCATCCAAATAGTGACAAAGAAGGAGATGACCTTCAATCCAATGACACTAATGTAAATGTTGAGACTATAATAACTGGTGCTGTAACATCTGTAATTGTAGAACTATTGCAAAAATATAATGTTACATTGACTACAATGGAAGCTACTATAATGTCATTGGGCATCTATGAAGATACTGGTTCGTTTCTATTTGGAAGTACAAGTAATCTTGAATATAAAGCAATGGAATATCTTTCTAGATTTGGTTTGGATCATAGTATTCTAAAGAATAATAGTTCAAGAAACATTTCATCTGCTGGTGGTATGAGTAAATTTGAAAACACAGGTGACCATGAAGATAGTCAAAATCTAAACAATTACAATAGAATCTTAACTACACTTCGTGAAAATCTAACATCTATATCAATGTTAGACAATGTTATTCATCTCACTCAATTGGATGAAATATCACCTGATAAGAATATATCACCTATTGTACAGAATCTCATTGAAAACTCTTGTAATATACATACACTGATATGTATTGTTCGTCTTAATCAAGGTATTTCAGTGATATGTAGATCTTCTCAAGATTCCAAAGTCAATGTTGGGCGTATTTGTGAGGATATGGGAGGTGGTGGTCACTTTCACGCTGCAAGCGTACTTGTGAGAGACCAAACTATATCTGAAATCAGATCAATGCTATTCCAATTATTGTATGGTCAAATTGTTGGAAAGGATATTCTCTTGAAAACCATTAAACACCAACAACAAGAGGTATTAACTATTGATGTGAATGCATCTATTAAATCATCACTGGAGATATTCACTAAGAATCCAACAATTAAATATCTAATTGTTCTAAAGGATGGGAAATATCACGGACTATTACCAAATATCGATTCAATTAATAGTAAAATATCTCATAATGCAATGGTTCAGGATTACATGTTAAGTGTTCAATTGCAAATTCAACAAATTAATAATGATACAACATTGGCAGATAGTATTCAACAATTGGTTAGAAATAGATTTTGGTTACTTCCACTGTCTTGGCAAGATAGTAACTCTCAAATTGGTGGTGTAATTACATCAACTGATATACTACAACAAACTATAAAATCAATGAATAATGGACAAATCCACCATTTTGAATCTAGTAATAGATCTACACCATTTGGTAAACATCTAAGTATTTTACAAAATAATATAATATATAATATTGTATTTATAGTACTTAAAGATGTTGCTGAAAAACTAAATTTGGATATTTATTTAATTGGTAATACAATCTATAAAATCTTAAAGAAATCAGTAGATCTTAGTAAAGTTGAATTAGTTATTTTTTCAGATCAGTTAACTAGTTCAGAATTGGAGGAATCAATTTTAGAATTCCTCTCCAAATCCTTTAAAAAAATTAAGGATAAATCAACCATCAAAAATAATACCGATCAAAATCAATTAACAATTGAATTATCTGATTCTAATGTAATAATTAGTATGTATATTTTTAATATCAACAAATATGCTCAAAATTCTAAAACTTCTTTTTACAAGCTATCCAAATAACTACATTTGTTTATTACCCTAAAACACAATATTATTTTACCTATTTACCAAGTCCTATAAAGAATCATTGTTATAGAACCAACTTTACAATGAATTCACTATTTGTTGATATTAAAAATCAAAATTTATATGATTGTTTTGATGCAATTTATGATATCAATGAAGATATTCTAAATTTAAATCATTCAAATTCCTTTAAAGATAATCCATCTTCAATTTTAAAGTAAGTTTAAATATACCCTATTTAAATTATATATTCAGTTTACTAATTATAATATTGGCTTCTTAAGAATGTTTTTACTACAATATGAATTTGATTTAACAATTTCAAATGATACCAAGAGATATTTGAAAAATGCAGTTTCGGATGGTGATGTAAAGAAAATTGAAGGTGCTTCAATCAATGAATTTCTTCATGATATATTTAAATTTAAAAAACCATTCCAATTTCTATATGATTTGAAATTGTATGGTATCTGGAACGAAATATCACCACTGATAAAAATTGAATCTTCTTATTATGATTTACTACAAGATATATTAAACTGGTATGATAATTTACATATTAGAGATTTAGTAAGTATAGATTAATTTAAGTACAAATTCCAAACATACTAATTAGTAAATTGTTTTAGAAACCTGATAGATTTAAAATCTTAATGTTAACATTTATAAAGTATTCTGGAAATGAAAAAAAGACTATCGAACTTGGAAAAAGATTAGATGTATCTGAAGAGGAAATTATGGAATTATATAATTCAAAATCAGATATTAATATTGCTGCAAAAAAAGTAAAGAAATGGATAGCTGACCCTGACCATAAATCTGATGCAAATAGTCTGAATGAAATGTTTAAAGATTTGAAAATTGAATATTTGTTATTCTTAATGTCACAGATTATGTACAAACTGAAAAAAACTGATAACAATGAAATGTTTATAAACCAAGCACCATTTACATTGTTTTTGAATTATTTGAATCTTGAAAGAATAAATAAAACTCAATAAAAATAGTATTATTTTAATCTGTACATAATTGGATGGTATCCATCTGGATGATAATGATGATGTTTTATTTTACTAAAACTACATGGTGTTGGTTGACAAACAATTTAACAAAGAAGATGGACATGGCAGAGAAAGATAGTAGAACTCTGACATTATGAAGTTCACCCCATTTTATGAGAAGAGATCTAGTTTCTTCTGAGTACTTATCTAGTGATTGGTCTAGTAGTTTTCTGTTCACTGGTGCAAGTTTCCAGAGAGTGAATGGAATTACAGAAGCCATTAATCCACCACCAATTAGCCACATCCAACCATCACAGTTACAGCTATGTTTGATGGCTCTAGTAGTAATTTCAGAGTGGTTTCTAGTATAGATGGCAGCCCATGTAATAGCTGCTGATAACGATGACATTATAGCCAAACTGACTTGTAATGGCATTGCTCTGTTAAAGCTTACTCTCCAATTGTCAACTGCTTGTTCATTTGGGATTGATAATCTAGCTGGATGTTCAACTTGTCTGATATACACTGCAATACCAGCAAAAATAGAACCACTTACTAATGCTAGTCCTTTTAATATTGGGATATAATCACATAATCTACTTGACATTCTTTTTTTTTTAATTTATAAATTATTAAATTTTAAATTTAGCTTGTTGTTTTTAGGATTTCTAAACTTTCTTGTTTTGTAATTTAGTTTTTTAGTCACCAAATTTATATTTATAATAAATTCAATTCAACCACTGAAAAATTATTGTATTGAAGATTGACAAATATTTTAATCACATTTTTTGTAAGTTCACATGTAATTAGTGTGTGGTTGGTTGAAAAATAAAAAAAAAATAAAAAGATTTTATTTGAATATGGCAGATAATAGCACTACCACAACCAATAATAATAATAATACAACATTAGATGATAATCAAGAAAAAATAACAGAACAATTAAAAGAGATATCGATAAAGGAAAAATATAAAAGTAATCAAGAGGACATACAAGAAGCCAATGCATTGAAACTTAAAGGAAATTTAAATTATACCGAAAAAGACTATGACACTGCAATTAAAAACTACAGTGATGCTATAAAATTGTTGTTAGATGGTAACCAACATGAGGAGAAAGAACAAACAGAGAAAATAGTGGAAATTAAAGAAAATGATATCACATGTACAGAAGAATTATCGATATACTATAGTAACAGAGCGGCATGTTATCTACAAAAGAAAGAGTATCAATTGGTTATAGATGATTGTGTTAAATCACTAGAGATGGAACCTTCAACTGATTCTTTAAAAATTAAAATACTACTTCGTAGAGCACAAGCTAAAGAGGCATTGGATATGTTGAGTGAGGCACTTGAAGACTATAAATCTATTCTACAACTTGACCCTAAACATGGTCAATCTCTACAGGCGCAATACTCTCTGCCTCCAAAAATTAAAGTTAAACAAGATAAGGAAAGAGAGGAGATGATGGGTAAACTTAAAGATCTAGGTAATACCATTTTAGGTAAATTTGGTATGTCTACTGATAATTTTCAGTTTGTAAAGGATCCTAATAGTGGTGGCTATTCTGTAAATTTTAAAAGATAAACTATATAATAAATCAAATGTTTCTAATATATTTAGATATAAATATGAAACTAAACTATTCTATTTTCTATTCTCTACATTTATAAACTATTTTTTATTACTATTTAACAACTCTGTTAAATATTTTCCTCTGTTATTAAAATCTGTAAAATTTGGCTTATAATTAAATGAATCAAAAGTTCTATATATTATTAAAGAGTTCAAATTAGAATCCTTTTTTCTTTTCAATTGTAATTATAGGTGAATGTGTGAATAAAATTTTATACTTTTTAGATAAATGTGAAGATACTCTGATTGGTGTTAATGTTTGACTATTTACAACACCAAATGAAAAAATAAATAGTGAAACTATACATTCAAATATGATCTATTAAAATAGATTGGTAAGTAATTCATTCTAGTGATCCTATTTAATCTAGTGTTTGAAATCATATTTACATCATTTGGAATACCTTCAAAATGTTGATCTGTTAATCTTAAATATTTTCTATCTGTATATTTCCCATCAAAATCAATTAGAATACTACTTAAACTCATTCACATATAGTGTAGAGTCAAATTAGAATACCTACGTTGTAATGATGAATAAACTGTATGTAGGAATATCAGTACTCCTATAATCGAAATTAAAAATGCTACTTTTTTATTCATTTTGATTTATCTATACTATATATTGCAATAAAGACCTCCGCTTTTGAAGGTGAAGTGGGTAATTATAAAAAAAGAAAGAATTTTTTTTCATTTTGATTATCCCCTCCCAAATTTAAAATGTCATCGAAATATTCTATATCTGTTAAAAATGTTGATATGCCAGGTATGATATCCAAATGAACCTTTAGTTTATAATAGTAGTAAAGTAATGCAAAATGTTAACTTTGAATACTATAGATTTTATGCAGCAAGATGCCACTGAACTAGCAATAAAAGCATTCGAAGAAGCAAAGATCGAACGAGATATAGCAATGATAATTAAAAAAGGTATAGTTACAATTTAACAATGTATACAAGATGTTAACATTTTGATATTAATTCACTCATTGATTTGATCTTTAAAAAAATATCAAAAAACACACCACATATATACATCTGATTTACACTTTATAAACTTTAAAGAATTTGATAAGAAATATTCACCAACATGGCACTGTATAGTTGGTAAAAGTTTTGGATCACATGTTACACATGAAACCAAGAGTTTCATTTACTTTCATATAAATAATCACTCAGTTTTATTATTTAAAACTGGTTAAAGAATAAAGATATTTATATAAATAGAAATGTGTATTTAATAATCAAAATCAAACTCAAATGACAGTAATATTTACAGGGCTATTTCTATTAAATAATTAGGTAGGAGGTATTTATTTTATTTCAATATGGAAAATAAGTGTATATATCTTGTGCAGTACTGAAAAAATATATGAAGATAGGTTGAATCTGGAAGGTTTTTTTACTTTAAGTGAATATTCAAATATTACTGTAATTTACTTTTATGGGGGGAGGTGGGGGATATTTATTTATTTTTATTTATTATTACTACTATGGTTGATTCTTGTTGAGGGGATTTGTAAAAAATGAAGTTGTTGATTAGTTGAGATGGGTGATTGAATGTGTGATTGAGGAAATTTATTTACAACATGTTGGGCCAGTGGTTTGTTGTGGTTGAGGTTTACCCAAACCTGGAGTAACGGTATCAGAAACTGGTGCATTTCTTCTGATATCATTCTTTAGGATATGTTCAACTAAGAATCTAGCTGCTTTTTCAATATTCATATTCTCTTTAGCACTGGTTTCAAACCAACCAATGAAACCATTATCTTTAACGTATTTATCCATATCATTGGCAGTCTTTATAAAGGCATCCTTACCGAGATCACATTTATTGGCCAAAAGAACCACTGGAATTGGTTTATCTTCTGGACCATATGTGACCTTACTGTCGATATCAGCTTTCCATTTTGCAACTGCATCAAATGTACTCATTCTAGTGACATCAAATGTAATCATTGCACCAACTGCCTCCTTATAATATACTCTAGTCATTGATCCAAATCTTTCTTGACCTGCAATATCCCATAACTGAAGTCTTACTTCTGTCTTTGGGTCCCAATTTATAACCTTTAATGCAAAATCTACACCAATCTATATAATTTATAAAACATTTACATAAAGACACAATTATTATTATAATAATAATAAAAATATAAAATTTTAAAAAAAAAGATATTAATATCTCGAGGTTTGATTTGATTGGGTAAATTGTGTATTCCTGGTACAGGATTACTCTTAATTGAAACATTACAGTTGATTTATAATGCATAGAGAAAATATTATGAACAAAACGCTTAATTATAGAAGTTTTACCAGTACCAATATCTCCGACTACTAAAATCTTATATAAATATTCACTGTATCCTTCTTCATCATGTGGTTGTGACTATTTAAATATGTACAAAATAACTTATATTAATACAATATTCTTTTTTTTTCCTCAACGCAATGTTTCAGATGATTACCATTTTTTTATCAGTAACAAATTACAACAAATAATAGTAAAAATAATGATTAAGTTTTTTTTTTGAAAAAGAAAAGGATAAAGAAAAAGCTCGTTGGTAATTTTTTTCTCACCCAAAAAATCAAAAAAAAAAGAGAAACACTTTCACAATTGTGGTATTCACTGGGTCAGAATTTAAATTAAGTTTAATTTCAAAAAATGTATCCATTTACCCACATGGGTTTTATATGTATTACTTAATTACATTAACCCTCAAGTTTTAATAACAAAATTAGTTTTAAGTTTTCCTGTATTCTCAAAACTCAAAATTTGAGGTAAATAGATATTTTTTTTTGATTCCAATTTAAACATATAAACATAAATAAACATTATAAGTCTGGTTTTTTTTTATAATGTGACAGTAAAGTTAAATAACTATTGTATTGATAAAATTATACTGTATCATCGTGAAACATCCATCTATTTATATTATATTAAAAGAATGTTAATAACAATGTATTATTGATTTGTAATTGGATAGAATCATATAGTTATACTAACCTTGTATCTTTTGGAGTCTTTCCAATAGATCTTGAAACATAATATTGATTATCTACAGGTGGTACTTTTTCAGTACAACTACTAAGCATACTTAAAATACTAACACAAACTGATGAAACTGTTAATGCAGGTGACCATGCATCGTATACTAATATATTATAAACAAAAATAAAATGTTAGCATTCATAGGTTCCCCCTTAACTCAAATCCTTTTGTTTTTGAATTTTCTATCTTATTATTTAAACACCTACAAATTGAAAGACATATATGACCATTACTATAAATATGAGGGTGTATTGGAGCAACCCCTATAAACATAACTTCTGGTGACTCTAGAGGATACTCTGAATTGAATCTAAATTGTAATCTGAATTTCTCGCCATTATATAATGTATTTTCTGTACCTGTAATTTGAACTACCCATCTATCGAGATTATTTGCCTCCTCAATCATAATTCCATGAGGTGGACTCTTTTGTATCTCTTGTAACTCTTTTTGTAGTCTTTTTGCATATCTTCCACTTGCCATCTTTTACCACCAAACTGTATTGTATATATATAATCAAATTTCAATAAAGAAATAGTATAACTTAAATTTTAAAGACACTGACTTCTTTTATGTATGTCTGAACAATAATTAATTGTTTATTGTAGTTGTCAAAAAAATTAAAAAATATTAAAAAAATTAAAATTTCAACTTAAGTTAATTTCAATATTAAAAACTCAGGTTACAAAAATGCCATAATATTAGTCTTTTAAAGTAAAGATTATGATTCATAGGATTAATTAAGTTTGAAAATATAATGTTGGGTCTGGAAATAAAAGTACTTTTATTTAATTTAAATAAAACTATACCTTGACCTCTGAAAAATAAACATATTATGAACTAATTTTGTTCAACTTCTTTTACAATCTTTTGGTAAACTAAAATATCTAGATTTTAACTAAATATTAGTATATATAGATTATAATGAAGAGGGGTAAAGAGAATACTTACATGGATAACTATTACTAAAATTACTAAATATTGCATCTTCTTGATTAGATATGGAAATTGAAGAACCATCACATTTAAACCATTTTTTAGATTTTTTTACATAGTAACAAAAATGACCTTGTTCATAGAAGCTGTCACCAATATGGTGGAGTACTCCTACTAATTTATAATAGTGTTGATCTTGGACCGTTAATTTCTTGGGGAATGTAAATAGATTGGATGCTTTAATGGTCTTTTTGAATTCGTAATCTGTACGATCCAATTGTATAATTAAAGTAGAGGGTAGTGAACTAAAACTTATAAAACTTTCAAATATACATTTGTTATCAAATGTTTCCGTAGTGTGTTTATAGAATTCCAATGACTCCTCTAAAGATTCAAATCCTTTTACTGGCAATATTAAATTGATAAACTTCTCATGATTATAATGAACTTGGTCATTTATAATCACACCATTTTCATCCTTATAATAGGACTTTTGTATAATTTCACCTTCAAATATATTACTAATTGTCAAATTATTATTATTTGTATTTTTTGATATCTATAATAATATTAATTAAAGAGTTAGAGTTGGAACTATACTATAATCTTGAGAATAGGGAATTGTTGAAGAAAAATACAAACAGTTGAGATCTCATTTAATAGAGATGTTGTAATGATGTTATAGATTTCTGCAGCATCTTGTGAACCAATTTGTAATTGTAGTGGATTGATATCTGTGGTTTGGAAACCCATTTCCATAGAGGTGAATATGTTACCTAGACATTGTGTGATTGGAAATCCAATTTTGGCTCTAAGTTGGATTATTGTGTTTTTAAGTGCTGGGATATGGTAGAGTAGTTGAACTATACATAAAATGGAACAATTGAAATTGTATTCCAATAAACCTACAAATCCAGTTTTAATCCAAGATAGCGAAGCATCGCTGATACGTAGTGGACCGTCATTGTTAATGACTAGAGTGTGGTTCTTATCTGATGGTGAGAAGGTTCTAATTTCTTTCTCCCAATAGATGCCAGAGTTATTGTTGGATACTACTACATAACGATAATCAAATTTCATAGGTTGAGGTGCGTAGACTTGTCCAATCCATAAGGTGTTACCAATGGACCCTGCTTGTGTTATAGGGTTCATTCTAATGGATTTCTGCGACTCTGATCCAAAGAAATTACTAACTAAATTAACTGAATGAATCTCTGAATTGCCTTCATCGATGACTATAAATGTACATATTTGTCCTGGGTATAAAGGTATGGGATGTGGATCGAATGGTTGAAGAAATGAATAAGGTTTCTTGTCTTGTTGTCCATTGGTATTTGATTTTTGGTCACTTTCTGGAAGTGCGCTGATATCATTCATTAGTTTGGATTGGAAATCTAAAGTTGGGAAAATACCAGACCCACCATTCCATTCGTCTCTAATTTCAATAAAGATCTCTTCTTCATCACCTTTAGTCTGGTTAGACCATAACATGAATGAAAGTTTATGATTCTTACAAGATTCCCAAGTAGATTTATAGTTTTCAAATTGTATATATTTATATTCGATATCAATTAATTGAGGTGATATACCTTTAAGTTGAGGTGACAATGATTGATTGTTATTCAACTGATACTGTGAGGAACCTTCTTGTACTCCTCCTCCTGATGTACAACTGATACTATTTACAATAGAAGATTGAACTGAACTTGCATAGTCACCACTTTCTAGAAATGATGTTGGTGTTGTACCCATACTGTCTGTGTAATCTGTAATTATCTCTTCTTCAATCTCAATATTGTTACTGGCAAGAACAGGGTGGTCATATTCCTCTTGATACTCTTCCTCAATAAACGACTTCATTTTGAATGAATTAATATCATCAAACATCTGATGTCTACCTCTATTGTGAAGAGGTAAAGGTATATGACTGAAACTATTATTCCTACTAGACCTGTTGCTAGTAGTAGTTGTCGACCCAAAACTATTAAAATTCATAGATTCATAATATGGATACATATTGCTATTACTAGTATTTGTATTGTTCTTGTATTGGTAATATGGTGTCTCTAATTTAAAATTATTCTTTGGTAAAGTTGAAATGGCTTCAAATTGAAATTCACCACTCCACCAGTCATTATTTGACCAAGTCATATTCACAGCTTGATCAATTGACCATTCACCTAGTCCAGGAACAGATCCACAAACCTTTAAATAACCTCCATATTCAATTCGTTTTTGAATATAAAATCTAATTGTAACTCTTTTCTTCATTGTATCCTCTTTCTCTAGAGCTCTCTAAAAAGATGTTGATTGTTATAAATTCAGAGAGCAAAAATACAAAATATCAAAAATCCTAAATTTCAAAATAATCAAATTTCGGTTGTCGTTGTAATTAAATTTCTTCTTTTTAATTTTATAAAAAGAAATCATGATTTTCTAAATTAAGTACTATAGATTATAAAAACATGTTTTAATAATTATAATTGTTAACAATAATATGATGGTTATTTTATTTTAATTTATATACAATAATAATAACTTTATTATAATAAAGTAAATTTCCTGATTTAAAATGTATAAATATATCAATTAAGTGAAAAATTAATATTAATAATGAACTTAAAATTTTGAATTGTTTGTATTTAACCAGTTTTTTATTTGATTGACATTCAAACTGAGCAGAAAGTATATTAAAAAAAAATCAACCAGGGTTTGGCAAAAAAAAATTAAACGTCGATTTTTTTTTTTACAAAAAATAAAAATTTTCAAATATAATTATAAAAGTTTTCATCTTTTTAGAAAAAGTAACTAGAAATACAAAATTATTGGATTCTCTTTATTTGTTTAAGGACATTATTCTAATATTTGATCATAGCAGACATAACAGAGTAAAATATGGGACTTTTTGGTGGAAGAAAACATGGTGGAATGTTTACATTCAACAAAGATGATGGTTATTTAGAAGGTATTTTAAGAGGATTCAAAAAAGGTATCCTAACTCGTGCCGACTATTCCAACTTTTGTCAATGTGATAATTTAGAAGGTTAGTATTTATAAATTGAGATCTATTTTAGAAATCTTGGAAAATCAAGGGATTCATAAGACACACGTGGATTACTATGAACTTTTTCAGAAAGATATTGAAATATATCATAGAAGATATTTAAAATTGGAAATTAGATATTAATATTGATAATTGTCAATTTGTGAACAGATATGAAAATGCACTTTTTGTCAACTGATTATGGTGATTTCTTACAAGGTGAACCATCACCAATTCACACCACAACCATTGCAGAGAAAGCAACACAAAAACTTGTAAATGAATTTAATCACATTAGAAATCAAGCTGTTGAACCACTCTCTACATTTATGGACTATATCTCATATGGATACATGATTGATAATGTAGTATTACTAATCACTGGTACTCTTCACGAAAGAGATATCTCTGAATTGGTTGAAAAATGTCACCCATTAGGTTTATTCAAATCAATGGCAACTTTATCTGTTGTACACAATGTTGCTGAACTTTACAACACAGTTTTAATTGATACTCCATTAGGTAAATATCAACAGATTTCAAAATATCCTCTTTATGTAAAGAGATACTAATTTTTTTTTTTTCTCCAAAAAAACAACGACATTTATTATTTAAATAATGATTTGAATATACAGCTCCATACATTCAAAACTGTTTATCTGAAGAGGATTTAGATGAAATGAATATTGAAATTATTAGAAATACATTATATAAAGCCTATTTGGAAGACTTTTATGGTTACTGTCAATATCTTGGTGGACAAACAGCATTGATTATGACAGATATATTAAAATTTGAAGCCGATCGTAGATCAATTAATATTACCATCAATTCATTTGGTGCCTCTGAATTGACCAAAGACGATCGTGAAAAACTCTATCCATCTGTTGGTTTATTGTACCCAGAAGGTACTTCTAAACTCACCAAAGCTGAGGATGTTGATCAAGTTAGAGGTATTCTAGATACCTATTCTGCTTACCGTAGCTTTTTCAATGAAGGTCTAAACAGTTCTGAAAAGTCTTTGGAAGACTCTTTCTTTGAATACGAAGTACACTTGAACAAAATGGCATTCCAAGATCAATATGGTTACGGTGTCTTTTATGCTTACATTAAATTAAGAGAACAAGAGATTAGAAATATAGTTTGGATCGCCGAGTGTATTAGTCAAAGTATGAAACAAAAAATTAATCAATTTATTCCAATTTTCTAAAATATTCCATTAACAACAACAAATATCACCATCACCATCCACTCAAAATACCAACAAATACCAAAATATTTTCTAATTTCACCTTTAACCACAAACAATCTATAATACTAGCTAAAATAAATATAATATTGAGCCAATGTTAATCCAATAACATTGGGAAAAAAAATAAATAAATTTAACAAATAATATTTAAACAACCATTGCCATTCTAATTTACTGAATTTCAAAAACCACTATAGGTTTATAAAAAGGCAGCTTCTTATAAATTTTATTGTAATAATGAATAAAAAAACTAAACAAAAATAGTAATATGGTTCATGGTTTATTCTTAAAATAAAACATATATAGCTTTTAATTATTTGAATAATTAAATTCATTTAAATTAAATATTTCTAAAGTTACCTTTGAATAATTATTCTTAGAACATATATACATATCTCAAAATGTTATCAAAAATCATTTGTGTATGTTAAATTGTATTGGTTTAGTTGTTTATTTTAGAAAAGAAATTGCAGAATATTTCAATAATCAACCAGAAAATAATAAAAAAAATAATGAACAACACCTACAAGATAATAATAAAACAAAAAATACTATAAATAATACCCAACAAAAGACACAAATAATTGTACACAAGAAAGCCACAGTGCTTCCAATGTTAAAGAAGATAATTGTATCACCTTTTGTTTTGGATTGTGGTGATGGGCATATTGTACTGGGAAATTATGAATTAATGGTAAAGGTTAAATTGGTTGAATCTTTAGTTAGAGATGAAATGGTTCCGATTACTGGTCCAATGAATCAAATGGTTCTGTACAAAAATGAATGTGGTCCATATGAATTACTTGAGACGATGTACCAATTGGAAGTTGATATTGGCGAGTTTATAAAGAATGCCATTATCTCCGAAGACTTCTATGTCTTGATGAAGCATCTCCAGAATAATTTTGAAACTATGGCTGAACACTGGAGTTTTGTTCAGACAATTCCAAGATGAAAACTCCTTGGAAGAGGACCAATACAATAGTGATGTTGACCTCTGTAACAATTTCCAAGACAATCTGGGTGCCTTTATTGAAAAGTTCCGTGGACTGAATAAACCAGATGAAATCCACCGTCAAGAGCACGCCAGAGTTCTGAGTGGTCTGGAAAATGGATTCCATATTATGAAAGGTCTGGTAAAAGATCTTGCCACCGCTGAAGAGAATGGTTTGGACATCATTTTCAAAGCCAGAATTGTCAAGTAAATGAAAGTATCCAGCTTGAATAGTCTATGTAGAATAGCCATGGAATATCAAAGAGTTATAGAATTCTGGTGGTTTATTGGTGAAATTGAAAAGTTGCTACCAAGTCGTATTAGAGATATGAGCACCAATGAATCACATCTTAGTCTATTCAAAGTTTTGGATACTGTAGTTTCTGGCTTGAAGACAGGGGTCTACGATAAACCATCATTTATATATGCAGACATGAGATTGCCATTGGTCCCATGGTTATCAAGTTTTACAATGAAAACCATGGAGTTATGGAAAGATATAATAAATTGTTTTCTCAAAGATTGTATGCTTCCAAACTTGAGTAGAGCCACCATCTGTATATCAAGTCTGCTTTTTCTGATATCATTAGGATCCCAGAGAGAATTGAAAAGAATGCTAGTGAAATTGAGTCTTGTTTCTCCCTCTTTCTGGCACTAGCTCCAGTCTTCTCCGAATCAGTTTCATGGCTTAACCAGTATCAAGATCACTTGTGAAGAGAGTCTTAAAGTAAGCAATGATTCTGTATTGGTATTCTCCATCCAACTCCACTCTCAATCACTTCAGTTTCAAATGTATATTTCAAACAATTTAACATTTAAAATAAATTAAAATTAATAAATACCATTTTATTTAAATTTCCTATATTTATATAACTTGAGTTTGATTGGTGTATGTAGTTTGAAATTGAAAATTTTTTTGTTTTTTAATGTTTTCAAAGTGGTCAAATATTCTGTTTTTAACTTACCAAATCGGTAGAGTTCATACAATTTGTAATATGCTGCTACCGAAACTCCATTGACAACCCCTAATACAATACCCAGTGATTTTAATGAATAGGATGCAGTTTTATCATGATCAGATTTAGAAGGAGGTGCAACTATTCCTTTAGAAGTTTCTGATACTGGTTTGGTGGGTGTGGCTGGGGTGTCCGTGTTGGAGATGGGGTACTGGTATTTTCTGGTAATGCAGGGGGAGGGGTGAGGAGGGGAGTTGGTAATTGGGTTGTACTAGCCACCCAATACTGGCTCGTCTTGTAAGAGCCTATTGAGGACCCTTTTAACTCTTGGAAATAAACGAGCCTGAGGAAATCCTTTGCTATAAATTTGAACAATTTCTTGGTAATAACTTTGAACAGTTTCCAGAAAATCAACAGGTATATCACGAATATTTGTTTTAAGATTGACCATAAAAAAAAAATTATTTCCAAATATTATATTTCCAGGTGAGTAAAATACCATAATTAAATGAGATTCCATATTGTCAGCTATCGCATCTCCAATATTTGTGTGATTAACCTCAACATCAGTTTTGAGATAACAATAATAAGAACTCTTTTGAGCTAGTTCATAATAGGGATCCGCTTTATCATTGAGATGATCATAAATTCTATCATAAAGAGTGCCATTAACCTTCCCGATATATTCTAACATATTCAAACCATTAGTTGGATCGATAGTAAAGAATGCATAAATCCCACTGATATCTTTTGTGGAGGAATATTCAGGGAGATACGGTTTATGGTTTTCATCGAAAGATGGCACACATTTCCACATACCAATTTTAAATCCTATTGGACCTTGTGCATTTTCAGGGGGATAGAGGACAGAATAATATCTCCCGAACATTGCTAGTAAAATTATTATTATTAAAAATGTTCAGAAAATGAAATCTTTGTGTTAAATAATAATAAATAAAAATTAATTATATTCTACAAAGTGTGGTGAAAAAATAAATTAACACTAATAACCACTTTATTTAGAATCAGTGATTTTCATAATTTTTATTCAAAATACCTAAACAAAGAAATTAAATGTCAGAGAACAAAAATCAAAAGATAATTCCATCTTGTCCAATTCATCTAAGAGTTTATCAAATATACAATGACTTTGATACAAATTACACAGCTATAGGATGTCCAATTCAAATAGGTGGGGTGTATCTTGGTAGAGATATAGATGAGTTTTCAATTGTGGTGCCTAAAATAATTAGTGGATTGTGTAATGAAGGGTGTAGACATATAATTCTTAAACAAATACAAATAACTCATTCATGGTTAGCAACATGCGAGGACCTTATTAAACATACTCGCCTTGGTTTACCTGGTAAATACCCTGGTACCAAGGATCTTTTAAGATATTCATGTGACAATGAATACAAAGACAAAGATGATATTTTACCATTCTATACTGATTTATCTTTTCTCCAAAAGTACAAATTTCCACCAAAATAAAATTTAAAAAACTAATTATTCTAGAGGTGGAGGGAATATATATAGATTATGGATGTGGCACATTGTTTCAATTAAAATTCGAGTTAATGGAAGAAGTGATATCAAAAAGTTATAATGGGTTGATAAGTTTCTATAAAAAAAGAATAAATAATTTATACTACTAAAAATAACTTCGATTTATAAATATCTCCAAACCTCAATCATCAATGGCAGTTGAGCTGCTAGTTCATCAAGATACCGTAATAATACAATTCCATCAACTACATTGGGTCACTACCTGTTAGTACAAATACTAATAGAAATATCTCTGCATTCCGATCACCACCACTTTGCTCAACTCAGTATCCTGCAAAAAAAACAGAACGGATTTTCAGTTAAAGTACAACAAATTTCATATTGGAATTGTAATTTTTTATTCTAAATATGGTATATCTTCTGTATAGGATAAAAAAGGATTCATTAACAAATTCCATTAATACCAAAAATGGTGCTAACAATTCAAATCTCAGGGTGATTGTAAAAAACATAAATCAACATCATTTCCAAATAACAATTTTAAAAATTATTGGACTTTGTGCATATAAGACAGAATAATTTCTCACTCCGGAGTCGACTTTTGCTAATAGTAAAATTATTAAAAATGTTAAGTTTATTGTTCATAATTGAAATTTTTGTGATAAAATATAATAATTAATAAAAAATAAATTATATTCTACAATGTGTGTGGTTAAACATAAAATAAAATAACACTAGAACCACTTTTTTTGAATCAGTGATTTTCATAATTTTTTATTCAACTGTATCAATAAATACCAAAACCTTATTAATAAATATAATAAAAATTAAATGTCAGAGAACAAAAATCAAAAGATAATTCCATCTTGTCCAATTCATCTAAGAGTTTATGAAATTTACAATGACTTTGATACAAATTACACAAATACAGGGTGTCCAATTCAAATAGGTGGGGTGTATCTTGGTGATGATATAGATGAGTTTTCAATTGTGGTGCCAAAAATAATTAGTGGATTGTGTAATGAAGGGTGTAGACATATAGTTCTTAAACAAATACAAATAACTCATTCATGGTTAGCAACATGCGAGGACCTTATTAAACATACTCGCCTTGGTTTACCAGGTCGATACCCTAACTCAGATGATCTTTTAATATATACATGTGACAATGAATTCAAAGACAAAGATGATATTTTACCATTCTATAATGATTTATCTTTTCTCCAAAAGTATCAATTTCCACCAAAATAAAATTTAATAACTAATTTTAATCTCTTATATAAAGTGAGTGTGGTCCATATGAATTACTTGAGGGATATACCAATTGGAAGTTGATTTTGGCCTGTTTATTTAGAATGCCATTTTCTCCGAAGACTTATTGATGGAGGAACTCCAGAATAATTTTGAAACTATGATTGAACACTGGATCTATGCTTAAATGAATTCCAATGGTGCCTCTAGTAACTAGATATACCAACATGGTGTCAAGGAGTCTGAGAAAATGTATTTGATTTGAAGAATCTGTTCAGACAATTCCAAGATGATAACTCCATGGAAGAGGACCAATACAATAGTGATGTTGAACTTTAAAATAAATTAAAATACCATTTTATTTACATTTCTATATTTATATATAATTTGTATATACTATTATTGATTAATGATTTCTTAAATCATCAAGTTTATTAGTTACTCTTGCTAAATTATAAATTGTTGATACAACACTTTTCATATTTCTTATTTCATACAAGTCTAATGAGTGAAATAAAAACCTTTTATCAACACCAACAGTTTCACAAGCTTGTAAGAAATTAACTATATTTTCTAACTGATGAAATGGAGTTGGTGTCAAATTTATCTTTTTAATTATATTTGGTCTTAGTGAATTGATTAATCTATAAATGAGGTTATGTAATTTGAATTAGTATTGGAGGTTTAGAATGAAATAAAGATTGGGAATAATACTTACTGACATAGGATGACCCCAGATCTAAGATGGTGGGATAGTGGTGAGGAATTTGGTAAATGTGGAGGTAGATCACAAAGTTCATTAGCAAGTTGTTTTTGTATCCAAACTTTGATATCATCTTCAGATTTCTCTTGATCAATTTCAGTGAGTTTATAGTAATAGGTGTTTTTGTTTGGTGATGAGAATATAATATTTTGACTATTTGGACTAGTGTTACCTGGTGATAGTAGAGAACTTGTGGAACTATTTGGTGACATTGGTAATGTACTATGTTGATTTTGTAATTTTTTTATAGTTCTGTTGGCTAATGGTGATTTATATGGCGATCCCATTGTGGCACTTTGACCACCACCACTATTACTTCTGGATTTAGTTACAAGAGGTAGTGAAGGTGATGATGTTGATGTTGGTAATTTTAGAGTTTCAATAATGGATGATACGGATGAAAAGGAATTTGAAGTTCCAAGTTTTGAGGTATTACTAGATGGAGGTGATTTCTGTGATTCCGAATCACTATTATCAGATGAACTGTTATCATAGGCTTGGTGTAGTAATTGTGATGAACTACGTGGTGATCGAATTTTTTCTCTTTCAGCTGAATTTGATCTTTGTGGTGGTTGTGGATCAGGTTCCATCTTACTAGCTTGAGATGAATCTCTAGCTTTTCTAGGTGAGGTTGGAGCTGATCTAGATTGAATACTTTCATTGCTATCCATTTGATCTGACACATTGGTAGCTACTTCATTTTGAATGATAATGGTAGTTGTATTACCACTACCACTACTATTACTATTATTTACAGTACCACCACTAATTGATGATATTGAACCGTTACTATTACTTATAAGATTTTTTTATAATTGGATTATGTATTATGGAAATTAACTCGTTTTTCAATGGTAATATATTGGTAAATGTACTATTGTGAAGTAGTAATTCTTTATGATTGGTTTTACTTCTGATTATTGGTGAAGCAGGTCTATCTACACCACCATATGGTGTTGGTATTTTCAATTTCAATTCCTTAACTAACGAATACAATTCAGAGACTTCATTATCTATAAGTGATCTCCATTCACTATACTCAATCAGATTACTATTGTTAACCATAACTGTAGTTGAACTACCAATTTGTTTAATTGGTGACTGCATTTGTTGTTGTTGTTGTTGTAATGTACATTTAAAACATTTATTAGACTGACTTTGTATCTGGTTATGTAGTTCTTTTTGCTCGCTATTGAATTTATGACTCAGTTGACTGATTTTTTCAATTATTGTATCAGTAGTAGGCTGCAGTTGGTGATATTGTTGGTTATCATCAATCTTATGTAAATCCAATGACAATTCACTTTCAAATTGTTTAATTATTTCTTTTAGATTGGTAGTTTCAACTTCATCTTCTTTTGTACTTTCTGATATACTTTCTAAATGTGATGGTGTTGTTGACTCTGATGGTATACTCTGATAATGAGTAATTTCTTTTTCTAATTGACCTATATCTGATTTTAGTGATTCCATCAATTCATCTAGAAACTGATCACTATTTTCCAATTTCAAATCATTATCTAATATATTATAATTATTCATTATTTCATTTATATCCTTTAAATTCATTTTTTTTTTTTTTAATATGATTATTTTTATAAATATGTGTTTATCTTTCTGATTGATTAAATCAGTAACTGAAAAGTTAAGATTTTTTCTGTCACACACAACTCCCTCCAAAATAAAAAAATAAAATTTTTTTTATAATTAGATATCTCGTTGTGGGTTACAGTGAATCTAGATGAATAATAATGATCTTCACTCCTTTAAAATATTCTCAAAAACATTAAATTTACCTTGTAATCAAAATGTAGTAACCTTTTTCATTCGATTTTACATATTATAAAACAAAATATTCTAATAAAGTCATAACAAATCCTATAGGAAATAACTAAATTCATTGATTACTGTTTTAATAATATTACTAAATGTAATAGATACTATAATTACCATGCCAATAATAAACTAGATCATAGAAAGTTAAAAAAAGAATTGGAGAAACAAAGTTTAGATTGTTTAACACAATTTATAGCATTTATTCAACAGTTTTTCAAAGACAACAATATATCTACCATAGATTGGGTACATGTAAGAACTCTACCTATCAACACCATATCCAAATATCTATTTATAAAAATTGAAAATTACCTTGTAAATAGATCATTGGATGAATTTATAACTCAAAAATATCCTGGTCATTCTAGTAGACAATTAGACGATCAAGAGATTAATAATCTTAAATATTGGTTTAAGTTTCATATACTCTTATGTAAACTATTGAAATTGTTACTCCCCATAGTTAGAAATGATGATGTGATTTTGAATCAAGATAACTCAAGTCAAGGTTATTACCTGGATGATAAAGAATCTGTATCTTATTTTGAAAAGTCTTTTCAAAGGATTGGCGAATCTCTGATTAATGATTTTTTGATTCTAAACTATCATTACTCTATAGATAAATTTGTAGATTCTGAATCTAAATCACTGTTTTCCATTAATCTGACAAGATTAGAAGACTCAAATAGAATTAGTAAGTCTAAAGGTAAAACATTTGTATTTTCTCTACTGGATCTATTTGATAATAGTCATCATGAATATAACATCAATAATAATAGAATAAGTCTCATTTCACTATTTAATCACTATATATTAAAATATCCATTATCACTTTACAGTTTTGATAACAAGTATTCAAATCCACCAATTAAATCTACTCTGTTCTATCTAAAGACTCTAGAGACTCTGACTCCATTCTATTGCTATAGTATTGATAATCTAAACCAATTCTTTATCATGAAAGAACAACTGTCAACTCCACCATCACCTAAAGATCTCTTCAATAATTACATTGAAAAGATTCCATTTGAAAACTGGAAATTAACAATTGATCAGATTAGTCATTTTATCAATAGCTCAGAACTTGATAACTCACTAATTCACACTTTGAAATCAATAGAAAAACTACTCTTTTATCTTGACAAATTTCTAAAATATTGGAATTTTCAAGAGATTTATCTTCAACAATTACAAACCATGTCCATTAAACTTTATGAAATTATCATAAAACAATGCCAGAATTTAAAATCAATTTTAGATATATCACTAATTGATAGAATTTCAAATTACTGGTATTCCATTGTCATTCAACTTCGTATTGATCTACATCAACTTCAACTACCACCTCATCCATTAAAATTAAAAATAATAATATCCAACTTTGATTCCATACATATATATAATTATAATAATAATAATAATAATAACAATAACAATAATAATACTACAAATCCTCCAAAACTAAATCTTAATAGAAATCAGATTAAAAGTATAGAGGTTCCAAAGGAAGTATATAATGAATTGACATTTAGGGTAATACTAAAATCACTGGTAGCATCTATATTGGTATTGATAAAACAAAATGTTCAATATAATAATAATAATTATATATTTAAAAATGCAATTCAACAACTAATTAATCTACTGGAAATTGAACATCACAAAAGTCTAGTTGAACCATTTGATATGGTTTTGGGTGAGGTAGTTTTAATAATTGAATTTGTAATGGGACACTATACAGAGTATCCAGATGGTAGTATGGGACTGCTAATATTCATTCTTGGTGAACTACAATCATTCTATAAAAAAGTTATAGATATACACCCTAACCTAAAGGAAAAAGTACTGTCTTATAGCATTTTATCATCTGGGTTAGATAGGTTATATTATATCTTTACTATTACAAGGCCACAAGAGACAGTCACCAAATATTCACTCTATAAATGTACTATTGAACTATTGAAATGTATGGCTACATTTATGAAAATTGAAACACCGTTATTAGATAGGTTTATGAAGGTATTAGACTACCTGGTAACTACTGTTATTGATTCTTACAATGATAGTCTAGACTCAGATACCAAAGTGAAACTCTCACATTTCCTATCTCCAGCCTCTACATTCTATCAGAACTACTGTGATTCTAAACCAAAATGTCAAGATCAACTAAATAACCTCGTGAACATTTTAGTAACAACTTATAGAATAGTTCAAAGTCAAGCCCAACAATCAACTATCAATAATACAAGTAAACATAGTAATAATGGGTTATATCTATACGATGAAAACAATACATTTAACTTAAAAGACTCATTTAGAATTCAATTATCCATTAGTTTTTTTCAAAGATCAATTGAAGTAATTGAATCTTTTACCACTTTACATTTAAATGAATGTATTTATACCTTCTTATTGGCATTAGTAGATGATAAACCTGATCTTCACATTAAATTTCTAAATACAATGTTAAATCACTCGGTAGTTAGAAATCATCCCCTATTTAGAAATTTACAGATATCTAGAGGAGATAGTTTACATGTAATTGATAGAATGATTTCTAATTTAAATTACATGATTCCAATATCAAGTAGTGAATCAATGGTAAAATTGGTAAATGAATTTAATGTTTCTAAATGGTTTGGGTTTTTGGTACTCAGGAACCCTGTACCAATTCCACCAGAATTAAACTATTTATTAGAGAATATGGTTACTCGTGTACCCCATATTACTATACACTGTCGTCTATTCCAAACCATAATGCAAAGGGGTATATTTATAAATGAAGATTCTCCATCTAGTCTACATGTGGAATTTCTAAAGACATTTGATCAACTCATTCATCTCAATCCTCTAGTTGTTGAATATAAAATTGCATTTTTTGATTTATTTTGGAAATACATTAAAAATGTGATGAAAGATTTGTACAAACCATCTAATAAGTGTAGATCATTAGCAAACCATTTATTATCATTTCCAAGACTAAAAATAATGGTACTTGAAGAGATATCACTCAATGAAACCAATGGTTTCATAATTTTAAAAATCTACAAGTTTTTAAAATACCTATTTTCCAGTGACCAACAAGGAACTGAAATCATTAATGATTTCACAATTATTATTCGATGTCTTATGAATAGGTTAAATGTAAACCAACCTAAATTGCACACCAGTATATTTTCATTGGTAAAAAGTTTTATGAAACATGCTCTATCTTTACTACCCCTAAAATACCATCACAATTTAGAGGGTGATGGTATTGACCAATCATTTGAATCATCGATTTACAATGATCAAAAGCAACATGACTATTTTAAGAATCTTTTCCATTATTTGGTGTTAAGTCTGCTACATATTGTCTATAATAATCGACCTGGTGAAGCAATATTTTCACAATTAAAGACGCAGTTACACCAAGAATCATATACTGTCAAGAGAAAACAATTTTTAAATATAAATTTTGAGATAAATCAAAATCTCAATAGAACTGATCAAGATTTACAGGCAAGGGAGTGTTCTGTAATTCGGTTTTTAAAGGTATTATATGATAGTGGTTCAAGTGCAAGACAATTGATATTCATGTACAAGTCTCAGATATTTTCATGTCTCTCTGAGAATAATAGCCCTCAAGCCAAACAATTTCTCCTATTATTAGGATACCCGAATACCAACAATTACACTTTTACAGTCAAACAACTACTAAAAGAAAATAAAAATAGATTTGAATAGATTAACTTCTTTATCCAATCTAAATCTAATTATATTTACAAAATGATGCTTCCTGTTGTTTTATTATTATCTATTTAATCAGTTATTGAAGTTCTATTTATAGTATTGATTGTTAATTGTAATAACCTCATATTATCAATCAATTTCTTTATGATACAATTCTTTTGATAGGCTTCTAATTTTAATTTTTCTAGTTGTTCTTTAAGTTCTGTTTCATCAGCTTCGTCATTTTCCGTTATATTTCCTTCAATTTTATTTGAAGATTGTATATCTAGTATTATTTGTTTAAGTGTGTTTAGATGTTGTATACATTCACTATTCAGTGACTTAATTCTTTCATTATCTTGTATATATGGTTTAGAATTGATATTTAATGGCTGATTACTAGTTGATTCATCTGAAGATGATCCTAAATCATCAGTAGAATGAACAGGTGTATTTGAATTGGGATTAGCAGTTGTTGGGCTAACAACTGAATACACCAACACTGGATCTGATTGAAGTGTTCTTAACTGTTTAACAATTGAAAACACACTAATCAATAGTGAATTTAATGTTTTTTCACCTTTAAATCCTAATGAAAATATAGATTCATGTGGTTTTTCAACTAAACTCATCTAAATGGTGTACTTCAAAAATGAAAAATAAAAAATAAAAATTTAAATATTTGAATTTGAATATTCAATATAAGATACTAAATGAACTATCAATATTTCTATTTCTGATATTATTATTGAATTTTAATTTATTTATTTAATAAAATTTTTTAATTTATTTTTAATTTTAATCAAAAAAGACGAAAAACGACAAAAAATGTACAGGAAGAATACACTAAAAAATAATAGTGCCTCTATAACTGAAGAGGAATGGGAATCATATGATGAAGAAGATCAAGTCTTAAATCTCTCAGATGATAGTAGTGATTCTGAATTTTCAGTAGGAGGATCAGAACAATCAGATGATGAAGAAGGTTGTTTTTATATAGAGAGAAAAGATTATTCTGAAGAATTATCTGATCTATTAAATGTTTATAATGAAACTAAAATGAAAGGTGGTTCAAATGAAGAAGAAGATGATGATAATGAAGAAGAAGAAGAGGATGATGATGAAGAAGATGTAAATGAAACTCCAAAAAAGAAGTCTAAAAAGAATAACAATGAAAAGACTACTACCAAAACAAATTCAATTAAAAGTAAAGTTGATAAAAAAGAGAAATCAAATGTAGATAATAGTAATGAAAATAGTAAAGTAGAAAAGAAAAGTAGTAAAAAGAAAAATAAAAAAGGAGCAGTACCTCTGGAACAAATGAATGAAAGTCAAAAGATTGATAAATTCAAACAGATTATAAAGTCACAGTCAAACAATAAGAAAAATGTTGATGCTAAACTAAAGCAAAACGAAGAGACCAAAAAAAGGAAATTAGAATCGATATTTTTAGATAGTTTAGATAGTAGTGTAGTTGAAAAGAAAAAAAAGAAACAAAGACCTGGTCAGAGACAAAGAAGACTGTTGGCTGATAAGATATTTGGTGAGAATGCAAACTATAAAAAAGCAGAAAATAACAACAACAATAAGAAAGGTAAACAAGTTGATTTGCATGATAAGGATTTACATCCATCTTGGAAAGCAAAAGTTGCTAATAGAGAAAAAATGCAAATCAATAGTAAAGCCTCCAAAGAGGATATTGTTGTATTTGAAAACAGTGATAGTGATTAAAATACATTTTGATATTGTAATTATCAATTTTAATTATAGAAATTTTTGTTTTTTGTTACAATAAGAACTCTTAAGTTGGGTTGATTTTGTTAATGATTAAAGATGTATTTAATGAGTTGATTGATGGATTACTTAATTTTATAAAGCATTAAACCAAAGCTTTATTTAAAATAGTTGGTGTTTTAAGTTATTCTTATTTTTTTACAAATAAACAAAATATCTAAATTGTGATAAAAATAATTTTTTTTTATTTTCACAATTTGAAAAAATGTCAACTAATCCCCCAACCAATAATAATAATAATAATGATGAAAGTAAATCATCAATAGATAAAGATAATAAAAAAGAGCAGATTATATTACCAATCAATGATGATTCATGTAAAAGTGAAAAGCATAAATCTACTATTGATATGTATTGCAAGGAATGCAATAAATTTATATGTCTCAAATGTTTTAAAAACCATTTATCACATGCAACAAATAATATAATGGTTATAACTGATTTGGTAGAGGAAAGACCTAAAATAATTGAAGATCTTCGTATATTTTCTAAAGAGACAGAACATAAAAAGATACAGAATGATGAGATATTCAAAAGTAGTGTTCAAGATCCTTATGATCAAAACTTCCTCAAGATTTCAAATTACTTTAGATCTGTACATGATGCTCTTCATTTTAAAGAGGTTGAACTCAAAAGAGAGTTATCCTCTCACTATGATGAGAATAGAGAAAACTATATTAAATTAGTCTCCAAGATGGAACATGACATTAAAAACTCCAATATACTTTTTAAAGAATTAAAAATCAATCAAAATATGAATAATAACAGTAATAATAGCAGTAGTAGTAATAATAATAATATATATTTAGATTTCTTTAAAAACTCAGTACGTTCAAAGATGTTATTGGCAACTGAGAAATCAGAATATGAATTTAAATATGATACACATTTATTCCAGGAAGGTTCTACCCCAGTCAGTAAATTTACAGATTTAATCGAATTGATACACATTGACAATGAATCAGAGAATCAACCTAGAAAGTCACCAGAACCACAGAGTTTGTTCCCGTTGATTATAAAAGAGTTTTCAAAGATCAAAACACCATTCTACACTTCATCATTTAAAGTTTTAAACTTTACACTGTCTGTATATATCTATCCTAAAGGAAACAAAGATCAAGGTAACAGTTTATCACTTTATCTCGATGTTGTAGGCGAGAGAAACAGTTCATTTAAAGTAAAAATCAAGTTTATAATGGAGATTGAAAATCATTTTAGTAAAATGAGAAACATTAAAAGAACTACTGAATATATTTTTAGAGAAGATAGTGCCAGATGGGGTTACAAGTCTTTTATACCATTTTCACAACTTCATGATCCGGAATTAGGATATCTCCTCGATGATACCTTATTAATTAATATTGATATCATTAATGCAACTATTGTTGAGTAACAGTAGTGTGCATTTCAATTGCAAATAAAAAAAAAATCTCATTAAATAATCCAAATTGAATTTTCATTTCTAAAGTTTGCTTCTGATATTTTTTTTACCTCGTCAAACCCCATCTTAAGAAAAATGATTAAATAAATTTTAAGTTTATTTTTTTTACTTTAAACACAACAAATTTGATGGAAGAGGTACCAAAACAACCAAAAGTTCCACCTACAGTTGATTTATCAATATATAATGGTAACAAAAGATATCTACTATTGTTTCTAGCTGAGATTCAAATGTTAATGATATCAGGTATAGTATTTGGTTGGGAACCTCTACAAGATGCAATGATTCAACAAAATGTATTTTTAGATCTTTGTTCAAAAGGTGAAACTGTAGGTATACTCTTCTCTCTTTAGACAAAACCAATTAATCTTTCAAAGTTTTACTAAAACCTTAAACACAGTCATGCAAAGCACAATCGTTGAGACTTAATTTAGTTTATACAATTGGTACATTTACAGCAACTGGATCAGCATTTGTATCAGGATATATATTTGATAAAAAAGGTCCTATATGGACAAATATTATTGCTTTCGTTTTAATGGTTTTAGGATGTATAGTTTGGTATGTGGCTCAATATATCAATGATAATTTATATATATTATCATTTGCACTTATTGGAACCGGTGGTCCTGCATGTCAAGTTAGTTTATTACATATAGCGTATGTTTAGTAATGATATATCAACTTTGAAGGAAGAAACCTATTTCTAATATTATATCTACAGAAATCTATTCCCAAAAATTCAATCATCAATTTCTAGCTCATTCTCTGGAATGTTTGTTGGATCATCATTTATTTTTAAAGTTTTTAGTATCATTGCCGAGAGATACCATATTGATATACCAGTTATATTTATGTATTATATTGCTATAAATATTCTATTATTTGTACCTACATTCTTTATGATGGATAGTAAACCTTATTTACCAATGGAGGAAATCAATAGGTTACATGCTATCTCAAATGACAATCAATCCATAAACAATCAACATGAACATCAAAATCAAAATCATCAAAATCTCAAAGAGAAATCAGCAATTCAACAAATGTTGTCATGGCAATTCATTCTATTATGTTTGTTTATGTCATTTAATTCATTGCACGAAATATTTTATATTGGTATTGTAAATACTTTATTCACAGGTTGCTATATGTATATTTAACTTTAAATTGTCACCATTTCCAGAAATGAGTATTAATATCCATCTTTTCAAACTCAGACCAATTTTATATAGATTTTTTTAATTATTCATGGTATTGTGGTTTATTTATGGTTCCTATTGTTGGATATATAATGTTAAAGTCAAATATATACTTGAACTCAATTTATGTAATTTCAGCTGGATTCTTATTTGGAATTGTGGCATTAATTCCAGTAACTAAATTACAACCAGTTGGATTCATATTAGTTTCTCTTCAAAATGTATATTTATGGGCCTTCTTCTTTGTATACCTCTCAGAAGTGTATGTATATCTCTTTTTAATTTCCATTTTCAATTACTAATCAATTCTATTTGAAATATATAGATTTGGATACAATAATTATGGCAAATTAATGGGACTTTCATCTATAGTCACTGCCCTAATTGGTTTACTAGAGGTATGTATTATCATAAATATATAATGATAATATTAGTTTTACTTACTCCATTTTTTAATATAGTATTTATTGGTTTATCTTACATTAAATGTATTAACTTTCTTTTGGTTAAATTTGATATTGACTCTATCAAAGATACCTTTGTATTATTTCTCCTACAAACTGTGGAAAACATACAAAAATCCAAAAGATTATCTTCCACTTAATCAAAATGATAATTAAATCATAGTGAATAGACCTTATTGGTCTTACGGAATTCTAATTTAATGTTAAAATAGTATAATTTTATGAGTTTGAGTTTATTACAAAATGAAGAAAAAAGGGGGGAAGGGGATAAGGTTTAGAGATCTTGACAAGTCCAAAGTTGAGTTACAGATTTACCATTTTGTTCACCATCACCAGATACCCAATAGGCACAACCTTGTAAGAACTCGGTTGATTGATTTCCAATACCTAAAAGTGTATCAATATTTTGAATTCCATGATCAAGATGCATGACAATTAAACCACCACCATCATTACCAAAGTATTTTGTATATGGTTCTTGGTGATCACCAGTAATTGCAGTAGCTGGATCAAATGGAATCCAACCGATGGTATCACAATAAAATTCACCTTTAACATGAACTTTCTGTTCAGTTTCTGTACCTGATACTCCATGTCTTCCAAATAACAATCTACTTGGAATACCATGTAGTCTGAAAATAGCACTTGCTAAAATACAAAATCCACCACAATCTGTGGCTCTAGCTTGAATTGAATCTGTTGCTTTTCTTCCTTTAACTTTTAATTTTTCAAAATTAGTTAGTTTCAATTTTGTGTACAAAAGTTACATTCAGATATTTACCATCTTTAGCATAGACGTAGGAGAAGTGAATTTTAATAAATAGAAATACTCTATAACAAAAACAAAGAAGAGATTCAACAGAGCCATCAGACATTAACATTGGATGAAGTTGGTTACTGTCTACCCATTGACGGAAAGAGGTGCTGTTGAAGTCAATGAGAGATGTTGCTTGGAGATGGTAAGCTCGCTCGTGTGGTTGTAGTTGGTTTACAGGTGGAATGAATTCACCAGGTTGAATTTTCTTGAGAGAAAGTGAGAAAAGATCAGCCTCAATTTCATAACATGCTTGAATTTGGTGTTGAGATGGACCATTACCTTTGGCAACTGCTCTAAAGAGTGAATGGTTACCAGCTTGTATGATAGATCCTCCTGCTAGTACTTGATCAGTACCAGATTGTAAGAGTTTAAGGGATGCAGTTCTAATGTTTTGACACTGAATTACAGGTGGAGCATTTGCAACAACACACCATTTCTGAACTCTCATATTTGGCATTTTATAAGTTACTAAAAGCTTGGCTTTTACGGATTTTGAAGGTTTTCTTTCAATCATAAATCTTTGGTCCCACATTTCACGATGTAATTGAAAATTGGTTAAAAGTTTCATTGCGGGTGAATTCACACTGGAGAGTGCAGAAGCACCACCTCCACCATGACTTGTATCGATATCAGAGGCCTCTAGCATTGACCATTGACCCCATTCACCTCTACCTGCATTGGCAATCAATTCACTCTTTGGATTGATACCCAAATGTGGTCCTGGTTTACCAGTTAGATTTGGTTTACCTTTGAATTGGTGTGACATTAGACAAACTTTACCATTCTCTTGCCAAAACAATTCAAATTTACCATTAGTCTTAGCGTCTGCATTGCAAATAGCTGTCAAAGTTTCTGAAATTCCCAAAAATGCATTAGAGGATTTCGACTTCAAAGTGTAGGTTTTATCATCTGCATTCAAACCTAAAATCCAAACTGAAGGTGCTGAAGGTCCACCATCTGCAACCACTAAATTTCCAATTATATTTTAGTTAATTCACATACACCATCCTATTGATCAAAATCTCAAAGAACAACATACATTTACCAGACACTACAGATAAATACCAATCTGGTGAACCATCTCTATTTTTTAAACCTTTTTTACTTCTAAGTCTAACTTCTAGACCATCTTTTAACTCAAATGGTGGATTTGTCATTATGTGAAAAATTACAATTATCTAAACGCCAATCAATGACTATTGAAAATAAAAAGTGGGAAAAGAAGAAGTCTGTAGATTTTTTATTGAAAATGTAAAAAAAATTGCTTAGATATTTAGGAATTAAATTAATTACTGGTTTGTTGACTAATAGTAGTTGTGGATGTAGTTGGTTGTGGTTGTAATGGTCTTGGTGGTTCATCATTTTCATCATTAGAGCTTTTTCTCTTTGAAAGATAGCATTTATTGGAGAAATGAATGAACTTTTGCAGTCTTTTGTAGAGGCTTTATTGTGATTTCAAATAGTATTAGTGGTAATGAAAATAATGAAGTCAATGATTATCAATATCTGTTCCTGATCTCATAGATTTCCGTTATGAAACTGATGCTCTTACAAAACAAGAATCTTGTTGAATTTGATGGTGTAATTGATTCTTAACAATAATATCTCTCATAAAATTTTTATCATCTATTATTAATGTTTGTTATTTAATCGTTAATTGTTATTATTAGTTTATTCAATTGTTATAAAAACAATGTTAAAAACTAATTCTTAAAACATTTACATTTCAGAAATCTAATTATCAAATGATTTTTTAGTTTTTGGAAGATTTTTAATCAAATTTATCAGATCGGTAATTAAAATAAAATATCTGATTTCGTATCTCATAATGTACATCCTTTTAAAAAAATAAATAAAATGAATTGAAATTTTAGATCTGTTTTATTTTTTAAAATTTTTTTTATCATTATTCTTTATTTTATTTTAAAATTAATTATAATATAATAATGCGTATCTATATAAACACTCGTAATTATTTATTACTATTGGTGTTAATGGTAATAAGTAATAGTAATTATAGAGTGGAATGCAGTATATGGCCAATAACATATACATCACAGATTGCAATAGATTCGCCAGGATCAGTACAGGTACCTCCTGGAACATGGTCAAACCAGTCACCTGGAAATGGTAGATCTTTTATACAGGTTGACGCAAATTTAACAGTACCAAATCCAGATACAGTAGATTTAGTCAATCATCAGGCTAGTGTTGATATCATTATTCTAAAGAATTCTGAATCCTCTAGTTTAGGTACACCTGTAGCTTCTTCTTCAGTTTTATGTTGTTCACAAACACTAATTCAACAAGGTAAATGTACTAATTTAGGTTCTGCCATTCTAAGAAATGCAAATTACACGATGACTGAATATGACGACTACATAGATGTGCATGCACAAGTTGGAAATGTTCAAACACATCATATAGTTTTAACTAAAATCTCATCTATACATCCAGTTGTAAATGTACCACTTGTAAGTTTGTTCTCCCTTCCTCTTCCTCCTTTTAAACATTTAATATTACTTAAAACTTTAGATTTTAATGCATATATTATATACAATATAAATATAGATGTTTAATGTAACAGAGAAAGGACTTTACAATGTAATTGCAATTAGTTGTTGGAAGTATGTATCACCACAATCAAGTACTGAGATTTCAATTAGTGGTACACTTACTTTTATGAACCCATTTGGTTATCTATCTGCTAATTTGTTCCCAACTCTATATGTATGTTTTTTTTTATGTTTTTAAGAATTTATGTTAGAATAAGGACTGTATTAACAAATTAGGGTTTATAATAGTCAAATTTAGTAATTTCACTTTTATATGTATTATTGGGTGTTTTGTGGCTAATTTATTGCTATAAATATAAGAACACACTATTATACATTCACTATTGGATTGCACTTTCTATAGTATTGGGATTCTTGGAGTCTATTGTAGACTATGGTACACTTAGCAAATGGAATAAAATTGGTGAGTTTTCAGTTACAGGTTTGGTATTTACAACACTGATTGGAACATTAAAAAGAGCATTTGGAAGATCACTAGTACTTTTAGTTGCCATGGGATATTCAATTGTAGTACCAACCATATCCAAAGCAAACAAAATCAAAGTTATAGGATTGACAGTTTTATATTTTGTCACTAGAGGTATTCAATATTTTATTGAAAACTATCCTACACCCTCCAATGCCGCTGAGATTTCCTACATATTCTTAACACTACCAGTATCCATATTGGATGCCTGTTTCTATTGGTTAATTTTCCTCTCATTTATGAGTACAATGGAAACCCTTAAAAACAATAACCAATCCATCAAATTACAAATGTATAAAAACTTTTTATACATTTTAGTTTACTATGCTGTTATTGTTGTCATTTTAGTTATCATTCAAATGTAAGTTTTAAATATATATCTATAAACCTAATTCACCAATTCTAATATATTTTTAAATGGATAATAGGATAATGAATTGGGCTTGTACAATAGATACTATTGCAACTGCTACATGGGTATTTGAAATTGTTTGGGATTATACCTACTTTAGTATTCTTTTGGCAATTTGTAAGATTTGGAGACCATCTGAAAACAACCAAAAATATGCATACAGCGAAATTAACCTAAATGATGGTGATATGGTCATTCATTCTATTGGTGATGATGATGATAATGGTCAAATTGAATCCATTGATGATAATATCATTTCAATGACACCAAATGAAGAAAGGGAACAAAACAAAAATGGTAATGTATACATTTGATAAAAAAAAAAAAACAATACGTATATATAATTGTTATTAACTCATTGGATTTCTTCCTTAATATCTAGAAATTCTAAATTCATTTTTCAAATTGTAAGATAAAATTTTCAAATCGAATAACTTAGATATATATACATATTTTTCAATAAAGTATGAAAACCATACTTCTTTTTAGATATTTTAGAAACTGATTTCTGCAGATTCCATTCAGATTTTTGATTTTTTTTTTTTTAAATCATTTATACAAAAGCAAGTGAAAATATCACAAATGAGTTTAGACTATACGCTCTATAAAGATGTCAAAGAGTAATAATAGTAATAATAACAGTAATAGTATTATATTATTCAACTCAAAAATTGTAACTGGTCCTGATAAAGGTTTACTCATTTTTACATATATATTAATATTGGTTCCTTCAATATTATTTTCTACTGAAATGTATGAACTCTTCAATATATTGATTTATAAATTGGATTGTATTAACTTTAATTCCTTAACTATAGAGTACCAATACAAATTTCAATATCAATAGCACCAGTAATCATATTTTATTATATTTTAGGAATTATATTAGTAACATTAACGTTATGTTCATTTACAGATCCTGGTATTATTCCAAGATCACCTCCATTGAATTCCACAAGTAAATTTATAAATTCACAAGGAAATTATGGTGATGAATTTCGTCACCAATCGAAAAATCAAATGAAAGTTTCACCTTCATCTATAGCGTTATTGTCAAGTAGTCAATCTACAGATCAATTAGATTTAATATCAACAACTGCTTCGAGAAATAATAGTAGTATAAATAATAACGGTATTACTGCTATTGATATTGAAGATAGTTGTGATGAGGATAACAGTAATACAAGTACATCAGATGACACAACCAATCTCTCTATATCACCAAGTTCATCTATGCAATTTAACGAACAACAAAAACCAAACAAAACCGTAATTGTAAATAATATACCAGTAATTATAAAATATTGTCGTAAATATCTTTAACCCCACACACCACACTTTCACACCCCACTTTTAAAAAAAACCCATCATGTATTAACTTATTACTTTGACTCCCCAGGAACATGTAAATTCTATAGATCACCTAGAGTATCTCATTGTGCAACATGTAATAATTGTGTAGCTAGATTTGATCATCATTGTGGGTGGTTAGGGAATTGTATAGGTGAAAGAAACTATAGATATTTTATAGTATTTCTATACTCAGCATCATTGAATACAATGTTTTTATTTTCAATGTCGATTTATCATTTGGTTTTAATAGTAAATAACTCCAAACCTTCAGATTCCACTTCATTTTCATCTTCATCTTCATCTTCATCTACATCTATATCTTCATCTTCCAATTCAATGGAAGGACCTAATGCATTAGATTTTATATTTAAAAGTACAAGAGGAATAGTACTATCGGCACTAGCATGTCTATGCGTTTTAATCTCCATTGGGTTACTTCTTCTAACTGTTTACCACACTAAATTAATTCTAAAGAATATGACAACACATGAAGATATCTATTATTCCAATTTCATAGACTCCACTTCTTCGGAACAACACAAAAGTAGTGATAATAGTGGTGAAAATAACAATAACAATAATAATAATAATAATAATGATAATACCACAGCACAACCACACACACCACTACATCCATACAATAGGGGTAAAATGAAAAATGTGGTTGAGATATTTTTCAAACCAACTTTTTCTTTTCTCAACTTTTTGCCATCAACCCTCATTCATCACAACCTAATTAAGAATTGATTATTAGACAGGTAAAAACATTCATCTGCCCCAGCCAATTGGGTTTGCTTTTGTACATAAATTTAAAAAAAATTTTTGTGAAATAAAAAAAATTTGAAAGAGAGTTAGATTATCGTTGTTGGTTCAATCTATCATTTACAGATGAAGCATTTTTATGATTTGATTTATTTATTGGGCTTTTTAGTTTGCCAAACTCTTCATCATCTCTACTAAAAAAAAAACTTATATTTATAAAATATTCATAAGAATCTAAATATAACTGTGGGATTTTTGTGATATAGTGGAGATAAAATCTCATTGGTAGTCATTGTGTGAAATAATTTTAAATTTCTAATTATTTTTTTTTTTTTTACAAACACTGATACAAGGTATAGATTTATCACCATCTCATTACCTCCAATTCCCTCTTTTTTATGTCACGTACACCTTTATACAATCTAAAAACACTTATCCAAAAAAGATAAGAAAAAAAAAAAAAAAAAAAAAAATCAAAACTCAATTTCATTTCTAAAAATATTTATATAAATTAAATTTAATTAATTTAATTTAATAGTTTTTCACATTTTTCCACTACACTAAAGACAACTTTTAAAAAAAAAAAAAAACAAGATATCAAGCTCTCAATATACAATTATAAATTATATACATGTATAGATATTTCACAATTAAAATTTTACTATAAAAATAGTTGTTGAAATTTCCTCAAATTCATTGCCATTGAGAGAGTGTGTGGAAATTCAAACACAACAATAGTATTATTAAAAATTTTTTATATACCACACACCACTGTTCACCTACCCCCCAATCGACAGAATTATTATTATAAAAACTTTATATTCACATAAAAACCTAAACACTCAAGTAATTTCAAATAAAACCAAACATATATAGGAGATAGAGATATAGAGATAGAGAGAGTAAACAAACAGGACAGAGGACAAATAGAAGACGAATGCTCTATTTGGAAATTTTAAAGAAGCTAAGTACGGCTGTTTGGCTATTTGATATAGAGAATAAACAATTAGTTTGGGGTAACCCAGCAGCAGCACAATTATGGGATGCATCATCGATAGAACAACTATTGATGAGAGATTTCTCATCTGACATGTCACTAGCAACAGAGATTCGACTTAAAGGCTACCTGGAGGAGTTCAAATTGGGTCTTTCAAAGATCCAAAATTGGACATTTTACCCAAATGGAAAGGGACCTTTACCTGTAATAATTAAATCCAGTGGAATTATGGTCAGCCTTCAAGAGACTATTGAATTGGGTCTGAAGGAAGTCAGTTCGAGATTCTATACACTGGGTATCGAACCACCACAGGAGAGAATGCTCATGATGGTTGAAGCATTTTCTGATCAGAAAGGTTTTGAGTCAGAGAAAAACAAAGATTTACTACGTTCCATTGAGGCACTTAGACACACACCTGTAATGATATCCTATTTTGATGCATCGGATAGCAGTGGAAATATTCTCATTCAAAATCCTTCAAGTCTTGAAGTTTTTGGAAACAGTATACATTTTAAGGATATGTTTGTGTATCCGCAGGAATCGGAATTTGTCTATAATAGATTGGTTCACGAAGAGAATGGCGGTGTCTACCGAGGTGATCTCTTAATGAAGACACTCAATGGTAACCAATGGCATCGTATTGATGCAAGACTCTCGAGAGACCCTGTAACAGGAAACAAAGGTATAGTTATAAGTCATTCTAATATTCATGAACTTCGAATTTATCAAGAGATTTTGGAAGAGAATGAAAAACGTCTTCAAGAAGCACAAGAGATTGCAAATTTGGGAAGTTGGGAATGGGATCTTATTGAAAAGAGCACTAAGGTCTCTAAACAGCTTTTTAGAATCTTTGGTATAGATCCACATGAAATTGATGTTGGTATGAATTTTCCAGAGTTAGTTAAAGATTTAGAGGCTGTTGATATATTACCTTTGATATTTAAAGCCATTGAATCAAAATCAAGTTTTGAATTCTCTCATAGAATTAAAAGAAAGAACGATGACAGTTTTAGAATTTTACATGTAAAGTCAGTATAGCTACTAGATTTGGAAATTTATTTGAATTTTATATTAATATAAAATTAAATTTGCAACAGGGGAGAGGTATTATTGAATAATGAATCATTACCAATTCGAGTTTTGGGTATTTCACATGATATCACAGATATTCAAATGGCAAGAGAAAAGATTGAAGAGGAGAGTAAATTTGTAGAGGCTCTGATTGGTTGTTTAAAAGCTGGTATTGTAGCTTGTAATAGTAAAGGTGATTTAACACATTTTAATAAGGCAGCTCAATCACTTCACGGATTAGAACTGTCTGAGAAAACCAATAGAGTTGATTTATTTAGTAAAATATTGACTTGTTATAAGAAGGATCCAGTGATGTCTGCTGAAGATTTAGAAATTACAAAACTGAATCTCGAAGAGGGTAAAGAAGAGGAAGATAACGAAGTGAAATCTAATATACCTATACTAAGAGCTCTAAGAGGTGAAACTATAATAGATGATGAGATTAGCATTACTCCATATGGCTCACCTGAGAATCAAGAGCATGTGGTGTTGGCAAGTGGACAGGAAATTGTAACTAAAGATGGTAAAAGTGTTGGAGCTGTTATAGTACTACATGATATAACTGAGAGAAAACATGTTGAAGAAGAACTTAGAAAAGCTACTGAAACAGCTCAACATGCCAATCAGATAAAATCAGAGTTTCTTGCAAACATTTCACATGAGATTCTGTCACCTATGAACAGTATCTTAGGTCTAGTTGCATTGTGTCTTGATAACCATCTACCAAAGAATATTAAAGATAATCTAGAAGATGTATTTGACTCTTCACAGAATCTATTGATTCTACTTCAACAGATACTGGATTTCAATAACTTGGAATCCCATCGTCTCATATTTAAACCCAACCAATTCAAACTACGAACTACATTATATTCAATTCTTCAGTTATTCTATCGTAGAATAATTGAAAAGAAAGTGAATGTCACTTGTAATATAGATCCACAAGTACCCGATGACCTCTTTGGTGAAGAATCTCGACTCAAACAGATACTGCTAAATCTCATTGATAACAGTATTAAATTTTCGTCACCCCTCAACCCCTCGAATTTTGTAAATATAACTGTAAAACTATTGAGCAAATCAGAGAATCAGAAGCTTATTGCTTCACTCCCATCTCCAAGTTTGCATCAAACCCACTCGAGATCGAATAGTTTTGATCAACATTACCAAAAACTTCCAGATTTGACTTATGACTCGGACCAGAGTGATAGTGGTAGTGTATCAAGTCATGATGAGGGCTCTCAGATTACCATTCAGTTCTCTATTCAGGATAACGGTATTGGTGTACCATCTGACAAACATAAATACATTTTTGATAATTTCTTCCAAGTTGATGGTAGTTACACTAGAACTCGTGGTGGTATTGGACTGGGTTTATCTATATCTTATATGCTAGCTCAAAGATTTGGAGGTAATATGTGGTTTGAATCTGAGAATAACAAAGGTTCTACATTTCATTTTACCATTAATATCAAGAAATTACCTCCCATGGATTCTGATCCAACTAATGGTATACAAACATTTTCAATTAACCCTCATAGTCCAAGTCATACTATACATACAAGTAGTCCATTTACACCAAGACCCTCAAGTGCAACTGCAGCTTTACACAGCTCAAACAGTACTAATGAGTTAATTCTCATTAAACAGAAACTTCAAGGTATAGCCTATCCAACTGAACTTGTAAATAGAATATCATCCATATGTAATCCAAAGTCGATTACAAGTTCAACACCACCAACACCTACAACTGGTACCACACCTACTCTACCTTCTTTTACATGTTTCCCAATACCACCCATTAGCAGTGTAAAATACCAGAGTAATAGTAAACTAAATAGTTCCTCATTACCTGTACCACAATCTCAAAGTGCACCAGCATCAAATTTAAGTTCACCTAAGGCTGATAAATTCTTGAATCCAAATCAATCCAAGAGTGTTTTATCATCACCAAAATCATTTATAAATTCACCTATTTTATTCTCATTGAATCCAAATTTCCCATATCCCAATACCAGTAATAACAAAGCTCAAAAAAGTAATTATAATAATAATAACAATAATAATAATAACAATAGTTCATCAAATTTATTTAATCATCATCATCATCACCATCACCACCATCATCATCAATCACAACAACATCAAAATATATCTCAACAACAACAACAACAACATGAAGAAATATCACCTTCAATACTAGTAAGTCAGTCTATGAGCAATATGATTATTAATAATTCAACTGGAAATAATAGTCTTATTAGTAGTAGTTATGGTGGAGGTGGTGGAATTCAAAATAGAAAATCACCTAATATCACTATAAATGTAAATAATATAAAGAATAACAATTCACTTCCTTACCTGAATTTGCAATCATTGCAACAGGAACCACAACAGATATCAAAAGAGATTTTATCTCCAAAGAATTCACCAACTAGTGATATTACACAACATCAACATCACCAACAACAACAACAACTTTTACATTTACAATCACCAATTTCAACATCGAGATCTATTACTACACAACAATCGATATCACCATTGCTATCTAATTATAAGACTTCAAGTACTAGTGGGAAGTTAATGGTATCACCTGATATGAGTAAATCTACAAGTCAACATACAGCAGGAGGACACTTCCAACCATTGGCAGCTGTTTCTAATAATCAAAAAGTACTGGTTGCCGAAGATAATCTATTGAATCAAAAGTTGATTAAAACTCTTCTTTGTAAGAGAGGTTTTGAAGTTTATATTGCTAATGATGGTAAAGAGGCTTTGAAGATTTATGAAGATAATATTGATAGTCCTTCACCATTTGATTGTATTTTAATGGATATTCAAATGCCAGTTCTCAATGGTCTCGAAGCAACATCTGCTATTAGAAATAGAGAAAAGAGAGAAGGTGGACATACTCCTATCATTGCTGTGACTGCTCATGCCATGAAGGGTGATAAAGAAAAGTTCTTGGAAGCTGGTGTGGATGATTATGTTACTAAACCAATTAATCCTAAACTTTTATATGAGGTAATTGATACACAAGTAACCTTATTAAAAGCATCTAAATAAAACAAACACACTCAACCACCAACCACACTTTATTTAATATTAAAATTATTTATATATTTATTTTGTTTTTTTTATTATTATTATTTGTTTTAACAGAATTGGAATTATAATTGAATTTTAAGATAGAGAGGTCAGTGAGAGAGGTGTCACAAAGAAGTATCAATGAAGATGTACAATGAAATTGAATTTTTTATTAGAATATACATTAGCAAATGTTTGAATTAATATTTAAAATTGTTATTGCCGACACATACACACCACACACATTCCAATGTATAGTCTGTGTTTTTACAAAAATTAAATAAATTCAGCACACCCACACCTAATCTTGTGACATTTTTAAGATTTATTATCCGATTAGATGTACTCTTTTTGAACTTTTAAGGAAAAAATAAAGATCAGTGAAAGGGATAATGGAATTTTAATGTATGTTTACAAATTAAGGGAAAAACTATTTAAATTGATTTAAAATTTTGAATGGTAAGATCATTTATATAAACAACAAATTAAAAGTAATAAAGAAATTAAATTTAAAATGTTAATTAGTATGTTTTAGTTCTATCTCTTCTCTCTCTTTGATATATTAATTTCTTTCTTATAATCAAAATTAGGTTTGTTAGTAAGTTCTCCAAAAATATCTAGAAGTAAAATATCAATTGAAGATCTAAATAGTAGCGATAATCTATTAAGATCTACTGAAAAAGGTAATAGACGAATAGTTATACATCACCAGACTTGGTTTCAACTCGCCAGAAAATGAAATAAAATAAAATAGTTGTTATTTATTTGAAAAGATAATGGAAAATTAAATTTTTGTTTTTTTTGTTTATTTTCATAAATTTGATTAGTTTTTCTCCAAAGTAATTTTTGTTGTTCACATTTACAAACACTGGTGCAGTGTGATATTTTTTTACATTACTATAGTAATTCAGTATTTTGATAAATCAAGAGATGGATCTAATACGTGCATTAGATGTATTATTGATTTCACCAATTGATACTGAAGATCAACAGTTACGAAAAGAAAAGATTGAAGCATGTAGGACTATATCTGACCAGATATGTGCTCCTTCATTAAGAAATACAGCTGACTTTACTAGATTTCTATCATTAGCAATACCTTTACTCCTAAGAGCACATGGAGATAAAGATTTAAATGTTTATTCAGTTGCAGAAGAATCATTAAATAGAACAATTAAAGTACTTTATTATTATTATTCATAAACAATATTGTCTAGTTATTCAACTATTAACATTCTATCTTTTTTAAAATGTACCATTTAGATATTAATATATTCATATCATGAAAGAATTCTATTTGAATTATTTAAAGTATTAAAAGGTAGACAAATACCGACAACCACAATAGCAGGAGGACAAGGTAGCGGAAATATAGCTACAAATGATGGAATGAATCCATCAGCACCTAATACACCTCAACGTGATAATTTGATTAATAATATAACTAATCAACCACCTATACCAACTACAACTTCTACAACATTAAGTGGATCCAATTCAATATTTACACATGCTAATTTAGTTCTCAGCAGAGCATTTCCTTTGAAATCACAAAGAATTGCTCTAATTAAATTTGGTGAGGTTTGTAGTTTTATCAGACCTTCAAAATGCAGAAAATACATTCTCTCTCTAGTTCCACCTATCAACACTCTTCTTCAGATTACAGAAGATGAGTCACTTCAAGAATCAATATCTATATCAATGGAGATGATTAGTAAGGTTCTTATTAGATATCTTACTGAGAGTGAAGCTCATCAACTCATTGAGTTGTTTATGCGAAATCTCTCACAGAAATCAGCAGCTGTTCGTAGATCAGCTTCGTTATCTATAACCTCCATCTGTAGATACTACCCAAAACCTCTCTATGAATACACTATTGAAACTCTATATAATTTTATTCAACCACCTTCTAATAGTACAACTATTCAAGAGTCATCTGAACTTAGTAATTGTAAGACATTAGGTGTACTATTCTCCTACCTACAATTGATTAAACTTTCAGAAGAACAGAGAAAATCTGATCCTAAAATATTGGATTCTTTCTCTATTCAAATTCAGTTTTTTGTACATTTTATTCTAAAGTACATTAAATTACCAAACGAAACAACAACAGCACAGGAAAAGACTTATGATCACAATGTAGTTGGTTTGGCATTGGATCTTCTTCAACAGCTTTTAGTGGCATTTGGTAGCTATGAATACTCTTGGCCTAAATCACTACTTCAAGAGGTTCTATCTCAACTACGTCTACTATGTTTTAATCATCAACCTAACCATAGTGTAAGAGTCTCTTTGAAAGCAGTAATAATCAATTCACTCGCTCAAATTGTTAAATATTTTCCAAAACTTTTTTACAATGAGTTCTATCTTGTTGCTAACCCAAATATAAATATTCAACATCCTCCTATAATCCCTCAGCAATCATCATCTAGTAGTAATAATAATAATAATAATATAAATAGTATAAATTCATCAACTGGTGGATTATCAACATCATTTAATGGACTGTCAGTTGGTGATATAAACTTTAAGTTGTTTAATCACATTACTGGTGAGAATCCATTAAATAGTTCAGCATCTTCTAGTAGTGGTGGTAGTAAAGATCTTCAATCTAGTTCTGCTCATATTACTAGTGAGCCTAGAGAGGAGTTTTTAGAGTATCTAGTGGACCAAGATCCACTATTACGTGGTAACTCTGCACTGTTGATTGGGTGTCTTATTAGAGGTTTCCTAGAGAGTGATCATATAACTAGTAATCAAATATATCCATCTAATGTACCACTTTTACAAGATAATCTATCTATTCCAATGTTACTTGTATATTTATTAAGATCACTATTGGATTCGTCATCGGTTACTGCTAAATTAGCTTGTACAGGTATAGGTGAATGCATTCAAATTCTCTCACAATCACTCTATTCAGAATGGTCACTAATATCTCTTAGACATCTTCTTTGTGTAAGTTCATCAACTTATTGGTTGGTGAAATTGGAAATTCTTGAAACCTTATCTAAAATCGACTACATAGTTATTGAATACCTAGAACAAAATATACAACAAAAATCAATGGTTTTATCAATATATAAACAACAACCAACACAACAACCACAACAACAAGATAGTAATAACAATAACAGTCAAGAAGAAACTGGTGGTGCTATTGCTATATCTATTCAATCTAAAGTCTTAGATTTCCTAATTGAACAATTATCAGATAATGATCATCGTGTAAGAAATAGTGCTGGTGAGGCTTTAGTTAATATTATCCCTAGACTGGTATTTGCAACACCATTGGAAAGACATTCTGTAAAAGGTCTAGCTAATAGAGTTTATCAGTCATTTGATGTGCAAGGTCAAGATAGTGTAATTCTAAGAAAAAAGAGAGTATTTGCAAATTTGTCACATTGTGTTGGAATGTTGGTTAATCAACTTAGTAACCCTCACCCAGATGACAAGATTCGTGGTTGTTATCATGCACTGAATCTATTAGTAAAGGTTTATTCATTTCCTATAGATACACCAGAGCATACCAGACTACTTTCATCATCATTAGCTAATCCAATGCTTGCATTCCTCGGTGATATCTTACCATTAGCTTTAGATAGAGTTGGTCTGTCTTGGGTTGCCAATGACTTTGATTTGCATATTGATATCATTGAGATATTAGGTTACCTATCAAGAGGTGCTGAAAATGTACTCGGAAACTATTGCCATAATGTACTTAGACACATTGTAAGAATTATCAATATTTCTACAAATATCATTCAATTCCGACCTACACCTCCATTAAAAGAGGTTAAAACATCGTCTTCTACCTCCTTGGTAGGATCACCAATAAGTAAAAGTGGTGGTATTTCATCAGTAAATGGAATATCAGTTAGTGGAGGTATTGGATCATCGTCAAGTTCCAGTACGAATATCACCAGTAGCAGTAGTGGTTCATCTCATTTAGGTGCATTTACTCACTCTATTCACTATATAAAACTGTATGCAAAATTGTTGGCAACACGTACCAATAGCATAACCACATTTGGTCCAGATAAGTTTAGTCAATTACGTAAAGTTTGTTTTGAAACTCTAGCTGTAATGTTAAAATGTGCATCCAAATCAGTTATTCCACATTGCGATGAATTGATTAGTTATATGACCTTACATTTTGAACAGGAACCAAATAGTGTTATTAAATGTCTACAAGAACTCTTTTTAATCTCCATGAAACCTACACCCGTGGTATCTCTCAGTGGACTATCAAGTAGTAACGCAATGAAATCTGGTATTAACACCAGCAGTGGTAATCTTAAATCCCAACTTGTAAATTTAGAACCACGATCTATAGAGCAACAAACTTCAAATTCCAACCCACACGATGACCAATTCCTCAACCAGAAATCAGTGTACTCTGGTTTCTTGACTATATCAAATCCACAACTGAAGCAGTGGTATCAGTACCTTGGTAGACCAAGTAGTTTAGATATCACCAATTCCTTCTCATGTCAGGAAATCAATAGAGTTGTACAAAATAGTGAAGATAAGAGATCACTTTTCAAGCAATTTGAACCTCTAATGGTTAGTTCAATGCTAGAGTACCAAACTACACATTCACTAGAACTGAAACAATCTGTTTTGTTGATGCTCTCCAAATTTACAAAATTTGGTCTAGATTTGACATTATTTGATAAAGATCAGACATTCCCTAGCTATCTATTTGAAGAGTTAAAAGAAACACAGTCACTCCTAAACCAACCATCTCAACTGCTATCTTATAGTTACGACTTTTTTGGATCACTATTCATCTACAGAAGATTGTTTTCTGATAACATTCATCTGGATGATTTAGTTAATATATTCCCATTAAAAGACTCTGGAAATAGTTTTTCACCATCTTATTCCAATGTGGTAATCATTGAAAACAGTCATTCCTTTATACGATATCTTTTTGAGGCCAATGACAAGTATCCAGAGACCGAGTTCAGAGATAGTTTCCTCAGTTTTCTATTAAATAATCTACAGTTTAGTCAGACTGTAGATGCACTTATTCTTCTATTGGATTGGATAAAGACTAATAATGCATTGTATAGTAAATACAGTCAACAAATTGCCAACAAATTCTATCAATGCTTGTCAATGGGTGACTCACCATTCTTTATCATTAATACCATTGAAGATCTAGAGAAACTCTATACTCTAACTGATCGTCTACATCCCCAATCTATTTTAGCTACAAGATGGGCTGATGCATTACTCTCAGCATCACCAGAATTTATTCGTAATCCACCATTAACTAAACAAGACCCTCTACAGAGAAAAACTAGAGTACTCCAACTGAGAGAATCTCTATTGGAGGCATATGATCTTAGATGGTTACCAACACTTTTGGTACTCATTAGAAGTGGTTGTAAAATACCAGAAGAAGCTAGAATATCAGCAGCTAGACAATCACTATTTCTATCCTATCACGACAATAAGAGTAACCCATCTCCATCTGCCAATATTATATCTCAACTTTTAATTAAAATGATTAGAAATGCCATTCAGATATTCACTACCTATAAACCTAGAGATCCACTATTTGTCAGTCTAATCAACCATCTACTGTACTATAGCTGTCTATTTTTTAATAAGACATTGTCAACTCAGTACCACAGTATCAATAATAGCATGAATAGTAGTCTATCACATCCACTTACTATTTCACCAAGTAACAATAGTAATAGTAGTGGTTATAAAATACCATTGTTTTTAGATTCGTTACACAAGGTAGTGGATTCAGCTAACTTTATTGAAATTAGTAAATTACTCTTCCAATTTGGTGGAATATCTAGTAGTATACATGCAGGTAGATTCCTCTTACTTTTAACTCCACCTACAGTTGCTATTGGTGCTGGATCATTAAGTAAAAAGCCTGTACTAGATAACGAAATTTGGAGAAGTTACGCAATGTCCACTCACTGGAATCAAACTGGATGTGAACATTTCCTCACTCATCATTGTATATTTCTATTGTATTGTCAAGCATTAATCTGCTGGAAAATACCAATTACAGAGAGTCTATTATCTGAATCTTTTCTGGATAAAGTTGTACTATTAATCAATGAGCCAACTATTAGAAAACTTGTTGACCATATCATTGGTAATTTCCAATCTCTATCTGCTCTGTTAATGTCGCATTTGAAAAAGATTTGTTCTAAAACCTCTTCTAGCTCCTATAATTTGGATCAGAGAAAGAAACAAAAACTGCTTAGACTCTTATCCTACTTGCCTTCGAATCAGGAAACAATGGAATTACTCATTACTAATTTCCTACAAAGTGATGATATATCATTGCAAGTAAGTGGTGAAAGAATTCTAAATCTATCACTGAACCAATTAATTGATAAAAATAGTCAAGAAAAGTCATTTGAAATCATTCAATCACTCTACAAGATATTCATGCAGAATTTCCATAAGTCTACTACCAATCTACAGATTGAATCGTTGTTCCTAAAGTTGATTAAAAATCTATCAAAAGACAATCAACAGATTGATAATATCAAAATCAATGAAATCAAAACGGAAGAGATTACCATTGAAAATCTCATTCAGAGTAGTTCAACCCCTGATGAAGGACCATTAAATATAATACCAATCAAGTATTTCACTGAAATCATTAAAGGACAATATGAGGTTGATTCTGAAAATGCATTTACCAATATTTCTAATCTCTCTCAAATCAGTAGAGAAGCAACTATAGAACTTCTTTCTAGTCCAAAATTAGATGTATCATTACTACCTAGTTTTATCAGTTCCAATCTCTCTGTTGACTATCAGGAATATCTCTCAGAGTATCTTCTAAAGAAAATTGATACTCTTTTGGATCAACAGTCTAGTACATCTACACTACAACACCAATACTCACCTATTAGTGACCAAATTTGGGATGAGCTTAGAGAGGTTTCTAGATCATTGGCTAATTATATTAATAGATTTGGTTCTGCTGAATTCCAAGAGAGTAAATTACTAAGGATTACAACATTAACTTTTATTGAATCCTTTAGAAGATGGAAGCTCGAAGTTATCAATCCCTATGACTTTAAACTGGTTTTAGAACTATCAAGATCTATAATTCTCAAGAGTTCATCAAGTATTTTAATTATCACTGATGATTCAGCTTGGTGTTCGCTGTTATTGTGTCTCTATAAGTTATATTGTCTGTTGATTAGACCACATTTTGGTTATATCCCAGGCCAGAGAGAATTGGAGGAGAATTTCAGTCAGGATCCAACACAGGTATCTTTGACACAATCTAATGAAATGATTAAATTCCTTGTATGTCTGTTGACTAATGCCAATAGTCTTAAACCTACTAAAGGATCTCATATAGGTCAATTACTATTTGATTCGTTTATAAGATCAATTATTCCATTGGCTAACAAGGCATTTGATTTTATATATCCTACTGCTTCGAATAGTGCTGATATGGATGATGAATATGGCGGAGGTATTATTCCAAATCTACCAATATTCTCTGGAATAGTTGCACCTGAACAGAATATGAAAGCATTGGTTAAATTTATCCACTATGTAGATATTAATGATTCTGTTGCATTTGACCAGATTTGGGGAATACTAGAACCTATATTTGTATGTCCTTTGGGTGACGCTGAAATTGGTAGCGATGAGATATCAGAGGAGTCAAAATGTATATCTTTGCAAGGAATGGTTTCCATGATTATAAAAGTGTGTTTTGAATTGACTGGTGTCAATAGTAATGTAAATCTATTAGAGACTTCAACCATTCCAAAGTCAACACATAACCATATTCCCAGAGAAAAAGATCTCCTATTCTTGCATACCAACAGTGGAAAGAAACTAAATGGTCTCCTTTCTATCATCTATGATAGTTTACCACAAAGTGAAGTACCATTGAATAGAAACGACCAACAAAATCCATTTAGTTTTTATACAAACTCTGCTGGTAGTAGTGACTCAATGCCATCAAGTAATGACACTGTTGGTGGTGGATTCTCTTCGTATCACTTTAACATTGAAAGATCCTTTAATAATACCAGTAAATCGTCTTTTGGGTGCTACCAGATTAGTCTTTCCGATTTGAGATTATTTAAACCACCAATGTTTATTGGTATTAACTTTACACCAATTCTAGAGAAACTATTGGATAGTTTTGAAAGTTTCCTCTCCAGTTCAATGTGTCCACCACTACTAAAGAGAGAAATTCTGCGTTCAACTCTTATTCTCTCTGATTTGTTTAATCGTGAACAAACACAATGGATGCTAAGATTATTCAATAGTATTCTACAAGCAGAGGATATTGATGATTTCTTACTGAAGCAGTCATTAATTGTTGGTATTTGTAAGGCATTGGCTGTATTACAACCACCAATACCTATTGCAACAGAGGACCCTAATCATCCAACTATGATTTTTGAAATGCTCAAACAGGCACTAGAACATCCAAATATATCTTTACAATGTTCAGCACTAGACAGTGTCTTGTATCTATTAGAAGCAAAAATCAACAAGTATATTCAAGGACCTCTCCTTCAATACCTATTCAAATGGATACCAATTAAATTAACAATTCAACAGCCAACAACTGCACCTGTAAATTTAACATTAAGAGTTTTGTCAACAATGTTCCTACTGGTTGAACAATACTCTAGAGAAGCTGAAGAAATATCTTTTACCAAAAGGGCTGTTATTACATGCATTCATCTAGGTCAGCAACTATCAACACCTATACCTATTGTCTATGGTGTCTTTAGAGGTCTTGATAGATTACTTGTTTCCTTCTCATTAAGTCACACTCAAAGAGAGCTAATTTCACATTTCTCTGTTAGATCTCTACCTCTAGAGAATCCAATTCGATCAATGTTAGCTTTGGGTCTAATGATTACATGTATTTACACTGGAGATGAAACTGGTATTACCTCACCTCAAGTACAGAAATCAAGCACACCATCCATGTCTAATAGTGGTAATTCTCTTACTGCATTCTCTGGTAGCTCTCCAAATGGTGAATCATCACTCTCCTTTAGTTCTGATTTGGTTTTGGAACAAGAATTAAATGATTCATTTGAAACCCTGGTATATGGAGCAAATCCAAATACTCCAGGACTGAATCCACCAAAACAACGTTATCAACGTATTAATAATATGGAAAAGGTAAAGATGTTATTTGATAAAATCAAGCAAGTCTCTCACTACTCCTATGAAAATATTATCCTATCTGATGTCATACCAGTTATCATTCTAGATTTATTCCCCTCAGTTGATCAAATACTTTCATTTATGTTGGGTGAATTCCTAAAACAATCTAAATCCAATCCAAAATTGATTTGCCAGATTCTAAGCAATGTATTCAATTTACTTTTAGACGTACCAGATGAACAAGTAAAAAAATCCAATCAAAATCTCATCTACTTTTGGATTATAATTTGTTTACAAAACTTTTTCCAAATTCAAAACCAATCTCACTGTCTATGGTGTCTTACATTTTTATTCTTAACCTCATCTCCAAACAAACTATTTAAATATTTGTAAGTTAAACTTTTTGTATAACAGGTAAACATTAGTCATATTAACATTTTATTTATCCCTTTAGAATTCCAGAGTTTTCATCAAAGATTCAATCAAATGAAAAACTATTTTTAATTGTTGCAACTGAATTCTTTTACAACAAAAACCTATCAAATGAAAACAAAAAGATATTTTTGGATTCATTCTCAAAACAAACAGAAGAACCATATTTATCTCTAATGAGAATTTGTCAATTAAATAAATAATTCAAAAATATATATTATTTTTACCTACCTTTCAAGTAAGAAGTAAATACACACAGCTATATATAGGATGAACATCAGTTCTTAATATAAGAATAATTAATTTATTTTTTTAAAGCATTTACAATGGCATCAGTGGTGATACCTAAAGTTTTGGCAACTTGAGCACCTGGAGCACTTAAACCAAATCTATTAATACCAATAACTTTACCGTCGAGACCAACATATTTTGACCAGAAATCTGGTTGAGAAGCTTCAATTGCAAGTCTATTTCTGCAAGATGATGGTAAAACTTGTTCTCTGTATTCAGCGGATTGTCTATCAAATCTTTCAGTTGATGGCATGGAAACAACACGAACACCTGATCCTAATTGTTTGGCTGCTTCAACAGCCAATTGAACCTCACTACCAGTTGCAATGATAATAGTTTCCAAGGCGGTGGTTTCCTTGACTAAGATGTAACCACCCAAAAGGGTACCTTCTCTCTTGGTCTTGGTGTCAACAGCTAAGTATGGGAGATTTTGTCTGGTTAATGCAAGGAGAGTTGGACCACATTTTCTGGTGAAAGCAGCAGCAAAAGCAGCAGCAGTTTCTTCTGGATCGGCTGGTCTGATAACATCGAGATTTGGAATCAAACGAAGAGCTGGAATGGATTCAACTGGTTGATGAGTTGGACCATCTTCACCAACAAAGATGGAATCATGAGTGAAAATATAGACAACTGGTAAACCAACCAAAGCTGCAATTCTGATGGATGGACGTAAGTAATCAGCAAATACCAAAAAGGTAGCACCTGATGGACGGAAAATACCATGATAAGCAATACCATTCAACATGGCACCCATAGCATGTTCACGAATACCAAATTTAATATTTCTACCAGTTAAACAAGATGGAGTAAAATCTCTACCTTCACGAATGTAATTTAAGGTGGAACCATGTAAATCAGCACTACCAGAGACCAACAATGGTAAAGCTTGAGAAACTGGTTGCAATACATCAGAACCAGCTTTTCTGGTGGCAATGACATCCTTGTTGGTGAATTCTGGGATTTTAGCCATCAATTCTTTGGTATCAACTTCGGCGGAGGCAGACTCCAATAATTCAGCCAATTTTGGATTGGCAGTCTTCCATTCAGCATAGAGTGATTTCCATTGGTTGTATTTCTCTAAGAGTTTGGCTTGATGAGATTCAAAGTATTTTCTGGTTTCTTGGGAGACAAAGAATTTCTCTTCTGGTAAACCTAAAGCTTTACGTGCACCATCTACAAATTTAACACCAGCTTCACCATGACCTTTGTTGGTACCAGCAACTTCTGGAATACCTTTGGCAATGATGGTCTTACAGACAATTGCTTGAGCTTTTCCACTCTTACTGTTTCTGGCTTGATCATAAGCCTTTTGAATATCCAAAATATTGTTACCTTGAGCTACAACTTGTACATCAAATTCCAAAGCTTCGAGTCTTTTAACAACATCATCAGATTGGGTTTCAATGGCCATGGCATCAAGAGTTACATCATTGCTATCGTAGAAAACAATTAAGTTATCCAAACGATGGTGACCAGCAAATGAGAGGGCTTCTTGAGAAATACCTTCTTGTAGACAACCATCACCTACCAAAACAACAACCTTTTGGTCGAGGATTTTGTGTTGTTCAGTATTGAATTTACCAGCAGCCATTTTACAACTGGTAGCATAACCAACGGCATTGGCAACACCTTGACCCAATGGACCAGTAGTGGCTTCAACACCTGGAGTCTCATGGAACTCTGGGTGACCTGGAGTTATACTGTGTAATTGTCTAAAGTTTTTAATGTCTTCTAAAGTGATTTTGTAACCACTCAAATGTAACCAAGAATAAAGTAACATTGAACCATGACCTGCAGATAAAATGAAAATATCTCTATTCAACCATTTAGTGTCTTGTGGGTTGTAGTTTAGAGAGTTACCAAATAACACAGCGGCAATCTCTGTGGATCCTAATGGTAAACCTAAATGTCCACTGGCTGCTTTAGCAACAGCATCCATTGATAAACCTCTAGCCTCAGCACAGGCTTTAGTTAGAGCTTCTAAATTTATAGTTGACATAGTTACAAAGAGGTATTTAAATTGCTTTTGGAAAGATAAAATTTGAAGATGAAAAAAAAAATTTTACTAACAATTTGTAGAGGGCAGAAGATATTTTTTTTTCATTCCACACAATAAATTTCATTCAGGAAGAATTCGGTCAGAATGGCAATTTATTTAGGTTTAAAACTTAGTAAATCTAGATTTTAATACCAGAATGCAAAGACAGTTCCGAAATTAATTAAAAATCTCCTCGAATTCTAAAAACTTTAAGAAGATTCCGAATTTAATAAATCGATTTATTAATTTAGTTTTGATTTTAAATTGTTGAAAGCATTAAAAAATATAGAACTCCATACTGATTTACAAAAATTGTAATTTCTAAAGTATAATTCTGTATTTTTGTTAGATATTATCTTCAAATCTACCTCACTGAAGTAGATTTTAATTTGAGTAGTTGTTACCTCTGGTTTAAAATTCAGTGCGGCTTTTTCAATATCACTTATAAAAGCATATCCCAATTGCTGAATGTAATGTTTTTGGTTTCGATAGTCAGTTACATCAAATATACGTAACTTTAGATTAACATTAACTTTCATTTGAGGGATTTCATCGAAATTCAACCATTTGTCATCTGTGAATGTGTATCCTTTACTCATGATATCAGTTCTTCCTAATAAAGTGTTTAGTAATTGTTTGAGGAAAATGAAGAGTATTTCCCTGTCCAATAGTGGTCTGTCAACCAGTTCTGACATTTTCAGAGCTAATAATGGATTATCTGGTTGCTTTGGTATATTATTGGTTAAAAATGGAATCAAGTTATCTTCAATCGTGATGAAGGCATGTGTTGGTAGTAATTCATCTTTTGGTGGCCGAATTAGTTTCCACAATACAGGAAAAGTTCTTACTAACTTATTCTCTATTCCATAGAAAGAAAACTGTTTTAAATTATAAATTTCTCTATATGCCAACTCCAATAGCTCTTTATAATATGGATCCTTTATAAATGACCACTTATCAGCTCTATGTATATTATTCAGTTGGATGGCCCTAACAACAATTTGTTTCATCTGATTAAGACCAATTTTGATACCTTTGTGTATCAGAAATTGAATACATTCTTCATTGTCTAGTTTTAATTTGGGGTTCAACAAAATATCGTTGGCTATACACTTGTTAAATAGGTTTGGATGATTGTAATAGAAATACTTTAAACTTTTAATATTATAAAGTTTTTCTACTCCCACATTTAAATATTCGATACCATCTAGAATTCCACTGTTTTCTAAAATCTCCAATTGATTATTACTAATGTTATATAGGTCTATACAGTGATATAGTTTATCAGGTCTAACTTGTTGTAAAATGAATTCGGTTATTGGTTTGAGTGTTCTAGGTAGAGTACTGAACTGGTCTGATATTTGTTTTATAACATCCCATTGTTTGGTTTTTACAAAGTGTAGGAGATAAGGGATATCCAAACATATATCTGGGTTTAATCCACTCTTTAGAACAATATCAATGGCATGTTTAGGATCCCGATTACATGTCAAAGGTGGAAGCAATAACTTGACTTTTAGTTCACCACCTTTATTGCACTTTAATATCAGAGTGCTCGTATCGGATTGATAGTTGATATTTGGGTTATCTGGCGTCAATTGTTTTTCTAGAAGATATTCTAAAACTTCAATTGAGCCACAAAAATTTACATTGCTGGAATACTGGCTATCTATCATTTCAACATTTTCCAAAATCAGTTCGGTTATAGTGTGGTCTGCCAGTTTCATTACAATTCTTAACTGTCCAAATGTAATAATATCAAACAACTTAGTATTGGTTTTCAAGAGATGTTTAAGAACTGGTAATTGTAATGAACCAACTGTTATACAGTAGTGTAGCAATGAGTGGTAATTAATTGGTATTTCATATTGTTCAAGTACTAATAGATAATCTAGAGAATCTATGGTACCAAGAGACTGTTTTGAGAAACAAAAGAGATTACTTACACTTTCCTTTTGTATAAAGTCATAGAATCTCTTGCATAGGTATTGGAAATTCTCTAAATTTTTACACTTAAAGCAACTTACCAGGTTAAAGTAAAAATTCTCTTCTACTTCCAGTATGTTGAAGTTAAACATTTTATAACCCATAACACATTGTAGCATTTCATTACTACCATTCATGCATAATGATTTAAAATGTGCTGTTCTCATTTCAATCACCGGAACTGAGTCGATATCGTTGTACAAAAGAATTAACTTCTCCATTAGGAATTGGAAGCTTTTCAATTTGTAGTGGTATATTGACTTGAATATTCCAAATATCAGACTATCTTCTCTGAATAGAGAGGGCTGTTTTTTGTAGAAATAATCTAGGATCTCTATATTTTCATTTGATATTGCTATTTCTAAGCTTAGATCAATTTGAAATTCTTCAGAGCATTCTTGTACCCAAGTTTTAAAAACACTTGGATTTTTTGAAACGCATTCAGATAGAGACTCTTTAAATTGACTTGAATCACAATCAAAATGGCCGCTGTTTACAAGATACCACATAATATCAGGAAATTGTGATGCGCCTGTAAAGTTTCTTGGTAAAACATGATGTTTTTCCATTAGATATCTGAGGATATCAAAATGACCATTTCTCAAAATTTCATTGAATATCTTTTCTTGTAGAATTGGTGTATTCAAATTGAATACAGGCAAGAACAAACAAAACTTTTTTAAATCACCAACAGTAGCACTGTTGATTAGTGATTCGTTTGTGAAGTGAAATTTTTGAGAGTAAAGGAATTCTACAATTGAGTAGTTTCCATTCCCTAAGCAAGCATTATCTAACAACACTTGAGGAGGTGTTTGGTATCGATAATGTCTTTCAGTTTGCTTAAATAGGCCAGAGTGTCTATCATAAATTCTCCTAAAGAGATTATGATCATTACACTTTTTTACAATTATCAAAATGGCCTCATAACATAATTTGAAGCCTTTTTGATTCTCTATTTTATCCACTAGTAAATGAAAATATCCATTATTACTGATCCACTTAGAAGTCATCATCTTATCAGACCATTGATAGTAAGGAGACAAGCTTTTGTCTGATACAAAATCTTGACTTACTATATTATGACGAAGAAAGGTATATATTTTCGCTCTTAAAAATACATTTCTAAACACTCTAAAAAATAGTTGATCAGTTGATGATATCTCCATTTTGGTGTGCCAAAATAATAAAAATTTTTAGTAAAATTATATAAACTAGTAGTTTATATCATTCCTAGATATTTCTATTATTACAAAACAATGAAACTCAATTTCTATTTATAATAAGATGTTTGGTTTAATGTGAAAAACGTAACCCCATTGGACAATTTCAATAAAAATTGATAATTAATCGGAACAAATAATTTATAAATTAGATTAGATTACTATATTATAATATTAAATACTAAGAATAATAATTCTTTGCAATTAATTGTTTAATTTCTTCGTATGCCATTAGAGTAATGGAAGAATTTGGAATTACTTTGAGAGTATTTGGAATCAAACCTCTATAGAAACCAGCAATACCCTCACTTTTGAAAATCTTTTTGGCAGTGTCTATGGTGCCATTATAGATACGTGTTTTGTTGTCTTTTGGTATATTTCTTTCATCTTGTAAACGTGTTTTAATTAATTGGAATGGATATAAAATGGAACTAGCCAACAATTTAGAAATACTACTAGCTACAAATATCTCATATTGAGAATTCAGAGTATTTCCATTGTTTCTAAAATAAAATTTAATCTCATCGTAAACTGACATTTGTATACCACCATGTAAAGTCAACCATAATCCTGGTACCACTCCTTTATACAATCCTTTAAATCCCTCGTTTTTAACAGTCTTTGACACACCATCTACAATTTATAAATTGAATATTCATAAAGTTAGCTAAAGACATTCCTCTATTAATCAATAAAATATCATTCTTAGATAAATACCAAAAAATCCTGTATAATAGGCATTTGAACCTTTAGCTTGAAGTTGCATTCTAGTTTTAATCAAAAATATAGGATTGGTAAAGAATACCTGTGTGATACCAGCTGACAATGCACACATGAAATTCTGTTGAAGTGATAAATGTTCATTCTCTTTCATTGATTGCTTTTGTTTTAGTATATTTTTATAAGTTTCATAACTGTACATGTAAACACCCCATGCAACACCATTTGCTACAATAGTTGGTCCGATACCCCTCCAAAACTGAGAAACACCCTCATTTTTTAAGATACCTCTTACAGTAGGTATCAATTTAGGTCTCTGATATTTACTGTCGGATGGTCCTGATCCTAAACCGAACCCTGAACCTTGTAATCTAATCTTTAATAAATCAAATGGTTGTAATATTAAAATTGCAACAGTGCTTCCAAGTGCTGCTGAAATACCATCAACGTCTTAAAAAACACCTATGTTAATAGTTTATACATTTGCGTTAACATTTCAAAGTATTCTTACATGGTGGTAATTTAATTATAGAATTTTGTTGTTGTTGTTGATTGCTCATATTTTTAAAATGAAATTAAAGATCTTTAACATGCACAGAAAGGGGGAAATTTCTAATGTTCACATTTTAAATTTTTTACAAAAATAATGATTACTTGTGTGAGAGGTGTTTGAAGAAACTATTATATTTATTATTTTTAATCTTGATCCTCATCATTAGTTCTAGATTTTTTATCTAGATTCTTTTGGTAAGATCTATCTTGTTTGTTTTTATCACGTCTTGATTGTTCTTTAGATTTCAGTTTTTCAGAGGTAACCTTTCTTCTACGTAATTTAGATTGAGCCTTTAATTTGGCTTTCTTTTCCTCTGGTGTCAAAATACGTTCTTTCTTATCATCAGAAGAAGATTGTTGTCTTCTCATGAGGAAATCGTAGGTTTCTTGGTTGGCTTCGAAATTGTATTCGTTCTTCATTCTTCTGAATTGACGAGCTCTCTCGTAACCTTGAGCTGATCTGAGAACTTTTTGATCATACTCTCTCTGTTGATTCTTTTGAATCCACAATTGTAAACGTAGTTTCTTTTGTTCCTCTGTTAGATTGTGACGGTTATTCATTTGATCTTTTGGTGTTTTAATCTGATAGTTATCAATGAGTTTTTGTCTCTGTTCTGGTGTGCATTGTGAAAGCTTAGAGATTACAAATTTACTAGTTTGGAATTTCTCAGCCAACTGTTTTTGAGTGTGAGTTGGACGAAGTTTTTTAACTTCCTCTATTTGTTCTGGAGTAAGTGTATGTGTAAATTGTTTCTTTGTTACTGGTGTTGGTTGAAATGGTTTATCTACTGATGTATGTTTAATAGATACATTTCCATTACCTAATCTCTGAACTCCACTAAAAGTAATCTGCTGATTTAATCCCAATGTTGAAAATATTTTACTTGGGTCTGATACTGTAGTAACTTTTATCTCTGCTGTTGCAATATTACTATAACATCTAACATATTTTAATGCATTTAAAATTCTAACAGATTTTATCATTTTCTGTGGTGTTGGCTATAAAAAAAAAAAAAAAAAAAAATAAATAATAATATAATCGATTTGAAATTAAATTAATAATATCTTCAAATTTATTATAAGAACAATATTATAATATAACATTTTAACCCAGAATTGAAAAGAAAATATTCTATTTCTAAAATTCCATATTTCAAAAATAATCTTTTTTCAATAATAAATCTTTGAAGAAATCATCCTATGATTTCAAATTATAAATGAAAACAGTATGACCACTCTCTAAACTCTATCTGCTTATTCTTATGATAAATATCTTTAATATGCACCAACAGTCTATAAACCCATTATCCCCACCATAATAATAAGCCTGATATCTCAATTTACATTTTTTACGAATGGTGTGTACGAAAATACTATGAATATCATTGAACAGCAATTGTATTGTTATTGTCTAGAGACAATACACAATAAAAAAAGTAATTAAGATTTTACCGTAGTACTAGCGTATTGCTAGATACACAGGTAATAAAAAATTGGTGTGTGCGAAAAAAATACAGAAAAAGACAGTTCAGAATAGGGGTAAAAGATTTTTTATGAAATTTGGTTTACAAATTTATATATATAAAAACATAATTAAATATTTATATATTTTTATTGAATTTTAAATTATAACTAATAGTACAACTATGAAGATATATTTATTATTAATTTTAATAATATGTGTTGGTTGGAATCTTGCATTTCCAGCTTCAACAGAAATGTTAAATAAAACCAATAGTTATTCAATTGTAGGTCGTTCAGTTTCTGGTAGAGTTTCTCCATTACTTTATTCAATTGGAACTTGTGATATCAATGGTGATGGTAAAAAGGTATTTTATGAATTATTAAAAGATTATATTAGAATATTTTGGACTAATTTAAATCTTTGCAACCTAGGATATAATTTTTAATAATGGTGATGGTTATGTTGTATTATTTGGTGATGTTTCTAGATTTGGTGATTCTAGACCAATAAATGATTCATTTGCAGATGGTATTAATGGATTTAAAATTAAGATTATTGATGTTGAGAGATTCCCAGTGTGTGGTGATGTGAATGGAGATGGAATTGATGATATAATGGTTACAAATTCTGAGCTTATGAGAGGATATGTATTTGTTATATATGGTAGTAAAAGTCCATTTAAAGCTACAATTGATTCTTTTGATGGGATTAATGGTTTGAAAATTATGGCTGAACAGGATCAAGATTTTGGTAGAAGATATAGTTCTTTGGGTGTTGGTAAGGTAATTTGTGACGTAAATGGTGATGGAGTAAAAGATTTAGTAATGTCAACATATATGGGATTCTTTGGTGGGACTACAAATTATGAAAATAGAATCTTTGTATTATATGGTCTTAAAAATGGATCAAAGTTCACTACAGATATTAATGGAGAATATAAAATTTATGAAATTGTAGAGGATAAGGGTTTTAAAATTACTGGTCTGTATGGAGCTACCCTGACTTGTGGTGACATTAATAATGATGGTTATGATGATTTATATTTACTCAACCCCAATAGTCAAATTGTGTTTGGTAAAGCAACTTTTCCTCTTAACTATCTACCTAAATTTGATGGTAAAGAGGCTCTTAATATCACTGGAATTACATGGGCAGATAGTCGTTCTGGTACTTCAAGCTTTGGAGATTTCAATGGAGATGGATTGATAGATATGGCAGTCACCAATGGCAACTATTCTTCATATGAAGTCTACATCATTTTTGGAAAACAAAATGAAAATTGGCCTTCAACATTTGATGTCAAAAGTAGAAATTCTTCCAATGTAATTGCTTTTACAAAAGGTAGTGGTTCGAAAGCTTATAATTGTGATTCATTGATGATGGGAGATATCAATGGTGATAGCTTTGATGATCTTCAGTGTTACACACCAGAGTTTGTTTGGGTTGTCTATGGTAGTGATTTACCTTTTGAATCAGTAGTGGACTTGTCAGCTACTACCTCACCTTTACTTGATGAATGTAGAGGTTCAATAATCCAAGAAGTCAATGGTAGAGTACTTGCCAATGCTGATTTTAATAATGATAAAATTAAGGATTTAGTGGTTTATAAAAGTAAGGTACTTTATGGTATATATGGAGAGAAACTTCCAATGAGTGCATCTTTAGGTTTAAGTTATACAAAATTAGAATATTCAGCAAATGGTAGTTATATTATCTTGGAAGGTAAATATAGTCCAGTCTCTGGAAAATGTCCGCTAACTAGTATCAAAGTACAAGTTATAAATGCTCAGCCTAGTGATTCATTAGATATTGCTTCATCCAATGACATTACAGTCAAAAAGTTATCTCCAAGTACCATTATCATTTACAATATGAATCGTGATTCTAAATTTCTTCAAAAAATTTCAAAAATTCAATATTCAACTCAAAGAAATGATAGTTTTGCTATTATCAATTTTAACTACCCTGGATACCTTGATGAATCCATATTAGTTAAAACCACAGCTCCACAAATCAACGTAATCCCTTGTATATGTCCAGCTAACAATATCTGTATTGATTCCCTCTGTGTTCCACCTGGTGCAACTGATACCAACACAGGGTGTGCAAAGTACCCTTGTACTTATGGACTAGAATGTGACGCTACTGTTAATAAATGTGTAATCCCAAGTGCTTGTATGTCATGTTTTGATCTTAAATGTCGTAGTAATGAAAAATGTGAATTACGTAAATCAAGTTATTCCGAAACTTGCAAAATCTTCCCATTTTGTGTGCCTGTTTAAAAATATTTCACTTATAATTTTAAAAGTTTTTAAAAAAAGAAATAAAATTGTTATTTGATTATGGTTTGTTTTCAAAAATTGTAAGGAATCTCAGTTGTATGCAAATTTGAATGAAGTTGTTGTACAAATGTCTCAGATTAAAGCTGATTTGGGTGGAACTGAACTTTTGACACCTATAAAGGACATCTTCAACTCCCGTCTCATATTTGAAAATCTACATAAAGTATTGTTAAAAATACTACAACAGTTATATCATAAATATCGTTTTTACTATAAATACACAAAGAAACTTATAAATTTAATTTAATTTTTTTTTTTTTTTTTTTTGATTTTTTCTCAAATAGAGTAAACAATCAGTTGATCAATCAACAAACTCACCAATAAAAATAATCCTTTTTTTTTAAACAAAAAAATTTTTTTACAACAAAGCTATTTTAAAAAAAGTTTATAGGTAATCATTACAACCAATGAAACCACATAGTAGGGGCCTAACCAGCTCATCTTTTAATAATAATCAAATAAATGGTAATGCCAAATACAAGTTTAGTAAAAATAGTTGGAGAGAGTTAAAGTACTTTCAGATATTCAATTTACATCAAGATCAAAAATTCCAACGTCTCATGACGTTGTTGTATAGATTCTACGTGAACTATGTTGATAGTCATAATAACGAGGTGGTTGTAGATAGCAATGATTTAGTAGACGAGATACAAGATGGAACAAATATTGGAGATCAAAGTGATTTACATTTAGATGAGACACAATTAAATGATAGAATCAATTCATTTATTGATAGTAAATATGATCTTAGAATATTTGCAAATTCTTTGGTATCTTATGAGGAGGTAAAAGAAGCTTATATCAATTTAGAAAGCAATGAAAAGAGAAAATACTATTGGTTGAATGGATGTCCTTCTGGATACCACCAAACTAATTCAACAAGTATTCTACCACCACCTCCATCACCTACCTCTTCTTCAGTACCTATTACACTATCATCACTATTACAACAAGATCAGTCTGCCAATGGCAGTAATGGCACTATCCCATCTAAAACACCATCAAATGCAACAGTAGGAACAGGAAGTAGCGTTCAATCACCACTATCATTATACACATTATTGAACGGTACAAATAACAGCAGTAAATCAGTTTTATTACCTTATTTGAATAGTACTGGTAAATCACCTCAACAATGTACACAACCAACTGTAGATCAAGTAATCAAAAACCAAAATCACCAAAAAACCCTTCAGTTACTATTGAATTGGAAATGTGATTCCAATGTTCAAGAGTATTCACTAATGATGGAATCACCCAAGTCACATCAACCTTCTGTCATTTACAGAGGACATAATAATTTTTACACCACACCCCCACTGGAAGTTGGTACCTACCATTTCAAGGTACGTGCAACCAATAGATTTGGTGTAGGTGATTACAGTGATGAATTAAAATATATTATTAAAGAATCAATATTTGATTCAAATAGTAATAATGGTTTTAAATCATCTAACCATCATAATAACAACCAACAACAACAACAACAACAACAACAACAACAAATTAACAGTGAATCTAATAATAGTGATATTATCACTAATCATAACAATAGGAAACTAACTAGTAATAATAGTAATAATAAGCAAAATAATAATAACAGAGAGATAATGGATGAATGTTTAGTAGTTTTGAATCAAATTGATAGTTTGTCAAATAAGTCACAAATGTCTCAAAGCCAATGCGAGGAAACTATGGGACAATTGTTAATTTTACAGAGTAAATGCACAAAATTGACATCAGAGGCTACATCATCTACAGAAGGTACAGAGCTTCTACAAAGACTTACTGATACAATGGACCTTTGTAAACAGTTACTACAAAGTTACAAACAAATTAGAGAATGGAAAATTCTTACCAAGAATTTGATATCTGAGTTTATTCATAATTCGTCGTCAAATGACAATGAACAATTGGAGAGAATAAATAATCTACTGAATTCCTTTAGCAAGGATCTACCAGATCAGATAAAGTTAACCATTTTCCAAATTATCATTCAGTTCACTAAAAAGAAGCTCACAGAGTCACCAACTATCAAGAGTCGTACTGCTATTTTATTGACAATCATCTCTAAGAAAATTGATTTCTTTGGAGAGGCTTCTTGTTTGGAAATGGAAAATCTTTCTAAACAGTTACTAGAATCCAAAAAGAAAAAGAAACCAATTTCTAATATCAACGCACAAACAACTAATAATAATACTAAGAAACCAAAACAATCACCTAGAACCACTTCCAATACAATAACTACAACATTACCATCGCCAAAACTCTCTATAAATACTACACCTCAACTAACTGTACAACAACTACAGCAACAAAAACAAGCTCAACAACAACAACAATTACAACAACAACAACCACAGCCATTGTTACAACCTTCTTCATCATTAAAATCAAATGAACAAGTAATTTCAAATACAACAATCGCAAATAGTAACGCCAATATCAACAATATGATTGTACCTGTGAATAACAATAATAATAACTTTATAAAATCTGAGAGTATACCCATTAAACAATCTATTAAGTGTTCTAATGATGAGATAATTAATGATATTAATAATTGTATAGTTCCATCATCTCCTATCGGCTCGCCATCACCATCTATTGCCAATCATTTAATTGTTTCACCACCAAAATCACAACATCTTAATAATAACAGTAATAATAATATGAATTTTTATTCCACCCCACCAGGTCTATTTCAATACCAAGGATATCTCACACCAGTACTTTCAAATCTAAGTAATCACAATATAAATAGTAACAATCAAATACCAAATCCATCACCACAACAACAACAAAAACAACAACAACTTTACAATAATTTTACAGATTCCAATCAATCATTATTTTATAACTCACCATTTAAAAGTAATTCCATTGTGGAAGATATTACATTTGAGAGACTACTGAATAATAACTATAATTACAATATACACGATGACTATTTTCAACAACGTCTCAATACAATAACAACAACAACTACAACAACAACTACAACCACAAGTAGTAGCTCAACTATTGGAAAACAAACTTCACAAGCCCCAATACCTGATAATAACACAAGTCACAGCTTTTCATTTTATCATATAGTGCCAAATTAGTAGCACATATATATATAATGGGTATAAGAGACAATCTTTTTCCTCTTTCCAAAGCCCTCAATTTGTACAAAGTAAATTTTTTTAAATACCTCCACCTCCCCATCACTTTTTTCAAATATTGAAATAAATCTAACACCTTATATATTTCACTGCTTTTTACACCTTTTATTAATGCAACATGTTTTTTAATCATTTGAAGTGATTTTTTAATTTTCATTGTGATTGGTGGAGAGCTTAATCTGATCTTGCCCAATCGAAAAATATCCTTCCAAATTTTAAAAAAGATTAAATCAAAAAATCGTTAAATAGTTTTCAAAAAAACTCTTATTTTTAAAAAGTTTAGAGTTTTAGTTTAAATTATATTTTTTTGTATTATAAATTAATAATTGTATTTTTTCTATTAATCACAAAGTGTCTTGAGATACTAAAAAAAAAAAACTTAAACCAAAACCCAAATTTCCAATTTTCCCCCACCCCACTTCATTCTTATAACAGAATCATTATAGTCTGTGAGTGAAAACACATCATCAATCTTGGATTTGTGCCGAAAAATCAAAATAGATAGATAGTTTAAAATAATTTCATCATATCAAATTATAGTAATTACCAAATTTAAAATACAAATTTAAAAAAAATAGTAATTCATCATTTAACACATTCATTTTATCTAAATTAACACAAACACACATAGACACTAACCACACCACACTTTATAGATTTATTAAAATAGATAAAACATTGTACAAATACTCCTTAGTAAACCTAGTTACATTTTTGAAATTCACCCCAATCAACACACTCACACAGCCACTAACTTCTCCCCACACGATTGTATAAAAAAGGAAAATTTAAAGAGAAGATGGAGAGGATAAAGCATTTAAAGTTACCCAACAATAACAATAACAATCTATTGGGTGGTGGTAATTCATTATTGGTAAACAGAAACAGATCACAATCAATAGATATGATTGTAATGGACGAAGTATCTAAACACGGTACATTAACAACATGGAATCATTTAGTAAATGATAATAACAACAATACGGAATTAATAAATAGTGAATCAAGATTCAATACCCCCATAAATAACAATCTTCAACTAAATAATTATAATAATAGTAGTAATAATAATAATAATAATAATAATTTTAATAATAACAGTACACCAACACTACTGGTTAGTAACAATATAATTTTTAATCATAATAAAAATAGGAGTAATAGTGCAACAAATTTAAATTCTAGTAACATTAATAACAGTAATAATTTTGGCATCACTATTAACAATAATAGTAACAGTAGTCCTAATAGTTTAAATAACACTATTCACCAACCCAACCACAATAATATTAATAATAATAATAATAATAGTAGTCAAAAGAATTTCTCTATTATAAACCCATTAAATTTTCAGGCACTTAGAGAACAAAGTGGATCCAATAGTGTCAATAGTTCTCCACCACTTTCACCTAGAAACTCATTAATGAATACGGCACCTAATTTATCATCATTTATTGCACAACATACACCTCCACCTTCACCAAGACTCTATGTCAGTGGAGGTGATTTACAACAACAATTAGTACAACAACAACAGCAGCAGCAAGGTAGCTCAAAATCACTTAGCAACAGTAACAGTTCTCTACCTGGGCTACCCTCATCACCAACGCTAAATAACAGTAGAGATCAACCATTTAGAAATGACTACAGTTTTAATAGCCAGAAAATTAGTTCAATGCAATCACTGGATATGACACTTTCAAAATCAATATCACAATCCAGTAGTCATGTAGATAGTAGTTCAATTCAAAATTCAACAAGTCAAAATTCACAAAATGGTGCAAATAATGTAACAGGAGATAAAGATAAAAATAATAGCGCTAATCAACAACAGAAAAAGAAAAAGAGAGAAAATAAGACAGTTAGAAGACTAAAACGATTTCTAAGTAGAATTATACTGTCACCATTTTGGGCATTTTTAATGATACTGTTTATAGTATACATTTTGTTTATTGATGATATTATTGGTATTTGTAGATCACCAAGCTCCACAATACTCAATATCATAGTGATAGCAATTAAGCTATTAGTAATGTTATTTTTCACACTGGATATGATTGGCAATTCGATATGCTACCAATCGCAGTACATTCCTCATACTATTATATTTTGGTTAGATCTCCTGTCTACCCTATCTATAATACCGGATATATATATGTTTTTCCAAGACGTCAGTTTAGGTCACAGCTACTTGGTTCTAAGTATAGGTAAAAGTGCTAGAATCATTCGATTGTGTGGTTGTTTTCTACAGATTAGTTTTATATCATTTTTCTATAAAAAGTTTTTCAAGAGAAATAACCCAACAGTCGGTCCATTGTCTGGTGATGAATTGGAAGTTGAGGCTTCTAAACTAGGTGAAAAACTCATTAGATTGACTACCAATAAATTGGTACTATTGGTTTTACTTGTGTATTGGGCAGGTCAATTACTCACCTATCCATCTGAACTTCCTGCACAATTACTAAAATCACAAATTGACTCTCTAGAATTCATGTCACTGCAATTTGGTATCACATCAGATACCTTTAATAACTACCTGGATAATTATATACAATCAACTCCAGAACTTTTAACTGTACAAATCAACAATACCCTCCTTTTCCAAGACCAACCGACAATCGATAAACTTCAACTTTATTCTCAATTTGATTACTCAACTGGTAATTCTAAAATATTATTAAATAATTCAGTATGTATAATAACATTTAAAACAAAAATAGTTATATATTACAAATTATTAATCTTTTAATATTACTCTAACAAAATTAGGAAACTATATTTTATACATCAATTTTACATTTAGTTTTTACAATATTTACAATTGTAATTATAATGATAATTAATTTATTCATTGTAATTGATGCCTACGGATTAGTCATTAATCCACTAGAGAATGTATTGGCAATTGTAAAATTCCTCAGTAGACAGAATGCAGTAATGCAAAAGAGTACTGCTTTGAAGATTCAAACTAGAGATAGAGTGGAATCTGTTGGAAACAAATCTGAGGATACTACCAGTAGTAGTGCAGATGTTGACGATCCAGATGAAGCTGATTATCTATTGGGAATGTTGAATGACATTGATGATAGTCTTCAAGCAGCCAAAGAAAAAGTTCAAGTCGAGTCCATCCAAAATAGTCTATTGAAGAAGGATATTGAAGATCTCTATGTTGAGAAATATATTTTACAAGTACATTTAAGATCAGTCATCAGAAAAGCACCAGTAGAGGACGACCCAATTGGTAGTTATCTGAAAAAGAAACAATTAGCATTGCTATCCGATACATTACCATTTGCAGACGATATACGTTTCAAAGGTGGAAATGGTGCAAATGATCAAACGAATATCGTAGTTGCAGGAACTCTCGATGCACTGGTGGATAGATTGACTCTAAGCGAAAATCATGACTTGAAATTCACCAATATCTTTTTGTTGACATTTAGAAAATTCATGTCACCTATTGAACTGATGGAAAGACTAATCATCAGATTCTGCGTAACACCAACAATGGAACTCCCAGAAAAACAATTGGAATCACCAGACCAAGTCGAACAATGGAGAAAACTAAAACAGGAACAAATTAGAGTTTCAGTATTCAATACACTGAAACTGTGGATTGGTAAATACAATTGGGACTTTTACGAAAACCAAGAACTTTTAGAGTTATTTAATAACCTAGTTCAGAGAATTATGCCATTCTGCAAGATGGAAAGATACGCTTCACATCTAGATTCTTTCCTCAAGAGAAAGATGACAAACTACCAAAATGACCCTGAATTCACTCCATTGAAAGTTCTAACCTCTGAAGAAATTGCTCACATGATGGTAATGGAAGATAGAGTCTTGTATAATTTCGATATTCATGATGTTGCAATTCAAATTACTCTCATTGAATTTGATCTCTTTAAAGCTGTAAAACCACAAGAGTTCTTGGACTTGGCATGGACAAGTAAAACTAAGACTGTCAGAGCTCCAAATATCTGTAAATTTATTGACCATTTTAATAACGTTTCATTCTGGCTACAAACACTTTTGGTAAAGAGTGGTAAGGTTAAGGACAGAGTATCCATTCTCAAAAAGATCATTGCACTAGGTGAATCTTTTGTACAATTGAATAACTTTTATGGTGCTATGGAGGTTCTTTCTAGTTTGGAGAGTTCTTCAATTGCAAGATTACATAGAACTTGGGAGATGTTACCAGCAGCATCCAGTCAGAGTCTCCAGAATCTTCAAAAATTGTTGTCTCCAATGGGAAGCTTTAAGGAGTACAGAGAACGTCTCAAGTTGGCTACATCAGCTTGTATACCTTACATTGGTGTATTTTTATCTGATTTGACATTTATCCATGAAGGTAATCCAGATATGAAGGAGGGTACTCTAATTAACTTTTTAAAGCAAAAAGATATTGCAAGTATTATCCTTTCTATTCAACAGTACCAAAATACCTACTATTACTTTGAAGTCAACGAAAAAATAACAAAGGAATTGAATATGCGTGGTATCGATTCTGATACCATTTGGAAGATGAGTTTAACTGCCGAACCAAGAAGAAATTAATAAACAAATCTCCTACCCAGTATTATTTTATCTATCTAAAATTCAGTTAATTCATTTTTTTTTTTTAGATGTTTACTATTGAAATAGTTGTTTATAACTCTTATATACAAGAGATTATAATTTGTTATTAAATTTTATTTTGGTGGAGGAAATTTGTACTTTTGAAGAAAAGATAAATCAGTATAAAATGGGAAAATATCTTCTTTGTCTAGATATTCATTGTCACATGTATATCTGAAAAGATCCCTGGAGCTAGGGTATTGACCAGGTAAACCAAGGTGAGTATGTTTAATAATGTCCTCGCATGTTGCTAACCATGAATGAGTTATTTGTATTTGTTTAAGAACTATTTGCCTACATCCTTCATTACACAAACCACTAATTATTTTAGGTACAAAAATTGAAAACTCATCTATATCATTACCAAGATACACCCCACCAATGTGAATTGGACATCCTATAGATGTGTGATTTGTGTCAAAGTCATTGTAAACTTCATAAACTCTTAGATGAATTGTACAAGATGGTATTATATTTTGATTTTTGTTTTCTGACATTTAATTTCTAGTATGCTTTTTTCTAGTATTTTTTATACTGTTGAATAAAAAATTATGAAAAGACAGATTCAAAACAGAGTGGTGACTAGTGTTATTTTATTTTATGTTGGTTTGTAACTTAAGTATTGAAGATCTTCCTCTAAGAAATTATATTGTTGATATCAAATCCGATAGAATGCAAGAAACCTTTGATATGGTAAATTATGTCTATAGCAAGTTATTAAGGGATACAAAAACCCATTCCAATTGACATGATGTGGTTACAATATCTATCCATTTATAATCACCAATCGTAATGCCTTACTTGGTGGTGATTATATTTTTAAAATTAGCAGAGGCTTTCATTGTTTAATAAATTGGCCAATGCATAATATTATTTTTCTTTAAATTGAGAATCGTCTCTTTACTTTGGTTAAATTCTTGAATTTATTACCCAGCGTTCTGATTTGACAACCTCCTTAAAATAGATTTTATATAATAACTTAGCTTTATTTGGATGTAGGTAGTAATGTGATTATTTAAAAAAAAAATTTTACAAATACAAGACGAACACTACACCTGCCTATAAAGATATAGATCAACAGAAGAAATACCAGTACATCCATAATTCTCTATGATACAAAAAAAACAAATTTTAAAATTAGGAATATAATAAATACTTATTTCTTTTTATCTTTATCTTTTTTTGATTTGTTTGAAGTTGATTTTGTAGATAAATCAGGTTTCAATTGTTGAGTTTGTTGTTGTTGTTGTTGTTGATAAAGATTAATTTTTTGTTGAGATACTCTTTCTTGAATTTCAATTTGTGTCTTTATCATTGACAGAGTTTGTTGGACATCAGATTCTGAGAGTTGATTAAGTGATGACAATTCACTGACAAATCTTGAAACTTGATCCATGGGTAAATTGAATTGAATCATATTTACACCAAAATAGGTTAATAGATTTCTGACAATGTCTTTATCAATAGTCTCCATATTGTTATTGAGTAACTTTCTATGACGTTTACTGAGAATTCTCCAAAACATATCTTCCCAGAACTCCATCTTTTTCCATACTAAACCACTCTTGATGAATGATTTCAAATACTCATTTTCATGAGTTTTACTATTGATACGGTATAAAGAATCAGAACTATTGAAGATAACCTTTGCAGTAATGAAATCTTGTTGTTCTTTACTGTAGTCCATCTCTTGTAGAATGGTATTGAGAAGATATAACATAAACTCAAAGGAACTTTCACTGAGTGCCAAAGTAGGTACCTGTTTCAGTGTCATTTGTAGAATTTGAGAGAAACGTCTTCTACCTTGTTCAGTCTTGAAAAGAGCGTTCAACTGACTTACTTGATGGAACTCTATTGGTCTTGAGAATAGAATATCATTAATGTGACTCAATGTAGTTTCTACCAATCTATTATCCAAATTGTCAGGTTTTAGAGTAGAAAATCTCTTTTTACCCACAACCACTTGACTATTTGCCAGAGCTTGTTTTCTAGTTGGTCTACTTTGTAGAACAGATATCTTATCTTCTAATATCTTGATAGTTGAATCTTTAACCTTACTATTCTTAACCTCCTCATTTAATTTAACTTCCAATTGTTTAACCAAAGATTCTAAATATTCAATTCTCTCCATTTCAGCTTTTGTTGTAACTTCATTATTATTATTACTATTTTGTATTGGAATAGAAGTTGTTGTAGTACCAGTTGGAGAAGTAGATGTAGTTGGGGTTTTGTAAGTTCCAGGACCAACAACCTTTGATCTAAAACCAGTTACACTAAAACTTATTTTATTAGGTTGATTGGAATTGGTTCCAGGTAGAGTTATTTGATTATTGATAAATGATGGTTGAGGTGGTGATGTTGATTTTATAATCATTGTTGGTTTTGTACTGTTACCAAATCTGGATAATGAAGAGTCCTGGTACTCTTTTATGTCTTTTTCTTTTTGATTCAAAAGAACCAATTGATTATCAACAATTTGTTTCTGTTCACGAAGTTTCTTTTCAAATTGTTCATTCTCACTTTTAATTTGTTTTTTAAGTTGTGAAATTTGATCTTCTTGATCTTTGATAGTCTTACACAGTTGTTCAATCTTTTCATTCAATTGATCAGTCTCTTTTCTATCGACACTTGGTGGTGTAATTGTAGTTGTTGTAGTAGTTGTGATTATAGTTGGTTGTGGAATAGGTTGGTTATTTACAAATGATGTTGATTTATGTTTATTATTATTAATACTAAGATTTGCATTGTTACCACCACTAGTGGTATTATTGGAATTTGTAAATGTTGATGACTCCTTTTTGATATCCGATCCACAAGATATACAATATTTAGAGACTTTAGAATTTTGAAAATTACATTTCCAACATGCAATTTGTTCGACTTTAACTGAAAATCTGTTCTCTTTAATTGCAGGGATACTGACTGTTGGTGTGGTAGTGGATGGTGGAGTTGAGCTAAGTGGTGGTGATCCAAATGCAGTTGTATTTCTATTAGTATTTGTACTAACAGGTGGTGACCCAAATGTAGTTGATGGAATTCTATTATTACTAGAATAAGTAGATGATCCAGAAGATGATGATGAACTAGAAGTTCCAACTGCCATTGCTGATAGTTTTTGAATTTCTTTTTCCTTCTGTTGAATGTGGTCTAGTTGAGATTCAATAGTTTGTTTCATTTGTCTCTCATTTTGTTCAAATTTAGTTCTTTGACTTTCCAAGTCCTTTGTCAGTATTGATATCTTTTGACTTTGATCCTGTACTCTATTAGACAAATCCAATAATTTACTATCCCTTTCTTTTAGATCCTGTTGTGTTTTCACAGATTCACAAGAACCACAAGATTTCTCCTTTCCACATGTTTTACAGTTACTACTAACCACTGTTGTATGTTGTTGATTTTGTTCTAAATCAGTAACAAATACAGGGCCTTGATATTTAATCTCCTCCCATTTCTTTGCAGGTGGAGCTTGAGGTGGTTTAATTCCAAATGTAGGACCTTTATATTCTGGACATGTATGAGAAGATCTTGCTACTGATGCTATATTTTGAAGAACTGCTGGAATTGATTTCCTCTGGTATAAATCAGAAGTCACAAATAGATCAGAAGATGGAATACCAACTTTCCAACAAGCCTTTAAATAGAGACCTATATTCTCAATTTGCATTAAAGGTAAAGGTTTCTGATTAATCTTACTAATGGTACCTGGTAATAGTGCATTAATGAGATTACATAAAATGATACCAGATCTAAGTGATTCGATGAGGTCATCAGGGAACTCAAGTTTCATGCCAGTTGCTGATTCAATCCATTTACCAAGTTCTTTTTCATAGCCTACATCCCTTTGAGCTTGTCTTTTGAGCTCCAATTCCGCATCCAAACCATAGACTCTCAATCCATCACCTCTATAGACTGCCTGTTGTCCATAGGTTGTATTTACAATTTTTGTTGCCATCACTACTACTTGTTAATGAGTTTATAAACACAGAATTAAACACACATAATAAATGTAATTTTTTAACAAAAAATAAATAGAATAGTTCTCTCTTTTGGTTATTTGAATGAGAATGTGTTGGTGTGGTTAGTATGATCAAAAGAGGATCACGGTGTTACAATGAAAAAAAAAATTTTTATTGTTATTATAAAAGCAGCTTTTATTAATAAAAAATATCTAGAACTCACGGAAATATCTTTGTTTATTTTTTTTATTAATATTATTGATATTAATTAATTAATTAATCTCAAAGATGTTGAAAAGATTTGAGATCTCTGTACATGGTATTTCTATGTTAATCAATTTTTGTAATTGAATCACTTCTCAATAGATTATAGAATGTATAAATAATGGATATAATAGTTATAAATATAATTGGTACTAATGATCCAACACAGTTTCTTTCTGGTTGATTTAATAGTGTCTATTGATTTAGAATATATTAGTAATTCTTATTTCTAATTAGAATTATGAAATATAGATTTTACATACCAAATAGGAAACAATAAAATGAGTTAATAATACAAAAGCTACAATATGATATTGTTTTGAACGGTAGCCTTGGAAAGCTAATACACTGTTACAAATGTGTAGTAAGATGATACACATTGTCAAAATTGCAGAGACCATAAAGAGGTTGGTACTTGGACATGCAGGTGAGAATAATGTACCTGGTCCAGTTGCATCCCATAAGATGGACCCAAACATTACAAACCCATATGTCAGTCCACTGCCAGTACCTATAGCTGCACTAGAGAGTGTGTGGTTAGGTCTTGCTGATAATGTCTCTAAACGTGCATTAATATCAGTCACAGATTCAGAAATGTCTTTATCTTCATCACCATCTGGTTTCTTTTTAGAAGATGATGATGATGATTGATCTGTATTATTTACACTGCTACTTTGGTTAGAAATTGAAGATGAACTTAGACTACTATTATCTTTTTCATATTCCAAAGATTGTTCATGTCTAAGTTCTTTGTTTTCATCTTTTGGTAATTTCTGATTATTATCTTTCTCCTGTTGATCTCTAATGAATTGTAATCTTAACTGTTCTTGATGTAGTTGTTGTATTTGACTTAAAGATGGTCTGTTATTGAATCCCCATGAATAAAGTCTATAGAATATATATCTAAATAATTCTTGAAATGCTATACTAAATGGTATAATAAACCAATAGGAACTTCTCATTGGCGGTATAATATACCACCATATTGATGCTAATAATATTGATAATAACCAAAAGAATGATCTAGTTATAAATAATACCTAATGAGTATACTAAAATGTGCAATAAAGATAACCACAATAACCTACCCTCCAATAGATAACAATATCAATTGACTATTTCTAGCAATTACAAAGAAAAAGAAAGCAATTGCTGGTGAAAAGGCAACAAATAAACAGCCAAAAAATAAAACCTGTGTCATGACTGATTTTGTGATTAATTAAAAAAAATAAAATAATAAAAATACAAAAAAATTTTTTTAATAATGTTAAGATGTTTGGTGGTAAATAGTTGTAGAGTTAATACAAATTACAGATATTTTACAAGTAATACAACTAAAAAAGTTATAACATTTGTGCCTCCGATTGATATTGAAAAAAAAATCAGTACTCCTTCTAAAATGAACTTTTATTCGAACTACATTTGTTGGAATGAGAAGAATAATGAATGTCTTTTGATTCAAAATAATGAGAGAGAAGAGGAATCTGATTTATACAGTCGGAAAGAAATTGAGCCTGTGCCATATGGCTTCCTAGGATTTCCAATTACCAAAGAACTAAATAATGATGGACTTCAAAATATTGGTAAACAAGCTTTCTATTTAGGATCCTTAGTTACACCTTACTATTTAGGCAAACTATCTAGAAATCAATATAATTACTATTTAGTTAATATAAAAGGAGATGAAAGTGAAAAAGTATCATTAGAGAGACATTTGGTTAAAACTAACAATTCAAGAACTCAATGGACAACTGCAGATAAAGTATTACAATCATTTAGACAATGTCTAAATATGGTGACTCCTGAGACAAAGTATATGTTACAGTTACTTGATCAACTGCATTTGGCTTTGAATAAAAAGAATATTCAACCGGAATCAGATGACACAGTTGGGTGTCAAGTTCCACTAGAATACGCACCAAATATAGAATCAGTTCCTATACGATCCAATACCTTAATTCCATTTAATACCACTAATCTGATAGTGTCAATTGACAAAAATGAGGCACTATTCATTGATCCTGGTGCTAATACTGATGGTGCAACTCATTTTAAAAACTATATTGAAGAGAAACTAAAAAACAAAAGTCTCTCGAAAGATAGTAAAGTCTATATATTCATAACACACAATCACAAGGATCATTGGGAAGGAATTGGAATATTATTACATTATTTTCCTCAAGCTACTTTAATTGCACATCCTAATACTATAGAAACCATCCCTTATGACATTGTTAACAAACAAGCTGTTAAAGGTAGTAAACTTGAAATCAATTGTTTGGATACAACATCATCAGATAACATAATAACAGTTGGTGATAGACAATTTCTAATAATTTCTACACCCGGACACACATCAGATTCATTATCTCTTTTCGAACCAAAATCAAAAACATTGATAGCAGGTGACCATCTAGTTGGATGGGGATCATCTATATTGGATTTTGATAGTGGTGATATGAAGGATTACATGGACTCTACTAGAGACATTATTAAATATCTCCAACCAAAAATTGCACTTCCAGCTCATGGACCAAGTAACTATTCACCTGTTGTACTATTAAATAACTATCTAAAACATAGACAATCAAGAGAAAATGAAATATTAGATGCCTATAATGCTGGTAATACCTCTTTAAATGATATTCTAAAAGTTGTTTATCAAAATATTGATCCAAAATTAGAAAGATTAGCCAGAGGAAATATTCATTTACATCTAACAAAACTTCAGAAAGATTCCAAAATTCCTCCAAATTCAACACAATAATAATATTTATATATATTTAATAATAAAGTTGAAGTTCGTTTCTTCAATTTTTATAAAGGTTTATTTATAAAACCATTAGTTTAGTTATTACATTTTTATATTGAATCTGCAGAAACCATATACCTTTTAATTGGGTCATATATCAGTTCATTTCCTTTTATAGGCAGTGGATCAAAAAAAGATTGAACAAATTCATTGGATACTTCTGTAAAATGTTTGGGATTATATGGTTTTTGTACCTGTTGTGATTTATTGAGTACTCTATCAATTCCAATTCTCATGTCTTCTCTAATACCAATTCTCGAACCAACTCTAATTTCATCAATGATCGCTAGTTCCATAGGTAAATGTATGGCTTTATGAAGATTTTCAAAACACACCATTAATGAAGTTGGACATGATTGATCGAGAATTGTAATTAATTTTGATATCCACTGGTGTGTTGGTAGATCATTTACAGTCTCCTGTGCGTATCTTTGTAAACTTGAGTAAATATCTACAAATGATTTATGATCCCAATTAAAACACGTTGATATCAAATCACCATGTTGTAAGATATCAGATTGGTTACTTTCAATCTCAGTTTTACTCTGACAATGAGTATTAAGAATCTGATCAATTTCATCAAATGAGTTTATAAAATCACTAGTTTGTAGTTGGTTTAATAGACTATGTAAATTCTGTCCAGAGGGTATGAAATGAGTGCCAATATTGACTAACATTGAATCTTGGTATTTCAGTCTGGCACCAGTTAGAGCTAGATATAAACCTATATGTTTTAGTCTACTGAGAAAATGTGTTGAACCTACATCTGGGAAATATCCAATCATGTTCTCAGGCATTGCCCAGAGTGACCTCTCAGTAACTATACGATAGTTACAGTGAAGACTAAGTCCAACTCCACCACCCATTACAATACCGTCTACAACTGATATAATAGGTTTCTGATAGGTGTGTATTATATGATCTAATGAGTATTCTGATCTGATGAATTGGTTTAGACCTTGTGGATTCTCTAGAGATAACTTTGAAAAGTTTTTTAAATCACCACCTGCACAAAAAGCCTTTTCAGAATTTGATGTTATCATTACTAATTTAACATCCCTATCGTCTCTGTATTCTAAAAGTAATCTCTTTAACTCTAATATCATATCATGAACTAAACTATTTAAAGCATTAGTTCTATTCAACATTATAACTCTACAACCATTTCTATATTCACTGATTACCAATGTATTGTCATTACATAAATAGTATGATTTAATCAATGGGTTTTCTTTAAATTTTAAATGTTGAGATATCATTTCAATTCTTTCCATTTCAACATAATTTTACAAAAATGGTTGATGTTCAACAATGTTAAAAAATATTAAAAAATACTAAATAGTTTTTATAAAAATTATTTTACATACATTTTATATTATTATTTTAAAGTTGAAGGATTCCTCTATGCAATGATAAATTAAAAAAAAAGAATTTGTTTAGAATACATATAAATTTTATTTATAGATCTTGTTTATTTGAAATTTAATATTTTATTGGATCTATTACAAAAATGAATGGCTTGAAAAGTATTATATAAATACTTTCTATTGAAAGCTTTTAAATTTTTTAAATTGGAATTTATCCAATTTAACTCTTCATTTGAATTTAAAAGATTATTTGATTCTTTTTCCATTTTTTCAATAATTTCATCAACAGATTCATAATTCCAACTATAATAGGTTTCTATTAAGTCTTTAACATGATGTAAACTACTTAAATCATTTAAATTTTTTAGTATAATACTGTGGCACTTTAGAATTCTACTAATCTCTTTAATGCTATCAATATATGAATTGGTAGATAGTTCTTCAATTGCTTTTGAAAAATTGGATGATTTCATGAAATGTGTGGCTACACCAATTTTTAGAAGATCAGCGCTATTTAACTCACAACCTGTCAATATTGTGTAAAGTCCTTGACTCTTTAGTTTTGACCATATCAACAATGAACCTGTATCAAATTGTGGTGAAGATTCTATATATTGGTGGGTTGAAAATACAGCTCTTTCAGATACTATTCTAAAAGTACAGAGAAATGAAACTCCTAACCCGGCATCACTAACAAACCCGTCAATGAATGATATAACTGGTTTAGGAAACTGTTGAATTAACCTTTCTAATTTGTTTATTGAGGCAATATCCCCCTTATTTACACCACAACCAAAGTAATATTGGTTTTTGGATGTCAAAAGAACCAATTTCACCGATTTCAATTTGTAAATGTATTCTAAAATCATTATCAATTCTTTAAAAATATCTTCGGTTATAATATTCTTTCTAGGATTTGTTAATTGTATTTCAATGCAACCATTTTCATAAGTGTTTACAACAATAAGATTACTCTTATATAACTCAAATGTTATTGGTAATAGGTTACTTTTATAATTAGAGGGACCTAGGTGATTAGCTAATACCTCTATTCTATCCATTATTATATATATTTAAAATATAATTATATTTTAAATATAACTAAACATTTTTTTATTTTACTTATATATTGTAGAAATGATAAAAAATCTATCTAATCTGTAATTATTTTTATTATATAATATTTATTAATTGAATATGTTTCACATTTTTTTGTGGTTATTTATAAATTTGTTTTAATTTTTTTAAGTGATCTAATAACAACATTAGTTTTAATACTGTTGAATTTCTATTACACAACTCTTATTTTACTATATAACTCCATTATAACATTGCTCCACTAATGATTCAATTGGAAGATAACCAAACAGTGTTTATAACACAATTACTACAATAAGAATTCTGATATTTTTATTAATTTTTTTTAATTTTTCAGATGAGCAGTCAAGTAACAAGAATAAATGATTTAGAGATACAAAGTCAAGAGTAAGTTTGAAAGACTATTCCAATAAGGTATTAATTATTTCTAACTATGAACTACAGTATCATAAAGATTATATTACAATATCTAAAGGAGAATTCATTGTTTCAGTCATTTAATACATTACAAGATGAGACAGGATTATCACTAAACACAGTTACACAGTATCAGCTACTACTGGACAATGTAAAATCTGGTAAATGGGATATAGTATTATCACAATTAACTGGACTACAATTGACCTATCGAATACTACACGATATCTACGAACAAATTGTCATTGAACTTCTAATTGATAAAGAATTTGATTTAGTTAAATATATACTCAGAAAGACTGAGGTAATGACACATCTAAAACTTAATCACCCTGAGAGATACCTTCGACTAGAACACTATCTTCAAAAAGAAAGTGTAAATCTCACTGAATTCTTTAGTCATTTGATTTCATCAGACCAACAACCCTATGATATGTCACTCGAAAAACGACGTAAAATACTATCAGACTTTCTATCAAGTGAACTATTAAATATTGATAATTCTAGATTATTATCACTATTAACTGAATCACTTTTATGGCAACAACAAAAAGGAAATATACCTTCAAATTGTCAGGAATTTGATTTACTTTTAAACAAAGTTCCTAAAAAAGTGGTGGTTCAAGAACCTGACAGATACCCTGACACTTTTTATAAGACTATTAAATTTAATCAGAAAAACAAACCGGAATCATGTAAATTCTCACCAGATTCAAAGTATCTTGTAACTGGATCTCTGGATGGATTTATAGAGGTTTGGGACTATGAAACAGGTCAATTAACTCGACAACTTAGTTATCAAGAGCAAGATGAATTTATGATGCATGATGATACCATTCTATGCCTGAGTTTCTCATTGGATTCAGAGTATCTTGCAAGTGGATCTCTGGACAAAATGATAAAAGTTTGGCATATCAAAACTGGAAAATGTTTGAGAAAATTTGAAAGTGCACATGGATCTGGTGTGACATGTCTGGCATTTTCAAAGAATTCCACATCAGTGTTATCTGGATCTTTTGATACTACTTTGAAACTTCATGGACTCAAAAGCGGAAAGACATTAAAGATCTTTAGAGGTCACCAATCCTTTGTAAACGATTGTTGTTTTAGTGGTCCTCAAGAAGAAAGAATTCTATCATGTTCATCAGATGGTAAAATTAGAATTTGGGATAGTAAATCTTCAGATTGTCTACAGATACTCTCGTCAGCTCAACAAGTGAATATTCGTGATATAGCAGTTAGACAAATTATCCCATTAATCAAGTATCCAGATCAATTGGTAGTATGTAATAGTTCATCAATAATCTCTATACTCTCAATTAAAACTCAAAATATTATGAGAAATTTCACATCGGATAATGACAAATCATTCCTAATGTGTACATTGTCACCTCAACAAACCTACCTCTATGCCATCTCAGAAGATAATTTTTGTTATATTTTCAAACTCACTGATTCCACTTTAGTTAGTAAACTCAAAGTCCACGATAATGAAGTCATAGGTATATCTCAACATCCTCATAAAAACATACTAGCAACCTATGCAAGTGATGCAACTCTAAAAATTTGGAAATCATCCAGTAACAACAATCCCTCACAATAAATATATTGTGTATAATATATCTTCTAATATTTGTGTTTTCAGATAAGTTAAGTGGGTGTTTTTGAGATCTAAAATTGAGTAGGGAGGGTGGTATGGTTGTTTTTTTTTATACTATATTTCAGCCATTTATTATAAGGGTATTATTTAGTTAACATCGGCAGAGACTTCAGTTTTGGTGATTTTACCTTTGTCTGATTCTTTGGTTCTGTTTTTACGATCCAATAAAGCTTTACGATCATTGTCTAATTTTAATTTAGTAATGACTACGTTTGATGGATGAATACCGATTTGTGCAGTGTTACCATTGACTTTTGGGGTGGTGAGTTTGTCAATGTGGATAACGTATTTCTTTCTGTAACAAGCAATGACTTTACCTTCGGCTTGTTTGTGTTCACCAACAACAACACGGACTTCGTCGTCTTTTCTAATTGGGACTGATCTGACCTATATTTTCATAATCAATCAATAATCCAATTAATATCCTCTATTCCTGTCTTAATCCTAATCCTGTTCTTATTGAAACCTACGTTGTATTTGGTACGGAGATCCTTAGATAAAGGAGCACTCATACGGATTCTTCTTTCACCAGAAGAGGCGGAGAAGTGAGCCTTTCTTGACTTTCTTCTTGATGAGGATACGTTTGGATTTAATTTCATTGTATACTGTGTGAGGCTGTTAATCTAAATCACTACAAACGAAAAATTCAAAAAAAAAATTTTCCAAAGACAAAAAATAAAAAAAAAATTTAAAAAAAATTAAAATTTCATTTGTCTCGAGACTCTTTTATCTTCTACATTTCCCCCTCTCCAATAATATCATTATTTTATCATCAAACTAATTACAAAAACTATAATTAACTGTTATTTGAAATATTGAATCATTAAATCCAATAATTAAATCCTCTATGGTTAATATTAGAAATGCTTTCTAATAACAAATAACAAATTAGGAATATTTAAAAAGAGAGAATAAAAGAGGTAATTAAATAGATATTCTTTACACCTTCTCAATATTCAAACTTTTTTAAAATTAAATTTTATAAAAACTTGTTTTAGTTTCGTAATTAGATTTTTACTGTTTAATCTTAAAAAAAATGAAAATTAAAGTTGAGTTAAGGTATTTTAGAGAATATTGATATTTGGGTTCTAGCAAATGAAAGACTAATCATATATTTAAATAATATAGCGGTGGATTAGAATTATTATTCAATAAAATTAAAACACATGAAATTACATTCGACGATAAAAAATCTATACCGTTAAAGGATTTGATAATATGGATGAAAGATAATTTATTGACTGAAAGAGAGAATTTATTTATTGTAGATGGAACTGTGTATGTAGATATAGACTCATTGGTCTCAATACTACAATGTAAATACTTACATAAGAATACAATTGATGTTATAATATAGGCGTCCAGGTATTTTAGTTTTGATTAATGAAGCTGATTGGGAACTTTATGGAGGTATTGGATACGATGTAGAGGATGGTGATAACATTATATTCATTTCAACTTTACATGGTGGTTAAAGGGTGGTGATATATATACTTTTAGATTTTGAAACATAAAACATTTTGGTATAAACTTCTAAAACAAACTAATAACCATTGTATATAGAATAAAAAAAGACAGATCTGATTGATTTAATATATTTTATCCTTTAAATATTGGGAATATTTAAAGTTGTTATTAGGTGTGTTTGTTTATTATAAAAAATAATTGTTCGGTCATTTTCATTTATCTTTGTGAAATAAATAAAATTTTGATAGTATTGGGGTGAGTTGAATGTTGGTGGGAGTCTGTATACAATTGGGTATATATGTGTAAAAGGGTGAGTTGAAATTGATTTTCATAGTTTCGTGAACATGGGACAAAAACTATCGTTTTAGTTTTGTTTTTTAAAGTATGGTTTTGAAGGTTGTGGGAATATTAACTATATGGTAGGTTTGGCATATTATTAGTTTAGGTTGTTTTGTCTTAGAACTGTTTATCTAGCATGCTTTTAGCTTCATTAATTTTAGTAGCTAGATATGATGAACCACCCTTATCTGGATGGTTACGAATAATCAATGCCTTGTGTTTATTCTTTATCATATCTTTTGTGGCATCTTTTGGTAATTCTAAAATCATGAATGCCTCTTCTTCAGTCATTCTAGATGCAAATCCTTCGTCCATTGTTCTCATTAAAGAGGGGGATGCTGTAAATGATGTAGTTTGTACATTCTTTGTTCTTTGTAGTACTCTTAATGTAAATCTAGTGGCATATGCCATACCGGCAACTGTAACTCCTATTAAAAATGGTGTTGCCATTCTCTGTACCTCTTTGTATATCGCTCTTTTCTTTTTAAAATAAAAATAAAAAAAGAAAAAACTTTTTTTTTTGCTTCCCCACACAATTATTACACACCTAAAAAGGATTAAATAGAACTCACAAAACTAAAAAAAAATAAGATATGAAATGATTGATTATTGATTTTTAAATTCTCTTTTTATTTCTTTATTTTTTTATTGAAATGGTTTGAGAATTATATGTTAATTTGGGATGTGGCTATGGCAGCCAATGATTCTAAATTAAAAAAGTCAAAAGATCTTGCCTTGAGTTTCTGGATAGTTGGTAGAGTTGGTGATGAGGTATTTGGACTGGAACTTGAACTTGAAGATAGAGTACTACTATTAGGGCTAACAGAATTGGTATTAGAAGTAAACAAATTTGGTTGAGAAGTTGATTTACGTGGTTCGAAATTCCATGTGATTACAGGTGACAGAATATTTAGTGGCTGTTGTTGTAATTGTTGTTGTTGTTGATCTTGACATTCATTAATAAGATTGGAAATTGGTGATTTTCTCTTTGTTGTAAAATCGTCATCACTTGTATCGCTATTTCTGTTACTTTTATTATTATTACTATTATTACTATTATTGTTACTATTATTAATTTTACTATTATCATTATCATTATTATTATTAATATTATTTGGTATGGATTGGAAATAAAATTCACCATTAGATCTGACTTTTTTAATTTTTGGACCTTCTTCAGGTGGTGAAAATGTGGAGAGTGCATTTAGACTATTTTCTTTATCCAACAGGTTATTTATACTGAAATTTTTGATATTGGATGATGATGGTAATGATAAAACATTTATGATATTTAATGCCTGGTAGGATGGTAAAATATTTCTATTATTATTGTTGTTATTGTTATTACTGTTACTGTTATTTGGTGTTGGTTGTTGTTGTTGTGGTTGTTGTGGTTGTTGTTGATTATTGTTAGCAGGTTTAATATTACATGGAGCTTGGGTTGGTGAAGAAATTGGTGATGAGACTGGACTGCTATTCGAACTGGCTACATTGAGTGAATTGATTTTAAGTGATGATGCTGAGAGATTGGATTTAAAGGAACTTGATGATTTGCTGCTAGAAGCTTCATCAATTTCGAATAGGGTTGGAGAGGATGCACCAGAGTCTGCAGTACTACTGGATGAAGAGGATGAGGAATTGGATGCAGAGTTTGCTTGTGAGATTGCAGAGCTTGATGATGTCAGTAGGACATCTGTAAGTTGATGATAACGTGTTTTACATTCCAAAGCAGTACGAAGTGTATTGGTATGTTTTAATTTTGCAAGATATTCGCTAACCTCTAACCAAGAGAGATTATCTTGCATTTCTTGTACTTTTTTCAAGAGGATTTCATCTTCTTTTGGCACCCAAAGTACCTCTCGAGATTGTAATGCTTTTAGGTATTGGTAACGACATTGAATATCAGTACGTTTACAAATTCTTTTGGCAATCTTTTTCCAACAGGAACCGTGTTGATTTACCAAACGTAATAAAAGTTCTTCTTCATCTTCATCCCAAGGTCCTTTTCTGATATCAGGTGACAATACTCTCTTCCAATGTTGTGCACATTGAGCACCAGTCTTTTGTCCACCCATCTCTGCTGATATTCTTTTCCATTTCTTTTCGCCATACACTGAAACCAATTGAAATAATTTTTGATTTTCTTCTTTTGTCCATTTATTTGGTGATCTTCTTATACCATTTTGAATTGGACCTCTACCCCTTTTCTAAAAAAAATTTATAAATTTTAAAATTAGAATTTAAATCATATAAACTATATATTCATTACTTACTTTTGAATTTGAACCATCATCTTTTGGTGATAAATCATAATCATTATCAGAAGATTCTTCATCCATTAGTTGTAAGTCATTATTGTTATTATATAATTGTAATTGTATTTGTGTTGGTGATGATGATGTGGATGATTGTTGTTGTTGTTGTTGTTGTTGTTGTTGTTGTTGAAAATATAATTGTAATTGTTGAGGATTTGGATTAAATTTTAATTGGTCATTCATTTTGATTTTAATTTTTTATATATAGTGAAAATTGATGTGATATTATTACTAAATATGGTTGTTTAATGATTTTTTATAAAAAAAATACGATTGATGTTGTAATTGATATGAGATATATAAAAATTTAAAATCAATGATTTTAGAAATTGGATTTTTTTTTCCTATTTTTAGATATAAAATAAATATATCTCTAAATTATTATAAAATATTAAATATTAGAGTTCTGTTTTCTTTTGATTAATTAATTTGTTCTATTAAAAGTAATTGTATAAAAAAAGAATAAAAATATAAAAAGATATTTCTGTTTTTGGTGATTTTGATTTTGTGTGTGTGATGTTGTTGGAAATATATAAAATAAAAAGAAATAAATAAAAAGATGGATTTTTAAAAATATAATGAATATAAATAGTCTAAACAAAAATACAAAATAGTGTTTCGTATATCATTAAATTTGGTATGATGCTGTTGCAGGAAGTATCTTTGTACACAAATATCTTATCAATCTAAATAGATAGCAAACCCACTAGCATAAGGAATAAAATAAATGTATATTTAATTTAATTAAATATAAAATACACTATCTAAGGGTGTGTGTGTGTTTTATGTGGGGGTGTAGTTTTTTTTTTCTTCTTGGACACTTGTTGATAGTAATACAGTACTTTTGATTTACGAAAGTGTATAAAATAATTTAAAATTATTAAATTAACAAAGAGTGGAGAGATTAAATAAATAATAAAAAGATTAAGAATAAACATCAAACAAAAGTGTATTTCATTTCTCTTTTAAAATTTAAAGAGATTGTACAATAAAAATAAAAATTACAAGTTAATTAATTTCACAACAGAAGCTATAACAACAAGAACAACAAGAACAGTAAAAAAAACACTGATATTTTAAATATATCAAAGATGAGTTGAATGAATAAATTAGCAACATCCAACTACCAATTATAAAATCAAAGATTTAAATTTTCCAATGGTAGGGTGAAGAGTGATATTGATGATAAAAATTATAAAAAATATTCTGTGGTGTGGGGGTGGGTGTGATTTTTATAAATAAATGTTTTAAAAGATTTAAATAAAAATCATTTGTAATAACAATGTTTTGTTGAGTGAAATAGCAATAAGGAAAATTGAAATCAACTACTATATACTAAATTTATATACATGGTTGGTTGTTTTTTTTTTTTCTTTTTGGTTATTGTATACGCGTATTTTGATTTACGAGATTCAATGTTTTACATAATAAATGTGTGCACAGCAGTCTGTTTTTAACCAATTGGCAATAATAAGAATAGAATTGTGTTGGGTGTGAAGTAGAATAAACAATAAAAACAAAAGGTATGTGACAAACATGACAATAACATGGTAGTTGGTTTCAACTATCCATTATTACGAAATGGTAAAAACCAATCTTTAACACATCAAACAAAACAATAATTGACGATCGTACTGTTATAATTATTTTTAATAATTGTTGTAAAACACTTGATGATACACTTCACAAATCTAGATTCTTTTAATTTATCATTATTATTATTGTTTTTATACTAAATACCACAATTGTCAAAAATATCTGATTTTACACAAAAGTATAAAAATTATTAAACAAAATATATATAAATTATTAAAATTATAATTTGTTTAAATTAAATATTTACATTTAAATTCGATTGTTATTGTTTCGGTTGTTTTTCTCTATCTTTCTCTTTCTTTTACTACTTTTAATTATTATTAATGTTTTATATATATAACCACTACTACTAAAATATATATATTTGATTCTTTTAAATTAATATTCTGCAGAATTTTATAATTAGTAAATTTATATATATATTTTTAAAAATATATATTTGGTGTTGAATTTGTGTCTATGAAAAATAATTAATTCAATCAAAAATTTAATTACAAAGAAAATGAATAATAATATAATATAATATTATTAATTATTTTTAAAAATTGTTTGTTATGTTTTTTTGGTGGAATGAATAAAAATAATAAATTACTACTACACTATATACCACTACTACACTATTAATAATTTTTATATATATCAAACACATCATCGACAATAAACATCATCACCAAAATGGATGAAAATACAATCTAATTAGGTTTGATAGGATGTGTAGGGGTTGTTTTTACTTGGAGACATTTTTGTTTTGAAACACATTGCAATGGCTAGAGGTGTTGACTGAGACACAACTATTATTCCATTGATTCAATACACACTAATATTTATATATAAATACAAAGTGTATATACATTATATGTATATATTGTACTTTAATAAAAATAGAGGCACTTTCTACCTCTGAGAAAATACACACTAAAAAAACAATAAAATAAGGAGGTGTTTAAACAACTAATATTTACACTGTATATTTCTCTTTTTCAGGAAAGGCTACCTGATACGGAGATATCATTTACAAAAAAATATATTTTTAACAAATTGTTAATTAATTGATGGATCAGAAAAAAAATCCACCCCTTCCCACCACACTTTTTTTATTTTTGGATTTTTACAGTCCAACAAAAAAAAGAGGTGTAGTGACAGAAAAAACAATAAAAACACAAAAATAGAAATTTTTATATCTCTATTATGAATATGTATAATGATGGACAAGACGAATACTTTAAAGTAATTCTATGTTTAAATATCTTCTACAACTCTATTGATAATATAAATGTGGTTTGTCCAATCAAAACAATGAATCTAACAAATACTAACCTTATTCTATACAATTCCTCTACACTTCTTGTATTGATTTTATTGGACAAACAAAAATTTTTAAAATTTTCGAATATACAATATATATTGAACTAATTGATGGACAAAATAAATGTTGGAGAGAACTTTAAAATTATAAAAGTGCGTATTTACAGATTTTGTTTAGAACTCCTCCAACAAACAAGTAGTTTTTTTTTTTTGGTCAGTTGGCAATGATATTTAAGTATAGTTGTTGTTGTTCTAATTTATTTTGTGTAAAAACTAAAACTATTATTGGAAGTAACCGAAATGAAAAGAATCTGAAAAAAAAAATAAAAAAAATAATCTTACACTTTAAGATTTTATAAAACAAGGATTATCTAATTGTGACCAAAGAATGTGAAGTTTTTTTTTTATATATATTTATAAAACTTAAAGTTTGGAGGTCTAGACTCCGATACAATTTTTAAAAATGAAATCGATCTAGTAATTTAAAAAATAAGGTACCCTTTACTAACTAGGTTATTGGATTCCAAAAGAAGAGATCTTAAAAAAAAACAAAAAAACATTTTTCAAAACAAAAAAAATTTGATCTCTTAAAAAAGATATTTTGGTGAAATCGAAAAATGCGATTTTTTAAAGTGGATTTTATGGATTTTAACAAAAATTATAAAAAAAAAACAAGTAGAGAGGATGGATAGACAGACTACCCCTCTGTAATTTTTTGACACATGTGTGAATTTGCAATTGTGTTATGTGGAATGCATTTAGTGTACACATACATTGATTTTAGTATTTAAAGTTGTTATTGAGTTTAGTGAATATATTTGAGATCACTGTGAATGTTAAATATTTTAATTTTTAGTGTTGAAGTATTTGATGATGTATTTGGTATTACAATTGTATTTATATATAAAAAAAAAAAAAAAGAATTCTAATTAAAGATCTTTTAAAATGGTTCGATTTGTGGTGAGAATATGTGAAAATAAAAATATAAAACACAAACAACAACTAATATATAAAAACACAGAATGTAACAGATGGAGTGGAATGGAAGATATAAATAAAATTATAGAGTTTGGTTATTTTTAAAATACATAAAATGTAAAGTAATTCATCAAAAAAAAAAAAAAACCTAAGTCACATGTTTTGCGAAAGTCAAATCAAATGCAACAAAATATCTTTTACATTTTTTTTCATATTTTGGAATATAGGCCTCTTTGTACAAACGAGCACATGGTAAAAATTTGAAGATATTTTGTGAAAGTTTTGTTTTAAAAGAGCAATGGTGAGGGGGGTTAACTTAATACTAAATTTTCTCTCACGCCCAAAGAATGTAGAATTGGGTGATGGTTATTTACTCTTTAAAATATCTAAATTTCGATTGGTTAAAAACGTATAAACAAAATTAATCAATAATATCATTCTACAACATTTCTTCGTCACCCCATCACCATCAAACAAAAACCCATATCTAAAATTAATTTTATATTGGAAATCGATGAGTAAATTAATCTTTAATGGCAGTGATATAAATTTTCAAATAACACATGAAGGTATTAATTAATTCATAGGTTTTTAAGTTAAAATGACAAGTAATCCTCATTTCGTAATTTCACGTTCCACTTCTTGAGATTTTATTTTTCATTAAAATTTCGAAGCTTCCACACATGTCTTTAGAAAAAATTAATGGAGCCAACCTCTTTAACATTAAATAGATAAATAAATTTTAATTTTTTTTTTTTTTAATTTTTTCAATTTGGTATTATACTTTTATAAACTTTTGATATTATTGGGTACATGTACTTTTCATCAGAGATTATTGTTGGAATAATTTTATTAGTTTCAACAGTAATAATTTTACTCAAAATGATGGAAAATAACGGAGCTACACCACCTCAAGGACAAGATATCAAAGGCAGTTTTCATTTATTGCCAACTGGTATATTCACTCTAAAAGAGTATCAGACACTACAGGTAATCATTGATACTTTGATATCAAATGACTTGTCTGAATATGAACAAACTGATATTCCCAGTAATCTAAGTGCTCACAAATTGACAGAGCTTAAAGAATACTACCATAGAACTGGAACAGATTTGGATTTAGCTTATCAATTTATGAAATTAATAATAATGACAAAGACTAGATCCCAAATATCAGATTTAAAAACACTATTATCATTGTTTTCAACTAGTGGGTTCGGAGCTATTCTGACAGGTAGTATCACTAACTTTTGTTTTCTACCTTTGAAAACACGTCAAAAGATATTATCTTCTATGAAATCCTCTAGTAATGGAACAAGAAGACAAGCATACAGAGCTATAGTGCCATTAGTATTTACATTGTTTGCAACAGTTATTACAACACATTCAGAAACCAATCCAAATTGGGAGGCATTGGGTTATCAGAGACCCCCACCATTAGAGCAGATTCCAGGTGAAGAGAAACTATCATTTATCACTGTGAACTCTGACAGATCATTTAGTACTGATGTTGTAGTTATTGGAAGTGGTGCAGGAGGTGGCGTTACAGCATCCCTCCTTGCAAAAGCAGGATATAAGGTACTTATTCTAGAGAAAGGAGGTTATTTATCACCAAATAACATGACATGGAAGGAATCAGAGGCATTCCCACAACTCTATGAACAAGCAGGAACACTAACTTCCGACGATCTATCAGTCAATATCTTGGCTGGTAGCTGTCTAGGAGGTGGAACAACCGTGAATTGGACAGCATCTGTTAGAACACCAGACCATATACTAGACGAATGGAGAAAAGACTGTCCAAATACTTTTGCAAATGATAAATTCCAAGAGGCTTTAAATACAATTTCCGAGAGAATCAATGTAAATACTCAATATTCTACACAATCAACTGCAAATCAACTTTTAAAAAAAGGATTGGATGATCTTCAATTGGAGAGCTCTGTAATAGCTAGAAATGTTAAGGATTGTGATACTACTCAATGTGGATTCTGTTCAATGGGATGCAGAACAAAATCTAAACAGTCAAGTACTGTAACCTATTTAGAAGATGCATGTGCAGATGGTGCTCAAATTATCACAAATTGTTTTGTAGAAGAGATTACAAAGAGAATGGAACCCAGCAAAGGTTCAGATCCCCAACAACAAATGGAATGTGTTCATGGTGTAGTTGGAACTGTACAGGCACCTGATGGATCAGGTCGATATAGAATATTTGTAAAGGCTAATATCATAGTAGCATCAGCAGGTGCCATTCACACACCAGCTCTACTATTGAGATCACGTATAAAGAACAATAATATAGGTTCAAATTTTTATCTCCATCCTGTTTGTCCGGTTATTGGTATGTATGACCAACAAGTTGAAGTTTGGAAAGGTCCTCCAATGACTGTAGTCTCAAAAGCACATATGAAGACTCCAACTAGTAACTATGGAACTATCTTGGAGGTACCTAATGCACATATTGGTCTATCACTAGCAGTTGCAAGTTGTCAATGGGCAGGATCATTTGATTTTAAAACATTAATTCAAAGTATTGATCGTTGGAATGTTTATATCCCAATTCTTCGTGATAGCACACCTGGAAAGATAAAATTAGATAAAGATCAAAGAACACCAAAAATCATTTATAAACTCTCAGAGAAGGATTGGAAGAATATGATGCCTGGAATTGAATCTTCTATAAGAGCACTACACAGTACCGGTGCAGTAAAGATTCTTTTACCATGTCCTGGGTTACCAGTATTCCAGAGTTCTCATGATGATATTAATCAGTATATTCAAACTATAAAATCACTTAAATACAAACCTAATGGTTGCTCCATTGTCTCTGCTCATCAAATGGGATCCTGTAGAATGGGATCAAGTCGATCCAATTCAGTAGTAAATGAACAAGGTGAATCATGGGATCTCAAACGACTGTTTATATCTGATGGCTCAGTATTCCCATCAGCATTAGGTGTTAATCCGATGTTAACAATATATGCAACTTCCTATATCATTGCAAAAAATATAATTTCACTGTATCCTCCTAGTAATATATCATTTGAATCCTCAACTTCAAATGCTACCACCACACAATAAATAATAAACAATAAGTTTTTACACATTGTAATATTATATTAAAAATGTATATTATTAAATAGTCAATTTTATTAGTTTTAACTCTCCTTTCTTTTATCAATGGTTATTTTTTATTTTATTAACGTTTGGTTTCATTCATTATTATTAGTTTATTCAGTCTTTTAATATTTTATTTGACAGTTAGGTGTATGAATAATATTTAATATTTTCCATATTTAGATTTTTAAAATTTACTAATCACACACTATTGTTTTAACATTTATACACTTTTTTTTTTTTGTTTTAATTAATATTAGACAGTGTGTGGTTTACCACAAATTAAAAAAAAATGAAGATATATATATTTAGTTGTTTAGTTTTAATATTGTTATTATTTATAAGTAACAATGAAGCTATAAATAAATTTACCAATCAGTTAACATACAATAGTAAAAATCCAAAAAGATCTCAATCAGAATTTCTGATAGAATCTTTAAAAGAAAAGGTTGAAAAGTTCAATAATAATTACCACCATTTATCTGTAAAAAATCAATATTCATCTCCATCGAAATACATAAATTTCAATGTGTGGGTGTTTTTTAAAAATAAAAAAGAATCTATAGAGGAGTACAATGAAGATATAGATAAAATCATTTCAATTGACAGAGATTCTATATCACCAAGACAGCACTCAAAATGGTTAAATTCAGTATCTATATCCATTCGAGTATATCCAAATGATAAAATCAATAATCTCCACTATATTGATCATTTTGAAAATATCATTCAAAATATCCAAAAGCATCCAAATGTAAAATCAGTTCAACAACTCTATTCCATACCATCACAGTATAAATTATCACCCTCCAAACCAACATCTTTCCAAAGGTCCAATGTAAAGAGGTCAAGTGAAGAAAAGCTGCCTGGTGATGAGTTGATTAACGGTATAGATTATGGAGGCTCTTATGAAAATCTAAAGAAGATAAGTGTATTAGATGCACATAAAGCTGGAATTACTGGTAAAGGTGTGAAGATATTGGTCATTGATACTGGGTTTCTAAAGAGTCATGAATCACTAGTGAAACTAAACCTGGTAGATGAATATGATTTTATAGATAATACAACTAATACTCAATCCAATGATACTCACGATGAACAAAATGCACATGGAACATTTATATTGTCAACATTGGCTGCATATCAACCTGGCACTATGGTAGGCGTTGCCTATGACTCTGAATATCTATTAGCAAAGACAGAGATTGTAGCAGCTGAAGAGACATATGAAGAAGACTTGTTTATAGCAGCTGTGGAATGGGGCGCTTCTAAAGGAGTTAAGGTAATATCAGCATCATTAGGTTACTCTGATTTCTATAAATACTGGGAACTAGATGGAAGTTCACCAATATCAAAGTGTGTAGATATAGCAACCTCCAAAGGTATTACCGTTGTGATTTCCAATGGAAACAATGGGAATAAAGGTATTAGTCCCCCTGCCGATTCACATACATCTATATCTGTAGGTGCATTAGATGGTGTTGGAGAAGCTGCTGATTTCTCATCTATGGGACCAACTTCAGATGGTCGATTGAAACCTGAAATCTCAGCACCTGGTGTACTTAATTTTGTTGCCTCTGGAAACTCACCAACTGATTATTTATACGAATCTGGTACTTCTCTGTCTGCACCTTTGGTAGCCGGCGTTGTATCTTTGATTATACAAAAACATCCAGATTGGACACCACAACAGATTAAAGAAGCATTGGTATCAACAGCATCTAACCAAGGGTCACCTAATAACTATGTAGGGTTTGGAATGATTAATGCAATGGCAGCTATTCAGTATCAACCATCTTCACCCAAAAAGAGTGCAGTTTCATGTGAAAATTGTAACTATGAATCTGGTGGAATATGTCTGAATGGTAAATGTGTATGTTCGAATAATCAAACATCAACATGTTCTCTAAAAGGTCTTTGCGGATATCTTTGTAAAAACAATGGTGGTAAATGCAGTGAAAATAATTGTTTTAAATGTATAGATCCAAAGGGAAATGATACTGAAGTTACTGTGAAATCAGTAAGTCAAACATGTCAGGATCTTCTATCTAGTGAACCTAATCAAATAGACAATAGTTTTAATGATTCTTCAAAGATTCTAATTAATCTATTATCATTATACAATCTATTAAATATAATTTTAATTCTAATAATTATCATGTAAAATCATAATAAACATGTAGAGATATAGAGACAGGATAAGAAAGATCCTTCTTTTTCTGCTTTAATTTAAATTAAAAAAAAATAAAAAAAATAAAGTGAACCCTTTGTTGCTTGTGAGTGTATATATATATATATATATATCTATTGTATTTAAAGTGAAAATATACCATGGTCATTTAAAAAGAATTCTCTAAATGTTTCTCTGCCATCCCTTGGCATTCTTTTATAAAAATGAAAGCAAAAGTAAACCATGTAACCTTCTAATCCACAAAACAACAGACTTATCAATACACCAAATCCACCAAGATAGGAAACATGTGAAAACAGGAATGCCAATCTAAATATAATATCTACATTAAGGTAAAATATAAAAAATAAAAATAATCTTCTTTGAAGATAGTGTGCTGAATAGTATCCAACTGGACAAAACACCAGACCACCACTAAATATTAACCACCATCCTTGACTGAAATAAGACATTAATGAAAATACCTGGAGTATTTCAAACAATATATTAGTGTATTGTTTTTAAGGAGAAACAAAAGTATAGATTAATCCTCCTCTTACCATTAAAAGTAATGCTATTGCTTTTATAATTGTTGCTGTCTTTTTTAAATCTACAAAACGAGCATAATCTGAAGATGCTATAATTTCAGGTAGATACAGTGAATCTTGATCTTCAGGAGTATCAATGATACCTATGGAAGTGTCTATATTGGTTTGTTCTTTATTAAATTGAGATTGTAACTCTGCTGCATAATCTTCATCTGTAATTATCGGTTGATTATCATTGTCATCAACTATTCTATTATTTTGTTGTTGCAGATAGTTATTGTTGGCTGTAGTTGTTGTGGTTGTGGTTGTACTAGTTAAAGTTGGTGTATTGTTATTACTTTTTTTAATATTTACAGTGGAGTTTAATGTTGGGCTATTAGTTAGATTCAGTTGTTTTGAGACACTTGATAATTGATTTACAAATTCTAAATCATCATCATTATCATTGATATTCATTTTCTAAAATATGTTTTTCTTGATTTCTCAATAATATTAATATCTATCAAAACAAACGTGAATTTTTAAATTAAATTTTTAAAAAAAAAAACAAAAAAAATATATCTAGGTGTAACCAGTTATAGTCTCTCTGGGTATAAATAAAAAATATTTAAATATTTTTGATTATCTGATTATTGTGTTGACTTTAATACAGGAGGGTTAGAAATGATTTAAAAAATTTTTTTGAAAATTTAATTTAATTTTCTAAAATTGACTTAATCCTTGATGTCAACAGTCGCAATATCTACACCAATACCCAAAGCTTGTATTATAGGTGACAGTGGTATTGGAAAAACTTCTATTACTTGTAAGTCTTCAGAAGGGGTGTTGTAAAGTACTGAAAATTAATTCATTTATATTTAAATAACTATATAGTAAGATGGTTAGGAACATATAATGAGTATAATGAGTATATACCAACTTATTTAGATATTCAAAGTGTACATGTATATACAAATGAGACTATATCTATATGTGATGTTTATCCAGGTGGTGAATATCATTGTAGATTGAGACCATTGTATTATAAAGATTGTCAATTATTTATCATTTGTTTTTCAGTTGTTGATGTTCAATCAATGAAAAGTATTAAAGATTTGGTATGTTTGTGTAATTATAACATTATATAATTGAAATTAACTCAATTTTATAATAGTGGATACCAGAAATCAAACATTATTGTAAAGGTGTACCTTATGTTATATGTGGTACTAAAATCGATCTTAGAGGTAGTAATGAGTATAAATATATAGTGTCGGAAGAAGAAGGATATGAATTTGCAAAAAGCAATGGATCATTACAATATTTTGAATGTTCGTCCAAAACCACACAAAATATCGATACAATGTTAATACAAATTCATCAGATTTTAAAAAAAAAATCAGAGTAATCCAGAGGAATCTATTTCAAATTCTAACAAAGCTCATTGCAATATACTGTAACTATACCTATTATCATTATTTAGTTATTTTGTCGTTTTTCATTAAATTTAAATAATAAGAGTTATTGGGGGGAACATTGAATGTAATAGTAATTGATCATGTAAAACAGAGGATCTCTACCAATTCACCCATTATTCCCCACATGAGGTTCTTTCTCCTGAACATCTCAACATAAGTCATCATAACCAAATTACTTCCCGAAGGAACATCGGTTAAACTATGTGCTTTAGCTGCTTTTGATATTTATCATGATGATTCAGTTGGCTTTCTTCAAATTTACAAAATTTGATACTAGTTTTTTCTAAGTGATTCGTTTTTCATGTTTCTTTATGGTCAAAAAAAATATCTCAAAATTTGTTGTAAAATTAGTATTTCTCATTGGAAATATTTCTTGAAAAGTTGAAAATAACTTTAAAAATTTTATTCATGGGCACCATTGAATCAAAAAATGATGGAGAGAATCTTGAGTAATCTTCATTTTCGAACTTGAGTTCCCAAAGAATCCAAAAAAAAAATAACCCTTTATAAATATAATCAATGAAACAAATAATCTAATGAGGAGTGATGCATTTTTCGTCACTTTTACAGATTTTTTTTTAAATTTTTTTTAATCACAAAACTATTAGAAAGCAACATTAAATAATCTATTTGATTCCTTGTTGAATCAAATTAAAAACAAGATGAAATTATATTTGGTTATAATTTTATTACTATTTTTAATTAAAGGATATGAATCCATTACACAAGGTTAGTATTACATTTGAATTTCAAATCTTAAAAAAAAAACCCCACCACACAATCAACACACAAGTTTTATAAATATATTTAAAAATGGAAATCTAACTTGAATACTTATTGTTGGATTATTCAGCTGGATATTATCAATTTAAGAGATATGAACAGACTATATTTCAGGTATCATTAATTCATCCATTTGAAAAATATATATTGTTAGCTACAACACCTGGTGTGATTGTAAAATTGTATCTCACCAATTCAACATCAACTTTTAATGCTAGAGAGCATGATGGGTTTAGTATGAATGATAATGATGATGATATGGTTGATGAGGAACTAAAGAAAATTCAAGAACAAATGATAGGAGGATCAATGACATTGGAGAATATAGCTGTAAATCATAAATATTTGGGTAATATTATAAAGTACCCTTTAAATCCATCTTCACAATTCACTTCATTGGCATTCGATGAAAACTATCTAAATGTATATTTGGTGACGACTTACAATGAGATATTACTCATTAATCTGTCAACTTTGGAGATTGTTCAGGCCACAAGTCAATATTCACTAGACCCCACTTATGTAAATGAGGGTATTGGAAGAACATTTTATTGTGATGGTAGAATATTTGTATTCCAAGATTCAATAACTACCTATTTGACACAATATAATGCAGAGACTTTAGTTTTGGAAAATAGTTTTGCATATGTATCGGCACCTGAAAGATCATCTCTTTTAGACTGTCCCAATAGACTTGCATATGTATTTACATCTACATCTTCTGTTGGAAGATTGACTACAATCTATCAATTGTCACTTGACAATATCTCAGTTGCAATACATAACCAAACATACCCATACCTTAACCATTATTGCACGTTTTTCTATAACCAAATACCAGATGTTATATACACTCTCTTTCAAATGACTGGTACTAGAGGTGGTGGTAATTTGGTTCTAATTAATGTAACCAATCTCTCGGTTATCAGTAATACACCTCTGTTTAATATAACCAATTCAGAGGGTTTAATGTACTGTGACCCAGATCAACAAATCCAATATGTAACTGCATATTGTAGATTCCAAAAATCCATTGCATTTCAGTTTATTCCACCATCACCGACAGATACTAATCTCACAACAATTGCTACAGAGATATTTTGGGTAACAGCCAATGGTGGTCAGATTATAAGTATAAGTCCGACTTCCAATCCGCATCTCCCTCCAAACCTATCCATTCTAATCTCATGTAGTTTTGATATGTTAAGTCTTTATATATCAACACAACCAGTTTGTTCATTTATATTCTTGAGTCCAAATATTGAAAACTCATCTTCTTCATCCTCTTCATTATCTTCTTCTTCTTCTTCATCATCGGATATGGAGCAACTGACTATAGTCGACCCACAGGTTCAGTACTCTTTGAATTTGGATTTATATTTTGCATTCTCAAGTCCACCATACAATTTCATTTCCATGGTCTTTAAAAATACCACTTCTAAACTTTTTATATCATTTCAAACCACATATAAAGAAAGTACCTATATTGACATTCTGAAAATCTCAGATCCAACGGACATGGGTGGAAGTCAAGTTAGTTCTGTAATCAGTTTTGTTTTAGGTCTAACACAACCTCTTCAGACATTCCAGATCTCTGAGAATACTGTATACTTTTTCTACACTACCGTACTGCAAATTGTTCAATCGAACCCAATTCAACAACTATCCGTTGCAGTTATGACATTTAATGATATTTCACTGGAAGTCTATGTAGCACCAATATTAACTAGCATTCAAAACTATATATCTATAACCTATATATCCAATACCACTGAATATCATCCCACAACTCAACATGATATAACAGCATCACAAACCCCACAGTTTTTGGTATATACAACCTATGACGATACAGGTAAACAAGGGTTGAAGAGATTCACTATTGATGCCTATGGATTCTATATAGAAGAGACTCATAATACCCAAAAGCCATTGATATCAATGAACCAATTTGCCAATTTAATTATGCCCAATACAAGTTACTATTACAGTGCTCCAGATATCTATATATACAATTACTATAATCTATCACAGCCTGCTATATCTGTAGTTGTGAATTCAAGTTCTACTGAATTTCTTGGATCTTTTTATGACCAAGTAGATCAGTCTATGTTCATTCTGATGTTGGCTAATTCCTCTTCATCAGGTAGCAAACTATTTACTAAACAATACCAACAACCATCGAGACTAAAGAGTTTAACCACCACTTATGTATTCCAATTATTTAAATTTGATTTGGCAACGAATCAAATTACAGCCAAATCTACACTGTTTTCATTGGAATTCACAAAAACCAATCAACCTCTTACTTGCAGTGGTGCATTTAAGGATGAAACTTTAGGTTATTATTTCCTTGAAAACGGGTATGTTTTGACTATAAATACAACCGATGTATCGTTTTACAGTGCAAATTACATAGATTCTCAATATAACCTTCCTTCTGTTCAATACGATTGGACAAAGAACACAGCATACATTGTGGAATCCTATGGATACCTAGTAGAGTTTCTTGATTGTATGGCAGGTAGTTTTAGAAATTCAACATCTGGAGACTGTCAATATTGTCCAGAGGGTACATATAGTAGTAAAGTAGGTTCATCTGAGTGCACACCTTGTTTTGCCGGTATGATTTCTAGTTACTATGGTCAGAGTAAATGTCTACCCTGTCTACCAGGTCAGTTTTCCAACATCTATCGTAATGCATGTATAGAATGCAACGGTAACACTTATACAAGTTCTTATAACTCCACACTTTGCATTGAGTGTCCCACCAACTCCGTTCCAGTCCAAGACCATAGCCAGTGTATATGTGCTGATGGGTACTATGGACAATCCATAAACTGTCAAACTTGTCCAACAGGTGCCAATTGCACCAATGGACTACTCTATCTACTACCAAACTACTGGTCCCCTATTGAAAACTATACGGATATCTATTCATGTCCAATGCCAGGTGCATGTATACCTGGTAATAATAGTGGTACTGTGGAGTGCGCTAACGGCTATTACGGCATTGAATGTGCAGGTTGCATCAATGGGTGGTCACTCTACATTAACAGTTGTTCACAATGTCCAGATAGTCTATTCATAACCTATTTGGTAATTTTAATATTTTTTGTATGTTTTATAAGTTTGCTTTTGGTTGCCTATAGAGCTGGTATTGATGTCAGTTTTTCTGCATTGAAGATTCTGATATCATACGGACAGGTTATATCAAGTATAAGTGACACCATCACAACAAATCAGGTATTACTTGAGAAGCTATTGACATTTGTCACATTTTCCAATTTGGATTTCCTTCATATTCTCTCGTTAGACTGTCTATTGGGACGACGTGTTACCTATTATGAACGATATTGGGTAATGGTTTTCACACCGCTAATCATAATTATACTCATCGCACTATTTCATTATATATTCCAACTGGCTAAGAAGGTCATTCAAATGATCAAAAGTCGAAAGAGAAGAAATAAGAAGCCATCAATTACATCATCAACTCCAAATCTTCACGAACCATTACAAACACAAGAAAAAGACAGTTTATTAACATCACCATCTACATCTTCAACAACAGATCCAAATGGTCAATCGGAATACTCCTATTTCGATCTAAGAAAATCCACCAATATAAATTTCATTCCAAAACGTTCAAAATACAAACGAGCTCCCAGTGTGAGTAACAGTTCTGGGACAGGTAGAAGATTCAAATTACAACACCCAAACACTGATGCACTCTTCAGAGATGTTCTTTTGATTCTTTTACTCTCCTATCCGGCTGTTTGTCAGTCCATTTTAGACATGTACTCATGCGTAGAAATTGATGGTACCTATTACTTGGAATCGGATTTAAATACCCTCTGTCAAGGTATACAGTGGCAAGTACACGCCTATATCAATATAGTATTTATAATGATATATCCCGTTGGTATACCACTGCTATTCTTTATTTTACTGTACTTGTGGAAACAAAAGAAATGGATTAGCGAAGAGAAATGTAAAGAACGTCTATCTCTGCTATTTAGTTCTTATAAAGACAATTTTTGGTATTGGGAAGTTGTGGAACTCATCAGAAAACTGTTACTTACCTCAGCGGTTTCTATCAGTTTCCGTGGTACCTCTGGAACTGGTATATTCAACAAGAATGCAATTAATGTTTTCATTTGTGTTTTGGCTGTTTTCTTCCAGAACCAATTCAAACCATTCAAAGATCGAACGGATAACCTCTTACAACTCAACTCCCTCTCCATGATTTACTTTATGTACTTCTTTTTGGTAATTTCCGCTTCAGAGCCCTCCAATTCATTGAGTATTCAAAATCTAGATACAGCAGATTCCATAGTTTTACTGGTTCTTGGAGCTGTTGTAGGTGTCCATGGTCTGTTACTAGGTATTCAATATATCAGAAGATTTTGGCCAAAGATTAAATCTGCACTCTACAATGTCAAGGAGAAAATTAAGAATTTCAGTTTCACAGCTCTCAAGGCAAAACTATTTAATAAGAAACCTGATGAATCTGATCTCTCTGATGATGCCTCTTATTCATTCTCTGATGAGTCTTCTCACAATAATTATGATTACTATCAGAGTATACTCAATCCAGATGAATCCAATGTCATTATATCTTCACATAGATCTACTGATTTTAATAACCCTAATATCGATAGAGATTCACAATTATAAATAAATATTTTATTATTTTAATTTCCTCAATCACAATGTGCAATGCTAACAGATATGTTCTAGCTAATATCTAGTAATTATTAATTAATTAAATTGACCAATTAATAATTAATAATTAGTTTTCTAAAAAACACGATCTATAGATATTTTTTAATTAATTAGCCAATATCTATGTACTAAAATTAATAATATCTGACAAAAAAATTGAAAATATCTGTACAGATATTAAATTAGATAGAAAACATACATTTAGAATAGATTACTACTAAAATATAAGTATTAATTTTAAATTACATAAAGGATAAAAGACAAAGGAAAAAGGTTAAATAATTGGATAAAAAAAAAATAATTTTCTTTTAATGAAAATATAAAAGAAAGAGAAGTATGATTTCTTTGAATAAAAAATTTAAATATGATGTTGTTATCATTGGTGGCGGTATTGCAGGTTTGTCATGTTGTAGACACTTGCTATTAACTATTCCAGAATTGAAAAATCAAAGAATTGCCTTGATTGAACCTCGTACCTTGTCTAGAAATAATGTGCGTGAAGATTACAAAGTAGGTGAAAGTACCATTGAAATTAGTGCAATGTTTCTCACTAAGGAACTACAGTTACAAGACTACATGATTGAAAATCATCCACCTAAGTTTGCATTACAGTACCATTGGCCTAAACAAATTGAAAAGACTGAGACTATGGATGACTATTACTCTACATGGGCAACTCAGAATCCTGAAATACAGGCATTTCAATTAAACCGATCTAAATTCGAAAGGGATATGACTAAAATGGTTATTGACCAAGGTGTTAAATACTATCATGGTCGTGTAAAAGATATTGATATCAATAGTGGTGGTGGTGCTCATAGTGTAGATATTCAAATTCTCTCCAATGAAGAGAACTTTGAAGACCAGGTTGAAATTGATAGAGTTACTATACAAGCTGACTATATAGTAGATGCCTCTGGTAGAAACTTTGCAATTGGTTCGAGAACTGATAATGTATTGAAGGATCCTAAATACCTTAATGGCCTACAAAATGCATCGACATGGGTAAGAGTTAAAAATGTCGATAAGAAACTATTTGATTTCAATAACCCAAATGTCACTGCATCTTGGTATTATGCAACCAACCATTTCTTTGGACCTGGGTATTGGATCTGGATGATACCCTTGGAAAGAGGGTCACATGATTTCTCCATTGGTGTCTCTTATCATCGTGATAAAATTGAATGTAACCAATTGAACACCCAAGAGAAATTTATGAAATTTTTAGAAAAAAACCAGAAAGTAGTCTATAATCTCATTAGCAGTGGTGAGATTGTAGATTTCCATCGTTGGCCTAAACTTGCACATACAAGTCGGGTATTCTACTCACATGATAACTGGGCAGTCATTGGAGATGCCGCTGCTATATTTGACCCATTTTACAGTACTGGGATTGTTATGATGGCAGTAGAGATTGAGTGTCTAACTGAACTTTTGAAATATAAACTAAACAAAGATACCGATGGCTACAATCTTCGTTTGAAATCATTCAATGGACTGATAACAGCTCTAACCAAGTCTATTTGTCATATCATTAAAAAACATAGTGATCATTTAGGTAATGCTTCGGTGATGTCTTGGAGAATATACATTGAAACTAGTAGCTACTTTGGAATTGATATTCCATCCTATATTGGAAAATACCATCTATGTCCTGATTTTATTAAAAAATTACTGGAAGCACATCCCTCTTCACTAGCAGTTCGAGATACCATGTTAGAGACACTTGATGATGTCAATAACCGTGGTTTGAATATTGGATTTATGGATAATCATCGAGGTGGTCAATTAAAGATTGTTAATTGGTCACCAGTAAACAGTTGGGATTCTGATGAATGTCTGGCTCTTTGTAAATATGATAGACAGAGACTTAACCTTCCTTACTGTCTACAAAGAACTACAACCTATCAGTTGCTTATGTACACTATGCTTTACATTAAAGCATATGGATGGAGAGCTATGTTCAATAGTAACTACCTTTTCATTACCAGAAATCTTCTATCACAACTACCAAAATACTACATTGGCTCTTGGATTCACTATTTTAAGAATTTCTCGAAACCTAATAACGACTACTTTGAAAACGCTAAGAAGGATTTTGAACAACAATACAGTTATTCAGTTAAGAATCAACATGTACCATTTTAATATCCATTTTTTAAAATTTTTTATTTTATGATAACATTTCAATTGAAAATGAAAAATTAAAAATAAAATAACAAGAACTTATCATTTTTAAAATATCTTGATTTTTTTAATTTAATTTATTAAAAAATTAGTTTCTTTTCAGACCTTTATTCATTAATAATTAACATGGGTAAAAAAGTTATAATATTTGATTGTGGTGGTGTTATTGCTAGTGATATGAAATATCAATTTCTATTATCACTCACACCAGAAGATAAAAAAGAAGAATGTAAACAACTTGCAAATAAGTGTTGGGGAAAAATTAGAATAGATAAGAACTACACTGTCAGAGACTTTTTCACTGAAGTTGTCGATGGTGTTAAATTGTATGATTTAGTTGATAAATCAGTTTACAAGACTAAAGATGAGTTATTAGAGGCACTTGATGCAGAGACTAAAAAGGAATTTGATATCTATGAAGATACTATTAAAGTAATGTCAGCTATTCCTCAAATTAGTCCATATAAAGTAGCTATACTTTCAAATCATGGAAAAGAATGGTTTGAATACATTTACACAAGATCAAAGGCATTACAAGTAACAGTACCTAAAGAATGGATTATATTATCTTGTGATGTTGCTCTTGCTAAACCCGATCCCAATATATTTAAACTCACTTATGAACGTGTGAATTCATTGTTCAAAGGTAAACTAGAGTCACCAAGTGACTGTCTATTTATAGATGACAAATTAGCAAATTGCCAATCCGCTAGTGAATATGGTTTTCAAGTTTTGAATTTTAATCATAACACTCAACCTTTGGAAATTTTAAAAAATGAATTAAATAGATGGTACAGACTGCCATAACGACACTCACATCACTCTTCTCAACATATACACATACACACACACAAAAAAAAATTATATTAAATGTATTAACCTTATATATAAAAATTAAAATAAATTATGTGTATTTTTTGATATTATTTGTATAATGATTTTTCAAAAACAAATAATCATTTTGTATTCTTTGAAATTCTAAATAGAGATAAAAAACAATATTATTTTTATTATTGTGGTTAATTATTGTTGCTGTTATGAAAAATGGAAACAATGATGTGTTTTGTGTTTACCACATTTTCAGTTATATATGAGTGATAATTTATTTTTTTAATTTTTTTTTTTTTGTTATTGCCTATTATTTATTATTTATATAGTTTTTAAGATTTCTTTAATTAAAGGTACTATCAGAAATAAATCGTTGGGACCCAATCACAGAATTTGATTTTTAAAACTTTTTTTTATTTTTTTTTTTTATTACAAAATTTTGTTTTTTTGATTGTTATTTCTATTATTTATTTTATCACAGGCTTTTTTTTTGCTTCATTATTATAATATCAAAAGCCCTAATTTATTTTTATATAAAAAAGTACTCTATTCATCATCCATTAATTAATTAATCAAAACCAAAAAAAAAAAAACAAAAAAATCACATCCGATCACTGATTTATGTTATTTTTTTTTATAGTGTTATAATAATTATCTTTGCTAGTTTTTTTCAAATAATAATAATTTATTAACATTCTTTTTTTAAAAAAATTACTTTCTAGAAATTTGTAATATAGACCTTGTTAGATGCTACAAAAAAAGATTATACAGCAACAGCAACAAGTAATAGTAAACCATAGTAATATATTATTATCACCTAGTATAAATACTACAACTAGCAACAATAGTAATAGTAGTATAAGTGGAAGTAATACTAGTTATCAATCCATATTTTCATCACCTTTTCCGAATACCAATAACAGTCATCATACAGAATATTTATCGTTTAGTCCTATAAGTGATTTAACAGAAATGTCAGATACATCTTCACTTAATGGAGGTGGAAGTAGTGTAACTACACCAAGTGGTATTTCCACACCAACTAATACTTTGGTAGTTGATGGAGCTGAATTGAATAATAAAAGACAACAACTCAGCTCAGGATTGCAATCACAACAATCGTCATCTTCCTCACTCAGTAACAGTACAACTAATCCAATATTACAAGAATCCTCATCAACTGAGGAACTCAATTGGTCTAGTTTAAATATAAAAATGAAAGCATACAGCAAATACGATTCCAAGAGAGGATCCGTTCTCATTGAACATCTATCGGAGTTCAATAAATTGGCATCATCACAAATCATTCTAGGAGAAGAAGTTGAAAAAGAATCATCACCAAATCTATCAGAACGTTCAGAAAATAATAATAATTTAAATCAACAGGCCGTTAGTACACCTACTAGTAGTCAGCCAAGTAGCAGTACACCAACACCCACACCAACAACATTGGATAACTTGGTTCTACAGGGTATCAATTTATTCAATGAAAAACCAAAAAAAGGTATAGAATATTTCATTCAACATAAACTTCTAGAAAGAAAACCAGAATTGGTAGCAGAATTTCTTCATAGATGTCCACTACTAAATAAGAAATCTATTGGTGACTATTTGGGTGACATAGATGAATTTTGCATTCAAACACTGGAGTCACTGATCGCCAGATTCAATTTCCAAGATTTGGATTTTGATATGGCACTCAGACAGCTTCTCTACTGTTTCTTGCTACCAGGAGAAGCCCAAAAAATCGATAGAATAATGCAAAAATTTGCCAACCAATTCTACAAGGACAATTTGAAATCTGGAGTTTTTGAAGATCCAGATGCCGTATATATGTTGGCATTTGCCCTCATTCTACTAAATACCGATGTACATAATCCACAAATCAAACAGAAAATGTCAAAAGCCAAGTTTTCCCGTTCATTGAATGGTATCAATAGCGGAAAGAATCTACCATTAGAATATATAGAGGATATCTATGACAGAATCTTTGCCGATGAAATTAAAATGGAACCAACTGCCACATTGTTTCCATATGCTTGCAAAAAAGGTTGGCTTAATATTCGTGTTAAAGGACGTGTAACTGATAAATGGAGTAGGAAATGGTGTATTCTATCAGATGGAACCCTATACTTTTTCCGTAAACCTACCGATACTAATCCAGTAAGATATTTGCATCCAGATACCGTTATAACAACTCAGAAGGAAATGAAAGGAAGAAAGAATTGTTTTATCCTCAATCATAGTAGCCCTCCCATTTCCATTCAGAGTCTCATGTCACTTAAAGACCCAAAGAATCCTCAAAAATCTTTTAATCCACAAGCACTATTTCAACAGTTGGCCACTTTTGGAAAAGAGAAGAAACGTGAGGCCAAGTTTTGGGATTCTGTCTCTGAGAGGTATCAGGATCAAAAGGCATTTGATATCTCCATGTTTAATGACTCTTTTGATACTGACAGTGTCGGATCCTTTGATACTCTATCAGAATCCTCCAATTATTATGACGATGATGTTTCAACTGGATCTAGCGTAACCAGTAATTCACCATTGGCACAAAGTCAATTACAAGCTGAAGAAAGAAAAAAGCAAACTGCCTATTCACTCAGACTTGGTAATAGAAAAACAAAAGATCAACTTCAAGAGTATGAAAATGAATATATCCAACAATCATCAACCACAACCACTACAACCACAACCACCTCTGTAATAACAACACCACCACCAACACCAAATACCACTACCACAACAACAACTACAACACCATCTAAACCACCTATTCCTGCAAAAACTTATTTAAACACTCCTGGTACTCCAAATGGAAGTCAAACTCAACCAAAACCAACATTTATTAAACAAGGTTCCTCTTCATTAATACGTTCCAGTAGTATATCTACATTTTCAACTCCTAATCAAAGTAATATCTCAACTGCAAATTCAATCAAATCTTCAAATAGTAGTAGCAGTAGTACTACAAACAGTGCTGGAAGTGCTTCAATTTCTCAACAAGCACTTGACCAACAAAATAAGAAATCTATAGAGGACATTATGAAATTACAAGAGAAATTGATAAAATCTTCAAAACAACAATCCACAGTCATCTTGAATGCAGATAGTAAAAGAGAAATGGATTCTTGGATAAGATTAATTTTATCACAATTTAAAAATAAATAATTTCTATTCAGCTTATTGCCTATTGAAAGTTAAATATCATATTGTATGTGACAAAAACCCTTAAAATGGTAAATTATTAAAACCTCACCCAATATAAAATAATTTTTATATAGGGTTTTTAACAATAATTATGAATATAATTAAATTATATTTCATATTTTTGCTTATTCTTACTATCAACATAGAGATATAGTTTTACAATGTATGACGTTTTCGAAGCACAAGACGATTTTGTACCCTTAAAATTAAATAAAATAAAATTTAATAATTTAAATAATAATGTTGGGGTGGTTTATAAAAAAGAGAGAGTTGTATTCCAAAACAACGTAATACAACAACTACAACAACAATACCCACAACCAACACAACAAAAACCACAACAAAACCCACAACCAAAACAACCAAAACCATATCCAAAACCAAAAACAACACAACCAAAACTACAACAACAAAAACTTCCAAAACCTTCCAAACTCAATATTTTCTATTGTGAAAATGGAAGAAGAATCAACAGAGAAACCAAAGATATTATAATGGAAATTTTAATTTGGTTTTTCTTGGGACTAATTATTTGGTCATTGGTAGCTGGATTCACAGCCAATTCTCCTTACTGTGAGACTGGTAAAGTTGCTTATGGATGCACAAGATGTCCAGCCTATGGACAGTGCCAAGATGGTGAGTTCCTTGGTTGTAACTCTGGTTACTTTGAAGGAAAAGCCATTAACGGCATTAGATGTGTAAATTAACTATTTTACAATCTTTTTCTTGTTTGGTCTAGTTTTTGGTGTTCAGAGTGTGCTCTTTCAAGTAATTAGTTTCCCAAAATCTTGGGTTAAATTTAGTTGTATAAAAGCACGAAGAACTTTAAATAAAATAAATGTATACGTATATGTATGATCTTTAAATAGTTAAAATTGAATTGGGGGAGGAAGTGTTTATAAAAACAAATGTTTATTTTAATGGTTTGAACATGCAAATTGGATTATTTTGAATAAAATTAACATTGATATTATTACCAAAAATAGAACGAATATTATCAATTTCATATTTGATCATAGTTGGTCTTTCCAAAGATAAACCCCAAGCAGCAACTCTAACATCTTCTGGTAAACCCATTGGACGTAACATTTCTGGACGGAAAATACCAGAGTTACCCAACTCTACAAATCTCTTTAATTGTGGATGATAACCAAAGATCTCCATAGATGGTTCAGTGTATGGATTATAGGCTGGTTTGAAACGAATATTATCAATACCCAATCTTCTAAAGAATTCAGAAATGACAGCAATCAAATGTGACAATGAAATCTCCTTGTCAGCAATGACACCTTCAACTTGGTGGAACTCAGCCAAATGGGTTGCATCCAAAGACTCATTACGGAATACTCTGTCAATTGAGAAAAATTTCTGTGGTTTGAAACCTGTTTGAGCCAATTTATAGAGCATTCTTGCAGAGACTGCAGTGGTGTGAGTTCTAAGAATATTCTTTTCAGCCTCTTCCAATTTCCAATCATAGATATAACCAATGGAACCATAACCTCCTTTAGAGTGTACAGTTTTAACTTTTTCCAAATGGTCATCAGTGAAATCGTGAGATTTCTCAGGATCCGATAAGAAAAAGGTGTCATGAGAGTCTCTAGCTGGATGTTGTTGTGGTTGGAAAAGTGCATCAAAATTCCAAAATGAGTTCTCTACATAGTTCATTGTTGGCATCTCTTGGAATCCCATATCCAAGAAAATCTGTTTGAATTCAGCTTTTACCTTACTCAAAGGATGACGGAAACCAGAATCTGGAACCAACCCTTTACTATTTACATTGAATTTGAATTCCTCTTGAGCCCATGCATCATCCTTCAACATATCCAAAGTTAAATCTGCTTGTTTCTTCTTTCTGTTACCATATTTCTCACCCTTATTGATTTTACAATAGTTGAGATTTTTCTCTTCTACAAAACCAGATTTTTTCATATCATTTATATCTTTGGTTTCCTTGAGACGGTTAGTCAAATCCGATAGAATCTCTCTAGTTGCATCAGTGATTGATGTAGCACTTTGAACTAGTTTTTTAGTGACTTTATCAGTGTCAATCCATTTCTTTGAACGAGCAGCACCAAATGCTGTAGGACCAAATCTATCACTAGCTTCTTTGGGTGTCAGACCGCCGTCAACTCCACATGCTGCCCATAACAGTGCTTCTGGTGAGCCATTGGCAACTGCTTGTTTACCTTTTTCAGTCAACAGTAGTCCTGTAGCATTGACAAATGTCAAAACAACTGTACCTAATGATTCCCAACTCTTTAGAATACCAACTGCATCTTGATGATCCCATTGTTCATTTACACTCTTTACCCATTCTCTAGAATTTACAATTTCATTATTAGAGTCCAAGTATTCAAATAACTTGTTATTGAATTGATCTTTATCTAATTTAGACATTAGTCAATGAATATGCTTGTTAACAAATGATTCTGAAAAAAATGAAAAAATTTTAAAAAAATAAACTACACACTTATTGACGAAGATATCTTTGTAGGTAATGTGGTAACTTTGAGAATTTTATAATAATAAAAGCTAATTTATTTTTAAAATCTCACATTTCTATAAACAAACATGTGTTTATCTTTAAAATAATTTATTTATAAAAAACTATTAGTTTTTTTGTAATATTCTAGGAATACATGTGTTACTTTAATTCAACAATATAGATAAACTTAAATACTTATATTTCAATTGAATGTTCTTATTTGATTAAACATTTAAGTCAAAAAATCTTAATCAAAATGATAACTGTCATTAAAAAATGCTAGTAATCGATATTGACACCAAGATATTTTTATCTTTTTTTTTAAAACTAAAAACCATTCAAAATAGTGGTTGTAAAGAACAATCTTAAAACTTTTGTAAATAACCTTGTATTATTAAAAGAAGTAACAATAGTTCTTCTTAGTAGTAATGGATAAAGAGAATCAAAATGCTATATTATTAGATGATTTAGGGAAAAGTACAACCAATCAATTGATTTTAAATACATCAAATACAAATAACACATTTGATAACAACAACAGCAGTAATAACAATAACAATAATAATAACCAGGAGACTCCAGGAGAAGATGTAGATCCAAATAAAAAAGGAAAAGAAAAAATTATAAAATTAAAATTTAGTGATATTTTTCCAAAGAAATCAGATATTTCTGATGGTATTCAAAAACTACGAGAAATTCAATTGTATAAAGAGGTACTACAAGTATCATTATTTTCACTACTAGAAGTAATTTTGATAGCATTAATAGGTGTGGCATATATAATAGGACTCAGTTACATACCCTATACAAATACAGATATGAAGTATGTCGAAACTCATACCAATCAATTTTATAATCCTTATCCAGTCGCATCTATATATTTTCTAACGTTGGCTACTGTAGTCATTGTAATTGGTATTGGCTACTTTTTGCTAATATTTGGACTAAAGAAATCTCTTCCATTAATCTATTGTACATTGATACCTGGTGTAGCTTTATCCACTCTATTTTTTGTATTTGTGGCAGCTGGCGTTGATCCTTGGTACTATGCACTGGATCTTCCCTTCTATGGTATACTAGGTGTAGTTTTCTTTATCTCTGCTAAAGTTATGGCAAAGAGAGTTCAAGCACCTAATCTACCTCTGATATTTGCAGTACCATTGTTGGTGCACATTCTGATTATTGGTATATATTCATTTGTTCTATTTCCATTCTACAGAACTATTAACAGTGAAGTTGCAAGAGTTGCCATTAGAATCCTAGTTCATCCTATTCTTTGTAGAATCAATTTAATAGTAACCCAAACTTTTGTAAAAAAATACAAAAATCTAAAATACCCTCATTTGGCAAATGCCATTGTTTTTGGTATTCTAGTTGAATCTGCACTATTTGGTAGATTTTTAATTGCAACTGTTGGTTCTGCAAAAGCACAAGTTGTAACCTCTGTTCTCTCTGGTCTAGGTGAAATTCTACTTCGTGTAGCGGCACCAATAATCACCAAACTCATTGACTATCTCAAGAATAAATTCCTAAATATGAAACCAGAGATTGAAACCGAAATTGACAGAGAACACAATGCCCAATATATAATCAATTCCATGGTAGTTGAAAAATCCAGTATTCTTTCCATTCCATTCCTCTTACATTTCTTTTGGAAACACAGATTAGTTTTCAATTTTTCATTTGGACCCACACCCCCAGATCTAGATGCAATGATAATCTCAGCAGCCATTCAATTAGCCATTGATTTAACTGCTGATTTTATAAGTACTTGTGGAGAAGCTATTCAAAATATTCCAGTTATAGCTGTATGGAAGCAATCTAGAGTCAAATACCTCATTTGGGAGATTCTTAATTGGCTCCAAATGTGTACTTTAATTATATACGTACTTAGAACATTACCCTCCACATTATACTGTTCTTCAGATGACCCATGTACATGTTCATTATTCTTAAGAGACGAACTTTTTTATTTTTGTAATAAAAATTCTACAATCATGACTTCTTCTTACAATTAAAAGTTGAATAAAGAAGAGTCAATATTGAAATTATATCTACTTTTTTCTCATTTCTTGCATTATTATAAATAATTATTTCTAGTGATCTTTTTTTTTTTTTTCTATAAATTTCAATTAAATTATGTTTGGCAACAGATTTGGGGGTGGAAGTGGAAATGCAGCTTTTGATCGTAAAAAAGATGACGACGATGATGATGAAGAAAAAGAGGAAGTGAATTCCAAAATACCTAAACCTTTATACCCAATTAGAAAAGATATACCACAAATACCAAGAAAGACATTAGATACCTACTCATTAGTACACAAATTAATTCGTATTAGAAATAGATTTGAATATTCAATCTATCATTTGCGAACTGATGAGGAATCTAAACCAGATGGTATCGATAGACATTCAAATAGATTTAAAACCTCAAGAAAAGATCAAAACCCACTAGAGAAACAGTTAAATTTAGATTACTTTCCACAAGAACTCACTCAAAACAGAAGAAAAGCAAGAAAGAAGAAAAAGAATATAGATTTTAAGAATTTAGATGCTATGCAAAAACAAGAAGAAAAAGGAGAGGTATGAATCTTTTGTTATTACCATAGTGTGGATTGATATTAATATAAATTTCTAAAAAAACTACAGAAAAGTGATGAAGAATCTGGAACAGAATCTGAGGATTCAAGTTTGGAAAGTGAGACCTCTGAACATCCTGAATTTTCAGATGATGAGGATATTTCAGATGGTGATGATGGTGATAAAGAACAAACACTTTAACAGATTTACACGTATTACAGATCTGATTTTACACTTAATAAATATACTTATTTATTTGGAACTATTTATATTAGACCACAGAAGTAGTAGTAGTAGTAGTAGTAGTGATATTAGTATCAGTAACAGTTTCATCTTTGGATTGATGTATATTTTCTAAATTATCAGATGGGGGTTGTGGTGTGGGTTTTCTTTTCATTTTCAATATTCTAATATCCACAGCTTGGAATCCTGGATTTAGATCTTTAGTGTGAATAGTTTCATAATCAAAGTATTGAGCTACCTTGTTAAAGAAAAGTAACTCTGCGTTCATTTCTCTATGTTCATAACCTAAATAGATTACAGTATCTGATGCCTCTAATGCAAATGATTTCTCTAGTGACCCTTCCTCTTCAACTCCATCTTCTAGTAACTTAAGTTTTTTCTCTAATTCTTTTCTTTCTTGTTCCTGTTCAATTATATAATCTTCAACTTCTTCTTCCTCTTCTTCCTCTTCTTCATCATTTTCGTTTTCATCATCCTCTTTTTCGTCATTTAAATCTAATTCCTCTAACTGTTCATCTATAGTTGCTGCGGCTGACAACTTTGCTTTTCTCTGAAGATTTGGGTGAAATGAACTTAGATCTAATAGACATTGTAATAGAATATCTATACAATGATCTTCATAGATTAGATCAGAACCAACAATCATATCAAAGGGTGGATTAAATGCCTCTACATTACTACCCCACCACAACTCTTTAACTTGTGTAGTGGTACTATGTGGACAGTTATTTGTTACATTTTCATTTAAAATATCATGCATATTCTCTTGATCAGTTAATATGATATCAGCGCCTAAATTAGATAGAGTAATACCCAGGAGACCAACACCTGAACCAACTTCTATAATTCTTTTACCTTTTAATGCATCAGATCCAATAACCAATTCAAAATATTTTGACATTACAATAGAGGTATCCCAAACACATGACCCTATATAAGGTCCTTTTGGTGATTGTTTAATTTCAATAGTTTTCGATTTAAAAGGAAAGAAATAGGATTGTTTAAATCTTTCATAGTAATCCCACGATCTAGGTAACTGTATGGTAGGATTCAAGTTCTTGTGATGTTGATGATGTTGATTCTGTACTTGGTTAGGTGCATAATGTCCATTACCATTCGTTTTCATAGATCTTCTTCCCATTTTTTTTTCAATTGAATTGTCGTTTTTGGGAAAAATGTTGTAAAGAATTAAAAATTTAAATTAGATAATAAAATTATATTTAATTGAAATAATTTATACATTATTATAATCTTTCGTTTTTTATTTGAAAAATTAATTATATTTGTTGTATTTTTTACAATAGGAGTTGGTGGAATGTTGTCCAAATAAGACAAAATTAGAATCACCATTTTCAGATTTCCATTGGTTTCTTTCCAAGAGACGCAATAGTAAATAGGATCCTGAACCTTGTGCAATTGGCCAAAGACTGACACCAACAACTGGAATCTTATTGAGTAAAACTAACCAACAAATTGAGAATCCAAATATAGTTCCAAAAAATCTACGATAGAGGTAATATTCATTATCTACACTGGGTACTCTAGCAAAATAGGTTTCTAGTAACTCTTTACCCAGTGAATGACTGGCCATACATAATTTAAGAATATAAGTTGAAGTGTCTCTGTAACGGTCTAGTAGAGATACAAATGATAATATAAACGATATACCCATTCCTAGTGGTTCACGGGCATAATAAAATTGAGCTGCTGCAAATACCAAGTTGGATACATAGGGAATAAATGAAGTGAAATAAATAAACAAACCCATACCAACAAGTCTCAATCCTCTAGATACATAATTCCACATTGGATAGACTTTTAAAACTTTGGATTTCTTTAAGAAATTACAAAGTTCTGAATCTTGTCCATTTAAAACATAAAAAAACATCTTTAACCTAGATTGTTAGAATACCATTATAACTACATAGATATTTGTTTACAGAAAACACTTACATCATCATTAAATGTTGGTAAAACATAACGTAAGATACCAATTAAGGCTAATGGAAGAAACATTGCAACTTGCCATAGAAGGTTATATGGTTCTAACATTTCCATTACTGATGGAAAATTCAAACCGATATAGGATAGCATATGAAGAATGAATTTAAGAGGATAGGTAATGCAATAGGTAATTGCATAAGTTGCCAAAATGGACAATAGAATAACTTTAATCATTGATGCATATGCTTCTTGAATCTCTTTTGTCTTTATAGTAACAATTGCACCTTGAATAAAATATATAAAACCTTTAATCAATTTAACATAGAAAGCAGGTTTAACAAATGTCTTTCTTTTTGTAACCTTTTTCTTTTCTTTTCTAGATGCATTTTCACCATCTCTACCTGATACTTGAGGAACTGCTGGTTTTTCATCATCACCCTTTTTAAAGGATGATTTTAACATATTAATAGTTTCATCAATATACTTTTCCATTTGGAAATATACACCAAACAAATAAATGTGGAAATAATAAAAATTTTTTGAGAAATTAAGAAGTGACTAAAACTCAAGGCTATGAGTCAAAAAAAAAAAAAATCTTGGGTTGGAACTGGTAATATTGATGTGTTATTCTATTATATAATCTAACAATTACACTGAGGGAGTGTAGTTTAATTTTTAAATTTTATTTGATAGTTCTTTATTACTGTCACTATCATCAACTATTTGAGAACTAGTCGATTTAATAACTAAAATTATGTCTCTATTGGTATCCAATTGTTTTTGATTGGGTCCTAGGTTATGTTGGTTTGGTGATACTACAGTTGATTCGTTACTAGTTATAGATATTGTTGAATTTTGAAATAGATTAGTAGTGGATACTGAGGTCATTGGTAAACTGTGATTTGGGTGTGACCATTGTAGTACCTTTCTACCAATCAACGTCAATATCAATCCAATTAAAATGGCACCTATAAGTAGATTCTGTTGATATGATGTAATGGTATTATGTTGATTGCTACTAGTGAGATCTGTCAATTTACTACCAATATAGGATAATATAAGATTCTCAGGTAACAATCCAATAACAGATGCCGATAAAAATGTTGTAAATGATATTCTGGTGACTGCACACAAACCATTTTGCAGTCCAAATGGTATAGGTAACAATCTAATAAAAAATATAATTTTTTTTGGATGTTGTTCCAAGAGGTTTCTGACTGCTGTTAGTTTACTGCTAGACTCAATCTTTGTTTCAAACCATTTGAGTGTTAGCTTTCTAGTTATCCAAAAGCCAAAACTCGCCGAAATTGCACTACCTATGCATACTGTGATAAATCCATTGATAAATCCATAGATGAAACCAGAGCTCACTGTTAGCGGTATATAATAGCTAAAGATAGCCAACGGTATACCAGTGGGCAGATATGAAAATGCTAATATTAAATTACCTAGTTTTCCCAGATCTTTAACAATCTCTAGAAAATCAATGAGGTTATTGGAAAAATAATAAATACAAATGAATAGAATTATCATTGAGAAAATTGCCATCAATGCTGTTGATATATTATTGTCACCTGTCATGGGTGGTAGTGGTGGTGGTGTTGAGGTTGTAGGTAGTGTATTGGTACTGTTATTTAATTTACTGTGTTTTTGTTGTTGTTGTTTCATTATAGAGTGTGAGGTATTAGTAGTTTTGAGATTTGGTGTTGGCGTGTCTATTGTTAATATTTTATAATCTTGTTCATCTGGTTGTTGTAGTACAGTAGTGGAACCTAAAGTTGGTGTGTCAATTTCGTTCCCTAATTCTGGGTGGTGTTGTGTCTTGTCTATCAGACTATCTGTACTTGAAGGCTCATCATAATCGTTATCACCATGAATATACTCTTTATTCCTTTTAATGGGTGATGTAAATGTCATTTTCTTATTGTACATATAAAATCTGACATAAACTTAAAGTTTTTGAGATCCTTATAATAGTTTTTTTAAAATTATAAAAATAAAAAAAATTTTAAAATTTCTGTTTTGTAAAAGTTAGGGATATTTTTGGGTGAAGGCATTGATGAGTCAAAAATCTAATTAGATTTTTTATTTAAAGAGGATGGAAATCTAAGGTTTTTAAATTTGGTAAATTTGATTTACATAAATTTCTATATTGAGATACTTGTTCTGGAGTTCTAGTTGATGGAGTTATTGGATTCTCTTCAATCAAAAGTTTTTGTAATTTCGGATACAGTTTTAAATGTTTCAATATTTGTTCTAGATTTTGAAATAGATTGGAAAATAAAAATAATGATTCTAATTCTATCAATGAATTTGGTAGATCATCTATATTCTTTAATAAATTATTTGATAATGATATACTAAGATTTAGATATTGGTTAATAACATATATTGTAATTATAGACTTTTGTATGATAATTACTAATTTAATTTTAAATTTTTTTCCAAACCTATAATTTGTGTAATTCTATTTGCTCTAGCATCCAATAACTCTAAATTTACCAATTGATCTATATTATTTAACTTTTAATATAATTGATAAAAGCAATCGATATTAGCAATGGGGTGTGGTGGGTGAATATCAGTTTATTTATAAAATTAAAATACTTACACAACTTAACTTATTTTTAGAAATATAAAACTTTTTAAGATTGATTAATTGATTGATTTCATTTGGTATTTGAGTTAATTCATTATTAATTAGGTATAGTTCGGTAATATGTTTAAAATGAGTTGATATTGAATTTGTCTCTATTGTATGAATTAAATTACCAGAGATATCTAATATCTTAATAATCAATCAACAGTTCAAATTAGAATCTAAATCAGAAAACATATATACAAATATCAATCATACATTATATTTCAGTAGATCAAATGAAACATTAACATATTCATTAGATTCTTTAGTCTGTTTAATAAAGGTTTCAGTAGTTTCTAAATTTAAATTTTCTAATTTTTTAGCAACAATTTCAAATCTACCTGGAATTATCTTTAAAATTTAATAAATTTGTTTTGATCATTGTTTTAATTGATGTATGTTTGGTGGTTTCTTACCATTTTTAAAGAATCAAAAAAAACAAATTTATAAAAAATAAAATTTGCTTTCCCTCATTCAAAATATTTTTTATTCATGATTACAGGTGTAGAGAATTAAATGAAAGAGTTAACTATTTAAATATTTATTATCAACAAATAATAAGAATGGATAGTTTATTTAATAGTACTGTCTTTGATAAAAAAATGACAGATAAAAAGATATTGATTGTTAATGAAGAAACAGACTTACAAAAAGAGTATAGTTTCTCTGAACTGATGGAGTTTTCAAAGATTATTATAGATCTCAAAAAGACTACAAATATTAAAAAGAATATTAGTAGTATTGATTTATTCAATTTTCAAACTTCAAATCAGGGACACCACAATCCTCATACCCTCGCTAATGCACTGGGTAGTAGTGGACATCTTGTTGGTCTAACATCACCACAAGGTGCTGATAACATGCTACCTGTTGTTAATAGAAATATTATTGGTGGTAAAGGTTCAGGAAATAATCTTCATGGATTGGGATTAATATCGTCAACTTCAAGTCAAGGTATTAGTAGCAGTGGACACCTCATTGGAATTGATAGTTCTGTTGGTAGCTATGCTTCTGATAGTCCTGTATCTGAACGACGTGAACGAAAACACAGTGGTTTACAATCACCACTAGCAGTTACATCTTCAATATCTAATAATACGACTTTGAATAACAGCCAACAACAAACAGCTTCAAGACAGTCGACTTTTGGTAACAAGAGTATCAGTAGTGATAAGTCTTATTGGATTGATTTAGAGGGACTTAATCATGATGAATTATTGGCAATTTGTAAACTCTATTCTATCCATCAACTGACCTACGAAGATATAACCTCTGATGAATCCACCGAGAAATGTGAAGAGTTTCAAAACTACATTTTCATCTCGACATCAGAAGTTTGTTACTCAAATGGTGATTTGGTACAGACTCATGTCTATATGATTCTATTCAGTGGTCTCATTCTGACCTTCCACTCTAGAGAATTAGATAGTTTTGAGAGCATGTCCCGTTCATTCTATCAACTTGATTCCAAGTCCCTGCCATCCGCCGAATGGATTGTAGCCTCGTTCTTTGACTCTTTTAATGAGATTTATGGTATTCATGCCGAACATCTCTTTAATGAAGTTAAAGTACTAGAAGATTTCACATTAAAGGATGACATTGTACACTCTGAGATTTACTTTCGTCTGGGAAAAGCAGCAAGAAAATCCACAAACTTACTCTCTTATATTTTTATAAAGAACGATATGCTTTCTACCCTGGTCAGACAGAATCAGCACAAAGAAACCAAGATATACCTATCTAACATTAAAGATAAATGTATAAGAATTAAACAACGTTTAAAGTTAGCAGAAGAGTTATTAGAGAATATCAACACACTCTACATCTCCAAAGTCTCTCTACTACTCAACGAAGAATCACATAGTCTCAATATGAGTATGCACAAGTTCTCTGCCATCACTGTCATTTTCATGCCTCTTACCTTTATCGCTGGTATATTCGGTATGAATATTAACGTACCTGGGTCCATTGCAGGAACAGATGTACCACCTGCCTATGAATTCTTTTATGGTATTATGGTTGTTATGGCTATCTTAGGTTTTGGTATATATTTATATTTTAAACATTTAAAATGGTTATAATCAATGTGATTAACTAATTACCATTTGGTGATCGACTTTATAATTTAATAAAACAAACTTTAGATTATCACCAAAACAAATCTCTTAAATCAAACATGCTTTTTTTTTAATTATGGAAATAGATACGATATCTTGTAAAATATTTTAATGTATATGTTGTCAACTTTTTTTTTTCCTTTATATTTAATAAAAGGTGAGACGAATTAGGTCAGACTATTACCAAAGAGACTACTCCCTGGCAACATTTTTAATCATGGATGGATAGATATTAAAATGTTTGTCATCATATATATGAAAGTTTACATTAAATATCCCGTAGGATAAATAAAGGTAAAGTATTCCATACTGAATGTCTGATTTGATAATACTAAAAATTAATTTTGAAATATTTCTAGAGATTTTAGTGAATTTATGGAATCGTTCGGTTTTGCATAAAACTAATTTTATTTAATTTTAATATTTTTTTCTTTATTTTCAAAAAAATGGAAGTTACAAAAGAAATCAACAACAATAATAATAAAAATCAAACACAAATTATATATGAAGCATTGAATAAAGATGATATATATTTTAAAAATAAATTAAATTGTATGTTCAGTGAGTGGTATAGTAAATTTAAAACAGTCACTTTTAGTAGTATTGTAATACCTCTACCAAAGATATTTGTTGATTATTTAGATTCTGATGAATTTTCAACATTATCAGAAGGATTTCCTGAATTTGTAGTAGAAGATGAAGACGATCAAAAAGATTTTCAAAATCTATGGTCAACTAAAAAACTTGATATAAAAGTGGATCCTAAACTGTACCAAACTTCATATGAAGATGACAGTGATAGCAGTGACGATGAAGATATTATAGAAGAAGATAATACCGAAGAAACAGAAGAACAAAAAGAAAAAAAAAGAAAAAGAAAAATCAAAGAAGATGATTTTCAAGATTTGATTAAAACCATTAATGAATCTATAAAGAAACTGGGTGGTCAAGTACTGGCAAAATTGAATTGGTCAACACCTAAAGATGCACAGTGGATGAATTTAAATAATAGTTTAAAATGTTCAAATGCAGCAGAGATATTATTATTATTAAAATCATCTGATTTCATTAATCATGATTTAGCACAGTTGAAAATAGACCCAAACCTTGATGATCAAGCGCTGACACCTTATACATTGGTTCTGAGAAAATGGCATAATCTATATGCCTCTATGGAATTTAGATGTACAGTTAAAAACAATGAATTAATCGCTATATCACAACGTGATACATCTACTTTTTATTCCTTTTTAAAAGGTAAAAAAGCAAAGATTCAAGAAACTATTCAAAATTTCTTTACTAAAAAGATTCAAAATCAGTTCTCTCAAAATGATTGTAAGTCTTCATTCTCCTAATAGATAATTCAACTGTAATATTAATTTTATCAACTTTATAGATACATTTGATATTTATATAACACAGGAATATGAACCATGGTTAATTGATTTTAACCCAATTCATCCATCTACTGAATCATTACTTTTCCTATGGGATGAATTATTCCCTGAACTAATTCAAGATGATGATGAAGAAGTTGAGGAAAATAATAATGAAAAGGAAAAAGATGAAGATGATAATAATAATAATACAAAACCACCAAAAGAATCTATAAAAGTAATTGAAAGTTTAGAATTTAGAATTGTTGAGGCCAAAGAAGGTATTAAACCAAATCTTTCAATGACATCAAGACTACCATTGGATTTATTAAACTATAATAATAATGCTTATGGTGCTGAGAATGAAAATATTAATCAAATATTTGATAAATTTCAAGAATCAACTGATTTGAATAAGAAATAAAGTGAATAGGATTATTTCATTGTGATTTTGTACAAAATGATTAACTGAACTTTTATTTTTTCTTTAAGTAATATACCCTGTGAAATTGTAGTATTGCATCTCTAAAGGTTTTTGAAAAGTATATAATATTCTGATAATCTGATCTCCATTTGAACCCAACTTCTACTTGAATAGTGTTGATATTAATAGGCTCAGAAGAGTAGTTTATAACTGTAAATGCACCATTGTAATGTGGATGTTCTTTATGAGGATCCAATTGAATTTTTTGAGATTTTGTAAGAGGTGCTGGTACGGATGGGTCAGGATCTGGGAATACTGGTATACCATGTCTGTGAATGTACCCTAATATACTATTAGGTCCTGACAATACCTGATCACCTCCGTTATCTCTTAGTAATTGAAATACAGTTTTTAGATCTTTGGTACCACGTAAAATGTGATTTACCAAATCAGATTGACCATGCATATCCAATAATAGTGGTTGTACATTCATCTCTGTTTTTATTTTAGTAATATACTCTCTAATTACTCTATGATAGAGATCATAATGTGGTTTCATTCTGATATCTTCATAGGCCTTATCTTCAGGTCTGTTAAAATCACAATTCTTTCTATGTATTTTTGAATAGACAATAAATGGTCTTGGGCAATCTTTATAATATTTTAAGTCTGATACATGGTCACACTGTTTCATAGTATGACATTGGCATTTAATCTCACAATTACAACTGTGATCTGGGTGATGGTGTTCTGGTGATGAAGAGGCACCCTCACCTGAACTACTACTATTATTATTATTGTTGCTATTTTTATTACAATTGCAATTTTTACAAAAACAATGATAACAATTAAAACATCTAATTATAGCCATTGCTAAATCATCGGTGTGGTGATCTGGATCTATAATACCTTTTTTTCTAACACCAACACCTTCAATTTTATTCTTACCAGAATGTGGGAATGTTAATCTTTTTTTTAGTGCCAATATTAATATCTTTCAATAATTAATAAATATTTGGTTTTAATACGAAAGACCTACAAAAATGGTATATTTCCTTGCTGATAAAATATATAATCATCATTATAGGATTCTACAAGTTCATATAAATAATCTGGTGTTTTATCTTCTATTGTTGACATTCTTTAAAGAATAAATGAAAATGACAAGAACTTTATTTTTTTTTTGTTTTTAAAATTGAGAAGATGAACTGAATAACTACGATAATTATTATTGAGAAAAATGTAATTTGAACTGCGCCCAATATACCTATATTTTTTAAGTACTCGGATAGCGACCACAGTGAATTTAGTGTTTACTCTATACGACAAATGTGGGTATAAAAATTCAGACAGTTATACCTCTACTCTGTCGCATCTTAGAAAAGTAAAGATCTCATAATTTCAAAATTTTCATTTTTGAAAAATAGAATCATATAATTTTATGGTATAATACCCACACTTAAATCCTGAGTGTTTAAGTTATTTCATTACCCCTTTTTTTATAATAAACTGTTTATTTCAATGTAGGAGAGAATGGTAAGAACAAAATCAACATTTAGTAGGGAGATGCTAAAATTACCTATTAAAGAATGCCCAATGCCCAATTCAAAAATTTTTAGACTCAAACTTGAAGATTCTTCAGGTGAGGTATATTTGAATGTTTGTCCTCACTGCTATAATAATCCTGCTGTTACAGAGATTTATAATCTAGCTGATAGCTCAAATTTTAGAAAACATGAAAATAAACATAATAATGAAGAGTCACCTAGCAAGAATACTATAGGTACCTTTAGTGACTGTGATGATGTGGATTCTGGAGTTTCTAGTGAAAGTAAAAAACTGAATGAAAAGTTAAGGAATAAGTTTAGCAAGTATGGGTGCTACTCTGATGTTGATGATAGTATTACCATTACGAAGAGATATGAAAAAATTGTAAATGAACTTTTACATTTTGGTAAAGCATATCCTATTACAGGGTGTTGGATTTACAATGGAAAAGATTGTTATAGACAGTTCTTGGAGATGAAGATTCCAATGCCATTGAATGAAAGTCAACAGTTTTGTTTACATAGTGCATTGTGTGAGGTGGGACATGATCTAACAAATAGGTCTGATGCACATGTAAGATGTTGTAGACCCTCACATTTGAGATGGGGTTCTACTCAAGAGAATACACTTGATAGAGATTCTAGACAAATAATGGAACAGGACAAGGAGTTCTTTGATATATGCAAAAACTTTCAAAATCAAGTTTTACAAATTTACTCTGAAATGAAATCCATTTCAATTCAAGATCTAAAACAAAGAAATGAGAATTATAGTAGAAACAATTTAAAAAATAGTTTCAGTTCAACTTCTTTTTCTTCATTTTCTTCCTCTATATCATCTACAAATAGTAGTATTTCTCCTTCAAGATCTTTATCATCTTCATTCTCCAATTTAAATACCAGTAATAATTCAATAAATTTTGAAACAACTACTACATTTACAACAAATATAACAACAATAATAGAAGAAGATGAAAAGAAAAAAGAAAAGGAGAAAGAAGAAGAAGAGGAAGAAGAAGAAGAAGATAGAGAATTAAATAGTCATTTTATGTCACTACTTATAAAAGAAAAGAAACCAATCACTATACCACCACATTATCTACTACCACCTAGACCACCATTACCAACTGAGAAAGAATTATTAGAAATTCTAGATTGTGAAGAAGGAGTATTTAAATTTGAGTTAACTGATGATTTAAAGGAAATGTTAAATAATAAATAATAATTTTAACCAAAAAGTATTAATATACTTTTAAATTTATTCTAATCCCATATGAAATATTATAATCCGCTACCTAATTACAATAATAGATTAATTTTAAATATTTCTTCTAATTGTAGGATATTACGAGAATTTAACAGAATGGGGATTCTAACCCAACACACCAATTACTCGAAATTATTATATATAGTATACCCAATGAGTTTAAAATATTGACTAATATTCCATTTTATCCTCTTCATCATTATTATTTTTTTCATCGTCTTCGTCGTTATCCTCCTCTTCACTTGGAAACTCCATTGTTATAGGTAATTGAACTTGAGTAGTTGCAGTTTTTGATTGTGTGGCTTTAAAATAATTGTAAACACTAATATTCTGATTAAATTCATCAATTGCTACTCTTTGACAAGATCTGATTGAACCTGATATATGAATTACTCTAAAATATACAGGAATACCTTCATACTCTGTTATCAAACTTAAAGCTGCCCACAATGATTTATAAAAGTCAAATCCACACCTAACTATAAATACATTGGTATCTGAATTTACATAAACAACTATAAGCATTCAACTTATTAGAATCAATCAAACAATACCAAAATGTGATCCATCCTATATATACATTTTACAGTTTTTTTATAAGCTTCTGTTGTTAACTCACCAATGAGTTTCTTTGATTGTTCAATTATAAATGGATACATCCATATATCTGATAATAATGATGTCTTTTCTTTATCATGCCATATAACTTCTGTTAGAAAATATCTGTTCTTTAATCTAACCATCTGCTGTTGTCAAAATACTCGAATATGAAAAAATAGAATGTGAAAAAAAAACCTAGGTTTGGGATGATTGGTGATACGTTTCTTTTTTATAAATAATAAAATAAAGAGAAGGGAAGTGCAGATTTGCAAATTTATTGATTATTCAACTAGATTAATTATACACATTTTATAAGAGGTATTTGGAGCTGTAGTATTAAGTGGTGATTTTTGTGGACTAGAACTATTGCTATTAATGTTACTACCACTTATACTATTACTAATGGTTGGTGGTGAATTCTCTTGAATTTGTAAATGACTTAAAAGATCTCTCATTGATGGTAATACTTTGTTACTAATTTCCAAATTTTCATTATCAGACTGTTGTGATGATGAAGAAGGTGATGATGAAATTGGATGTGGAAGTAATTGAGATGGTGATGATGTTTGGTTTGGTACTGGTACTGGGAATCTTGGTGATATTATATTACAATGTGATGTTGATGATGATGATGATGGTTGTTGATATTTTAGGTGTTGTTGATAAGATGGTGATGATGATAAAACGTTTGGTGAAAATGGTGGTGAGTAATGACTATTATAATGAGCAGTTGATGAGGATGATGATGAACTTGATGGTGACATGGTATTTTGAATTCCTTCTAATGGCAATGAATGTGGTATCTCTTGTATAGATTCCAAAGCAAAATTACCTTTTAGATGTGGAGATGAAATTGGTGGTGTTTGATTTGAAGATGTTGAAGATGATGGGGGTGGTGATTGTGTTGGATTAATACTGTTTGTAGGTGTAGGTGGTTGTATAATTTGTATGTACATTGGTCTTGGTGTAAGAACTTGCTGTGGTGGTTGATAACCATTAGTTGCATTTGGCAATGAGTAACGTCTTTCTCTTGGGCTTTGAGAAGTTATAATTGGTGATGATTCGATATTAATATTATTATTATTATTTGATACCAATCTTGGTGATGAAATTGGTGAGGCTCCGCTATTTTTTAAATTTAGTAAATTAATTGTACCGTTTCCACCTCTTGAATATGGGTGAAATAGATTATTCTTTGGACTTTGTGGTTGTTCTTGATCACCACCACCATTACCTCCAATCAACATATTATATTGTTCTGTTGTAATTGGTATGATATGTGGTGACAATGGAACCTGTTGATATGATTGTTGTTGTTGTTGTTGTTGCTGAATATTTTGTTGTTGCTGTTGTTGTTGTTGCTGTTGCTGCTGTTGTTGGTATAACTGATACTGATGTTGTAATAGTAATTGTTGTTTTTGATGAGCCTTTGGATCGTATTTCCAATGAGAAACAAAATTTTGAATAGATGGAGCTGAATTTCTTCTATTTTTGTTGAAATTTTCAGGAACAGTATTGTCATTTGAAATTTGTTGTTGAGAAGTAGGTGATGAAGTTGGTGATGGTGCACCACTGTTTGCGCTATAATTATTTATATTTGATAGATTTAGACTGGTTATATTGGTATGAGAACTTGGTGTTGAACTAGAAACTGGTGAACTACTTGGTGATGATGGTTTAAATCTCCAATGAACCATAAATTGTTGCCTTTTCTTTTCATTCTCCCATTCCTTTTCCTTATTTTTCTCTTTTTTCTTTTGATTGTTGGTTTTGGTATTGGTACTATTAGATGATGATGATGGTGATGATGTTGTAGTTGTAGTTGAAGGAGTAGTGGAAGATGATGGAGGTGGTGGTGTTGTACTAGTTGAAACAGTACTACTACTAAGATTTAATGATGAATTTGTTGGTGATGTACTGGTACTATTACTTTTTTTATTATTATCAATAATTTTATCTACTTTGGTTTCCTGTGATGTTAAAGTTGGTGGTGATGGTGATTGTGATTGTGATTGAGACTGTGTTTCATTTTTACTATTACTATCCTCTGATTTATTTGATTGTGATTCTACTTCCATTATTTTGGTTTTTTTTTTTGGTTTTTTCCTATTTTATTATTTTTTTTTTCAAATTTAGTTGTGATGGGGTGGGAGAAACTAGGGTTTTTTTTTTGTAGTGTATTTGTGTCTATGCTTCTAAACAACTAGTTGGGTTTTGAAACTTATGTTTGTGATTTATTTTTTTATAAATTTTCTTATTTTCATATGAGACTCTATGGGTTGGTGACGATAGTGGGGATGAAAATATTAATATTTGATTGAGAAGTTTTGTGGTTTTTTTAAAAAAGTTAAAAATGAATAGAATCTTTAACAAAGTGACAACATTTACACTATTTGGAAATTTTGTGCACTTTAATCGGAAAAATCATATGACATAAATGAAATTGGGAACAATAATCCAAAAAATCAAAATTCTATTTGTTGAAAAGTCTAAAAAAAGTCTCAAAATAGAGCTCTTTACCGACTTTTAAAAAGTCTTTTAGATTTTTTTTTGTTTTAATGCAAAAACCAAAATATCGTCAATCTAAAACAGAATTTTGGGTAACAGAAAAATTATTATAAATTATAAACGAGGATATACTCTTAGAGTTCTTAGTTTAGTTTAATAACCTAAACTCTACAACTACTTCTTTTGTTATTATTATTTAAAAAATGTAATGGTTGTGGTTTTTTTTTTTTTTAATCTTTTGTGTTATTTTTGCTGTTTGATTGATTTTAAAATAATTTAATCAATGAAAAAAATAAGTCAATTCAACCACTTCATCAAACAACACTATTTTTTTTTTCTGTGTTATAATTTGTTGTACACACACAACTGTTGTTGTTGCTATTGAAATTCTAAATTTAAATAATCATTAATTTACCTTTCCTTTTTTTAACATAATGAAAAAAAAAATTAAAATTGTAAATTATTTTTTGTTATTTTTCACCTTTACAAAAATTGCCTAGTTTACTTGAAGGAGTCAATATCTCCCGCACACGACAATAATAGACACTTTTATTTGTTAAAAAAATAAAAAAAATAACAAAAGTACAGTGGATTTAGATCAGATGCAGCAATTTATTAATTAAAAATCCTATAATTAACTTATTTGGACTCTACATACAATTGAATTTATTATTTTAAAATTATTAGTATTGAAGGTTTATTGAAAAAGAATATTTAGCTTTTTGCCAATTAACTTAAAATTCAATTTTAAGTCAAAAGGTGTTTTGTGGTGTGAGTATGTGGTGTTTTCAACGAATTCAAAGAATCCAATTGATAATTGTTTTGAAAAAAAATTTTTAAGGAAGATGAGTGTATAAAATATGTCATTGGTAAATTGTCTTTAATTGTGTTACAAGTGAAATTATGTTTGAAACTTATTTTTGATTAATTTTAATCATGAGTAAATATTTAATATTGATTTGAGTGACATCATAAACTACATATTCAGAGTGAGTTACAGAAGATTGTACAGGATGTGTAATGATAGGACCTTTCATCATTGAGATTCCATTAAAGTCGTCGAATGTTGAAGGTGATCTGGATCCCATGGCTTTAGTACTACCATATCCATCATTAGCCTTCTCCATATATTGGTCTTGGGTCAAGGCTTCTGAACTTCCCAAGGCAACTTCAGATAAGGCTACTATACCATATGGGTTATCTCTAGTAGTTCCACAATATCCAGCACTTACAGAGAGACAATCTGCAAGATAGACACCCTTTCCAAAACGGTATCCAGTCTTTGGACTCTCTTTAGGTGCAATTCTTAGACCTTGAGAAAGAATACCTGCAAAATTGGTATTACGACTACCATGCCATAACATCATCTTGTTGTGGTTGTATTCCCATTTCTCAATATATCTTTGTTCTTCACCTTCTCTCTTACATTCATAGATATCCATAATCTCAACGGTAAATGGTTCGGTTTCGTCTACTGTCGACAATGACATTTCCTCAATCTTTCTATAGAGATAGGAGTCCTTATCAACAGGTGATATAGCACTCTTTAATTGAGTGTATTGATCATCTAATGAATTTCCAGAAGATGATGCAGCAAGTCTCTGTTTGAGGGTATTAATAACCTCAATTTCAGACATCATATCAACCAACTTCATTTTCTCCAATAAAAGTTTCTTATTATCTATAAGAGGTGGAGCAGAGAACCCAAAACTATGTGGAATCATAGTATAGAATCTACTGGAAGCATCTGAAAATTGTGATTTTGTGGTAGTTGGTTGTTCGATAAGATCTTGAATCTCAGTGAGAATCTTGTAAGCCATTTGAACTTGTTTTAGTGATATTTTACCTAATGGCATCTTTTGAGAGTCAAATTGAAGATTTGCTAATTGTTGTTTCATTAGTTTCTCATCAAAGATTGATTGTACTAATGATTGGACTCTAGGTGGTAGAGTACTCTCACGAATATCCATTTGTTGAATGGATGTTTCTAAACCTGTACTATGAGCAGCATCGGATTCATCCAACTCCACAACAAAGTATTTGCCAGGGAGTTTAGAGTAACGTGATCTCAAGTCCCAATTACATCCAGTTTTATCCAAAAACTTCTCTTTGAATTCATCTAAAGCCTCTGCAAGTGTACTGAATTTATGATCAGTTGCACCACCTCCAGAACCACTTTTTTGCCCTACACGACCCCATTTACAAAAACAATAATAAGATTTTCCAGATTTTATGAGTTGTAGAATATAATAACTATTGTTATTAGTCATCAAATCAGTCATGGATAAAGATATATTATAAGGTTGATATCCATATTCTTGAGTTTGTTCAATGACAATTTCTTTACTGGCACTTGAATATTGTGAAAACTCTTCGTTAATCTTCAACAATGCAGATCCTGTTGATGGTGGATTTGCACGGAATTTAAAGATACCACTGTCAGAGCTAGTAGTACCGTCTTCAGAGGTTACACTAGCACCTTCTCCATTTCCACTATTAACATGTGCAGGTGGTTTGTAGTCACTGGAAAGCTCTTCAAATGGGTGATGGTGTGGGAATGTATAGGAACTCAAGAATTTGGATTTTAATTTACCATCTTTTGGTAATTGGAATCTATATCTTTTACATTCTGGACCAAACCAATCACAACGAGAGAAACTGCTTACCCAACCTTTACAATAGTAACCTTCACCATCAAATAAAACAGTCAAACAGTTACAATTTGGACATGGTCCAACTCTGCCATAAGACATACCTTCTGCAACTACATGTAATACTTGTGCAGGTGAAAGTGAATCTAATTGATAATTTAATGGTACTATTGTCTTTATCTGAGCTGGTTTAAGTTCTGCAGCTAAACTATCTTTAATTTTCCAAATATCATTATAGTACTTTTTTAAAATAAAATGTGGTGTGTTGGGTTAGAATCATTATTCTTTGAAATATCCAAACAAAGTATACTTACATTTTCTTTTTCCATTTGATTTTTAATTTCAGATTTATCACCAATTAGTTCTCTGAGTTTCATTTGATCCTCCCAACGTAATAAATCAAAGTGTTTCAATTGTTTAAGATAGTGAACTGTTGAGAATTGGAAACATTTGACGTGATACCAATATACCTATATTTTTATTTAAGTTAGTATTCAAATAAATGAATCAATTAATAGCTATATTAAAATCTACTTACATCATAACCATCCCAAACTCTACTCTTTGTTTCTAAACCTATTCTAATGGAATCCACAGGAAGACTACCTTTACATTTCTTACATGATGATCTATTAGATTTAGAATATTCAACAGATGTCTTTAATTCTTCTTTGTTTGACATTTATAAAATTAATTAATATGAGAGTGCGGTATGATAAAATTTCAAAAACAATATGATAAATTTTTGGAAAACTCGTGGCGCCATTTTTTTTACTTAGAAATTCAATTTCTTTTAGTAGAATTTTTTAGCAAAAGACAGTTTGTCCTATTGCAACACATATTGAGTAAAAACCCACTAAACACTGAAAATATATATAGGGAATTAATCAATTTAAACGAAATATTATGCCATTTATTATAAAATGAGTTTAGTTAATTAAATTTAGAAAGAAAAAACCAATGAAAATTGATGTATCTATCACATATAATATTTTAAAGTAAAAATTTATACATATAATATCAAACCGCCAGTTTTTAATTAAAAAAAAACATTATTTACAAGTAATTTTCAATGAGATAAATTGAGTTATAACTCACACCAATATTAACATTGGGGTTTCAATGGAATTTTTGAAAAGCAAAGAGCTTTTATATTATCAAAAAGACACATTTCAAATATAAACTATATGTATATCCCCAACCATATATTGATGTGTCAAAATATTAAAAATAATATTTTTATTTTGGTATGACCCCCCTCACCACACACTTAATTCACCTAAATCACAAAGAAAACTGTGAGTAAACCCCCCTTTTTAGAAAAAAAAAAAACAAATTTAAATTTATAAATTCTGGTGATTATAATTATTTCAAAAACATTCATTCATTATTCAAACAACAACAATATAGATTCTATTTACCTCAAAACTACTTTCTATCACAGATCTACAAAAAAGTTTTTTAAAATTCTTTTGGCAATCTCCAACTATATTAAAAGTACCTGATATAGATCATCACTAGTGGTTTTTTATCGAATTGAATACATTGATAGTCGAAGGGAAACCTAAACCTTAGATCACCATTCCTTCACACCAATCTGAAAATTCTAAAAACAAGCACAACACCCCTCAACCCAAACCCAACTGAACTCATTGTTTTAGTTCACCAAAAGACTTTAAAATATTTTATAAAATATTTTATTTTGTTTATCAAATTTTTTAATTACAAGTTCAAATTATATATATAATCTATACAATTATACAACCATGACATATTCACCAGAACTCTTAAAAGGTTTATCTAATTTATCATTTAATAAGTCACCTATACTGTCACCTATATTCCACAGTGGTGAGCTATCATTAGCCTATTATCCTCCACCTCTGAATATCAGTGCTAGTAGTGAAGGTCTTCAACCACTAACACTTATCAATGAAGTTCCAACTCTTAAATCAACACCAAAAAAAATCACATGTAATAGTAAAGTTTTTTCATCTAGTCCTTCTCATAGTAATCATTCACTATTTGCTGATTTTCAAAAGAAAAGATCTAGATCATGTTGTTCTATCTGTGATAAAGTAGTTTTAGAATATACCGTTACTGTACAAAATAGAAAAAAGAATAAGAAATATCATAAATGTACACAATGTAATAAGATAATTTGTGATTCTTGTTCAAATCTAAATAATAATAATAATAATATAAATAGTAATCAATATAATAGTCAAAAAGTAACTAAAACCAATATAACAAGAAATACAAAATATTTTAAAAAAACATTATCCATTTGCGAATCTTGTTTAGAACATTAGATACACCCAATATATAATAATAATCGGAATAATTATCACATTGCTAATTCTAATTAGAATATGCTTTACCAAGACATATATAAATCAATAAAAAATTTTTTTGATTGTATTTTTAAATTAATCTCTATTGATATTGTTGGTTTTGATTATATTAAGATTTAGGATATCTGAACAGTTAATAAAGCAGTACCCATAACTGAATCACAACCTTGATAGAATACCAAGAATTGATCGGAACCTAGTGGTTTCCAACCTTCAATAAAAACAACTAAAGGTGTAAGACCATGTTCTGACCAAAATGGTGAGTTATCATCACAAAGTTCCCAATCCAGTTCTGGACTGAACAATGGTTCTTCAGCTCTATATAGAATGGATTGACTATTAAAAGCACCACTACTTCCATTCAATATTACATAACCTAAATTATATTGAATATTCCAATTTGGCTTCTGATTTGGTGTAGATACTTGTTCACCACTATTATAGAGATATAACCAGTTACCATCTGACAACTGTAATGGTTCAGGACCAGATTCAACCAGTACACTATCAAAATAATCATCTCTAGTCTCAAATAGTGTCACTCTATCTCCTGTAGTCTCATTAAAAAGAGTTTGATAATCTATTAGATTTTCTGATACTGCTATGAAAATATCTGTGTCACCGTAGAAAAGATATTGCAATACCTCTTCTTCTCTATACAAAAGTCCAGCTGATTTTGACCAAAATATGTCATTTTCTATTATAGGACCTCGTAATTGCCAACATGAGTGAAAATCTTGGACTGTGTAGACCTGGGATGTGTCACACATTGCCAATGAAAGTTGAGCTCTTGTATTATTGTTTTGTGGATCTATATTAACACCTGTGTAGTACATTAATAGTGTTTGGTTTACCATGACTATTCTTGGGTCTTCTGCGCCTATATATTGAAAATTGGAGTTTTGTGGACCTGTAATCAAGTACTCTGGAAGTGCCAATACAGATGCATTGAATACACACTGTGACAAATCATCTGCTATACCACTACCACTTTGATCCATACTATTCAATGGACATACTCCAAATGTGAATACAATTGAACTTGGACCTACTGAATAGATATTCGTAGGGTTTGATGTAAGATTTTGAACTCTAACTGCCACACCAAGTACCTGTTGACCTGGATACTCTTTCACAATCTCAAATGGCACAAAAGGACAATGCGCAACATTATAATTATATAACCACTGACTTTGGTCACTTGGGTTATTCTCTTGTAAATGAAATGAATCTAAAACTGGTAGATTTTCAATATTATTGATTCTGTTCATTGTAATTGTATATTGATTCCCATTCTCTATTTGAAATATCTGAGGTGATTTAGCAACACTACTTAATACAAATGGTAACAGCAATACACTTAAAAGTAATGGTAATATTGACATTCTCCAAACTTCTTTGTTTATATGAAATGATATTCAAATTCTAAAAAAAAAATATCTAATAAAATTGTTTTAGATATTTTATTTTATGATAATTCTTTTGATTTATCATAACCATTGTGTAAATAATGGTAGTTGCCAAATCGTATTGAACATATGTCCAAACCGGTATTTCTAATGCACTTTTAATTGAAATTGCATTCTGATAGAATAAAATTAAAATTTTTTTTTTATTTGTTGTAATTTCCTGAATCAAAGCAAATCAAATATTTAAATATCAAGTAAATGTCAAATGATAAAGTAATAGAATTATCAATTGAAGAAACTAATAAAATTAGACTTTCTTTGGGTTTAAAACCATTGAGGATAGATCCACCAAAAGTACAGACACAACCAGTAAATACTGATAAAAACCAAGGTAGTGATATTCTAGATACTCTAGCACAATTAAAGAAAAATAGAGAGAAAAATGAGAAACCAAAAGGAAAAACAATAGCCGAACAATTGTTAGAGGAAGGTGACGACGATGAAGACCTTTCTACTTGGATTCAAAAGTCAAGAAATCAACAAAAACAACAAGAACAACAAAAGAAAAAGAGTAGAGCTACTACTTCTACTACTGGCTCAACAAATACAAAGAATTTAGATCCAAAATCACTAAAGGTTTTAAATAATATAAAAGAATTTCAAGATGGTAGAGAACATATACTGATTCTAGAGGATAGTAATGTTTTGGATGAGGATCATGAAGATACTCTGGTTGATATGAAAATACTTCAGAAAGAAAAGAGAGAACAAATGTTAAAGGATTCAAAGAAACCGAGTAAATATGATAAATTTGATGAATATGGTGCACCGGGTGAAATTCTATCACAGTATGACGAAAAGAAATCTACACATGGTTTTGTAATTGGTAATATAAATCAAAGGGATGGTGAACAGGAGATTATAGAGAATGATCAATTGGATTCTGTTGAAAAACAACAGGAGCTGATTAAAAAGAGATTAGAAAGGTATTCTTCCTATGAACTGGACCAAAAGTCTATTGTTCAATCTGCCTTCTATACAAAGGAGGAAATGGAAAAGCTTAAAAAACCTGTAAATGGAAATTCAAAGAATAAAAAAGGGGGTAATGGTAGTGAGGTTTCTGGAACGAAAAAGAAAATTAGAAAGAAGAAAGAGGATTCTATATTATCAATATCAGGTTTAGATGAAACTACTATTAATGATAGAGGATCTAGAACTAATAGAGGTGATACATTAAAGAATGATGAAATTGATAGAGAACTACAGAGAAAACAGAGAGACCAAAACTATCAGAAAGCTTTAGATAAGGCTACTCAAGAGAGTAAAATTACCTATTCCTCAGATATCTTTGAAGAGTCAGAAGATATTGAGTTTTACAAAGCACTAAAGAGTTCTAAAAAAGCCAATTTAAACCATGGTAATTCCATAGTGGACCAAGTTAACAATCAAAAGCAACTAAAAGAAAACAAAATGAAAGAAGATGACGATCAATATGAAAATGATCAGAATCTAAAAACAAATTCAGTAAGTGAGTTTGTTAAAACTATTAAAAATGAAGGTTTGATTTCCAATTTCAAATCAATATCCAATTCAATTAAAATAGAGAATAATGATAAAGAAATGTCTGATTCTCAAATTCAACATGAGAAACAGGATTCTGAAATGACCTCAAAAGATGAAAATGAGGAAGAGGATGAAGAATCAGAAGAAGAAGATGGTGAATACGATGAAAATGAACATTTAGAAAAGATTTTAAAACAACAAAATAATGCTAGTAATGGTAGTGTAAAGAGTAATAGTAGACCAAAGAAATCTAGTATTTTAGAAGATGAACCATTAGTATCCAGTAGTATGTCAGCAACATTGAGATTGTTAATGTCAACTGGTGAATTAAAAGGATCAAATCAACCAAATACCAATAGCAGTAAAAAGAGAAAAGGTATTGATTATGAGGATGAAGATACTGTAATTCAAATGGATAATAAATTTGGAAAGAAAATGACTAAACATGATTTGTTTGTTCGTCAATCTCAGATTTTCCATGGTAAGAAATCTGGAAAGAATACCATTGACAAAAAAATGAAACAACATCAAAAAGAGATTAAACAACATCAAATGATGTCTTCTGATGGTCAACAACATGATATAGCACAAGCATTTCAAAATTACCAAAAATCAACTAATCTTCCTTATTTGGTACTTAGTGGTGGTTTAAAAGATAATCCTCTTTTACAAAATGATAATAATCAACATAAAAAATAAATAATTATTATTATAATTATCTTGTTTGCGTGTTTGTATTTTTGACACACTATCAAAAAAAAAGTCAACACATCCACTATCTTTTTTTTTTTTTTTAATTTTAGTTTTGCATCATCATTTTTTTAACAGGATTCAACACAAATAGGGTAATCTAAGGAAAAATGGAAAACGCAACAACAACTCAACCAGTACAATCCTTGGAATTAACTACAGGTTTATTAATTGCCTATGTCTCCATTTGGGTCATGGCAGTTATTCCAATTTACATTGGTTCCTATTTATCACTAAAAGAAACTAAAGTATGTCAAAAGATATTTAGAGATAAATAGTGTAGTTACTCTCTACACACTCTATATCAAATCAAATAGGATATTAATTTATTAATCTAATAACAGAATGAATCAATGTCTAAAAATGATGCATATGCATTTCCACTTTATGGAAGTGTATTTTTATTTGGATTATACTTATTATTTAAAAACTTTGATAAGAATCTAATCAATACTGTATTGTCATTGTACTTTTTAATGTTTGGAGCTATTGCCATGACAAAATTACTTTCAACATTATTAAAGAGTCTATTTTCAAGTGCACCAACTAAACAACAAAAAAAACAACAACAACAATCAAAATCAGAACAAAGAGCACCAGATCATTTGGTAGAATTCACTCTTCCATCTATTAAATTTGTATTGGACAGTCAAAAAGTTAGCATTGGTTATTTTGATGTAATTGCATTTGTAATCTCATGTTTATTCTCTCTATTCTATCTACAGACTAAACATTGGATTGCCAATAATGTCTTTGGTTTGACATTCTCAATTCAAGGTATTGGTTTGATTTCTCTTAGTGAATATATAGTTGGTGTTATTTTATTAGTATGTAATCAAACAACCTATTTATAACAACACTTAAGAAAATTGAATTTTATTAGAAATTTAAATATTAACACATTTATTCCGCACACACAGGTTGGATTATTCTTTTATGATATTTTCTGGGTATTTGGTACAGATGTTATGGTTACTGTTGCCAAGAGTTTTGACGCACCAATTAAATTATTATTCCCAAAGGATGTTTTTGCTGAAGTTTATCAATTTTCAATGTTGGGATTAGGAGATATTGTATTACCAGGTATTTTTATTGCATTACTATTGAGATTTGATAGATACCAAGCTCAAAAGAACAAGAAACCATTTACTTCAACACCATATTTCACTACTACTCTTATTGCATATGGTTTAGGATTAGCCACTACCATCTTTGTAATGCACACTTTCAGAGCTGCTCAAGTAAATATTTACACACTATAATTCAAATTGAAATCTTAGAATCTTTACTAACTTTTTATTAATTTTTTTATAGCCTGCTTTATTATATTTAGTACCATTTTGTGTTGGTGCATCTTTATTAACTGGTTTATTTAAAGGACAATTGAGAGAACTAGTATTTTCCGATTTAGGTAAAGAAACAAAAGCAGAATAATTGATTCAATTCGGAAAGTAAAATAAATCAAAAAAGAATATAAAATTGGATTTATAAATAATAATAATAACATCATCCTAGTATTTATTTTTCTACAAAAAGATTTTTTAGAGAATATAGATAACACACAATCCCAAAAAAATAATGTAAAAACCAAAAATGGTAATTTATTATTAATAAGAATGACAATTGATATTATGAAGTTTTGAAAAACTATTTAAAATCAATATTTTTTAATTTATTTGATATCATATTTATTTATTTAAAAGATAAAAATGAAAATTACAAGTATTATAGTAGTGATTGGAATGATTTCAATGTGTTATGGTCAACAAACATGTTCAGATCTGTTACTTCCTTATTTTATTTCTGGTACACAAGTTGGTATTGAATGGATTAAGATGACTCAAGATGGACAAGTTTCATATGCACAAGGTAACTCATTGTATGATACTAGTTTTAATATTAACCTTGCCAACACTGATTCCTATACTGGTATTAGTAACCAAGCTATAACATGTTTTAATGAAAAGATGCAACCATTTGCCATTGACAAGACTATAATTAATTTTGGAGATCCAGCCAGTTTTACAATCACTAGAGATGGTGATGTAAAAATAAATTCAGTTTCATTAGGTACTTCTCAATTCAAATTAACCCATTGTAAAAATAACATTTTCAGTGGTTTTGATGATTTTGGTCAATTGTTTTCCTTTGTTTTCAATAAAGGTACTAAATTACCATTGTTAGGTCAAGCTTGTACTGGTCCAACTATCCCACCAACAAATGGTCCAGGTAATCCACCAACTGATAGAGTTAGATTTGATACACAATTAATCTCTCAATGGAATGAAAATGGTCAAAACTACTACCAATTCAGTACCAATATTGTAAACATAGGTAACACTGATATCACTACATTGGTATTTGTTCAAAATGCTTTGGAATTGAGAGATCCATCTTCAATCTATGGTGTAGCTGTAATCACAATTTACCAATACTCTCTCCCAAGTTATCTCAAATCTATTGCTCCAGGTAACACTCATAACTTTGGTTATATTGCTAAATCTTCAGTTCCACCAACATTTACAGTTCAAAACATTTATCCATAAAAAGATAAAAAATAAAACTTTTATCTAATATTTTATTTATTTATTTATCCAAAATACTTGTTAATAAGTATCTTCAACTATGGATTTATACCAGATAATGATTAATAATATGAATCAATATTTTGTAAATTTATTCTAATTAACCCTTTATTGAATATTGTTGAATTTCAAATGAACCCACACCCCATCTATATATAAATGGGTTTAGTAAAAAAAAAAAAATGATGATAATCTATTTATTTTAAACATGATCATTAAAATTGTGTGGTTAAGTAGAAGTGTCATTAATAAAAGTATAACATTAATATAAAAATAGTAGTATTTCAAAATGGAATTTATTTTGTTTATTTATAAAAATTTTAATTATACTACTATTTTATTGTCATTGTTAATTATTAATTTTATATTGATTCTAATAGATTAGAAATAGAATTATAGTTAATAGCTTTAGACAATGAATCGCAGTGAAAATAATATTTTTAAAATTCTATTATTTTTACTATTGACATTAGTGAATAGATGTAGAGGTAATGAACAATGTTCACAGGTTTTAAGTGACTATTTTCAGAGTTCTGGTACTAGAGCTGCTATACAGATGACTACCATTTATCCTAATGGGAAAATACTGTATTCTAGAGGTAATTCTTTATTTGAAAGAGGGTTCTCCAATGACTTGTCCAATGTGGATTCTTATTATGGAATTTCATCAACTGAAACTGCATGTTTTCAAAGTAAAGAACAACCCTTTTCTGTAAAGAAATCTTTTGTAAATTTTTTTGATTCCAGGAGTTTTTCAATTTCCAGAGATGGTTTTGTCAGTATCTATTCTGTAAGTCAAGGTTCAGTGAGTTTTAATCTCACTTCATGTCGTGGTCAGATTCTGTATGGTGTAGTCAACGATGTATTGTACACTTTTCATTTGGTAAAAGATCAAAAGTATCAGATGATAGGTAGAGAGTGTGGTACTGAACCAGTCTATGACGACAGAGTTCAGTTTGTTACAAAAATTCTTGGGTCTTGGGTAGATAATGGTGATACCTATTCAACTTTTGAAACTGAAATTCAGAATGTAGGTAACTTGGAAATCAATGCTCTGGTATTCAATCAAGAAGGAATGGAACTTAAACATCCCTCCAATATATGGGGAGTGTCTGTAATTTCAAAATACCAATTCTCATTAGCTAATTATATTCATTCTATTGCACCTTCACAATATGTTAAATTTTCTTATATTGCCAGAGGTATGGTTCCTCCTAAATTCACTGTATCCTACATATCTCCAAAATAAATAATAAAAAAAAAAGTTTTAGTAAACTCTTAGTTAAATATCTGATGTCTGAAGATCAAATTTCACTGAAAATTTTTATCTAAACTACAAAATCACAACATCCCATTTTTTTCACCATCTTTCCGAAAACCACCCCATTTAAACTTTTATTTTTTTCGATTTCTTTTATTTTTCAATTCCCCATTTATCACCCACACATTTTTAATATTATATATTTATATATCTTTAGATAGATATACATTTTTACAAAGAGGACCATGTCATCTCAGGGTAGAATGCAGAAGAGAGATAGTGTGGTATTAAATAGTGAGAGCAGTACTAATAGTAAACAAGTAGTATCATCTCCTAGTATGTCATCAAGTAATACAGGTGTATTGACAGGAGCTACTATAGATAAAGATATACCAAAAATCTCATTAATTATTACACCATTGGTCAAAAACAAGATTGAAATTGATTTCTCAGGTAAGGCAATTAAAGAGGGTCTGTTCTCCATGTGGACACATATCAGTGAGAAAAAGATTCAGTATAATACAGTTAAAGAGTTACCTATAAAACTAGAGGCTCCAGATCTACCTAGTACTTTTAAATCACCTATGGTCAATTCTAGAGCCATTCAAAATCCTGATGATTTAGCAGTTATATTCGAACTGACACATAATTGTATCTTTTATTCGGGTACTGAGAACTCATTAGTCACCAAAAAGGATATAGTAACTCAGTATAACATGTTTCTGACACAAATGATCAAATCAGATATCAGTAATATAAAAACAGTTCTAAATTGTCTTTCAGAGACTTTTGGATACTATCTAGATTTGGCAAGAAAGGAAGTGGAGGATGGTGACTCAAAGAACTTTAGTATTCTCATTGCAACATGTGACAGATTCCTATCAGAGACATTAGCTCAACTTAAAGATCCAATGGATTTTGCACTTTCCAATTTACATAAATCATTTACAACACTTTTGAGTGACCAGGTAAAACAGTCAAAACAAAGTCAGTCAACATCAACAATCTACAATGATACACTTCAAAAGATTAATTTCATTCTAACGGTTGCTGTGGAGACTTTGGAGAGTATTGAACGTTCAAGACTCATTAAAAAGACATTTCGTTTGGATGCCTATCAAGAAAAGATTTTATACAACAAGTGTAGAGCAATAAGTTCAAAAGAATTCTTTTTGGCACAGATGAAACATCGTAAATTGACAATTGACTCTCATCCTTACTACAGTAAAGACTCATTTTCTAGTAAAGATAAATTTCAATTATGGAAAAAGCAAGAGGAATCTCAAATTCAGAAACTTTCTCTACTAAACACTCCAAAAGAAGAATATCTAAAAAATGTCTGGGGTATAAAAACAAAGGAAAAGGAACCTCTTGGTGTTATATCTATTAAGGTAGTTCAAGCTAGAGAACTAATTCTAAAGGATGAAAACAGCACTAAAAAACCAGATTCCTTTTTGGAGATCTCTTATATACACGAAAAGAAAAGAACTAGAATCATTAGTAACTCTGTGAATCCTCAGTGGAAAGATCATTTCAGTTTTCAAATTACTAAAGCTCATTTGGCTGAAGAGATGGAAATCAATATCTTTGGTCAAAAGAAAGGTAAAGACAATCACAAAGACAAGGATGATGAACTGTTGTTTTTAGGTAAATGTAAATTTACAACTAAAGATCTCATGTCCTATGCCAAGAGAGAAGTTAATTGGTTCCCTTTACAAAAGAGAACCTCTAGATCTAAAGTCTCTGGTGATTTGAAATTACAATTTCATTATCTTCCATTCCCAGATACTTCCACATCACCACAGAACCACATATACTATTATAAAGTACTTTTAGAAAAACTATTTGAATCGGAATATAATAGTACAACTTCACCAACCCTAAATAACATTGAAAAGAAATTTAAATCACCCAATATGTCATCATCACAATTAAATATAAATACAAATAATAATAATAATAGCAATAGTAATAATACCACTACAACAATTGGTAATAGTAATAATGAAATACTTTCTAGTCAAGCTCTTAATCTATTAAAAGAGTATTCTAGAAGATATGGTATATTAGAAAGTACTAGTAAACTTTATTTAATGTCACAATTGATTAAATATATAATCAAAGAGAAATCATTATATTTTATACCAGAAGTCCGAAATATATTGATATTTATCATAGAAATTAAATTTTCTCATGACCAGAATATTTTGACTTTGCAAGAAGAAAAGATGTTTCTGGAGATGGTTACTAGTCTATCAGTTATATGTCAGACTTGGTTAAGTTATTTTCATTCTACATTTCCACAAAATTCACCACCTGGTGCATTAAGAATGCTTATTGATATCTATTATCTACTAAAGAGATCTGAAATTGTATCTGAGCCATTAGTACCCCTACATGACATTGTGACTACTACCTATCGTCAGAGATACCAACAATCACTCGTAATGGCTAAAGATCTCTGTCAGAAACAAGGTATATCAGTAGTTGGAAAAGCTCCAGTTTTAGTTAGAGTTTGTGATATACTTTTATACAATCTAGATCAAGATAGAACATACTTTTCTAGAGAGTTTCCACCAGATTCTGATTTAATCCGTATTAGTACTGAACTGTATACTAAAGAATTGATTAGTGAAATTGAAGAACTATGTCAATCCGGTGCAACATCTCCACAAGAGCTATCTGATCATTTAGAACTCTATTTTAAACTCAAAGAGACAATGTCAAAATTCAAAGACCTTTCACCACATTTGGTTTTAGTACCCATTCCAGAGTTATTTAAACAAACTGTAATGCAATGGACACTTCACTGTGCAAGTCAATTGAGATCTCTTGTAGATAAACTATGTGCGAATGAATCTTGGACTCCAGTAAGTAGTGATACACTTCACAGTGCAAGTGTAGGTGAAGTCTTCCTAGGATGTTACCATGCACTGGAAGTCATAAAATCACTTCGTTGGGAAGATCTCTCAAGAGTATATACTAAACAACAACATTCTGAACACTATCTATTTGAGATTTTTAGTAATTTCACAATGGTGGCTTCAGAGAGTATTATATATTATACAAAAGTCATTGGTGACATTTCATTGAATGCTTTGGATCAGGCTGCTGATGATATATTTCAATTGTCCGAATCCTATTCCAATGACCTTTCCAAAACAATCCAAAAGGTCTCTTTGAGATTCAACAACATTCAAGCATGTCTAGGTCATCATGATGACTTAATTCAAGTTTTAATTCACCTTATGAGTCATTACAAATTATCACCTGCCATAGTTAGAGAAACTGCTAAACACACTCATTTGGCAATTCAAAATAATGTAAGAACTTTAATTGATAGAATTTATAATAGAGTATGTATATACCCCTCCCCCTAAAAAAAATACATATATATATAAAAATATATTAATAGAGATGTGATTATAGTTATCACCTGTAATTGTTGGTGAAATTTATAATTTAGCTGGAATTCAATTGGATAAGAATAAGGTTAATTTTGTAGTTGACTTTTTCCAAAAGATTGAAAAGACAGTTGATAATATTGCTATTCAGTTGAATAACAATACACTACCACCAGAAGTACAATTAGAACCTCTACTTAAATATATAGCATCCAAATTACAAATATTTTCACAATTTCTATATTATCCATTGGTAAAACAGCTTCTAAAGAGATGTTATGCAGGTATCATTAACACACTGGATGAAATGATATTCCCCAATAATGGTTCAAAGTTAGAGTTAACATCAACTCAACTGGATATGATTGAGAGTATGATTAGATTGTTTGGTGAATTTTTCTATGTTGATGGTGAGGGTCTAACACAAAAGGCTATAGATAAGCAATCTGAACGATTTATGATTATTGTTCTAGCCTATAGAGAAGCAATCAATAGTGGTGTCAGAGATTTTGATCCTTTAGGCCTAAAGAAAGCACTTGCCAATATTAATTTCAAAAATCTAAAAGACCTAAATATTCTCAAAAAACTGAATATTAAAGGTCTACCAAAGCAATTGGATGTATTTTCTCTAATTAAAAAATCAATTGAAAAGAGACAACAAAGCGGTGGAAGTACTCTAAAAATGTTAAATATTTTTAATAAAAAATAATCATATAATGACATCTAACTCATTTTATCAATGGTTTTTATAATAAATAATAATAATTATTATAATAGAAATCTAATAAGAAATTGAGTATAAAAATAAAATTAATGATTATACTACATTTTATTATGGATTCCAAAGAAAGAATTAGTGTAATTCAGGCTATTTGTGCCGGAGGAAATGGAGTACATTGGAAAATTTGCCCAAATGGACATTATTATTTTGTTGATGCTTGTGGTAGTACAACTCAAACTGGAATCTGTTTAGATTGTAAATGTAAAATTGATGGAAAAATACCTGCTGGGGCGCCTGTTAATTAGATTTATACTATACAACTACTCATTAGAAATTTATTAGCTCACCTGTTTGCACCAACCTAATAAACATGTTTATTTTTACGAGTTTATATCTCCTCCACATCAAATGTTGCATCTTCATCTTCTAATTTGTTATTATTATTATTATTATTAATATTATTTGTGTCAGTTGGTTGATCTGTTTCTTCCTCATCTCTTAAAAGAATTTCGACTACTTTTTCAATATTTTCTTTAATTTCTTCATCATCCTCTTTGTTGTAATAGTTTCTTATTATTGGGTACTAAATTGGTGATAAATGTAAATATTAAATAATTTTAAATGAATATGAATCAAAAATACATACAGCTTTCTTTTCTCTCATATATTCTCTTGCTTTTTTAGTTTTGGTCAAAAATATTAAAGAATCAATTAACATTTTTCTACATTCTTTATCTTGTTCTCTTTGATTATCTAGAGGAATTTCTGAATTTTGTAATTTTGGACTCATTCCTTTCATTTCCTAAAATTAATTGAATTAATTATTAAAAATTATGTGATGTGGAATAATTGAATTAAATAAAAAACATACATCATCATCTAATCTATCATTACCTCTAATTGGTAATAAAATAATGGTTAAGATATCAATGGCTTCGGAAGTTAAAATATATTCTTGGTGAATTTCAGAGAAGCAACAATTCCTAATGATACCAACGATACCTCTTCTCTTTACTAAATCTTTGTGATGAATTAATGGTAGCAGTGATTGAAAGATTAAATTATCTTTATCCAAAACAATCTTTCTACCTTCTTGAATTTGTGTGACATTTAGAATGATATTAATGATCCAAGAGTGTTTAGGAGTTGTCAAGTAATCTGATGAATTTGAATCTTGTAATAAAACCTGTACCAATTTCATTATATAAAATGCCTCTAATTCTTTACCAGCTTGCATAAGTTGAAGACATCCCTCTTTAGTGTGTGTAACATTGGATAATAGCATAGAATAGATTTCCGATAGTTTATTCTTACTATCGGTACTGCCATCAACAAGTCTAGGTACAATATTCTTTTTGGTAATCTCACTCAACATATCGGCATCTGAGCACAGATTAATCAGAATTGTTAATGAATGTCTAGAAATAACATGATTACTATCAGTTATCAATCTTAGTAGATAAGTAACTATATTGGTCTGTTTTAATGTCTTTATAGATTCTTCATCTTGTGAAATTCCAGCTAAATGTTGAAGTGCTAGAATTTTCACTTCTGGTTTTGGGTCTTGTAAGAATCCAACTAATTCTTTTAATAATTCCGAATCCATTATTTAACCTTAAACTTTAAAAAATAAAAAAAAAAGTTTCGTTCGTCTTTTTGAAAAGATCTTAAATGAAATTCAATTAAAAAAACAGTTATATTAATTTATTTATTAATTTATTTTATCCTTTGTATAAAATTGATATATCCGACGTGGTCAAGATTTCTTTGATTTTTAAAAAAATTTCACAATAGTTGTGAGTCTTAAGCTGAAATTTCTTGATGAATCATAACGGATAAAATCATATGATAGTTCAAATTATAAAAAAAAAATAAAAAAAAAATCTTTTGTAGTTATAAATAATTGTTTTTTATTAATAAATTTATTTGTAATCTGATAACAACACACCCATTATCAACTAAATTTATTATTTTTATTCAATTGTTGTTATTTTATTTTCCAAGTTGTAAATATTAAAATACAAATACTGTTGAACATAAACAACTAATATAAAAATTTAATATCCAAACTCCTTTAGATAAGATAGTAGTAAAAATATATAAAGATTTAATATAATGGATCAACAAGTTTTAAGAAGATTAGAAGTAACACAAAAACATTTGGTAGTACAAAGTTCAAATAATGTAGAGCAACAATATCATCTAGAGAATAATGATGCATGTGGTATCATTGGTTTTGTAGGTAAAGAAGAAGCTATTGGTTATCTATTAGAAGGTTTAGCAATTCTAGAGAATAGAGGTTATGACTCTGCTGGTGTTACTACAATCTCTTCCGATAATGATTTAGTAACCTCAAAATATGCATCATTAAATACCACTTCAGATGCCATATCAAGATTAAAATCAGTAGCACATGTATGTTTTATATTGTTAATTCAAAAGTTTTATAATACTTATTTATTTATCTATTTGATCTATAAATAGTTACATAAAGGTCATGTTGTTGGTATTGCACATACTAGATGGGCAACACATGGTGCTAAAACAGATAAGAATGCACATCCACATCATGATGATAAAAATAGAGTTGCAATCATTCACAATGGTGTCATAGAGAATAATAAGGAACTACGTGAAGAGATTGAGAAGAAGGGTGTTAAATTCCGTTCAGAAACTGATACAGAGGTTATTGCACAATTGATTGGACAATATCTAGATCAAGGATTACAGATTGTAGATGCTATTAAAGAGTCTCAAAAAAGACTTCAAGGCACCTACGGTATTGCTGTAGTTTGTAAAGATGTACCAGACCAAATTATTGCAACCAAGAATGGATCACCTTTATTAATTGGTATTGGAAAAGACAGAATGTTTATTGCCAGTGAACCTGGTGCATTCTCAAGACACACCAAAGAATTTATTTCCATGGAAAATGGTGAAATTGCAATATTGAGAGCTGATGGTCATTCATTGGATCTCTCTAGAATTGAATTGGCTGCTCATGAGAATATTCAGTTGTCTCCAGATCCATATCCACATTGGACTATTAAAGAGATTATGGAACAACCAATGTCCATTTCCAGAGCTCTCAATTATGGTGGTAGAATTCTAGATGACTCTAAAGTTAAATTAGGTGGTCTAGAAGATGCCAAAGATATTCTATTGCCTATAAAAAATCTTGTAATTACTGGTTGTGGTACTAGTTATTTTGCAGGTCAATTAGGTGCTAAGATCTTCCGTTATCTAGGTGCATTTGATACTGTTCAGGTATATGATGCTGGTGAGTTAACAAGAGACTCTCTTCCACATATAAACGCAGGTATTCTTATGATTAGTCAGTCTGGTGAGACTAAAGATGTCCACAGAGCCCTCACCTTAGCTGAAGAAATTGGTATTCCAAAATTTGCAGTAGTTAATGCTGTTGGATCTCTAATTGCTAGAGGTAGTGTTTGTGGTGTCTATTTGAATGCTGGTCGTGAACAGGCTGTAGCTTCAACCAAAGCATTTACATCTCAAGTTACAGTGTTATCTCTGATTGGTAATTGGTTTGCTCAACAGAGAAATATTGAAGAAGGTAAAAGAAGACATCTTATTGAATCCCTACACAGATTACCAACTAATTTAGGTATGGCTTTACGTGTACGTGATAAATGTGCCGATATCGCTAAGAAACTCTACAAGAAACAATCCATGTTTGTGTTGGGTAAAGGTTTATCTGAACCAATTGCCTACGAAGGTGCTCTCAAAATCAAAGAGATTACATATATCCATGCTGAAGGTTATTCAGGTGGTGCTTTAAAACACGGTCCATTTGCACTATTGGAAACTGGAACTCCAATTATCTTGATTATTCTCGATGATCAACATGCTCATTTAATGAGAACTGCAGCCGAAGAGGTGAAAGCTCGTGGTGCCTATATTATTGTAATTACCAATTCTCCAGCACTTGCCAAGCACATTGCCGATGATGTCATTATTATTCCTTCAAATGGTGTTTTAACCTCCTTACTTGCTGCTATTCCACTACAGTTGATTGCCTATGAAGTTGCTATGCTCAGAGGTATCAATGTCGATTATCCTCGTAATTTAGCAAAAAGTGTTACTACTGATTAAAATTAATTTTATGTTCTACTATTAAAATACTCTTTAAACTTATAAGTATATAATAATAAATAACGTTATTATTTCATTTTTTTTTTAATTTAACATTAATATTCTCTTTTTAAAGTTGATTTTGAAATTTGATTTTTAATTCAAGGAATCACGATATTGTTGGACATTTTCTTTGACTACTTCGGGAGTTATACTTTTTGAAAGTTGAAGTCTATTTTCATATTCCTTTACATCTTTATCTATTATGTCATAATCAATGTTTATAGGTTCTTGTGACTTTTCTTGTTCTTGTTTCTCCTCAGCCTTGAATTGTTCAAATTGAGCAATTCTCTTTTTCATCTCTTCAAAGGTACCTTTAACCAAACCATTTAATTTACAAAAACCTTCCATCTCCACCTGTTCACTATAGGTGATATCAGCCTGTTCGAAAGGCATACCATCAAGATCCTCTTGAGTCTCAATAGTATTTTTCTTTTGTAGAAAAGTAAATCTGAGGCCTAAAATATAGTTTGTAGAGTATATTGAAAGCTTATCCCAACTGTTGAGAACCTGTGTAACTTTATCTTTAAAATTTTGAGATGTAACCTTTCCATTGATTTGTCGATAGGCTTCATTGAGATTTTGAAAAACTGAAGGCAATCGCAGTTCAAACAGACCACGATAAGATGATACATTTGCAACTTGAACTGTGCAATTATTAAGAATATCAGAAATCAAAAAAAGCTTGGCAACTTTTGTTTTGATGTTTTCCACATTAGAAGATTCAATAAGTGATTTAATAATCTTATCTACAATCATTTGAGAGACATCAGAGTGATCAATGCAAAATACCATTGCCAGTTTGATTTTTTCTGAAGAATAGTTAAGGCATTCTAAAATATTTTCAAATTCAACACGGTCTTTTGGCTGTAGTTCTTTGCTTACTTTTAAATTTTGATTGGTGGTGGAATTAATATTAGTAGCTAAATTATTAGGTGCCCTACTTCTACTTGATGAATTACTATCATAATCTCTTGATCTAGTATCTTTATCATGATATTTATCCTTATAAGTGTCTTTTGAAGAGGAAGAGGATTCATGTCTATTTCTATAATTATCTTTATAAGTATCTCTATCGGATCTACTATCACGATCCTTATCATATCTATCGGATCTATTGTCACGACTATCACGACTATCTCTATCACGATGATCACGACTGTCACGAGAGTCACGACTATCCCTACTATCACGAGTATCCCTGTCACGGCTATCACGACTGTCACGACTGTCACGACTATCTCTACTATCACGAGAGTCACGATCTTTATCAGAAGAATACTTGTCTCTGTCACGGTCTCGATCTTTTTCGTATCTATCTCTATTGTCTTTACTATCTCTATCACGATCTCTATCAGAATATCTGTCTCTATCATGATCACGATCTTTATCATGTCTATCTCTACTGTCCCTACTATCTCTGTCACGTTCCTTGTCATATCTATCTGATCTACTATCACGACTATCTCTACTATCACGATCCTTATCATATCTTTCTCTACTGTCATAAGGTTTATCTTTTGATGAACTAGAAGGGCCATGATGATCTTTTGAAGATGAACTTCCTGCAAGGAATGGTTGAAGTACTGGCTTTTTGCTATTCTCATTCTCTGGTGGGAAAAATCTTGGACCTTCATAAAGAATTTGAATAGGTGCCATACTCCAAGTAGCTAATAATGGGTCACCTTTATACAATGAATAAACCTTCCAACTATAGTAATAATATTCGTCGGAAGTTGTATCAAATAGAAAACTAAAATTTGGGTTACCCCTTTCTTTTTCAATGATTGTTCTCTCAAATGGAAAACCTTCTCTAAATACAATGGTCGCCATTGAATCAATTAGATATTTAGTAAATGGATTTTGTGGAATTTTAACATGAACCTAAAAAGTAATTAAAATAAAATAAGTTTAGTTAGTTTCTAATTGATAACACATGTATTCAATTTTGATATATATCGTAAAAACATACTATTGGTGGATTGGGAATTGATGAATTTTCGTTAATTCTGAAACCTTCTTCTTTAGATTCATGTTCCTTTATAACAAGTGAATAACGTCTTTGATTTTTAGCCCATGCACATCGAACTTCTCTGGATTGGTAACCTTTGGTGTCAAAATTACGTCGAGCATTAACAGCATCTTTGTGATGTGAAAATGTAATTAAAGCTCCAAATGCAAAGCCTTTCTTTCTGTCGTCCTCGTACTTTGGTGGAATGACTCTGACTCTACATGGGCCAAAAACTTCAAATCTAGATCGAATATAATTCTCATCAGCTTGACCATCAGCAATACCTCCTAGATAGAGTGTATCATTCTCTTCAAACTTGTCGCAATCCTGTTCTTGCTCTTCAATTTCTTCTGGTCTAGTGGTAAACTTTGCATTACCAATAAAAGTAGTATCCTTAAACTTATTGTATTTATGTTCATGTTTCTCAGACTTGGGCTCAAATTTTGTTTTTTGATATTTGATTTCTTCCTCTTCCTTTCTTTTTTCATACTCTCTATCTTGGTCTTTATTAAACTTACTATCCTTGAAAGTTGTAAAGTTTGGAAACGAAGGTTTTTTATCATCCCTATTTGATTTATAAGAGCTACCAGATGACCTTAGATTATCATTATCATTCTGTTGATCATTAAAGTTATTTGAATATCTATTTTTACTGTGACTATCATCCTTCTCTTCTTTAATTTTGTTATCATATTTTGGATTATAAGTGGATCTATCGTTTCTATTCTTATTGTAACTTGTCTCTTTACTACTGTTATCATTTCGAAAATTATTTAGTCTATCTTTGTTTATATGTTGATCTAAATTTGTATTAAATTGATTGTCATTGAAATTTCTATTAGAATTGCCTCTGCCTCGGCTTTCATCTTTATTCCTATTAGAATATGACATAATCTAGATCAAATTTAAAAAATATAAAAAAAATGTAAAAAATTTTCATTTAAAAAAATCATATTTATTTGAAAAAGTACATGCATTAGAAATTCAATGAACAAATGAATATTCTAATAACAGGTATAGAAAAATATCTATTATTTCAAAAAGGTCTTATTCTAAAAATTATTTTAAAATTTTTTTTTTATTATTTATAAAACACACTATTAAAAGATAATACCCATTAATTATTATCTTCACTACCACTACTAACTTATCATAAAATTATTAAAGGTAGGTCATTTAACTCAATTTATTAGCAATTATTAGGATAATTTTTTTCTATGCCTAAATAATGTAAATATTATAATATTGTAATTTGTAAAATACCATGTTACTTCATTTTTTATTTTTTTTTGGTATAAATTTTCGGATTTTGATTTACCAAATTTTTACACAAATTGGTTTTGTGCCTCTTTTTTTTTTTTTCATTTTTTCGTTTTTGGATTTTTTTTTTTTTTTTCTTTTTGCTGTTAGTTTTGTTGATTTGTATGTATGACACCGAGTCTATAACTTTTTTTTTTTAAAAATTATCCTTTGATCAATCACAGTAATATTTAATTGTGGATTATAAAATATAACACCCAACACAACAGACAGATAAAATGTAATGAAAATACACACAAAAAAAAAAATATAACAAAGAATTGAATAATATTGAAAATAGAGAGACAATAGGATTACAATGACAATAATGTAAAGAATTTGGAAATTTATTAGAATATAGCATTATTTGTCATCAACATTCATTATCGTTATTTTATCTATTATTTAAAAAGAAAATTTGAAGATACAATTATCACAAATAATTTCTATCTCTTTTTTTTCTGCATTCATATTTATAATCATTACATTATATTTAATTCACACCACCACACACACACTCTCTCTCTTTTTCCTATTCACACAACTATTATTCATCTTTTAAAACTTAATTCGTATCAAAAAAAAAAAACCCTTACCACCCCCATATAACACATCACTAAGATTGATCAATTTGTATTTTAAAAAAAACAACCCTCATTATGAAGTTTTTCTAAAGATCAAAATGAACTAATTCGATTTTCTTCAAAAAATTTTCATATTTTTATTTTTACATAGATCCCTTATAGTCATTCCGCAACAAAATGGTATCTCTCACTTTACAAAAAAGATTAGCCGCCTCTATCCTTAAATGTGGTAAAGGTAGAGTTTGGATCGATCCAAATGAAACTTCTGATGTTTCAATGGCCAACTCAAGTATGTATTATTTAAATCAAAGACACTTTCATTGTATCAAAATACTATATCATATACACCTCATATCACTGTTTTGTAATAATACAAAATAGAGAGAGGTTGTTTGTGATATATAAATTTGATTTGAAGAAAAAAAAACGAGTGATGATCATATACTTATATAATTGATAATTTTTATCTTTTGGTAATCAACAGGAGATTCAGTCCGTAGACTCATCAAAAACGGTCTCATCATCCGTAAACCAGTTGCCATCCACTCACGTTCCAGAACAAGAGCTCACAATGCCGCCAAAAGTTTAGGTCGTCATAGAGGTCAAGGTAACAGATTAGGTACCCGTGAGGCTCGTATGCCATCTAAAACTCTCTGGGTTCGTAGAATCAGAGTCTTGAGAAGATTATTAAAGAAATACCGTGAAGCCAAGAAAATCGATAGACACGCTTACCGTGAATTATACCTCAAGGCCAAAGGTAACGTCTTCAAGAACAAACGTACTTTAATTGAATATATCGTCAAATCCAAGACTGAAAAACTCAGAGAAAAACAAATCAATGATCAAGCTCAAGCTAGAAGAAACAAGAATCGTTCTATTAAGGAAAGACGTCTAGCTAAGAACGCCCCAAAGACTGAAACCACCAATTAAGCAGAGTCCTCCCTTATTCTGAAAAAAATAAATTGAAAGTCTCCGTTGTTTATTAAAATAAATTTCTTAAACCACATTTATTCTTTTTTTAAACTTTCCTTTTATTTCTCTGTTCCAATAGTGATCAATGTTTTATTTGATTATAATAATTTTTTTTAAATCAAGATCTTATTGTGGTAATTAAGATATTAATCAATAAATTATTTATCCATTCATCATGTCGTCCAATTATCAAAATACAAATATTAACTCCATCCTCATTTCAAAGAAGAGAAATAAAAATAATATAGAGTCTGTATCCACGAGTTTTTTGTGTAGGTAGTGTATAGACATAGACTCTGATAACTCTATAATAATTTTCTAATTTTTATTGTAGGTTCTGTAACAGATGTTGTCCAAATTACAGAACTACAGAGATTAGAGAATTTATGAGGAGATAGTGTTTTGTTGGGTGAACAATATTATTACGTTCCTTATTGAGAATAGATTCTTTTTTTAAGTGAAATATATAATTTAAAATAACCCAACAGCAATAGCTCAGTGATTTTACTTATTAGGTATTGTGGTTATTATAATTTTGTTTTTGTGAAATTTTATTTTGTTATATTTACATATTACCCCATTATCCTAATAAACTATTATAATAAAATTTATTTGGACAATTCAATTCTTGCTAATTCCAAAGAACCCACAAGACCAGCACTGGATTTGTAAGGTGATTGAACAATATATTTATGAATATTCTCAGGAGTAAGATATGGTGATTTGATATACCCATTAAGAATTGTCAAAGTTTCCTGACGAATTAGTGGATACAAACACTCACGATTTAATACACCACCACCAAGTACAATAATCTTAGGACTCAATGACATTATCAAATTTGCACATAACTCTGCTAGATAATGTGCAATTACTTTCCAAACTGGATCCTGATCAGATAGTGTTGGTATCTGATCAGCATTTAGATTTACTCTCTTTGAAATTGCACCAGTACTTACTAAACCTTCTACACAATTACCATGAAATGGACAAGTTCCTTGAAACCCTTCATCTCCTTTTTGCATTTTAACTAAAGTATGACCACCTTCAGGGTGAACTAATCCATGCACAGGTTGATTATTAATTACAACACCTACACCAATACCAGTACCAACTGTTATATAAGCACATGAATCAATAGCACCTCTTTCATGTTTACCATGTTTAGTCTCAGAAATTGCAGCACCATTTACATCAGTATCAAAACCAACAGGTGTATTAGGATACTGTTCTTTAATCCAACCTAGAATATTAGTGTTTTGCCAACCTGGTTTAGGAGTAGTTGTTATATAGCCATAGGTTGGTGATAGTTTATCTAAATCAACTGGTCCGAATGATGCAATACCAAATGAATGAATTTCACCTCTTTCTTTGAACCATTGTAAAACTCTATCTTTTGTTTCTTGAGGTGTAGTTGTGGGTACTGATATTCTCTCTGTAATATTACTTGGTTCACCAATAGCTATTGCCAAAGAAAATCCTGTACCACCTGCCTCTATTCCTCCATAAACTGTTTTAGATTGCATCTCTAAGTTAATGTGTGTTTTTAATAGAAATCTGAAAAAAATTTTTTTTTTATTTTGATTACATTTAATTTAACTGAAATTGAACTCCCCAATCATCAATCATCAATAATTTAATGAATTTTTGTAAATAGTTAGTTTTTTAAATTTTCATTTCTTGAATTCTATTTTAACTTATAGGTATTTTACAAGGTCTTCACAAGGTGAATAACATATCTAATCTCCTAGGAAAAAGATTAAAATATATATATATCCTAGAATTTGTAAATCAACCTATCATCAATGATGATTTTTATTTTAAAAAAGGAATTCCTAAATTGCAATCTACAATTTTAATTAAATTTAAAAGAGTAATGAGTTATTAATGATTTGATTGGGGTATCGATTTTTTTTATATTCAGCCTATCTTCGAAGTTTGATTGATTCACCAAGATTATAATAGAAAAACAAAAAAGTTACTAAATTTATAAACATGTGATAGGAAAAATTAACAATGATTATAACACTTTTATTGTGTTCGTTAGTTAAATATAGAACTACTACTGAACAACAAATCACAACTCAATTGTGATACTATATCAACATATCCCGAAAATTGGAAACTACATCTAACACAATGGCACTCAATATGGTGTCAGGCACTTGATTATGATAATGTGAAAAATGGTGATTTATTTAATTTCTCCTAGACGCACACTCTCCCCTAACACATCAACATCAACAACATACACATTCATTGTGAATCGACGACGGTGTGTATCAATAGTGAAAGTGCTAGTGTGTATGTGTGGGTGTGTGTGATTTTTTTTTTACTTTATACTCTTTATATTTTTGTTTGTTTTATTTTTTTATTGATTAATTAAACCCACTATTTGGTTTGGGCACAGCACACCTTACTATTAACACACTCACACTTCTATACTCACTCTACCACTATCAATTGATTTTTTTTTTTCCTCTCTCAAAGAATCTATAGATATTATGTGATGGATATCCATGTTTTATCTCTTATATTCACAACTATCAAAAGTGTGTGAGGTTGAAATTCCATACAAAAAAAATTTCTAAAAATAGGTTCTAAATTTTTTTATTGTTAATTCTGTTGTAACACTTTTTCAATCACCCCACTCCTTTATCACAATAGAAAATCTTTATTCTTTTATATATGTACAAAACAAATACAAATTTTTTTTTTCCTTTTATTCTTTTTATTTATTTCATTGTCATTGTTAATATTTATTTATATTTTTTAATTTTTCAACAGTCATTCAAACAAATCATTAATCTATTTTATCAATATACTTTTTTATCAATAGTCTCTCCCTCTTTATATTATTTTTTTCATAGTCCTATACATATATAATTATAATCTATAATTTGTAAATCATCATCAAAAAAAAAAAAAAAAAATGTTGAACAACAAGATTAAATTTCCTCCCCTGACAAGTGACAGTTACTATCAGGTATCTTCTACCAATGAATATGGAAATATAAGTCCATTTACAACAATTAATTATAATTCCTATTTAAATGAGAATTCTCCGATGCAAACAAATTCACCTCCTATATTACCACATATTAACTGTATAAATAACAATAGTAATAGTAATAATAATAATAGTAGTATTAATAACAATAATGGCGTTAATAGTCCTTCACTTTTATTAAATAACAATAGTAGTAATAATACCATTCATAGTCCTTTTTTACAAATAAGTAGTAATAATCATAGTACTAATACTAGTAATTATAACTCACCACTTAGTAATTCATTTAATAATAATATTTATAACCTTTTAACTTCTGATAGTACTGACGAAGATGAAGAAATGGATTTTTCCAATAGTCAAAATAATAGTAGTAGTCACCATAATATTACTAATTTAAGTTTTAATAGTAATAGTATTTGTAATAATAATAATAATCAAAATTTTACATTTAATAATAATAATTCAAATAGTAACGCTAATTCAAATAATCACCAACAATTAAATTATAGTAATTTTTATAATATTAGTACTTTAAATAGTAGAGAAGAATTTAGAAATGAAGAAAGTTCTGATGTAATTAGATGTAAACATATAATAATTGAAAACGGTAGAGAAATGAGATGTGATAAAATATTCACCTCAATGCAATCAAGATCCAATCACCATAAAAAAGTTGTCCATAACTGTTCTCCTAAATGTAGACAAAGAGTCTGTCTAAAAGAGAAAAAAAAAGTACCACCAACAAGTTATTATTCATCGTCATCTCCGATAACCTTTCTAATTAATCCTGATACCAATTGTAATAGTCCAAGTGAACCTCAATCACCATACCAACACTACCACGGGGGATGTTCCTCACCAACACTATTTGACGAGTACCAAAGCGGTAGTACTGGAAATAGATCATCTCAACAATTCTCTTCACTCAATGGAAGTGGCTCAATTTGTGGAAATTCAAGTCCAAATAACTATGATCGTGAGAAAAAGGGTCTACCATGTCCACATGAACAGTGTAACTCTAGAGAGAAATACTCTATTGAATCTAAAAATGTACCTATTGGTGATATCATTATTACTTCGTATTCAAATTTTGCCAGACATATTAGAAGCACTTCTTTGCATCCATGTCTAAACCCTTCTCAATGTAAAGGTTGTATTAAACGTAACCAATTACTGAATGAATCAGAAAAATCTTTTAAATAATAAAAAAAACGAACTTCTTATATTTATTTATTAAACACTAATCTTCCAATTTTGTTGCCACCTAATTTATTTTAACACCAAATTTTTTTTTTACAATTCTACTTTCAATTACCATGAGATTGCATTCTAGAACTAAATTAGTTTCTTTTTGGTATTCTAGCTCCCTTAAATTAACATACACATTTATATCTATTTTTAAAGATGACAAATAACCATGTATCAATCAAAAAGAGAATGGAACATTTTTTCATATAGACTATAAAACTCAATCTTAAATTAATTTAAATTAAACAACAACAATTACAAACCAAATATATATATTAAATTAAATTAAAAAATGACAGATAAACTAGTAGTTTTAATAAGTGGTGCTAACAAAGGTATTGGATATCAAGTTGCAAAGTTATTTGCTGGTAGTGGTACAATTACCTATATAGGTTCTAGAAATGAAGCATTGGGTCTTAAGGCAAAAGAGGAACTTTCAAAAGACTTACCAAATGCTGATATTAGAGTTATTAAATTAGAACTTGGTAATATTGAAACCGTTAAATTAGCAGTGGATAAAATCACCAAAGAAACAGGTAAATTAGATTACTTAATCAATAATGCAGCAGTAGCTCTCGGCTATGGTAAACCATCTCAATATGATCCAGAAATCCTCAGAAAAACTTATGATATCAATTTCTTTGGTACAGTTGAATTAACTCAATTCTTTATTCCACTATTAAGAAAAGGAAATGAAAAAGTAATCGTAAATGTTTCATCAGATTTAGGATCACTTCAGTTACAAAATTATGGTGGTTTTAAACATAATGCTGTTAATTTTTTATCTTATAACACAAGTAAAACAGCTTTGAATGCATTCACTGTTGTTCTCTCAAAAGAATTAGCTGCTGAAGGGTTCCGTATAAATTCAGTAAATCCTGGTTTTACAAAGACAGACTTGAATCGTAATACTGGTGAAAGAACTCCAGAATATGCTGGAAAAATAGTTTATGAAGCCGCAATTAAACAACATGGTACTGGTAGATTCTTAGGTGAAGATTACACTATTCATCCATGGTAAAATTGTACCATTAAATAAAAATGCTGTAATATTTAATGATCATTTATGGTTTGATATATTTTAACTACATTTATTAAAAATCTAATGATAATAAGTGAATTTGGAAATCAGTTGGTAGATTGATTAGAGATGGCTTAGCAGTTAAGATTAAATTAATAGATTCATCAAAGTTATCAAATGGATAGGTTGCATATTCTGATGGTGTATAAAGTGTTGGTGGTTTGTAATGGTAACTTTGAATATCTAACATGTCTAAATCCCTAAGAATGCTAGCAAAAGCTCTCAATAAACTGGCTGGGTAGATTTTGTAATAGAAGGCCAATCTCTCCAATGTGATACCTGGATTAATTATAACTTTGTTTGCAAAATCTGCAATCATTTGATTGAACTTTGGGAATGAAATCTGACCTGTATTCAATACCCATGGTTTTGGTAGACGTTTCAATTTATAATCCATCTGAGGATCCAATGGTAAGATATCCTTCAAAAAGAAGCTCTTGTGGATATAAAACTTCTCGTAGTAACTAAATACCACATCGATATAACCGAGTGGTTTGAGTTCTGAAAGGTATACAGGAAACTCTTGGTACAGATACTGAATAATATCCATATCTAAGTTTGGATAGTCAGCTTCTTTTAGGTATTCAACTTTAGTTGGAATTTTGTTGGCAAGATGTTGAATAATCATCTTTCTAGTCATACCATTTTTATCTGATGATTTAATTGCCAAAATGATCTCTTGAATAACTAGTAGTTTGGTACAATGATATTGTTTTGATTTGGAATTTGGTGCATATCTTAGTCTATATTCTAGTAGATCTTTGAACTCTGGTAGTTCAAATTGTACCATGGCGCATTCTAGAAATTCATTAATAATGTCATTCTTCTTTCGGTTAGCTTCCATCTCAGATTTCGTTGTATCCTCTATACTTTCATTTTCCATTAATTCATACAAGATTTTCTTGAATTTCATTTTTTCTTCTTTTAGATGTAGTTTTTCTGCTGTGCTTTCTAGTTGATATAATGCGTCGTCTGTTACACTAAGTTCAACAATCTTTGGAATGACAGTTTGTTGTTGTGTATTGTTATCATCATCATAATATTCATCGTCTTCATCATCATCGTATACTCTTAATCTCTTTTTCTTTTGTTGATAGGATTCAAAATGGTTTTGTTCAATCACATTTTTAAAGAAATAGACCAAAGAGACTTTATCAAGGGTCGAGTCAACTCTTAGATAGTTTCTATCTCTGGATTTTGGTTTATCTTCTTTGGTATTGTAAACAAAAGTTTCTTTCAATGTGATGAGTGGATCAACCAGACCATTATCCATAAGATGTATCATTTGACTTACAGAACCACCACTAGTCAATGGATCATACTCAAACATTTGATCTTCATCAAATCTATCCAAAGGTAATTCTTTAACCTTCTCCAAAAAGACTTTGTTCTCATGGAAGAAGTTCAAATTGAAATAGTCATTCTTGAGCATCATCCTATTAAAACTTGGAAGTTTTAGTGTTCTTTTACTTCTGGTAGACTTGCTAGTAGACAAAATAACACCATCATCAAACATACCATTTATAGTTGAAGATATTTCAAAATTTCTTTCAGCACCTAAATATTCAACACCAAATTCAATATTATAGACCATCTCTGGGACATAAAGTAGCAGTAGTATTTTATCTCTAAGTACACTCTGATTGGCAGTATTAAACAATGAGTAATGTAAAGCATAGGCATAAGGTGACTTTGCATGATTTACAGTGAAATATCTATCAAAGTCTTCTCTATCCTCTGGCAGATCAAAGGTATCATCTTTCACATTAGCAAATTGTTGATAGGAAGGATACTTTTTAACCAAAGATTTCATTCTAAGATAACAAACACCAACAGGTTTCTTCAAGACTGTTGATATCTCTTTCCAACCCTCATTCAATAACCCAGGTATACCAGATGGAGTGATATAGTATTGATTATTAGGATTGACTCTTCCCAAATCCTTTGGATAGCTTTCAAAGAAACTTTTAAATGTACTGTTATAGAGATGAAGAAGTGTAGAATCATCTTCTTGTTGCCAACGGAGTCTAGCATAAGGTTTGACTTCTTTCTGCAGCTGTGTTCTCTGTTCTCTGAATTTTTCAGCTTCCATAAGTTTCTCTTCCACAGTAGCTACAATTTTAGCCTCTCTTGTGCTTCTCTTGGTAAATGCTATATCACTACCAAGGTCAATACCCTTACTAAACAAATACTTTTTATAGAGCATCAAACACTTATAAGGACCTATTCTATTTATATTTGCCAAATCTATAATTTCATCCTTTTTCAAAATCTCTTTACTCTCACTAAAGGCAGCATGTAAATTGGTTTTGGTGTCATTTGTTAAATTCTGTCTAGGCATACCCCAATAGGTTATATGATGGATATTTGGAAGTTCCTTACTAAGAACTATTGAATCCTCCCTATTAGGTAACAATGATTGGAATTGTAAATCTGACCAAAATGATCTAACATTCTCATTAGTTTGGAATTGATAGTTTTTCGTACTACCTGATACAAAATTTAAAACTATATAATAAAATTATTAGTCTATATACTTTTTTGGTTCTATAAAATAAAGTTGTACATACCAATTTCAGATTTAAAAGAACATTGGGTCATACCTTGAGAAACTTCGAGATCAATGAGATCAAATTTTTGGAGAACTTGGAGAAGGTTATTTACTTTTGCAATAAACCTACTCTTGAAAATGTGCTGTTTAACGTGGTCTGGAAGTTGATCGATAATGACATGATTGTCAAGGTACTGTTTAGCATCAGGTATCTCAACAGTTTGAGAAAATATTTGGAAACATTCATTAATTGGAACGGAACGCAAAAAAAGAGTGACAAAGAATTTAAAGGTAGGTGGTATAGTGTCCATCTTGGGTTTACATTGTGACTCTACATACTTGAACAATAGAATATGTAATATCTTTGCACGAATATAAAAACCCTTAACAAACCCATAACTTTTTGCAAGTGAGATTGCAATCTTTGGTGAATTAATTACATTTCCAGCAGCATTGGCAGTAATAGATTTAGCATCTTTAGTTGCCTCTACCAAAGTTTGAATATCAGGATTATCAAATTGATATTTACTATTGTAAACAAAAGGATAGGTATTATGTCCAGTTGAGAATTTGTAAGTATAGATATTTACAATTTTTACTCTATCCTCATTAACCAGACTCTGAAGAACTCTATTAAATGTCCTTCTGTCCAACAATTTATCATGTTCACTTATTACTGCAAATAAATTTGAATGTGAAGCACCTTTTAATTCTTCAATACATTTTGCAATAAGCTCCATACGATTTCTATGATGTATAGTCATAATCTTTGCTTTTCTATTACCACTTGGCTGTATTGGTTGATCATCATCTTGATCAATATCCATAGAATCATCTATTTTTTCTTTACTACTACTATTACTATTGTTATTATTATTGTTATTATTATTATTATTATTATTATTGTTATTATTATTATTATTGTTATTATTGTTATTGTTATTATTATTGGGAGTTTGGATTGGAGTGTATTTTATTGGTGTTTGTAAAATTTGTTTTGTGTCTTCATCCATTGTAATTTTCTCGTGAAGTTCAAGTAGTAGTTGTTTTTCTTCATTGGAGTTGATGTTGATTTGATCTTTTGGATCACAATAGATTCTGTAGGTTAATTGTTTACCTACAGTCTCGGGAATGGCTTTAACACGATGAGAAATGATGAGATTTTTAATCATTGCATGAACAAATTTTGGTGGTTCACCACCAATTCTATTTATGACTTCTTTTTGTGTGGTACCTCTAAGCCCAGCTTCTCTAATGATATTATAAATTTGCTCCAAACTACCAGTTTCAATACAGGCGTTACTGGATCCTGTGATATATTCAGATTCAGTTTCTTGTGCATTATTAGATTGATCCTCTTCTTCTCCATCCCCAGTATCTGTAGCTGTCTTTGACCATATAATTTGCCAAAATTCTTCTATAGGTTTAATAAGACGTAGTGTACCACTGATATCAACAGGATCATTTTTATCCTTTTTCTTTACAGGTGTTCCACTCTTTGCATCGGAGGCTACCATATTGGCATGAGTAATACATTCAATGAAGCCCTCATCTTGCAAAACTCTTCTAGTCTTTTTGAGAGTGGTATCTGAAAGGTTTTCGCTAAGTTTTTTTTTAATTTGGTTGAAAGTCAATTCTTTGTTAGGCACAGAGTCTAAAAGAGTAAGAATTAACGATCTAGGATAATAGGAATAATTCCAATCTGGTTGACCTTCAATATACAAATCCTTGTTCTCTTTCTTTAGGAATCTAGAAAGTGTCACCATTCTAGATGATGTCATTCCAACCCTCTTAAAAACATCTTGTTTCACAACAATACCACGAATACACAATTGTTTAATAGGATAGAAGAGATTTCTAGGATCAATAGCCAACTGATCCGAAACCTCCTTTTGTATTATACCACTAGCTCTACTACGACCAATGGAATCCAAAAGATTACATTGAATTTCATTGAATGAACTGATAGCATCAGTATTAATACCATAGGAATTAAATACCATTACCTTTCCAGCAAAGTAACAAAAGCCATCTAATCTATTTACATAATCACTCTTCTTAAATCTCTCCGCTTGAATTTTTACTTTTCTATGTTCATTTCTAGCCCATTCTGTAGCAGTTGTCTTATTACTCTTCATAAATGTATATTGATCAAATTTTGTATTAGCTGATGTCATCGATGTAATTGGTTCGTCAACAACCATTGCATTACTACTTTCAACCATTTCCTTATTAACCTCTGTTTTCTTATCATCGATGGTATCCATTTCGTTATTATCACTTTTGTTATTGTTATTATTATCATTTTTATTATTATTATTATTACTGGTATTGGCTTGTGATGTTTTTTTTGTTGATTTTGGAGTAGCAGGTGTTTTTGCTTTTGAAGTTGTTGTTGGCGCCTTTTTTGGAGTGGAATGTTTTGGAGGTTCCACTATGGTTTCGGGTCCAATTTCAATAAGATCATATTCTAAGATTTTTTTATGTAGAAATAGTTTCATTGGTTGATTGAGAGTTGCTATTTTTTGGTTACCTAAATCTGAACCAATTATCCTCTCCCACAATTCGGTGGGACTCATTCCAATATTGCCATTTAATGCAATTTCATCTAGGCATATATTAATTAATTCATCATACATCTTTCTATTAATAGGTACTCTATTGTATGTGTAAATAAAAAGTTAAAACAGATTTACAACAATAGATCTATTATTTGAAATGGGGAACATATGATATGTGAAAATTTAAAATATAAAAAAAATTTTATTTTTTTTTTTATTAATTTTAAATATTATCTTAAAATTTTAATTTAAAAGTTATATATATATTGTTATATTTTTCAAATTTATTTGTATATGGGAACATTCTTAAGAAATGCATTATCAAAAACTCTCCTCATCAAACGAAGAAATTACTAGACAGTTCAATTATCATTGTGAACCGCTATCGGAAGACACTAATAACAACACTGCCATAGTTAATAACAATAATAACAGTTATGATAACAAAAATGATCCAAAAATTACCATTAGTTTTGTAATTGTAAATAGTAATAATAATAGTAATAATCTGGAAAAAATCTTAAAAGATAAACAAAACCAAACAACTGCACATATAGTTTACAGAGATTACCGATCAGTATCACTCCTAAGATATATCAAATTACCAAAATTTAAAAATTTAAAAGAAATATCTCTCATTCAATTTGGTATAGTTGATATAAATTCGTAAGATATCTTACATGATTTTATATGTAAAAATTTTAAATATTAATCATAATCATGTATATAAAGATTAAGTACAATGTTACCATTTCATCAGATTACTTATTTAGATTTATCAAATAATCTTATTGAAAAGGTAACTGCTTTTAAAAAATTTGAAATGTTAGAGTATTTAATTTTGGATCATAATAATATAACATCATTGAATGATGGTGAACTTGATAATCATGTGTTTAGGGATTTAAAGAGACTAAAGGTATTGTCCATGTGTTATAATTATCTATTGTACATGTACAGTATAACAGATGAATTGAAACAATGTACATCACTTAAACATCTCTATCTTAAAAATAACCCTTATTCTTTGGTACAGGTTATTGCAGACCAGATTAATGGTCCACCAGTTATCGATGAGTATCCGATTGATGGTGACCCAAACCGACGTAATCATAAAGATAATCAAAATAGTTTATTTTATACCCCATCCTATAGATCATTTTTCTCATGTACATTAACTCAACTGCTCACTTTGGATGGTGTATGGATAGATAGAGAAAAAGAACTTTTAGATGCAAATTTTGTACTCCCACACCAACACCCACCAAAATATGAAAAAAGACAAGAGTTTTTAAATGAACTTATCAATAGAGAACTCTACAGAAATAATAATAGGAAAGTTATTGAAAACATTTGGCATAACTATGGAGAGATTATCAGTGAACCTCCTGTCATTAAAAAACTTGATAATATTATAAATAGACCTCGACAGTTAGAGTACTCTCCATTTGAACAGGGTGTTGTAATTCTAGGAAGTTCAGATGGTTTGGTTAAACTCTACAATTTTAATACACAACAGACAATGTATGAGTCACATATAGGTCACAATTTTCAAGCTGTTCTTGGTATAGCTTGGATGACAGCTTCCAAAGTTTTTGTAGGAAACAGTGATGGAACTATAAATCTAATTGATTACAGTCCTGAGAAAACAAGTTCAAGAGAATTTGCCAATTTTCAAAAACTCACTAGTCTTCATTGTAACAGTGATCTTACAACTCTTGGAGTCTGCGGAAATTCTTTGCATTTAAACCTCATTGACACTACAACAGGTCAAACCTCAGCAATCATCAAAGACGCCCATACCAAGTACATTAATGTAATTAAATTTGCTCATAGATCACCAAGTGTATTTGTATCGACTTCCTTTGATGGTACTGTAAAGGTCTGGGATTTGAGATCTTCACACACCACCCCAAATTACACTATAAAAACCGGTACTGAAATTAATGTACTCTCTGTCTTCAGTAAAGATGATAAATATGTTCTGTCATCTAGTATTGATAATCAAGTAACTCAATATCATACAGTAGACGGTAGTATACACCTTCAATTACCAATCAAGAAAACATATGCCTACTATAACTTTACAAGATCCTATTACACCTGTAGTGAGAATATCATTGTTGGATCATGTCAGGAGACTGTTATGCGAATCTACAATTCATCCACTGGAAAACTAGTTCGTGATGTTGAACTTCCTCCCAGCTTTTTCTTCTCCAATCGACCTGGTATTCAATCATTACGTGGTGACCCATTCAACAGTAACAGTTTTCTCATTTTGCCTACTGATTTATCAAATTTAATACACATTAAATGGTCAAATATCTTCGAATAAATGTAAAAAGTTGAAAACAATGTTTGTTATTGATTTGTACTTATAAATGTAATAATACATGTAAAAATTTATTTAATTTATTTAAAAATCTGAGTTGCCTCCACAACTATATTGTTTCCTTGTTTTTCACTACTTATGACTTGTAATAATATTTCAGATGGTACTTTACCATTAATGTATTGTTTAGATATTTCTCTTAGAGAATCTTCTCCAAGATAAAGTTTGAAATCATTAGATGGGTCAGTGCAATATCCATTTTCTGACTTGTAGAAAATATGTTTACCATTTTTGAAACTTGGTGATGATGTTAATTTTTCAAATTCACTATATAGGGAGCTTGATTTATCAATTGAACTTGTAGAACTTTCAAAATTTATCTTCTGTGGGTTAGTTGGAATTGTCACATAGCTTATAGAAGTCTGATTCTGATCTGATGTAACTGGCATGGGCTTAAATTGTAAGGATGATGTAGTATTTGAAACTGAACTTGTTGTTGTTGTGGTGGGAACTTCTGATTTTACCTTTTCATCTTTTAGATCTTCTAAAGACAGATTAGATAAGAAATCTTGGGTAATATTAATATTTCCTAAAACTTTTGGTGGTAAGTTGATACCATTGTGATGCATTATACCTAGAATATCATTCTTATTCATGAGAATTGAATATTCAATAGACTCTCTAATACTTTGAATAAATTGTTCATTGTTATTCATTAATTGTAAAATCTTGTGTATTGCATAATGGTTTTCAAATCTAACAGCCCAATCAAATGAATTCATTTGAAAAGAATCTTTATGTGAAATCATTCTATCAAATAAAGTACTATCCAAAAAGTACTGTAATGATTCATTATCCCTCATTACAATGGCAATTGTAAGTGTAATGAAACCCATTGGATCAGCATCTAATAGTAACTCTGTACATTCATTTACTAAATATTCAACAATCTTATGACTTTTACTCTCTACTGCTATATCCAAACATGATAGATTCCGATACTTTACTGAGAAATCAAATTTCTTTGAATTTACTAGGAGTTTTAGTACATCAAGATTACCACAAACACATGCTAAATGTAGTGGTGTGAATATTGATCTATCGTATGATTGAATTACAACTTCAGTCTCTAAACAGTCTTTAATATAGTTTGTATCTTGGTTTTGTATCCCAAGCATTAGAGGAGACTTTGTAAACATCAAATCATAATGTTCTCCATACACAGATTGATCAGACACACTAGGTTTCTGATGTTTATCTATATCATCACCATCTTTGTCATCATCATCACTTTCATCACTTTCATTATTTACATCATTAATTTTTGGAATATACCAAACAATCAAATCAGATAGATACCTTTCACGAACTATTTGTGGTATTTCATTATTAGAGTAATATACAGCTAGTCCATAGAAATCAGGTGCAAGTCTTGGTGTTTTATACCATATCCAATAAGTGTTATCCGATGATGTTTCTATACTTTGAGTTTCAACAGGATGAATTACAAATAAATCTCTTGTATAGAACATATTTAATCTCTTTTGTTGTTGTATTTTGAAAAAGTTGGTAATTAACAATGATTTTTCTGGTAAATCCCACATTTTCACCGTTTGTGGAATAACTCTTAATAAAATTGGAATTTCAGTTCTAGGTCTAAAAGTAATATTACCAGTCATCTTATCAGACAATACAGTTAAACCATCTAATGAATCCTCAATCAAATAAAAGCATAACTTGAAACTTGTAGATTCTGGGTTGTTACTAATTTTCAGTCTGAATGTAATCTCTTGATTATTCTTGATTTGAATTGAGGTGGTACTTTCTTCCAAAATAAATATATCGGGTATCGGAGAACAAGATACCTTGTAGTTTTTAGTTTCTAGTAACCCCACCCCTTTTACTCTGATTGAGAAAAAATTTCTTTGTCTAACATTTGTGGGCACATCTCCTATTATTATATACGTCAGTTTGTTTAAATTATTTTTACATTGAGACATAATAAACGATTATTTTTAGCACAAAGTGTTGTGTATTCTAAAAAAAATTTTTTGAAAATGTTTTTCCCTTTAAAATTTTAAGTTAGAAAAACTTAAAAGTCTACCACATGTTTTTATTATCCTTAAAATTTTAAGATTACAGTTTTATTTAACATATAAAATATTTGATTTCATTGAAAATATAATTTTATCACCATTGTTTGAGTTTAATTTCGTGAGATAAAATATTCATACAATATAATTGATGTGATTTATAATTTTTAGATTGAACACTGCTGGATTTTTATCTCCTAACAATATTTCATATCACCATCAAGTTTAAATCCATTGGATGGAAATACTACACATGATATTGAATATCTATTTTCTTTATCCATTTCAACATTGGCATTTACTTTCAATTGTGGAAGTTGAGAGAATTGTTTGTGGAGAGTGGTGTGGGTGAAGAGTTTTCTATTAATATTACAAAGTCTGTTTAATGCCATTCTGGTTGATTTAAGATGTAAATTTAGGTACAATTCAGTTATTAAGTCATTGAAAATTGTGTTATGGTTCATTGAGAATTTTCTTTCGAGTAGTGATGGTTTAAGATTTAGATAGATAATTGTTGTAAGTTTCTTTCTTTGGTACTTCATATCAGTTATTTTTAATCCATATAATGGAACTTGGTGATAATAGAAAAGAGAGAATAACTTTGTTTTAATTTGATTATTCTGAATATATACATATCATGGAAAATTTGAATTTGTAACTCTAGTAAATAATCTATAATTTGGAACTTTTTAAAATTTCCAAATTAATTAAATTGAATGTGATAAAATTTCATAGTTGAAAGTATTATAGTGTTTTACTGAGTCAGTGTGGCCCAAAATTTCTGATAATTCCATTAGAATAATACAATTACTATCAATGTATTAGACTTTCATAAATGTAATGAGTTGATACAAACTTTTTTCAGATGCCACATGAAGACAATTAATACCAGATTTTGGTTTTTGAAATGTATACAAACATTCAATTGTTAACTTGGAAAAATCCAATACACCAGCTAATAACAATTGGTTGCTTGGCAATTGAAAGAGGATGTAAATCTGCCAATATACCACCAGGTACTAGATAGGATTAAATTTTGTTTGAATCCTCACCCTATATCAAATTCTTGTGATGCAAGATTAATAATATCAAATTTAATTCACAATATAATTTAATTTATAAAGTTGCCTCCACAGCTATATTGTTTTTCTGACTTGTAGAAAATATGTTTACCATTTTTGAAACATGGTGATGATGTTAATTTTTCAAATTCACTATATAGGGAGCTTGATTTATCAATTGAACTTGTAGAACTTTCAAGATTTATCTTCTGTGGGGCAGTTGGAATTGTCATATAGTTTATAGATGTCTAATTGGGGCATAGGTTTAAATTGTAAGGATGATGTAGTATTTGAAACTGAAGTTGTTGATGTTGTTGTAGTAGGTACTTCTGATTTTACCTTTTCATCTTTTAGATCTTCTAAAGACAGATTAGATAAGAAATCTTGGGTAATATTAATATTTCCTAAAACTTTTGGTGGTAAAGTGATACCATTGTGATGCATTATACCTAGAATATCATTCTTATTCATGAGAATTGAATATTCAATAGACTCTCTAATACTTTGAATAAATTGTTCATTGTTATTCATTAATTGTAAAATCTTGTGTATTGCATAATGGTTTTCAAATCTAACAGCCCAATCAAATGAATTCATTTGAAAAGAATCTTTATGTGAAATCATTCTATCAAATAAAGTACTCTGCTGGGGCAGTTGGAATCTTTTAAAGTCTATATTTGTATCTATGTTTAGGATAGGGTTTCATATTGAGAAAAACTGTATAACCCTTAAGAGTTATTTTGAAGAAAATAAAATTATTATACCCAATCATTTATTTCTTCAATTTATTTTCACCAAAATTTAATTGTTTTTTTTTATTAAATGGGATAAAGTAAACTACAACACACAGGATAAGGAGAATCTGAGAGTGAGTTTAAATTACCTGCTACTAAAAAAAATCTTTTATTCCAACAATTAAATCTTTTCCAATGTGCACTCCATAGGTTGTTTGTGTGGTACCTTCATAAACAGATGATGTTACAGATATTTCTGGTCTAAAAAATTTAGATATAAAGGCTCCACCAAATACAATATAGAGAATTTTACATATTTTAGCCTGAAACAAAATTGACTTTTGAATTTTGTATGTATGACCAAGGGTATTAACAAAATCAGCAATTGATACATTGAGATCTGTCAAATCTCTACTCAATGGACCTAGTGTTGTTGAAAGTAAATCGGATGAGAAACCGATACCAAAAGTAGTCAGTACAGGAATGAGATCGTTTTTGTATTTATCAATATATCTCAAATTTTCACCATAGAGGTTCCATTTGTTTTGTAGGGTTTGTTGCTCAACAGTTAGAGGGGTTGTCATTTTTTAAAAAAATATCAATCAAAAATAAATGTCTTTAAAAATTTTTTTTTGCACTAGTAAAATTTTAAGTTTGAAAAACCTAAAATGTAATCTTAAACATTTAAGGATAATAAAACCATGATTATAATAAATCATTTGGTACACTTTTAAGTTCATTAGGTTTATATGATTTCATTGAAACTACAATTTTTTCACCATTGTTTGAGTCGAATTTGGTGAGATAAAATAGTAATTCAAAATTATTGAGATCACAATCAGGTTCTTTAAAAACAATTAGTTTGAACATTACTGGTTTTTTGTCTTCTAAAAATATTTCACAATCACCACCAAGTTTAAATGCATTGGATGGAAATACTACACATGATATTGAATATCTATTTTCTTTATCCATTTCAACATTGGCATTCACTATCAATGGTAGAAATGTAGAATTGTTTATTCTGAGTGATGTGGGTAAATAGTGAGCTAGTTCCATTAATATTACAAAAGTACTGTTTAATGCCATTCTAGTTGATTTAAGATGTAAATTTAGGTACCATTCAGTTATACAGTCATTGAATATACTGTTTTGGTAGATTGTGAATTTTCTTTCGAGTAGTGATGGTTTAAGATTTAGTGTAGATAGATAGTTGTTGTAAGTTTCTTTCTTTGGTATGTTCATATCAGTAATGTTAAATCCATATAATGGAACTTGGTGATAATAGAGAAGAGAGAGTATAATTTTGTTTTGTAATCTGATTACTCTGTCTATATCCATTTCATGGAAAATCTGAATTTTCAAAATATTTTGTAACTCTAGTAAATCAACTATAATTTGGTACCTTTTAAAAGTAATTGCCAAATTAATTATATTGAATCCTAGTTTATCACGATGTGATAACATTTCAGAGATTACAGTACTATAGTTGATATAGTGTTTAACTGAGTCTGTGTCACCCATAAGTACTGATAGTTCCATTGGAACCATACCACTACTATCCAATTCCATTTGTAATAGACTTCCATACTGACTATTAATGAGTTCATATACAATCTTTGGTTTCTTTTGTTCAGATGCCATATGAAGACAATTAATACCAGATTTTGGTTTTTGAAATGTATTCAAACATTCCTTTGTTAACTTAGTTATATCCAATACACCAGCCAAGCAACCAATTGTTATGGGATGTAAATCTGCCAATATACCAGCATTTGGTGATTTTTGCAGATTTAATAGATAGGATTGAAAATTGTATGAACCCTCTGTGATTAAAGATTTACAATCAAATTTCTCATTTTCACTTGTATCTTGTGATAGAAGATTACTATTATGTGGGGTATTATTCTTGTTATTGTTATTATTATCATTGTCATCGTAATTGTCAATTTTTTTGGAGTATTCATGATTTTGAGATGTTTCTTTTAACACATATTGAACAACACAATCAGAAATAATAGTGTGGTTGGTGGGTGGTTGGGAAAAATTATTAATTACAACAGTTCCTATATTGTAATCTCCTGTACTCAATATCGGTGGGACCATAGATAACATGTCTTGATATTGGTGTATAGATGAACGGACATCAACATTTTGTACTGTAGACTCTATTGAATTATTTGCATTAAATGTTACATTTATAGTGACACCCCGAAGATTAAATGGGCGAGTGAATATATATAAATATTCAGTATAATTATTAACTATACATCTTGGATTAACAGAAATAATATCCTGTGGATTGGTTAATATGGGCACTGGTTCCATTTTTGATCCTTGGATCAAAAAATATACTAAAGTAAAAATTTATTGAAAAATTCGAAAATTTTTATTTCCCTAAACTTCTACGATATGATATTCAAAAGAATAATAACCCAACTTACCCCAAAAATGGGTAATAAAAACTATTATAAAGGAAGAGGTGTTAGAAATCCTGGTATAACATCATCAAAAGGTAATTTAAAATGAACCTAAACTAAAATATGAATAATATACTCAACATCTACCCTAATCATTATAGCACGTTTTAGTTTTCATCAAGATAAAATGCAATATATAAATTCACCAGATTTAACAGATTTTGAAGTATTTATTGAATAAAAACAGATTAAGTAGGATGTAATTGCTAATTAAATCTATCTATAGTTAAAACCTTATGTATCAAGAAATGCATTCCCACAAACTTTAGAACAGGTACAAAAGAAATATGAATTAAAAAAGCAAAATAGAATGAAGAGACAAGAGCAATAAATGTTATAAATTATAGATAGTTAGATAATTTGATAGTTAGGTTGATTCGAGATAATGAAATACATTAAAAGACAGTAACATGAAATACATTACAAGACAGTAACAAAACGGGTTATTTAAATATTTATTTTCTATTAGTTTATTTATTAGCACTTTTTAGAATTACCAACCATTCTTCCATTGTTTTTTGGGAATCACAGCATAGATGCCAAATTCTTTTTGGAGTGATAATATCCATACCAAAATAACTTCCACTGTCATCTTTTACACCACTATTCGCTAGAACATTGTTATTACTATTTTCTATTAGGTTTATATTACAGGTATTTGGTTTAATTGCCACCACCAGTGAAGTATAGAGATCAATAGATCCTTTATATTTTAGATTTTCATAGGAAGTAACACTATCTAAATTGTTACTATTATTATTACTATTATTATTAAAAGATGGTGTTGATGATGAAGATGAAGAAGAAGAAGAAGAATTATTATTATTCGAACCATTATTGGTATTATTTAAATTATTATCTGATATGATATTATTATTCATTGAATTGGTTAAACTTATACTTGGATTATTACTACTTAGAATTCCATTGGAATCCTTTATAATAATTGAAGAATTTTGTAAAATGGGATTGGAGATATTGTACATTGGTGAATCTTTATCTTTAGCACTGTTTGAAGATTGTGATTTATCTTTATGATAGTTGTAATATCTCAATGTCTTTTTCATATCTAATATAAAGAATCTCTTTTTCCAAGACTTATTTTTACCACCACGTTTTTTCATCCAACCTTGTTTTATAATTCCACCTATTGGTGTGTTATTACTATTGCTATCTAAATTATTACTGCTATTGCCACCAGAGTGTGTGGATATACTATTAGAACTATTATTCAATTGAGAAGATGGTGATTGTTGTGATTGTTGTGTATTAGGAGCACCACTACTGAATTGAGGTGATTGTATAGGGGGTTGTGTTGATATTGTAGTTATTCTTTTGATTGCTCTTTGCCACGCTGAGACTCCTGGTGATGTTGGTGTAGTTTGTGGAATATTATGATGATTCATCATGTTACCACTAGGAGATGACGAATAAGTTGGTGGTGGTATAGGAGGATGTGTAAGTGTAGATGTTGGTGAATTGTCATTTGAATGACTACGACTGTGACTACTACTGTGATTTGTATGTTCCATAAAGGATTCAAAATGATCAGAATTCACAGAGGAATGTGGTGAGTTGTTATTACTGTTGTTACCATGTGGATCATAGGTATTAGAAGGTATTGAAGAGTTCATAAGTGCTTGAAAATTAGGGTTAGAAGTACTGACTAACACCGGTGACGATATTTGAAATGTACTAGAACTTTGGTCATAATTGGTATTTTGAAAAGGATTCTTTTTGAATCTCTTATCCTCGTTGATAATCTTTTGAGAATTTGCAATCATAACTCTCCATTCAAAGATTAAATGTGATAATGTACCTACAATCTGTTGGTGTCTTTGGTTTCTTGATGATAGTGATACCTCTTTTTTGTTGACTAGATAGAGAATTTCATTCCATAGAACTGATATTGGACCTTGAAGAGATGTTATAGAAGGTGTTGATGTGTATGTAGGTAGACGTGATCTAGCCATTATAGTGTTTCTCTTACTTGCTTCATTTAGCATTACCATCCAATTATGATCTATAGAGCCATCTTCAAGTGACAGTTGTTCAAGAGATGGTATCTGACCACCTAGTTCTGTGATCCTCATCTCTAACATCATCTTCATTCTTTCAATAAAGGTTTGAAATGAGGATTGGTAAGTTTCAATTCTCAATGTTCTGTCATTGTCTGCTGTGGTTGTTGGTGATGATGAGGTTTGTAGTGATAGTTGATCTGATAACATTTTATCAAATGATGATTTTATAGTCAGATAATTTCTATCCATTGTAAATAACTGTTCTGAAAATGGGTAGTTTCTAGGATTGATATTCTTTAGATTCAGAGTTCCTATATCATAATAGTTGTTCTCTCCATTAAATGTAGTTTTGATAGTTGGTAGATAACTGACTGTCAACCATTCATCTACATAGGCATGATGTAACATCAAAAAATCATTCTTTACACCATTACCACTATCCATATTTTTGAAAGTAAAAGTGTTCAAAAAAACAAATTCAATGTTTAATTACTAAAATATAAAAAAAAAAAATTAAAGTGGTATTGTAATCGATTTGTTATGATTTTGTTCCAAAAGCCACCAAATTTTAAAAAAAAATTAAATCATTTATAAAATATCTTTAGTTTTCTCTTTTTTTTTTCCTATATTTTTTTAAATTAATAAGATTTATCTATTATCTAAAACATCTTTGTATGTTTTTTGTTTATGTGTTCAGTAAAAAAGTTTAATTCCCTATCCTATGAACTGGGATAAGTACTCATGAGAAATGCACATTGGTAAAGGTATTAAAGATATTAAATCAATTCTATTGCTCATTAATATCTCAAAACAAGATATCAAAAATAAGCAATAATAGTTATGTTCTAAACATGATTGAATCATCAAAACAATAAGATACACCAATTTTGTTAAAGTCTGTCTTTGATAACATTGATTATTTATTGTAATTTGATGATTAAGCTCTACAGGTTTTATTTCAGAAAATTAAGGTAATTAATATAGTTATTAATGATTAAAAAATTGTTTTATCAAGTTTAGTGATTTTTTAACAATATTCCATGAATAATGTTTAAATTTACATATGTTTTACAATCTATTATTAAATTAAATTTTATTACCCCACACAATTTTGCTGTATTTATTTGGTTAAATTAATCCTTAAAAAAGATATTAATAATAGATTATTATAAACATATTTTATAACCACACCACATTATTACTTAATATAAAAGTGTTTATCTTCCCTTTTTTAAAAAAAGGACAAAAAAAATGAAGTAGGTGGTTGTATCTCTTGGAGTTTATTACAATTTAGTGAGATTAAAACTGATATTTTTGTAGTACCAATAAATTTAATCGACCCTTAAAAAGCACTATATAAATTTCAGTAATTTATTATTTTTATTGTTCATTTAATTGTTTATTAATATTTCTAAATTTCCATTATGAATGCATTAACATATTTTAAAACCTATGCCTCAGACAGTTTTGTCAAATATTCACATAATATTCTATTCAATCAAATATTGGAAAAATTTACAGTTGGACAATTGACTCTGGATATCATTGATTTGAACTATCCAGAATATAATTGTAAATCCAGAATCTATGGTGACAAATCAAAATCACCTCAAATGAAATCTAGAATTACTATTAAAAATCTTTATAGATTTCTTTTTAAAGGTAAAAATAGAATATTAACTAAATATTTTTAAACGTGATAATATTAACATTTTATACACCCATGTATTTAGTATCTTTTTCTTATGATGTTGGATTAGGAGAATCATATGTTTTTGGTGATTTTGATTCTGATGATTTAACAACTTTGTTAAAGAGTATGTATATAAACATGACTAATGTTTAGTTGCTTTTTGATATACTTATATTGATTCGGTGTGTGTGGGGGTTAAAATCTAACTAGTGTTTATATTGAATGGGGAGTGTATTGATATGAATGGAAAATTTAAATTCTTGAGAAAGAAATTTGATAAATTTATAAATTTCTTTTATAATCAAACCACATTAAAGAATCAAGAGAATATTCAAACTCATTATAACTTGTCAAATGATTTTTATAGGTTGGTTCTTGGTGAAGAAATGTTATATTCCAGTGGAATATTCATGGATAAGAATGAATCACTATCTGTTGGAAGTATGAGACAGATTAGAGGTATTCTTGAAATGGCTAATCTTAAAAAGGGTGAAAAGGTACTTGAGATTGGCTCTGGATGGGGTAGTTTATCTATTGAAGCCGCCAAATCCTATGGATGTCATGTAACTGGTGTTACTCTATCAAAAGAACAGAGAAAAATTCATTTAGATAGAATTGAGAAAGAAGGTCTACAAGATTTAATTGATGTTCAGTTGAAACACTATCGTGATATTGAAGGTAAATTCGATAAAATTATCTCTATTGAAATGTGTGAACATGTTAGTGACAAATACTATCCAGAGTATTTCCAGACTATTGAAAAAGCACTGAGTAAAGATGGTATAGTAGTTCTACAAATGATAGCATACAATGATCAAATGCTAGATGAGTATCTCTCTGAGGTTGGATTCATTAGTAAATATATATTCTTGGAAGGATATCTAACTTCAATAACCAAATTATTGAGTTTTATAACTAAAAACACAAATTTAGTGATTGAATCAGTAAAAAACATTGGACCACATTATGAACACAGTCTAGTATACTGGAATAAGAATCTTCTAGCTAACAAAGATAAAATCCTGGAAATGGGTATTGATGAACAGCTTATTAGACTCTACAGTTTTTATTTCAGTTATTGTGCTGCTGGGTTTGGTGCTAGATTCCTCAATGACTATCAAGTTGTCTTATCAAGACCACTTAATATTAAAAATCTAAAACCTCTTCCTTGAAATTTATTTATTAAATCAATATAATCTCTAAAATTAAAAATTTGTTTAAAAATTTTACAAATAAATGATCCATTGCATTCTGATTAATCTCTCACAATATTGTCATCAGGTTACTTTATCTCCATTACGACGATACAGATTACAATTGCTAAATGTTACCTCATCGCACACCTAAAAAAAAAAAATTAGATTCCAACCTAATTTTGGATTTTTTGATCAATTTTAATAATTGGGTTTTTTTTCGTTACTCTAATTTATTCTTACCTTTATATTTAATAGTAATATCCTTTTGATTGTAATTTAATGTATTTTTAAATTTGTATTTTTAAACTAGTAACTACTATCAAAAAAAAAAACAAGACTATAATATATAGTATTAATTGTAAGTTTCATATATTCACTAATGAATCATTGTAATATGAGTTTTGGGCTAGAGTAGTGACATTAATTATTGGAAAATAGAATAAGAGGAAAGATTAATGAAATAGTTAACAATTGTAGTACACATTTAGTATCTCCCTCCTTTTTTTTTTTTGTTGTTAGTAGTAAAATATGATTTATTAAAGTCATATATATTCCACACTCTCATTATTTATAAACACATTGATTTGATAAATGTTAAGCATCAATAACTAGTGTTAACAAAAACAGAGATTGATTTGATTCATTAAAACAACACACCACACACTCACACACTATTATTTTTCATAAAAACAACAAAATCAAACACTCACACTGCAAAACACCAATAAATTGAAATAAAAAAGTGGAAAGGGGAGAGGTAATATAATAGTATTCTAGTTGTTAGAATGCTGTTAATGTTAGGTTAACTTGCTTTTGATGATTTTTTCCAAAAATAAATTTTTGTGGAAGAGAGAGTATTCTATATATATTCAATATAAATTAATTATATATATTTATAGACACCCAATAGACTGTTTAAAAAATACTATTACAACATAATTGTTATTATTATTTAAATTCATAGATATTCAAAAAAAAAAACACAAACAACAATAACAATAATCCATCATCATAAGAATCATAATAATATCTAAAATTCGAAATTATAAAAAGTCTATCTTATATTTATCTATAAACATCATCAAACTCTTCAAATATTTGTATTTTTAAAACAACAACACAACAAAAATCATTCATTCCTCATATTACAAATTTAATATTGATATTCTAACTGACTCCTTTTATTTATTTTTAACAATAATATTTAATTTAAATATATATATATATATATAAAATACAAAAAAAAAAAAACAACAACAATATCATGTCAATATACCATAGAATAAATAATTATTCCAGTTTATCATCACCAAATTTTAAACATACTTATCCACATACAATCAGTAGAATAGGTGGAGGAGGAGGAATGAAATCAGAACAAATATCAATTCATACCATTACAGAGACAGTATGTATGATGATAGTAATAGATAGAATATGTAGATGTGCAGTTTAGTTAGATATTAATATTGAATGTATTAAAGCCTTTATTGTCAAAATCTGAAATTTTAAATCTGACAAAAGAAGAAGAGGAAAAGAGATCAGATGAATTACAGAAAATATTGTTGGAGACTATACCAATGGTGATTAGGGGTGTGGAGAATTTAGGAAATGAGGTGGATACTATATGTTCTGCAGAGACTTTAGTTGAAAAGAGGTCACCTTGTGAGGTGTTGGTAGAGATTTCAAAATTAATTAGAGAGTATCCAAGAGGAATGGGATACAGATCAAAAGTAATACCAGCAGCTTTAAGTGGTAAACCTAAACTGATTTCATTTAGATCGACTATGGATCAAGTAATATGGGAGATTATATCTAAACTATCAATTCTAAAGGATTTTGTAGAGTTTACATTGGATTTACAGAAACTATATATCATAGCTATATGTATAAGAGAAGCAAAGAACTCATTTATCAATCACCATTGTGAACAATATATAAAATCTAGATCATCTTCATCAGTTGGAGGTGGCAGTAACCCAACTTCAGAAAACACCCCAAATTCTGAAAATAATGAAAATAGTGACCCCAGTAAAAAATTAATACCAAAACAACAGCCTGTCGTATTGTCAAGAGCACCTAAACAAGTGACTGAATCAACACGTTTACTTGTAGATACTGTAGTTAATCGTAAATTTATGTATAAGGATATCAACGTTGCAACTGAATCTACTAAACCACCGGTGAATCCATATTCTCAAGTACTTTCAGACCGTATAAACCAAATTAAAGAAGATCCAAAGAAATATAAATTAAATCTACTTCAACAGAGACGTTCAAAATTAGTTCAGTCTGATCAACCTGTAGACTATGACGATGTTAACACTAATAATAACAATAACAGAACTAGAGGTCACCAAGCTGCATCTTTTGACCACGGTCATTTATATCCAAATATAGATGCTATAAACAATTCAACATCACCACCAAAGTCACCACCAAAGTCACCTGAGTTACCTAGTGGTGTACCTCAACAACAGCCTAAAAAGAGATCTGTAATGTCACATCTAAGACATACCAGATCTTTCTCAGATTCTGGTACTACACCACCTAATGGGTTCTATGGAAGTAGTCCACCCCCACTGTCACCCAGGGTCAATGAAAAAGTTTTAAAGTATTATAAGCTACTATCATCTTCACCTAGTAGTTCAAGTAGTAACGTTCATTTTGGTCTACAATCACCAACTTCACAGGATGAACTGGAGTGGGAGGATGTGAACACCAATCCACTTGATCTTTTAATTCAACCATCTAAAGGATTTAAGATTGATCAAGGTCATTCGGTTGTAAAAGCTCTTCAAGAGGATATGCAGGTTTTGTTTATGGAGGACGATGAGTATTACTACAGAGACGATTTCACTATACAGCCTCACGAGCACCACAATTTCCTTGGTAGATCTAAGAATGGGGATTTGAATATATCCATTTCTGTAATTCCAGAAGGTTCAGAACTACTGTTTATCATAAGAACAGGTGAAAAAGATGAACGTGTTAGATTATCTCTAAATGGAAAATCTAAGGATATATCATCTAAGGATATGATAAAGATGATAAAGAAGTCAAGATTAAATCAATTATCTGGATACAAATTCAAAGAGATTAAAGATCAGCAATTTGTTAAAGATCTTTTGGATTTTGAATCTAAAAATATTCACAGAAATTTTAAAATTGGGGTTTTGTATTGTAAAGATGAACAGGGTAGAGATGAAAATGAAATTTATAGTAACAGTGAAACTTCAGTTGAATTTCAAGAGTTTCTAAAGGTTCTCGGTGAAAAAGTACCTTTGCAAGGGTGGACCAAGTATCGAGGTGGTCTTGATATAAAAGATAACACAACAGGCACACACTCAATCTACCGTAAATGGAGAGACTATGAACTCATGTTTCATGTAGCTCCTATGATTCCATGTAGAGTCGAAGATGAACAATCAGTTGAACGTAAACGTCATCTTGGTAATGATATATGTCTAATTATCTTCAAAGAAGGTAACTCAACACTCTTTGATCCATCTATTATCAAATCCAATTTCAATCATATTATAGCTGTAGTTCAAGTTGATAATACCTCTTCTACTACATCTACATCTACAACCAATCCAATTGCAATATCATCAGGTGACACTGCAATTGAAAGTAATACAACAACATCTAATCAATCAACACCCACAACAACAGCAACAACAAATTCAACACCAACCATAGAAACCAATTATAAAGTTAGCGTAGCATGTAAAGATGATGTAGGAATATTCGGACCTTCATTCCCAAAATATCATACCTTTTCATCTAGTTCATTTACCGATTTCCTATTGGCAAAATTAATTAATGGTGAAAAAGCAGCACTTAGATCACCAGTATTCTCTCAAAAACTAAGAAGAACAAGAAAAGAATTTTTGCAATCCTATATTGATTCTTATTACAACGAATAATATTGTTATCTAGCAGTAATATTACTCATCTTTCAATATCAATTAATCACAAACGAATCGGAATATTCACACACTCTATTAAATAACTATAGTTGCAACTAATCATTAACTATCAACCTCACACCACATCTTCTGAAACATCTGTATTAAAATATCAACAAAACTTATTTATAGACAAAAAAACATTTAACTCAACAATGAGTTAAATAAAACACTATTTAATGTAACAAGTTATAAAATATATAAATAAAAATCATATATTTTTCAACATGAAGATACAATTTACTTAATATTCTATCATTCTTTCAAAATTGTAAACTAAAATGAATTTTTTTTTTTTTTTTTTTTTTTATTTTCAAAACAATTCCAACATGGAAGGAGAATCCAAATTGAAATCTCTACGAGAGAAAATACAAAATACAAAAGGAAGATTGAAAACTTTAGATAGAGAAGACGGTGAAATTGTAGATTATCAAGCAACTATTCAAAATCAACAGGGACAGAATCCTCAAGGGATTGTACCGGATGTAGTTAAGGTAGATAGATAGATATCAAGATCCCCCCAATACTGAACAAATGTCTAATTTTAAAAAAATTTTTTTACACATTTTTGTTTAGGAATCTTTTAATACCAACATGAGGCAAGAAATACAGGATATGGACATATCAAATAGTGTAGATACTTTAGGTAATAATGGCTCAATGTATTTTAATCAACAGTTTCAATATATGCAACCACAACAACAACATCAAATTCAAAATAATTTCGATATGATGCAAAATAATCAATTTGGTGGTTATTCTAATCAATCCCCACCAAATATGAATATGAATTCTAGTAATAATGGAATGTTGATGATGATTAATAATAATAATCAAAATAATCAACATCAACAACAACAACAACAACAACAACAACAACAAATGATAATGCAACAACAAATGATGCAAAATAATAACAATAATAATAGTAATAACAATATGATACCGCCTAATGGAATGAATCAGAATATGAATCAAAATATAATGTATTTACAACAACAGCATATGATGTTACAGAGATTAAATATGCAACAGCAACAGCAACAGCAACAACAGCAACAACAACAGATAATGAGAGATAGAGAAATGATGGTACAACAACATATCCGGCAACCATCACCACCAACTGTTAATAACTTTATTCAATCGAAAACAATGAATAAATCATCTGGTGGTGATAGTCCACCAAACACAAAACCTCTAAAGAAAAACTCAACAACATCTACTGCAATAACAGCAACTGTACAGAAAAAGAAAGGACAAGCAACTCAAAAAACCACAGCAACAACTAAACAACAACAAATTAAACAACAGAGTCAATTAAATCAACAATACAGTAGACAGAAACAACAATATTCAGATCCATCACTAGTTATTAGATTTGATGAATCTGATTCTTCAGAAGAGGAAGTCGATTCTATAAATAATAATAGCGAAAATACAGAAGAAGTTACAGAGGTAAATTCACAAAATGGTAGTGAACCTGATGATTTATTAGGTGATGATGAACCAACTAGAATAATAGACCAAATGGTGCAAGAGAAAAAGAATCAGTTGAATCAAAAGCAAAAAGAAGCTGATCTTAGAAAGAAATTAGAAGAAATGAAGCAACAGTTACAACAAAAGGAAATTGGTGTTTCTCCGACTAGTGAAACCTTTGAACCTGTTGATAAAGATATGCCTGATCATTCAATTCAGGATATGGATTTGGAAGGTGACGATACAACCTCTTCCACTCCAATTATTCAATTTAAAGAGACAACAGATGATATTACACAATCTAATGACATTATCGAATTAAAAAAGAAAGATATATCAGTCAGCAGCAATCAACTCTTGGAAAAGAGTAAATATATAATGAGTAAAGAATCAAAGATCCTCAGTTACGAATTGGAGGTCAACCATTTAAATCTAAATAGAATGACTGCTAAACTCAAGCTAAAGAAGATACGTCAACAATTGGCAGCTGCTGAAACTGAATTATCACAACACGAGAAAAAATATGAAGATATGAACACCAAACTCGAAAACGAAAAATCACAACGGTCGAAAGCTCTACAAGAATACAAAGCTGATTTGAAAAACCTCAACCTAAAAAAGAGAAAATTTGATGAAATCCGTCAAAATTTCTATCAGGGTAATCCAATTGAGGTTCCTGAGGATATGGAAAATCAAATGACTCGTGCCAATCAGTATCTTGAACATTTTATAACTAGTGATCATATAATTAAAATTAATTTACAAGTTAGTAATGATATTCCAAGTCAACATGTGGATAGTGATGGTATCTCTCAAAATAGTAAAGTTCAGAAGATTAGTCATGATTCTGATGCGGAACATGTTAAGATTCTGGAGCAGCAGCAACAGGTACTTCGTGAACAACTAAAACAGATGCAACAGGTTATTCCTAAACCTGCAGCTATATTGCCATCTCCTAGTGGTACTTCACCACCTTTGGCATCATCAACTCCTGTAGCTACAACTCCATCTGCTGGACAGGAACCAAGTATACCACAACCAGGACCTGGCGCTAAAAAGGGTGCTGTTTTTAAAGGACCTCAATTGATTACAGTTCCTTTGGATAAAGAAGAAAAGAAACCTGTGAATCCTCTAACACCTGAATACAAGGAGTTCTTAGAACGTCTGAAAGATCTCTATGCAGAAGAGCATAAGAGTAAGGAACAGTCTCTGGAGCAAGCGACTAGAACTCACATGACTACAGAGACTAATATCTCTATATTTGGTAATATTCATATCAAAAAGAGCGAATTTATTAAATATAAATTAATGACTACAGGATCACAACAACAACAGAGAGATTCAACATTGGAGAAAGATGTTGATATCTCTACCAAAATGTTACAGTCCAGGTATCAGTCACCTCTGATTGCATTTAGATCACAAAGATTCTTTCCAGTTGCATCAGCAACTTGTGGAGTACCATTGGATAGTGAAATGTACAGTCTAAAAATCAATCCAATGAAGAAATTCTGTATGTTTGAATTGGATGGAGTATGCGCCGATGAATTTTGTCCATTTCAACATTTTAAAGATTTTCAAAGAACTCCAGAAGAGAAAATTGAGGATGTATTATCTTATCTCAATGATACCACTCTTAAAGGATCTCTATTTACTTCTCTAACTAAAAGACTTCAAAGTGCTTCACTCCCATTAGTACTCAAGGAAGCAGTTTCTAAAGTAAACCATGTCAATAATGCCTATTCTATTATCTCTGATATACCAAAATCACGTAAAGTCGTACTCGACAATAGATCACTTCAACCTGCCATCACTCAACCAAAACCAAATTCTTTCTTTCAAAAGACAAAATTAATAACCACTAATAATAATAACAATAGTAGTAGTAGCAGTAGTAGTAGTAGTAGTAATAATAATAATAATAATAGTTTGGTTCCAATTATTATAGATCAAAATAATACAGATACAAATAATATAAAGAATACAATAGAATCAAATGAAGATTATATAAATTTAAATCAAGGTTATAAGGTTGAAGAAGACTTTAGAACTGATAGATTTAGAAATCAAAGAGTTGATGAAAGGGTTGGTACTGGATCGACAATTACTATTAATGAGTATATGAAATCACCAAATTCTATACAATCTTGTTATAGTTATATATCATCGACTACAAATAATCATCAGGATCTTTTAAAGGATGAAAAGAATCGTACTGAGATATTGGCATGTTTGGCTGATATTGTCAAACATAATAGTACCTCAGAGGTATTCTGGAAGATCTATATTGAGGTATTCTCACTCAAGGAAAATATATCTATTGAATTTGACAAGTTGTTAATGGAATCTATCAAGGCTTGTAATTTGATAATGTTCTATATCATCAGAGAAAAATTTGTAAATAGCCTTTCACAGAAGATTCAGATTTATAACTATCTTCTGAATTATATTCTAAAGACGGAGAAATCTATTGGTATGCCTCCTATATTAGGTGTTGCAAAGAATGAGACATTCTGGATCATGTGGATACTCTTACAGTACAGTCAGAACATGGTTGAATCTGGTAGATTAAAAGGATTAATTAGTGACTATAGATCATTATTTGATTTGAAAGCTAAATATCTCGATAAATGTCCTTATGAAGAATCTATATTTACTCTTCAAGAACATGCACTTCGTACTAGATTAACTGATGAAGAAACATCTTTGTTGAAATTGGTATTTGTAAGCTGTTATGCATTTGGTAGGGTACCTTCTCTAACTGATTTCTATGAGAACTATGACTATGATCAAGTAAAGAGAAAAGATTGTTTGATTCTTGATTGGAGATACTTTACAACCAACACAAAGACCTCGAATAACGAGATTCAACGTGTACTAGATCTAATGTCTAAACTTCAAGATAAATCACCACTGATTGTTGCCAATAAGGCTTATCTGGAAGCTATTATCAATGACAAGAAGAATCTAAGAGAATTCATTTGTTATGATCTTAGTATTGGTGCTATTGTTGGTGTATCACAAGTCTACCCCAATCCAGAGGAAATTCTCAGAAAAGGTCTGAAAAGTTATCCATGTTCATTTAGAATTCTCAGAGAATTGGTTTATCTAGACTACTACAACAAAAAAGATGTTAATGTCATTGCAGAGGACATTGGTGATTTCCTTAAAAATGTAATATTTCTACGTTCATCCAATAGCAATGCTAGAACTCTTTTTAATTATCTCTTAAAGAGAATTGATATACCAGATAGAACTAAAAGTAAGTATATTTATATCTCTATTGATTGTTGGATAAATTATTAATAATATTATAGTGGTAAATATTGATGAAGGTGAAAAAGTTTATATATGGTTACTATTTTGTTTGTATGAATATTTAGGATCACAATATTCACAATGTATTGAAATTCTAAAGAATGCATTGAACAGTTTGAGTAACCCAAATGATAGAAAAATAGTTTGGAGAGAGTATGATTACACCGATTATTGATTTACATAAGATATGTATGATACTTATTTATTTAAATATTAATATCAATTTCAAACTTATGATTATATATATATTATTATTTATGTATATATTTATATAGGTTAATGAACTTAAATTATAAAACAGAAGAATTTGATGCAGATTATCTTATTGACGAATATATTAACGATGTTTCACCAGAATTTAACTTACCTTTTGAGAGTTATAATGAATCGATTAGAAATGTACCAATTTTCCTTAGAAATGCATTAAAACCACCAACATTAAAAGACTACACTGAACATAACTTTGTCTTACACATGTATATATCCTATAAAGATAAGCCAACTGTAACTCCGTTCCTTAGAAGATGTTCATTGTTGTATCCAGATGATCCATTTATTGTCAATAGGTTTGTTGTTCTATTACTTATTTTAATGTCATTTCTCAAGAAATATTAATATATATATATATTATCGTACAAATGTATATAATTTTATTTTTACTAAACTAAATTATTTTATTATAATATTCTATACAGATATTTCAAAGAATGCCTAAATCAACATTCATTTGATTCCATTAAAAGTTTTGTACAATCTATTCATCCATCAAGAAATATATCTTTAGTAATTTGGAAATTGTATGAATAGATCCACCATCACATTTATAATAATAATATTAATACAATTCAACACACACAACACCATTGTTTTTTTCACCCCCACACCAATTTCAATTTTACTAATACTCTGAAATGTATTTACTTAATAATAATTTCTTTCATTCTCTCTTTTTTTTTACACTTTTTACAAAATAGGACAATTAGGTCAGCTATAGATTGTAAGATTCCAAATGAACAAATTTCAAAATTATATAAAACATTGTTATCCTTTTACCCATATTGCCAAGAGATTTGGGTTGATTGGTTGGTAAATTGGATGAAATATGATAACAACTCAGCTTTAGAGGACAGAGATAAACTAGTAGCCATCACTGAAAGAATGAAACAATACGGTGTAAATTTAGAGTACCCTCAAAAAATTATTCAACATACAATGGTTGGTGTATCACCAAAAACTAGTACTTTATTTTAGACTCTAAAACACACACACACGAAATCATTTATATTTAATTTTAATCACATACCTTAGGAGATAAATTATTTACAAAGTTTCTTTTTTTCTATTCATTCAGATTAAAGCTCTAAAAATAGGATTATTCTTAAATACCAATCACATAAACCTTCAGTTCATAAAAAAATAAAAAAAATTAAAATTAAAAAAAAAACCTTTTTTCTTTTTTTGGGTTTTGTAACGCGTTGTGACTCAAGTTGAATCACCCGTAAAAGAAGTTAGGAAAAAAAATTGTGTATAAAATGAACAAAAATTTTTATTAATTTTTCAATTTAATATTTTTTAATTATTTCAAAACACACTAATTATTATTTAATTGTTTTTTTTTTATTTCTCTCTCATTATTAATAATTAATTTTTTAAATACAAATAATAATGCAAATTTTTGTTAAAACTTTGACAGGTAAAACAATTACCTTGGAGGTAGAAGGTTCTGATACTATAGAGAATGTTAAGACCAAGATCCAAGATAAAGAAGGTATCCCACCCGACCAACAACGTCTCATTTTTGCTGGTAAACAATTGGAAGATGGTCGTACTCTTTCTGACTACAATATCCAAAAAGAATCAACTCTCCATTTAGTTCTAAGACTTAGAGGTGGTATGCAAATTTTTGTCAAAACCTTGACTGGTAAAACCAATTACCTTGGAAGTTGAAGGATCAGATACTATTGAGAATGTCAAGACCAAGATTCAAGATAAAGAAGGTATCCCACCCGATCAACAAAGACTTATTTTTGCTGGTAAACAATTGGAAGATGGTCGTACTCTCTCTGACTACAATATTCAAAAGGAATCAACTCTCCATTTAGTTCTCAGACTTAGAGGTGGTATGCAAATCTTTGTAAAGACTCTTACAGGTAAAACCATTACCTTGGAAGTTGAAGGATCAGATACTATTGAGAATGTTAAGACCAAGATTCAAGATAAAGAAGGTATCCCACCCGACCAACAAAGACTCATTTTTGCTGGTAAACAATTGGAAGATGGTCGTACTTTATCTGACTACAATATCCAAAAAGAATCTACTCTCCATTTAGTACTCAGACTTAGAGGTGGTAACTAAAAAAAATGTTAAATAAATTCATCCAAATCTCCATCTTAGGTTAAATATTTAACCAAGATTATTTCAAATCAAAACATAAATTCTTATTTTGTTATTAATATTGATTTTTAATTTTTTGAAGTTATTTTTCATTTTTGCGAGATGAAAGCAACATTAAAATATATAGCATTTATAACATTACTGATAGTAAATGTATACAATGCAGTACCAATACAGAGCTTAAATGTTATGAAAGATGTAACCTATAACATGAACTTTAATGAAGATAAAGAGAGTTGTTCTATTCAATTCAAACCCAGATTCATTCCAAATAGCAATCAACAGTCTATCATTTCAGAACTAGATTCAAATGACTACAGTAAGGCATTTACAATTCAATGTAAATCCAAATTAAAAGAAAAGGAAGAATATCAGAAACAACAATGTACATTAAAAACCACAATTAGTAGTAGTATTCATGAGCATGTTACTACTTACTCAACACTACCTAAATACATTGTCAATGATACCAATTTACAATATGGTTATCTTAAATTAAATTTAGATCCAAAGACACTGTCAGTTCTGAGTAGTAATTATCAATTACTTTCACAGTCAAAGTCAAACAATGAGCAATTATATGTTAAAATTGAATTTTACGAGGAGTCTTATAAACCCTTTATGGATACTGAAAAGAAACCTGGTACTGCTGCTGGCATGGGATTAGAAGAAGAAGAGAAAAAAGAAGAATCTCAATCATTTTTAGGTAAATATGTAGGTATAAGTTAGTTCTTAAATTGCTATGAATATGGAAGGTTACTAACTCTAACTTTGTTATAATTAGTGGTTATATTTAGTTCCTTTGTTTTTAATTGTTATTATAAATTTGATTGGACCAGAACCACCTCAACAACAACAACAGCAACAACAACAAAGAAAATAAAGATAATAATTAATATTAATATAATAAATCACATATTTTATTTTTTTTTTTATTTTTTAAATTTTCACACATAGATATAAACTAGTGAACAACTGGTGATTTTGAATAAAAAATGACAAGAGTGAAATCAAAATCTACCTATGATGGAAATGATGAACAATTTGAAATTACAGATTACACACAAGCATCACCATGGGAAACATTGATATCAGAACTTGAAGATCTCATTCAGAAACTACTAGTTGAAGGAAAATCAACTGACAATCAAATTAATTATAATTCAAAATCCTATCAATTAGTTTATATTACACCTAATGAACCAGTACCTGAAGGTACCCAAAAACAGATTAGAAAAAAGAAGAAATCATCTCTTATTCAATTAAAATATAATAGTAGGTGTTTAGCAAGAGAGGATCATTTAAATTATATAGGAAAACAGTGTAATCTAATTAATAATCATTTTGAATATAACACTAGACTTTACAAATGCTAAAAATGATTTTCAGTTTAATAAGACAGTTTCACAAAATGACAAGAAATCAATTGGATATCAATTAGAGAATTTCTCAAATTGGTTTGGAATTCATGAATATTTTCTATTGTTGTCATTGAGAGATACTGGACCTAATCTATCGGATTTGTCTATTCTCATGTCAGCATTTACCATTGCCTTACACAATAGTCATTGTTTTCTTCCTGCTTTTGTAGGGTTTGATGAAAAACGTTATGAAAACTTTTTAGGTTACATGTTTGCTCCTATTGATAAGGATTCTGTAAATAGTGGCTATTTCTCAGTTAAATTGGCAACAGAACTCATTAGTCAATCATCATTGACATCTAATCAAAATGTCTCTGAGTCCATTGAAAAACAATTGAAAATCTTTTATTCAAAGATTTCATTGGATCCAGATGACAGAAACTGGGATCAGTTCTTGTCACTTTCAACAACATCTACCAAATATACCTATACTAAAGGTCACTGGGATGAGAATTCTTGGAGATTATCTATATTACCTACAATAGATAACAATGTAAATAGTAATAATAATAATCAAAAGCAACAACAGCAACAGCATGAAGTAGATTCAGGATTGAATATCAGATGGGGGTTCCCTATCGACCCAGTACAGGAACTACAGTTATGTGTTATGTGTCCACCATTGAAAACTACACATATTCTAGATGGAAATGACTTTTCATCAATGCCAACTCCAAAGACTTGGTTTATTAAATCAAGTTTCAGAAGAACACATTCTTCAATGAATCAATTGACTTTGGCAACTCAGAGTCTATTTAACTATTTTATAGAATCATTTAAGAGTGCACCTTTACAAGAGATTGTTTCATATTACAGAACAAATTCAAAAGAAGGAGGTAAACAACAATTTCAACAACAACAACAACAGGAATCTAATGATCCAAGTTTGATAAAGACTATGGGTACATTTGGAAAGAGTATAGCATCGTCATTAGTTTCACCAAGCATACCATCTGAAAGAGATATTGATTTGATTCTCAGAGATTTGTTCTATGATGAAAAGGATCAATCGGATATCTATCATTTTAATAATATACCTGAAGAGGATTTAAATTCTCCTCCACCTATTGGGGATAAACAACAGAGTACCAATATTAAACGTGCACCTTTAGATTCACTGTTCTTTTCATTCTGTACAGTATGTCTTAGCATACAGTCTCTAGCTGGTATTATTATGGTTTGGAATGATTTCATTCATGAAATCAAATGGCATTGGGAGAATCTAAAAGTAATCCCAAAAACCTTTTCATCAGCTCAAATGAATGCCAACAATTGTCTAATATTTCAGAAATTACAAATGATAAACTATTGTATAAAATTAAAATTAGAATTTCAACAACAACAAGAAAAATATAAAATCTATAAATTAAATAATAATATAAATAGTAGTAATAGTAGCTCAAAGAAAAATGAAGATCTATTAGAGCATGATGAAGAAGGTAATGGATGGGATAATGATGTAGATTTTGAAGTACCTATTATTGGGAGTCCCAATGAAAGTGACTCAACTTCATTTAATAACGGTACTTTAAAAGATAAATATCTTTTATATGAAGACAGAGAGATTGTTATACCTTTAACTCAAGATAGTGGTCCAATGACTGATGATATGGTTACAGAACATTTAAATCAGCTAATGGAACTAACAGGTGAAGATCAATCTGAAAAAAGACTTGAACTTCAAACACCATCACTATTATCTGATATGCAAGCTTTCAAAAATGCCAATCCAGGATGTGTTTTTGAAGATTTTATCAGATGGCACTCAACTGGTGACTGGATTACCAATCCAAATGAAATTCAAAAGATTATAGACAAAAAATCACAATCCTCAAAGAAAAACAAAAAAGTTAGTAGTAATAGTGAAGATGATACTATGGATGTAGATGACAGTAGTGAGAATGGTGATGATGATTTCATTCTAAATGAAGATGATGAATCTAATGGCAGAGTTTTGAAACAAGGTTTTGGAAGAGAAGGTTGTCTATCAATGAGAATGAGTTCTAATAATACCATTTGGAAAAGAGTTTGGAAATCAGCTCAACCTGTGCACATTTATGATCAATCACCTCTATTTGATTTTAACAAACAATCTGAATCTGCTATTGACTATCTATTAAATATCCCACCAAATGATTTAATGTATCAGTAAGTGTAATATTAAAATTTTAAAGTTGAATTTAGTTACTAACTTATTATATTTATATTCTAGAATTATATCAGTAATATTAATATCTATTGCATCTGTATTTTCAAATGAAAAATCGAAATCTAATTTATCAATTGAATATTGTTTGGGAGTTGACTTTTTACCATTGAAACAAACTATGGAACAATATTATGAATCTGTTAATACCAAATGGTTTAATATATTACCAACTGATAAAATGTAAGTATTTTCAAAGTTAACATAAGCAATTTCAAAAAAATATTAACATTAGTTTATTTGAAAATATAAAATAGTACTGTTACACAATTTAATAATATTTTCCAAACATTACAAGATATTGAAATTAATTATTCCAAGTATACATCATTGAAAACCAAATTTGGAAAATTAGATAGGGTTATATCCAATCTCTATCTATCAGGGTACAGTGATATTCTCGAGAATGAATTTAATATTGTAGCTGATTTGTTTTTTGGTGATCGTGAAGATTACTATTCAGACAGTACTGATATTGAATATGATATTACTAATAGTTTCCAACCCAATGTCAAGGAATATATTACCAGAAGTTATCTACCAAGACCATTTAAACACTCTCAAATTCTACCTCATAAAATGTATACTTCAATCTCACCATTTGAATGTAGAGTTGCAACCTGTATATCCGAAGAAGATGTCTAAATAGACCTATCTCTCTCTTTTTTCATTTAAAAAAAAATAAAGATAAATTCTCCTAATCTTGTTTCCAATTTTGTATATTAATTTGAAATTTATTTTTTACATTTATTGTGAGGATGGGTTGTGATGGAGTGTGGATGTATATATAATAGAATAGTAATTTATAAATTAGAAAGATAGTCTTTAATTTGATTTGGTGTAAAGATTTCAAATTTCTTATCACTTCTAACTACAGAGATTTCCATATTATATTCGTTTAATTGAGTTTCAAAACCCTCTTTAAGAGTGATGAGGGCAGTTTGAATGGCATCTTCAATATCCAAAGTGTCATTATAACGTTTCTCTAAAAAGGTTTTTGAATTTACCATATTCTTTCCAATGGCAGTGGCTTTCCATGCAAAATAACTACCAGAAGGATCAACTTGATACAAGTGTGGTCCTTTTTCATCGTAACCTGAAACCAACAAGGAGACACCAAATGGACGTACACCACCACTTTGTGTGTATTCTTGCATGATGGATGCTAATTCTCTTACCAATTGCAATACTGGTATTTTTTCATGATAGATTTTGTAATATTTCTCTGCTTCTTTACGAGCTTTTCTAACTAGTACTCTGGTATCTGGTCCCATACCTGCATAAACAATACCTATATTCTCGGTAATTACTGATATCTTTTGAACTGAACTGACATCTACAAGGGAATGTAATTTCTTTTCTGTAACTAAAACAACTCCATTCTTTGCCTTGATACCAATTGCTGATCCACCTGATGCTGCTGCTGCTAATGCATGTTCAATTTGTACTAATTTACCAGAAGGACTGAATGTTGTCAATGAAAATGAATAATCTGAATCCATCTTTTATATAATATGTGAGAAATACAATTAATTAAAAAAAAAAAAAAGTAAGTGATGATCAAAAAAAAAAATTAAAAAAAAATTTTTAAAAATTAGTAATTTGAATGTCACAATGAACTTCACCATACCTTTATTTATTCCCAACATTAAAGATTATTACCAATATTAATAAGATCAACAACTTTTATTTAATTGTTGTATTAAGTGCTATTATTTCATTTTTTTTAAAATTTCCAAATTTTGATATCAAAAGTTTAAAAAATTGATTTAAAAAACTTTTATTTTTGTGAGAATGGATCAATTATTTAACAGAGTATTTCGTAATAAGGTTCTCTTTAATAAGATATATTCATATATTAAAAATAGAAGCTATATTGAATATAAAGATTTATCCTATAAAAGAATTCTAAAGAAATGTAAAAAGAGGATATTACAATATAAACTTGAAGAATTCTATTGTAAAAGTAAATCTATAAAGGAGTTTCAGGTAGCAGAGAATATTTATAACTATTACCCAGATTTTGATAATGAATCTATAGAATTATATTTAAAATCTAGACCAACATTTACAGAATTTCAGCAACTCTACGAAATCATTCCCGACCAGTTTAATGACTATTTTAAATCTTGCGAGAATAAATCCCTAACTACTGATTGCTTGGATGCTATTTTTGGGTCTAATATTGATATTCTACGTCTGGTGATTGGAAAGTTTAACTTTCCACTAGAAATGTTTATATTCAAGATTTTAAATCCAGTATTTCATCAACTGATATTCAGTGAGCCACTAGGTACCAAAATATTGTACTCTATTGATAAATCCATTATAGATAAAGGAACTCCTACGTTTACAACTCTAGTTGAAATGGATAGACATCAAAGTCGTATAGTAACAGTCTACCAATTCCAAAATAATGAAACATTGAAACTCATTATCAAATACTACAAAAATCTTTTTGATAGAAAAGATATTCAGGATGGTAAAACTAAATTCCACAATCAATTCATTGACCCTGTTTTACCTTTATTCCTTAGCTATGGAAACTTGGAGATGATTAAGTTTTGTTACAATGAAATCATTGACACCTCAATCTTTGGTGCCAACTTCTGGAGAGATGTTCATATTAAAAACAAAATAGCATATAATGGTTTAAGTCGAAATATGGGAATCAATACTGTAGAGGCTTTGAAGTTCCTCTATCATAAGGGTGTAATCAATTTCCCTGTACCCAGTAGTTTATTTGTAAATAATGCCTTATTTGCAGATTTGGAGTTTTTTAAAAATAACGTGGGTATTGAAACTAAATTCCAAAACTATATATTAGTAAATGATGCATTTTCTTTAGATATCGTCAAAGAATTTATAAATTTTGTCGAGAATACTAAGGTTGATTATACCCAAATTTTCAATATGGCTATAAAGAATGGGAGCTATGAGGTACTGGACTACCTTGAGGAAATAAAAGAGAGATACTTTACATTAGGTCCTATGATTTTCTATGGTGACTATGAACTACTTCTCTATGTAATCAAAAAGTATTTCACAAGAATATCAACTATAGTTTATGAATTATCTGTTTGTAAAGATGTTAGAATAGTTGAAAAACTATCAACTCTTAAAATACCTGTGACCTTTAGAAATTTTCATTTATACTCTATGATTAATAGTGAATTTGTTGAACGAATGAAGAAAAATTTTATGGCACCAGAGAATATGTTTAAGGAGTGGGTTGGGAGAAATAATACAACAGTAATTGAAGATATCTTGTCTGTTCCCTTGAACTTTTCAATAATTGTTGGTACTGATTTTAGAAAAATGATAGAGAATAATAGTATAGATATGGCATTGGTTATACAAAATCGTTTATTTAGAGGGCAGAAAATGTTTGGTACTGAAAAGACATTCCAATTTCACAATTACTACATGTCAATGATTAGCGTGGAGATGTATAGTCTAACTGTTGCAAACAGTCTAACTGAAGAAAAACTCAGAAGAGTGTTTAGATTGGCTATTGATTATAACAATCTACCAATGATAAAGTTTATCTATGAATGGTTTAAAGAGAGATCTTTGCATCGTTCTTTAAGGTTAAATTTAACGTCAATCAAAGAGGAGTTGCATAAAGTCTATTTCTATCTACTTTCAGTTGGCTTACTGAATAAATTACAAGTTCTAAAGAAACTAAAAGAGAAAAGTACATTGGTGAAGAAAATGTTTCTCGATCAGGATTCACCATATCTATTGACATCTAAATATATAGTGTCAATATTACACAAAAAGGATAATTACGAAGTATTTTCCGTTCTATTTAAATTGGGATACCAATTCCAAATTGATGAAATTTCAAAAGAGCTGAAAACAAAACAGCCAGGACTTTACAGAAACTACACAAAAGTTTTAAATAATATGCCACAAGATCTCTTTGACAAGTTCAGAAGTCATGGTCTACTAGATATTCTGCATTGTTATAGTGTTTCACCACACACTATTGAACAAGGAGATACTGTACCAAAAATAACAACCATCACCAGAAAATAAAATGGATACAAACTATTATTATATTTATTTTCCAAATCTTTTTTGTATACAACAATAGGAATTTAGAAATTGTAAATATCTTTCCAGATAAAATTGATGGAAATAATCAACTTTGATGAACTCTGTAAGCTTAATATGCCAAGGCAAAAATCCTGAAAATAAATATTTTTCACTGAAATCCAGTGCTACTTCTGGTTCAAAATTATCACCACTTAAATGATCTATACATAATAGTAGATACTTAAAATTAGTATAAACTGGTTTTGTATCCATATTGGGTTTAATTTCAAAGATTCTTACATGGTAAATTCGAATTTATATATTTTTCGTCAATTTGAGGGTAATTGTTGTTATTTAAGTTTTCATTTATAAACTTTTTAGTTATATTAATTAACTCCTGTTTACCATCATCAATTGAGGCAATACTAATGTTAATTTTTTTTGATGGTTGAATATTACTATTCACTGTAGCGTTATTTGGTTTTAAATTTAACCAATTTAATATATTGTTATTATTTAATACAATTTTACTCTTATCCTCTAAAATAGATTTAAATGTTGAAAAATGTTGGTGTTTTAGTGATCCATGGTTATCAAAGATGGTGATTCTTGGTATCTCCACAATGATCGACCACAGTATAATATCAGATAACTTATTATAAAATGTTAAAATCTCTTCTTTTCCAGAGGTATCTAGTGCAATCTGATCATCATGATTTAATATTATTACTAAATGTCTGGGAACTGAACTTGTTGATATATTTTTATATTGATGTTGCTTATCTACTATATATTGAACATAATCTGTAGGGCTTCTAATTGAAAGATGCATCAATGTTTGTGATATCATTGACTTTATTCTAATCAATGTTGAATGATAAAATTGTACAATCATTCTAATGTAATATATAATGTTAAATATTGTCCAATATATTATTGTACCCAAGTATTGAAGTAGATTTCCAAAACCTATCAATCCATTGCTACATTGTTGTTTTTCTGATTTTTTTTGTTTAGACATATTGTAGTGTAGTTATATTATAAAATAAATAAATAAAATTCCTTTAGTCAAAGTAAAATAATAAGTACTGAGTCATGAACACACGAGTCAATAAAATTTTAAAAAAATCGGTTAAAATTGTTTTAAAAAAAAAAGATCTTGAAAATTCCTTCACCCTCTTTGCTGTAACAGATCATGTGTTTTATTTTTATTACATCAATGATAATAGATTCAATAAATTACTGAATAATAATATAATTTAGAATGAAGTCAAAGGCAATGACATTCAATTAAATAATTTTTTTGAATTTTTTTTTTATTTTTTTGAAATTGAGTCTCCAAATAACGAATATAAAGAATGTCAATTAGTAATAAAATCAATGAAATTAAAGATTTAACTAGAATTGAAAGAATTGGTGCTCATTCCCATATTACAGGTCTTGGTATTGATGATACCTTAGAACCAAGAGAGGTCAGCCAAGGTATGGTTGGACAAATTGCAGCACGTAAGGCAGCAGGTATCATTCTTCAGATGATCAAGGAGGGTAAAATTGCAGGTAGAGCTATATTGATTGGTGGTGAACCAGGTACTGGTAAGACTGCAATTGCAATGGGTTTGGCAAAATCATTAGGTAAACAAACACCATTTACAGCCATAGCTGCTTCAGAGATATTTTCGTTGGAAATGTCTAAAACCGAAGCATTGACACAAGCATTTAGAAAATCAATTGGAGTAAAGATCAAAGAGGAAACTGAAATTATTCAAGGTGAAGTTGTAGATATTCAAATTGACAGACCATCCACAGGTGCTGGTGTTAAAGTTGGTAAATTGACACTTAAAACCACTAGTATGGATGCAATGTATGATCTAGGTAATAAGATGATTGAATCACTCACCAAAGAAAAAGTACAAAATGGTGATATTGTTCGTATTGATAAAGCAACTGGTAAAGTTACTAAACTTGGTAGATCTATTAGTAGACTCAGAGAACATGAAGTCTCTGGAAACAAAGTAAACTTTATCGAATGTCCAGACGGTGAAATTCAACAACGTCGTGAAGATGAACACACTGTCAGTTTACATGAAATTGATGTTATTAACAGTCGTGCTCAAGGTTTCTTTGCACTGTTTGCAGGTGATATTGGTGAGATTAAATCAGAGGTTAGAGAACAAATCAACCAAAAGGTTGCTGAATGGAAAGAAGAAGGTAAAGCTGAAATTGTCCCCGGTGTATTATTTATTGATGAAGTACACATGTTAGATATTGAATGTTTCTCATTTTTAAATCGTGCTTTAGAAGATGATATGGCACCTATTCTCATTATGGCAACTAATAGAGGAAATACTACAATTCGTGGAACTGATTACAAAGCACCTCATGGTATTCCATTAGATCTATTGGATAGATTGTTAATCATTTCTACCACACCATACACTGAAAAAGATATTCACAAGATTCTAAAAATTCGTTGTGATGAAGAGGATGTAGACATTCAAGAAGAAGCATTAACTTTACTCACTAAAATTGGTGTAGAAACTAGTTTACGTTATTCTATTCATCTAATCACCTCTGCATCTTTAGTATGCGCCAAAAGAAAAGGTACTCAAGTCTCAGTTGATGACATTAAAAAGGTTTATGATTTATTTGTTGATGTTAAAAGATCAGTAAAATATTTGAAAGATTACCAAGATGAATTTTTATATAATGATAATGGTAATAATACAATGTCTGTTGAAAACTAATAAAAAAAAACCATATTAAAAAAAAAAGAAAGAATAACATTAATGTACAAAAATGCTCTATAGTATATCTATATATAAAAAATGTATTTATTATATCTCCTTTTCAGATTTATCAATGGCATCTAGTTCAAATTCTTTTTCGTTAGAAATGAGTGGTATACTGTTGGTTACAAAATGAATAATGGAGCTGGAATCTCTAGATCTATTATATGCAATGGGATTTTCGATATCATTGGCAATGAACAATGCTATAAATGGATAACCATCTACTTGTGCTTTAATTACATTTGGAAGTGAGTTTTCATTGATATTGTAATCAAAAATCTGTAGATCATTTTGAGTGTAGAGTTCATATAGTTTCTTGGATGCAGTTTCAAAGTAAATATCCATAGTCTTTGAGAACCCACACCAATTGGCATTGAAATAAATTAGTGAATTCTTATTGGATTTCATAATTTTCTCATTGAATTCCTTTGAGATTAAGGTTTGTATAGGTTGTGAAAGTGTCTGGCTACTGGATGTATTGGAAGGTGCTGAATATTGGAATGCCTGTAAACTACCATCCAAATACTTTTCAATAAATTCTTTTAGATTATCTTTAGTTACTGGTCTTGATTGATCATAGATATAGTGATTTTCATTTTTAATATCAATGATTGCTATGGGTGATGAAGTAGTTTCAAGAGTTGGTTGTATTCCAAGTCTCATTTTAAAGTCTCTGTAAGTCAGTCCATCAATAAAAAAGAATTTCATTCTGTTTTGGTATTCACTAGCTACCATATCCACTTGCAACAGGTCTGGTGACACAGGTTTATAGGGAACAGTTGTAGAAGTTGCATATTCCTGTACATTAATAAAAATGACCAATGATGGTTTTTCGTCACTGGTCATTCTATTTAGGTTTTCAGGTGTCAATTCATTTACCAATGGTTGATAGTTCTCCATTAACCATCTAAGAATATAAGATACCTTGAGTGTGCTTCGGTACACATGAACATTCTCGCCTAATTGAGGTTTAATCAATACCAATGATGTATGACGTACTTTTGAAGGAAGTTCCAAATACTTTTCAAATTTATCAGTATCAATGCTGTGTTGTGGTGAAATAAGAGCAATAGGCATCTTATTGGGAGGTAATTTAGATTGAACTTTTAGAAAATATTGATATTCAGATGAATGTTCATAGTGTGGATGTGTAAATACACCAATTATACCATAGGGTACTATAGTTCTAAACAACTCCAAGTCTTTTGTAGTGTTGATCATAGTTACCATCGGCAGAGTGTTTCTTCGTAGAAATGTCACTTGTGCATCTGGATAAGATCCACCACGAGGGAATATACTACCAGCACCTTTGTTTCTAAATAATTGAATAACTGGATTTCCACCAATAGATTGCTTATCACGAATAGATGTGTGTTCATAGCAATTCAATTGTGTGAACAGTACTGGTGCAGAGTCTGTGAAATTATATAATTTTCTAGTCTCTCTAAATTCCTCCATCAGAGACTGACTTCTTCCACACCATGGTGCATAAAATAGTGTGTAGACATACTCATTCTCTGCCAAAACTCTATCAAAATTTAAACTATTCAATTCAATTACCTTGGTGTAATCTACTACATATTCAGAGCCCTCAGGCCATTTCTTTTCCTCTGGAACTACAACAGTTGGACTACCAGCTGTATCGCTAGTACTACCTTCTGGTACTGGTTCCTGAACAGTTTCCTTTACCTCCTGTTCCTCTTTTTCTTTCTCAGTTTCCTCTACTTTAACTTGATCGCTACTAGATGTAGTTTGTTTTGGGTTTTTCTTCTTCTTTTTTGATAGTCTGTCTTGTGTATTGGAGTTTATAACCTGAAATTGATCCAACATTGACAAAGGGTCATGTTCAAGTACTATCTTATGTTCAAGATCCTGTTGTTTTTGTATTGGGTTTTCATTTAGATCTATAATGTTTGATGGCTGTAGTACAATAGTTTGCTCACCAGCTAAATCTACTGTAATATCTTTTTCAACCAAAAGTTGGCTAATTTGGTCAGCGTCTATATTTTTATCAAATGTACCATCTTTAGATTTCTTTTTTAGCAAATTTACAATCTTTTCAATGTTATCTTGTGACAATTGTAGTTCCTTTAGATTACTTCCAATATCTTTAATATTATCTGTTTTTTCACTAATAACCATTTTGTGATTGACTTCACATTTTCCAATACATATAAATAATAGTAACAACAATAATAAAATCAAAACTGACTTTGATTTCATGATTAGTTGATCTATTTGAAAAAATTATGAATATTATGAAATAAAAATGTTGAACACCTCACTATGCAATAAAAATTCATTTTTTTTAATTTTAATTTTTTATTATCATTTCTGATCATGTAGATGTATTAAATCATTTCATTTAAATGATGATAGAATCTCTATTTCTTTTAATTGTATTTCGTAAAAGTTATAAACAAGATATAATAAACATTTTTGATGAATATAGTAAACTGCAATAAATTATATATTAGAAAATAAATAAATAATATAGCTCAAAGTTAAATGATAATTGTTTGTTTTTAACAAATTAAAATATTTAACTAGAAGTCATTGTCAATACTAAAATTTTTTTAGAAATGAGTATCGTTTGAAAATGAAAAAAAAATCTAAATAATTCAAATTTTGATTCACCAAAAAAAATTTTTTTCCTCTTGTTTTTTGTGTGAATCTACAGCGTGAGTATACTGAGATAAACTTTGGACGATACTCAGATATAGGAGAGACAGGTTATTAATACAGGAAAATCACTAATCTATAGCATGCAAATCTTTGTTAAAACTTTAACTGGTAAAACCATCACCTTAGAAGTCGAAGGTTCAGATACCATCGAAAACGTCAAGGCCAAAATCCAAGACAAAGAAGGTATCCCACCCGATCAACAACGTTTAATCTTCGCCGGTAAACAATTGGAAGACGGTCGTACTCTCTCTGATTACAATATCCAAAAAGAATCTACCCTCCATTTAGTACTCAGACTTAGAGGTGGTATTGAACCATCCCTCCTTTTATTAGCCAGAAAATATAAATGTGATAAATTAATTTGCAGAAAGTAGGTTTGAATATAGATTATTGGATATTTAGCATTATACACCAAAATACACATAAAAGACATTATACTCATTCACACCTTAAAATTTTAGATGTTATGCCAGACTTCACCCACGTGCTGTTAACTGCAGAAAGAAGAAATGTGGTCACTCCAACAATCTCCGTCCAAAGAAGAAGTTATTGAAATAAAGTGGATAGTAGTTGGTTTTTTAAACAACAGAATAAAAAGAGTAGATCTATTACTCAGTCTATAAATATAAACAAAGTGTATTATAGGTTTATAATTTTTATTTTCAAAAGCAAATTTAAAATAATAATATCTCTTTTATTTTTATTTTTTCTTTATTATTTCATTTCATTTCTATGATTTTTATTTGATTATTCATTGTTGCGAATTTAAATTCTCAAAATCATTATTTTTATAAAAAAAAACGAACGAGTAATATAAATAATGGTACTTTTAGAAGTTAGAGTACCAAAGAAACATGTACCAGAGAAATTTGATAAATATATAGCCGGTACTAAATTGAATATCGTTGGTGTTGAAGACTCTATAAAATTGACTAGATCTAGTGTTAATAAATTATACACTCAAAATGCAGTTAAGATTAATGGTCAATTATTAAAAGAGAGAAAAACAAAAGTAAAAGGTGATGATTTAGTTCAGATTACTATTGAGAATTTGGAATCATTTTTAAGTGGTAAATCACAACCATCACAATCCAATCAAGAACTGGTTGGTAATAGTGATGTTAAATTAAATGTACTGTTCCAAGATGAACATTTACTTGTAGTGAATAAAGATGCTGGAATGTTAGTTCATCCTGCAAATTTAAAAGAGTCATCTGTTGTATTGGACCAAAAGAATCAAAATGCAACCTTGGTAAATGGTTTGATATCTTTAGTTGGAAGAGAAAATCTCTCGGATTTAGCTGGGTTAGATAGACTTGGTATTGTTCATAGATTGGATAAAGATACCAGTGGTTTAATGATCATTGCAAAGAATAATCAAGCTCATCAATCCCTTCAAAATCTATTTGAGTCCCATACAAAGTCTATGATTGACCTTGTCAGTAAGGTTGTAGATGGTTCCGATCCAATCACCAAAACACAAGCACTTTTGACAAAATTCTCAAAATTAAAAGTCAATAATACAATTCAAAAGAGATACTATTGTATGGTTATTGGTAAACCTAAATATGATCATGGTATCATTACTAAACCAATTAAAAGACATCCAATGGACAAGAATAAAATGATTATAGATGAAAAGAATGGGAAAGAATCAATCACTGAATATCGTCTAATTAAAACTTGGACTCGTGTAGAAATTGATATCTATGACCAACCAAAAGACAACAAATCCAAAGATGAATCTGAAGACGAATCATCAGAAGACGAATACAACTACATCATCTCAAAAATGAAAAAACAAACCACTTTCACCCCCAACAAAAGTCAAAAAAAACCCACTTCAAAATTCCTCTCCATTGAAAGTGATGAAGATGAAGAAGATGATGAAGATGAAGAAGAAGAGGAAGAAGAAAGTGATGAAGAAAGTGAAGAAGAATATGACAGCGAGGATGAAGATGATGAAAGTGAAGATAACGAAGAAGATGACTATGAAGAAAAAGAAGAGGATAACAGAGATAAATTAAAGACTAAAAAGAGTGGTCCAATGACATTTTCATTGGTAGAGATTACACTTCATACAGGTAGAACACATCAAATTAGAGTTCACATGTCAAGTGAAGGTTGCGCAATTGTTGGTGATCCAATATATTCAAGTAAATTTAATCCATTTTTTACATCACATTTATTACTGTCCGCTATGAATATTCAGTTTAGTCATCCAGTTGATAAATCAAAACAGGAATTCTCAATTGGTTTTCCAAAACATTTTAAAGAGTTTATTGATGTTCTTGACAGAGAATCACAACAACAATCACCCAATTCCACACAAAGACATATTAATACATCATCATTTACTATTCAATCTATGGAATATCTCAGTAACCCTGTTACTAACACTGCATCTCCTACACCATCTCCCATTAAACCAGCAGCTGTTCTTTCAAAACCTCAACCTAAACCATCATCCAATGTAAATAGTTCTAAAAAAGTATCTACTGAAAAATCAAACAACAACAACAACAAAAATCAAACAACAACAACTAATAACAATACAAATAATAAGAAAAAACAGTCATCTGCAATGGATAAAGAAGCTGAATTTGATCAAATGTTTTTCTCAAGTTCTGCAAAAAAAAGATAAAAATTCGAATCGATTTTACACTTACGCAATTCGAGGGGTATTTTGTTTGATTTTCACAAAAATTCATTGAATTTGTATGGAATTTGTAAATCATTTAATTTATTTTTTTTTTTTAATTTAAAAATTTTTTTTAAATTATCACAACAACAAAAAGAGAGTTATATTTAAATACCCCTATACACACCAGACAATAACAAATTTGTGTTTATTTAATTTTGTTTAATTTTTTTATATTTTTTATTTGTAATAAATCTCTACTAGATCTTTTTATTGGTTTGTTTATTTTACCTATTTTCCCTGTCTATCAAATAGAAGAACAAGTAGGAAATAATATCTATTTATTCACCTTCTATATTCCCCATTTTAAAAAACAAGTTGAACACCAAAATATTCAATTTGTGTATTACTGTATACTAAAATATATTTTTATATATTTATTTTTATTATTTTTACTGTACAAATTTATTTTAAAACTTATTTATATAAATATATTATAAATGGATATCATAGATTGTGATAATTTAGTTATAGAGGAAAATGAATTTTCTAGTGGTTCATTTTCCAAAGTTTATAAAGGATGCTATTTTGGAAACCCTGTTTGTGTTAAAGTAATCAAAAAAGAGGCAGTTATAGATAAAGAGATGTTAAAATTTATAGATTCGGAAATCAATATTTTAAGGTAATGTTTTATGTAGATTAGGAAGTTAAATTGTATTTTACTAATTGTAAATTAAACAGAGATCTATTATATCAACCACATAAAAATATTATAAAGTTTATAGGAATTGGAGAGAAAGAGTCTTTATTGTTTTTAGTTACAGAGTTGATAAATGGAGGTGATTTGGGTACTGCTTTAATGAATAAATCAATTCCCATGTCTTGGAATCTAAGAATTAAAATTGCAAGAGATATAGCAGAAGGAATGGCACATTTACATAGTAAAAATATAATGCATAGAGATTTAAAGTCAAATAATTTGTTAGTAGGAAAACATTGGAATATAAAAAGTATGTACTAATAAGTCAATTTTCAAATAATGGCAATTTTACAAATATTAATTGAAATTTAAATTTATTATAAAATTAGTTTGTGATTTTGGATTTGCTAAAGAATTACAGAATCCATTGACAAATACAATATGCGGATCAGAGAATTTTATGGGACCTGAAGTAATTTTGGGTATAAAGTACGGCATTGCAGCTGATATTTATAGTTATGGTATGGTTTTAATTGAACTTATAACCAGACAGGATATTGAGGAACGGTTACCTCAGAATAGTTTTGATTTGGATTATGAAGAGTTAGAAAAGAAAATTCCAAAAGATTGTCCAAGAGATTTTTATGAATTGGTACTCAAATGCACTAGTTATTATGCTAAAGACAGACCAACATTTAAAGAAATCATTGTAATGCTTGATGATATTATTGAAAATATTAAACAACAGCAATTGGCATTAGGTGGTATGAACTCACCTCGTGTAGTACCTGAACTGATACCTGATCCTAAATTTGATGAATCTTCAATTGATCAATGGTTCATGTTATCATTGTTACCTGAGGATTGTTTAGATAACCCAACATCAACTACATCTCTAGAAGATAGAGATGAAAATGTAAATAGTGGAAATAGTGGTGTGGAATCTACTAACAGTTGTAAGAAAAGTAATGATAGTATTCAATCCTATTCATCAGATACCAATAGTATTGGTAGTTTTGAATCAATATCAGCTGAGAAAATCAATAGTAACAATAACGGTAATAATACTAATAACAAAGAAATATCAGATAACTTATCAAATAGTACAAGTACCAATTCAATTAAAAGTAACTCCTCAACATCAAGTAGCAGTAGCAGTAGTAGCACAAAATCCAAAAAGAGATTATCGTGGTATAAAACCTGTTCAATAAATTGAAATTTTGAATTTTATGAGCGCTCAAATAATTTATCTGTTTATTAATTTGTTGCCACCACCCTGTATTGATTCTACTTTTGTAATGGTGTTTTGTTTTAATTGAATTATTGGTGGTGATCTCATTCTACTAAAAACTTTGAGATACAATACCACACTCAATCTAACACAGTCGATACGTACCCTCCCCCTCACCATAACTACATGTTTTTTTATTTCAAACTATCAACACCAATAGTGTGTGGTATTGTAAAATTTTCATTTGAATGAAATTCTATGTATACAATTTGTGTATATCACTCTTTTTTTCTGTAATATATTTATTTGCGCATTTTTCTTTGTCAAGAGATAATTTCATATAATATACTTTATTATATTTAATTCCAAGGCATCAAAAAAATTATTAATTATACTATTATACAATGACATTGCAAACATTGAGAATTGTTGGACTTGGTTGTGGAGGTGTTGGTAAAAGTTCAATTACTATTAATTTTATACAAAATTATTTTGTAGATGTATGTGTGATTTGTGGTAATTTATTTGATAATACCAAAACATAATCAGTTAAAAAAAACAAGTTTATTAACGATAATACAATTAAACTGACTATTAGGAATATGACCCTACAATAGAGGATAGTTATAGACGTACTTCACAAGTTGATGGTGTAACATATTTATTGGATATTTTAGATACTGCTGGTCAAGATGATTATAGTGCTATGAGTTTGTATTCTCCCATTCAAATTCATTGTTTTATTTTTCCAAAATTACTAATTAGTTTACTGATTTAACAGGAGATCAATATATACGTACTGGACAAGGTTTTTTATTGGTTTATGATATTACAAAAAGATCAACATATGAAGAGATTACAACATTTGTAGAACAAATAAAGAGAGTAAAAGAAACACAAAAGGTACCTATAGTTTTGGTTGGTAATAAAACAGATCTTGAAAAGCATCGTGTGGTGTCCTATCAAGAGGGAAGAGAACTATCTAAACTATATGACTGCCCATTTTTCGAATCCAGTGCTAAAACTAAGATAAATGTTATTGAAAGTTTCCATGAATTAGTAAGAGAGATTAAAAAAGCACAAAATGAATCCATTGCAAAGAAAGAAGAAAAAGATAAAAAGAAATCACCTCACATGGTAGCCTCTTTAAAAAAGAAATTGTATACCAAATTTATATGCATTAGAGAAGAAGAGTTGAATGAAAATTGATTTATATTTATATCTTTAAAATTATACCTAAAATAAAGTGTATAATTATTGTAAATAGATTCTAAAATAATACAGTGTGTGAACTTCAAACATCAAATTCAATAAAATTAAAAATTTTTTTTTTTTTTTTTTTTTAATTTATTTTTTCAATATTTTTTTTTAATTTAACAACCTTAAAATGACACTTGAAGCTACAATTGTTTGGTAATTATAACACTTTGACCATCTCTTTTATGATACAGCTATTAACTTATAGGATTTGAAAATCTAAACAGTATAGATAACAGTGAATATATGAGAAATGGTGATTTTACACCATCTAGATATGATGCTCAAAAAGATGCAGTAAATTTAGTTTGTTCTGCTAAAACCCAATCAAATCCAGAAAGTTGTATAGCATTAATGTCGATGGCTGGTAAAACGTAGGTGATTAATCATAGTAATTAGGTTATTAGGAATTGTTATTAATTATCGACAATACATATTTTAGACCAGAAGTTTTAGTTACATTAACACAGGATCTTAGTAAAGTACTTTCTACTTGCCAAGATGCAAAGATTTATGGTAAAACAGATTTTTCAACTTCAATGCAAATTGCACAAGTAATTATCATAAGTGGATATTCAGATAAAATACATCTATACTTATTTCATTTATTTATTTAAAATAGCTTGCATTGAGACACAGACAAAATAAACATCAACATCCAAGAATTATAGCTTTTATTGGAAGTCCATTATCAGAAACCAAAGAGGAATTAAGTGCACTAGGAAAACGTTTAAAGAAGAATGGTGTGGCTGTAGACATTATTAATTTTGGTGAGATTAGTGAAAACAGTGAGAAATTAGATATATTTTTAAATGATGTAAATAATAATGATGAAAGGTAAGTGATTATGAAATTATAACTGGGAATGAAAAAAATATGTATTAATATACCAAATCTACAGTCACTTATTAACAGTACCATCAGGTCCACATGTTCTTTCAGATATTATATTACAATCACCAATTATTGGAGAAGGTAATTCTGGTAATGTATATGGCTCAGAATTTATTAATCCAGATACAGATCCAGATCTAGCAATGGCATTAAAATTGTCATTGGAAGAAGAAAAACAAAGACAAGAGAGAGAAAAAAAATCCAGAGAGGACCAAAGTGGTGGCTCAACTCAAACTTCTGGAACCACAACTACTACTACAACAGCTAATAATAATGATATTAACTTTGAGGATGATCCAGAGTTGGCTGAAGCTCTTGCATTGTCAATGCAAACCGATAAAATGGATACCTCAACCACCACCACCAATAATACTTCTTCTACTACCAATGACACTGCATTTGGTGATCAAGATTTTATAAATTCAACTCTTTCCTCTTTACCAGGTGTTGATCCAAGTAGAATTAAAAATGCTTTGGAATCCCTACAGAAAAAAGATGATGATAAAAAGGATGATCAAAATAAAGAGCAAAAGTAAATAAGATAGATTACTTAATGTTGATTATCACTGTAAAAACAAAATAAATATTCACAACTTAACTTCAACATAACTTCAATTATCATTAGTTTCAAATATTGATATAAACAAATTCCAGCAAAATCTATTAATCTATAGGTCTGCCATTTATTTTATGTTTCTGTACTTTTTTTCCTTAGATTTACAAAAAAATCAATAGACAATTAATTATTGGACTTGTTTTTTGTGAGGTCTACCTCTCTTTTTCTTTTCAGGCACAGAAGGGATAGCAGGTGCTGTTTCTAATGTAGGCACCTGTTCTACTGTACTAGTAGTTGGTGTTGATGGTGTATTGCTATTCTTTTGGTGGTCTTTCTCTGATTTTTCTTTTTTGGTCTTGTGTTTTGATTTATCAGATTTATCCTTTTTGGAACTTGATTTCTTTGGTGATAGGTGATTATTATTGTTATTATTAGTTGTAGGCTGTTGTTGTTGAGTAGATGAAATATTATTCGGTAAATTGTTGTTCATTAAAGGAACATTTTGGTTATTTATCATAGAAGCACCAGTTGAAGAAGCATTTGGATATGGAAAATTTTGATTTGGTAGAAAAACTTGGTTGGGTATTGACGGGTTGAGGGGTTGAGATGGTTGCTGATATTGATTCGGAATTGCTGTATTGGTTGTTGTAAATTGACCATTAGGATTTTGAAGTATATGATTTTGGTTGGTTCCTACATAGACTTGATTAGGTTGCATTTGTTGTTGTGTTGGTAAACCAATAGCACCTTGGTTGTAGTTTAGTGTCTGTGTTTTATTCATCATGTTAGGTGGCTGTGGTATAGGTTTTTGTCCACCAACTTGTTGTTGGAAATTATATTGTTGCTGTTGGAGATGTTGAGGAACTTGTGAATGATTAATTATCTGTGGTGCCGATTTACTGTGCATTAGCGATGGTTGTTGTAAATTATAATTTTGTTGCATTGTGAGATGTTGGGAGGGTTGTACTATTCTAGGTCTAGGATCAATAAATAGTGATATATCAGCAGATTCTTCGATATGTTTTGGAAATTTACCAAAGAGTCCCATTGGTTCATTTTCCACCAGATTGTTATTACTGTCATTAGATTGAGTCATTTCTACATCACCATCTTGGCCATTGGTATCCTCTGATACTTGTTTATCGTAGAGTTCATATATTTCACAAGGCAAACTATAATCTTTAGGTTTTTTAGATTGCTTCAAGTATTCTCGTAGTGACAGTACACCCAATGGATTTGCAAATGTTTTTGCCAACAATGCATTTAAAATGAGTTTAGGAGGATTCTTTTCGTTTTGACCATAGACAGAATAGTGAGCATTGATTGATTTACCCAATTTGGTAATAAACCCCTCTGTTACATCTATAAGAAGATTTAAAGTCTCCTGAGTGGTACCTTCATAATGACTATCTTGGTTTAATACAGAGGCTATAGATTTACCCAGCATTGAATATACAATTTCCTTTGAAATTATTGAATTATTATTATTATTATTGTTATTGTCATCGGTCGACAAATTATTACTATTATTATTTTTACTACTACTATTATTATTATTATTAATTATATATTTAAAAGAAGATTTTGTACAAGAATTTTGATTTTTTGGTAAACAATTTGGTATAGAATTTGACATATGAGTGAATTCAGGGAAAAACCCAATATTCTTTTTCATCAATTGTAAATCCATTAACTGAGTTGAAGTAGCTATATTTATATCGGAATCCACATTTGGCATCAGTTGTTGAAAGCTATTATGATTATTATTCTCCAGTTGATAGAAAGTATTCATCAAACTTGGAGATCTTATAAATGCAAATCTATGCTGAAATGGTAGATTAGATTGCTCTATAAAGTATTGTAGTTTATGAACTCTATAGTCTTTAGTTTCATTTCGATATCTCTGTAATTTCTTTGGTAACATTTCCGGTTGTTTCACAGGTTTCAGTGGTTCCACACCTCCAGATTGCTGTTGTTGTTGTTGTTGTTCCAGTAGTTCTTGTTCTTCTTTTTGTTGTTGCAATTGTAAATCTAATAGCTGTTGTTTTTCAATTTGTAATTGTATTTGAATTTGGTGATCTTGTTGTAAACGCTCCTGAAGTAATTGTTGGTCTACAATCTTTGCTGAAAGAGACTTAATATCCTCTTCCAACTGGTCCTGTGGAGGTATTGCCTGTAGTTGTTTTTCCAAATTTAAAATATGATCCTGTATCTCTTTTGAAGACTCTTTAATAGTTTCCAGAGGTGCTTTAGCTGGTGGTGGTAATGGAACTGATTCCAATTTACTAATATTAAAATAAATATTATTTGGGCTTGTTGTTATTGTAATAGTTGGACTATTACCATTTAAATTTGATGAGTTACTATTAGTGACTGTTGCAGTTGTGCTACTGTTGTTAGGTGTAACTGATATTGGTGTTGTCATCTTTTGATCAATATGTGAATCGTTTTCATATGGTGAATTGGGTGCTGATATAGGAGTAGTAGGAGAGGAAATGATATTTGGTGTAAATGGTGGTGTTGAGCCATGAGGAGGCGTATTTTTACTACTAATTGGTTTCAGATTTTTCAAAGATTTGGTGGTGTTTTTACTGACTGGTTGATTAGGCATAGGTGGTGTGTCATCAATATTCATCGGAGATGGCGTATTTGAACTGGTTGATTGATTAGAGGGTGATATATTAATGCTAGTGCTGTTACTAGAAATGTTATTAGACTGAAATTGATGTGAGGTACTAGGTGGATTAAAATCCAAATCTTTAATATTTTTCATCAACTCTCTAGACTTGATTTCCAATTGATTGGCATGATCTACATAGATCCTACTGGAAGGATCAGTATTATAAATGCGACAATTTGTAATAATCAAATTGAGATCAAATTGAAATTCTAATTTACTAAGATATTCGAGTTTTTTCAGTTTCTTGCCCATTAGACTTATATCCATTGGTTTCTTTATAATATCGTAGTAGTTGGGTGCCTCTGATGGTTTTACTTTATGTAGAAATGGATAAGCATATTCAGTGGCTTTCAATTGAGTTAAGACACTATCCAATGACTCATAGAAATCCTCTTGACCTTCATATTTACAACCTATCCATTTCTTTGAAGGTACCTTTACATCGGTAAGTAATGATCTATATATTCGAACAGTTCCAGCTGTTGGTCTTCCTCTTTTTTTGTTCTTACTATCATCGTCCATCATTGTCATCATCATTTGACTGCTTACTGTTGATGGGCTCTGTGATTTAATATCTTCTAATATAGGCGATTGCTGCTGCTGTTGTAGTAACTGCTGTTGTTGTTGCTGTTGTTGCTGCTGTTCTAGTATTGATAAATTATATTGATGCTGTTGTAAAATCAATGATTGTTGCTCTTCGAAATTCTTTTTTTCCTGTAGGAACTTGTTGACTATTTCAACTTCCTGTTGCTTTCTCTTTTGTAATGATAACCATTCTGTGAGTTTTGATTGTAATTTGTGCCTATTATCAATAGATTTATAGATATCTTTTCTCTTTTGAATCATTTCATTACAAGATTCAAGAGCAGAGTCTATAGAATCTAATATTGCTTGTGGATTTGGTTCTGAAGTGCAAATGTTATTGTTACCGATATTATCTCCATTTGAATCATCTGGAGTTAACTGTTTCTGTCGTTGCTTCATGGTATTTTGTTGTATTTGGGCTTTTGCTTGTATATAGAGATTATAGTCCTCTATATCATATTCTAAAGTATAATAAACATCATCGAGAACTGTATCATCATCAAGACCATTTTTACCATTGCTATAGTAATCATATATCTCTTTAATCTTTTGATCATCTATAATGTTATTTTTAAATATATCATCTTGTTGTTCATCAGACAAGTCAGTAATATTTGATATGGTTTTGAATTGACTCTGTTGCTGTTGAACTGAATTTGATATAGATTTTGAATGATTACTATTACTACAATTATTACTATTACTGCTATCTTTTATTCCCTTATTATCACCATCTATTTCATGACTCATTCTGTATCTGTGTTATGTATCTGTGTTCTGTTGTTATTTGGAATTGATAATTCCTGATCACTGTTCATTTTGCACTGTATATTAGTACCACTGATCATTAAACTCATCTCCAAACTCATCAATTTCATACCATATAACCTATAAACTTTCAGAAATTTATAAAATAACAACAGCAATGGTTCATGTACAAAATATTAATTTAAATGAAATGAAAACTAACGGTTCAAATTTAAATAAAATAAGTACTAAAAATTTAAAAAAAAAAAAAAAGGTAAATTAATTATCTACGATTGAAGATGTAGATTATTAACAATCTATCACATAATTAAGTTATAATTCTATCCACAATCTTTTATTTACAATGATTTACTGTTTAATTCATTAAATTTTATGATCAAATATGATAATTAGGCAATGTTTTTTGTAGAGTTACCAATATATCAAAACATATTTTAAATTTTGTGGACTAGGTTGCTTTTTTTCCTAGCCAACATCATATTGGTATAAAGGTTATATTAGCATTAAACATTCACTTGTTAATAATAAAATAGCTTGCTATTTCTAATCGCCCGTTTTATCTTGATTTTATAGGTGTAAATATAACTGTTATGTCCAATTATTCAAATAAAATACAGAAATTGTAAATGACAATGCTTTTTATATAATTGATATTGACTAAACTTACTCTTTCTAGTTGGTGTGCCAAAGGAAGTTGGAGTATGTACAGTTGGAGTAGGAGATTGTTGATATTTGGTATTATAATATTCTGAAATTAATGGTCTATATATTAACCAAGCTACACAAGATGCCAATGATAACACTACTAAAACAATACACAACCCTACAATAACTTGAATCTTTTAGATGACTGTAAATATTCATATTTATTTTCCTATCAAGTTGAATTCATTTTATATACCTGTAGTTTTTGAGCAACTTTATTCAATAACATTTCATTCTGCAAATTTAGTTGCTCTTCCATTTGATCAAGTTGATCATCTGTAAATTCGATTACTTTCATTCAAGTTTTTAAAAGTGATTTGATATCTCAAACACCCTCCTCAAAAAATGAATTTTTTTATTTTTTTTCTCATGTTTAATTCTAAACAGTTTATGTAATCAAAATGACTCAAAATCTACCAAACTATTTGTTAATCTCTATGTTAGATTATTTAATTGGTGTCACACCAAACCTCGACTATTTATTCAATTTCTTACATAAATTTGAAGTGATTTGTAAAGAATGGAATCAAAAGGTATTACCAAGACTGCACTATGGGACCTATATTTTACCTGTAAAATATAGTACTATTCCCTCTATCGAACATAAACTCAAGCATCTCATTGAATGGGGTATAAAATTCTCTTTACCAATTAATTATAACTACCTTTTAGCCTATGAACCAGATTTCCTGGAACTCATCAAAAATAATGTATCTAAAATATCAACACCTGAAATACCTAATAAAAAAACTCTAGATTTCTTCCCCAATCTATCAGAATGTAGAATGTGTATTACCAAGAGCGACGAGCGTCTTCCTGACATGGTATACTACAGCTCTCCTATTGACCAAGGTGGAAGAAACATTCAATTCGTAGTCTCAAAAATATCTTCTTCTAGTGAAATTGACCACAGTGCACTATTTAAAGGTGTTAGACTGGAAGTTCTTTTATTCTCTAAACCTATACCACTATATATCGCCAATTATTTTAGAAATAACCCAAGAGAGGGTATAATGATCAAAGAATTGACACTACGCAGTTTATCAATACCAAGAGATTTGGTTTATATTTTAATACAAAATCTAAAAATTACCACACTTTTAGAATTTGATAATGCAATGATTTCTGATGCCAATGGTAATCTAGCTTATAAATTTGATGATGATTTAGATGCAATCACACAAATGCCACTTATGAGAGGGTCTTTAGAGGAATTTTATTTTGTGATGCCAAACTGTAGTTTATTACCAGAGACTACCAGCAAGGTGTTACCAAGAATAAAGCATCTTAAGATTATATCATTGGTATTTGGGTCGAATAGGTATAAGGATAATGGTGAGAATATTCAATCCAAAGGAAATTCATTTGATTACAGATTTGTAAGACATTTAGATACTGTATACTCTGATCATCTAAATGGAAGTATGTCACAAATTCTCAAAGACAACAAAAAATATAATATCTATATTAGCAGTAGTATTCTACCTGATCCTGAAGGTAGTAATCCATTGCAATCTCTTATATTTAACGATCTCAAACAAGCTAGTATATTCATTGGATACTCTAATGAACCATTCAGACAAGCAAAATTGGATTTCACAAATCAACTCATTAGAAAGAATCTACCAAACCTCAGACAAATGAAATTCCTAGCGCCACATCAAACTAAAGAATACGAAGACTTTTCAATGACAGAGTCATTTAATATTCTAGATTATATGGAGTCTCTAATGTCTAATAGATATCTACAAAGTATTGAATTTGAGTCAATTACAATTGGAGATCTTGTAAAATTTCTAAATGCCAATCACCCAACAATCAATTCTATAAAAATCTATAGCCTAGAAGACTCAGGCACAGAACATAACCCAACACTAAATGATCTCGTCGAAATTTTACGAAACAACACTACATTGACTAAACTCAAACTTGGATATTTTAATCTCTCTTCACGTCCAGATTTAACCAATCTGAAAATGTACACTAATATACTAGAAGTCAATCGTTCTCTAATTACATTTAAAATACCATTTTTCACTCCATTATGGAAAAATATTGAGGAAGTTGATCAACTCGATGCTGTATTACAACAAAACAATACAATTTTAATTCACTCTCAACTACATGTAAAATCAACCTTTTCAAAACATTTAGTTAAATGTCAAAGTTTTTAATTTCTATAATATATATATCCTAACATGTATATAAATAATAAAAACTTAAAGAGTTTATTTTAAAATTTATTTATTTGAAAAATCCATACTTTAGGTTTAGTGTATAAAGCTGCAGTTGTGTGTGTATATTTAATAGTTCTGAGAGTGTTGAGTTTAAAGTAAAATTTCATTGGTGTAATTTCTATCTAGTTGTTTATGAGGCATAACAATACAATTATAAACAATCACCTCACCACATGCTTGTGCACCAGATCCAAAAATTGTAATACCTTTTCTTTTGTCTTCTTTGTAGAGGAATGGAGTGTAATTTGGAATACCTTCAATACGAGCCCATGGACCAACTGAAGATGACCAACCAATAATAGAATAAAGGATACAAGCATGATCTTTAATCTCACTGCTATCCAGGATTATAGAATGAACAATTCTAACACCTTTTCCAACCTTAACATTTGGACCTATATATACATCTGGACCAATCTTAGCAGTTGGATCTATAGTTGCAGTGGGATCAATAATAACATCACCAATTATATTTTCACCAGATTTAAGAATTTCAGGTTTATGTTCTCTGTAGTGTTTGAAATACAAGTCTTGACAGTAGACTGAGGAACCAGCATTTTTAATCTGTCTCCAAAATCCATTGTACAAGTAGACAGAGATTGAATCAGTACCTGCTAATGGTACGAATATATCCTGTTCCAAACGTAAGTTTTCAGTTGCAGTTCCCTTTCTAATAATCTCAGGGTACTCTATTAAATTCTGTTGTTGTTGTTGTAATTGAAGTTGTTGTTGTGCCTTGATATCGTTCATTGTCTTACCAATTTGATCAAAAAACTGTGATTTAAAACAATAGATACCGCAGTTAATGAGATTGCTTACAAATGTCTCTGGCTTCTCAGCATAGTGAAGTAACTCTAATGTATTTTCATCTCTAACCAGGCAACCATACTGATTAGCATACTCTTTCGAAACTTGTGTACCCATAATAGTGCATATTCTCTGGTTTTCCAAATGGAATCTCAAGAGATCACCCAAAGGGAATGAACAACAGATATCAGAATGCAATACGAATATGTTCTCTGGTTGATTCTGTAGAATAGTTTCTCTATAGTGATACAATCCACCTGCAGTACCTAACATTTTAACCTCATTAATGTATTTAATTGGTATTTTAAATTGTTTAGTTGCAGATTCGATAAATGAACTTAACTGATTCTCTTGAAAGAATCCCAACAGTAATATCTCTGACATGTTTGGTATCTTTGAACATGCTTCAATGTGATGATAGATCATTGCCTTACCAGCAATTGGAAATAACAATTTTGGTATATCCAATGACAATGGTCTGAATCTAGTACCTTTACTTGGTCCTCCAATCAATATAATTGCTTTATTTGACATCTTGTTATTTTTATCTTTGACGTGGGTGGAGGTAGAAATAATTGATCAAAAATAAAAAAATTTTAAAAAAAAACACATTCTGCATAGTGTAACTTCAATATTCATTTAAAATTACAAAAAGAACTCTTATAAAAGATTCTTTTCATTTAAAATGATAAATAGGGTGATTATCTTTAATTTTTCAAAATGTGTTTAAATTTAATTATCTGAATAAATTTTCAATATATGAAAATAATACAATTTAAATGTATGCAAAAAGTTGAAACTATCAGTGGAAATTGTAATGATTGAGTGAGTCCAGACTATTGGAAATGATGTAAAATATTAAACAACCAGGTGAGAAAATTTTTTTTGATTTTTAAAAATTTTTTTGAATAAAAGTATTTTAGTTTTTTCATATCTCTTTTTTTCTTTTGTAATATATATATTTATAATAAATCTCTTCCTAAAATATGGCAACCAAGAATATTACAGAGAATGCCCATCTTGCAATCATTGGTGATGAAGATATTGTAACAGGTTTTTTATTAGCAGGTGTTGGTCAAAAAGATAAAAAAAAGAATGAAAACTTTTTAGTTGTTGATAGCAGTATGTTTTATCACTAATATCAATACATAAGAGATTAGAGGGACATTATTATACCTCTAAATCTCAATATATTTTATTTGATGATTTTTCCTTTATATTTACAATGAAATTCAATTTGGAAAATTAGAAACCCCACAATCAAAAATTGAACAAGCTTTTAAAACTTTTACTACCAGAAACGATATTGCAATTATTTTAATCTCTCAAAAAGTAATTTGACAGTATAGAAAATGACATTATATAGGTAGACATTTTATCTAACTCTTCTAATCAATGTATTTTAGATTGCAGATGAAATTAGATTTTTAATTGATGAATATACTCAAGTTATTCCAACAATTTTAGAGATTCCATCAAAAGATCATCCATATGATCCAACCAAAGACAGCATTATGTTAAAAGTTAAAAGAATGACAGGTTCAGATTAAATTATATTACAATAAAAAAACAAAAAAAAAAGAAAAATATAAATATAGTAAAGAGTGGGGTGTTGTTGATCACATTGTGTGAGCAACATAGATGAATTGAATATATATAGAATTTACAATTTATGATGATTTTATTAGAAAAATCTATCTATAGTTATTATTATTATTATCCTTATTATAGGAAGCTCTATGTGAATTGGGAGCTTGAATACCTTCACTAATTGCCCAATTCAAAAGACTTAATTGAAAACCGGCATTTGGTCTACTTATTGGTCTAATTGATTTAATACGATCGGAAGCCTCTTCAAAAGAACATCTTTCTCTTTTCATTAACCATAACATACATAAACAAGCTGAACGACTAACACCCATCTGACAGTGAATGAAAATCTTTCCACCATCAGCCAAAGCACTTTCTATAAAGTCAATAGCATCTGCAAACACCCAAGAAATCTCCTCTTGTGGACTATCTTGCAGAGGGAATTTCTTGTATATAAATGGCCTACTTGGTATATCTTCAAAATAATTAGGACACTGCAGAGATGCATTTATAATATGTGTTATTCCATGACTTTTAAGTGTATTTATATTAGATGCTATTGATTCGCTGCCCATGTAGAGGTAATCCGTTACCTGAGAACATATCAAATCATAAATCTTCAGTTTATCCATATCATTTCCTCCTAACCATCTGCTACTATCCAATGGTGATTCCTCATCTACCATTGACATGTAACTATTTTTATATTTATCACGTGGATGTATTTGTTGTAAATTTAATTTTAAATTTAAAAATTGTTTGTTATTATTATGACTACTATTACTATTGTTATTATTATTACTATTATTATTATTATTACTACTATTTATATTATTTAAATTTACTCTAGGAGTATTTGGCGCGGAGTTTGAGGAATCTGAAGAGATATCAGAAGGAGGATTAGAAGATGAAAAAGATAGAGATAACATTGATAAAGGTGTTGTTGGTGGTGTATCTTCTTTTATCATTATCTCTTGTATATCCGGTAGTGTTTCATTTAGTTTACACGCCGTATGTGTTTCACCAATATTTATAGTCAATCCTAGTTTTCTTTTCATTTGAAATGAACTTTTATTATTATTATTATTAATATTACTACTATTGTTGTTATTTAATGTAGATGAAGTTGTTGTTGTAACACTATTTACTCCACCAGATACTATATTACTATTTGTCAGTAACATGTTGTGTCTTTACTATAAATATATATAAATATGTCTTCTATAGAAAAAAATAAATATGAAAAATATTCTGTTTTGTTGTTTGTTCTTTTTTGGATTGTTGTTGTTTTTGATGTTGGGTGGGTGTTTGATTTGTTTATATTTAAAATTATAAATGTCTTTTTGTTTTTTTTTTTTTGTTTAGAGATTCTAAAAATTACATTATCTATCTAGTTGATAGGTGGGGGGTGTTCTGTGGGTATTTGTTTTTTTATTGTTACTGTTGTGTAATTATATATATTTTATATTTATATTTAAAGATTTCTGATTATATCTATCACTATTTTATTTATAATGTACATTGAATTTGAAAGGGTATTTTTAAAATATCTAAAAATTTAAAAAAATAACCGGTTAATAACTACATATAAAATAAAAATAAATAAAAACTCTATTTTTTGTAAAATAATGTTAAAAAAAAAAAAAAAAAAAAGTTTTTGGATGATGAGAAATTGGCTAAAAATAAAACAAACAAAAATTGTAAGAAAAAGGAAATAATTGTTACTTCAGTATGTTTGATCGTTGTTTGTTGATTAATTGTAGCTTTCTACCTCTCTATTCTGAAATGATATCATATTTACAAATATACACAATAAATTAATTTATAATAATGTGTTTATTTTTGACAGATAGGTATTTTTAGTTCTTTTTTTCTTTTAATAGACATAAATAATTAAACATGACAAAACATACAGGTATTAACTTTGTGTAGTTGACTATAATTAATTTTACCAGTTTTCTTTTAAAATAATAATTTAAAAATACAACAGGTAATTGTCACCCTAGATATATATTGTCAGTGAGCTCACGTGAACTGATATCATCTCAAGTTGTTTGTTGATGAAAAATTGTAAATTTGTTGTAGTTTTTTTTTTTTATTTTTAATTGAAATAGATTAGAAAGTATCTGATCAACAGCCTCAATTGGATTGGATTATGATTGTGATTGATTGACATTAGTTAGAAAAAAAAAAGAGAATGTAGATCTTTGGCACAATGTAGATTTCATATCTATGAAAGATTAATCCAATTGTTATAAGATCCTATTAAAGTGATTATTACTTTTCTCATATCGTTATCGGACTTCACATGAAAAGTAAAGTCCTAAACGAATAGAATTGATTTTCAAATTTTATAAAATGTTATATTTCATTTTTTTAGATAACGAGTTTTTTGTTAAATTTATGGTCCTGATATGTATATTAAGAAAAGAAACATACATAAAATAAAAAAATCAATAGAATAACTTGTTATTTTAGGGGTACCAAAAATTATTGTAAATTTATTTAATAAAAGAAAATATATATTATTTATAAATAGATATTATTATAAAAAACTAAATATAGATTTTTCTTTTTTAAATTGCAATTGTTTCTGTTTTAAATTTACTGTACTGAAGCTATAGAAGTGAGATTAGAGATCGTTAACGGGGTTCTATATAGGGGGTACCTGATGCAAGCAGATTGGTATCAAAGACATTCAATGATAGCAAAGAGTCACAATGAAAGTAAGAGTTTCCAAAAAGATTAACTATTGAATTTCCATTATCCTTTTCCTGAGATATATATCGGATCTAAACAAATGGATTAAATTCTCATTGATACTATTGACCAAATGAGAAGTCCAAATGAAGAGACAAGCTACTGTTTCCATAAAACACATGAGATACACATTAAAAGAGATTGATGATGATGATGAGGAATGATTGGGGCCAGATGTGTACAAATCAAGTGTAGTCAGACAGTTCTTGTCAAAGGATAAGTTCCATAGAATGCTAATAGTTCCAGAGACTCGAGTACTAGTCAAATAAAATCGCTGGTTGTAGTTTCGTTATAACAAAATCAACAGAGATTCTACCAAGCGGATAAACATAATTTCGAAAATGTTTATGGTGAGGTGTTGAAAAACAAATTGGTGGTGAAAATAAATAGAGTTGGGTTGATTGGGGTGGGCGGTGATTAAATAGTGGAGTGAGAGTTGGGTTGATAAGGGTGATAATAATATATTTTTAAACATGGTTTGAGTTTGATAACTAATTGAAATCATACTATACAATTATTAATAATGAAACAAATAAAAGGGTGATTTAACAATTGAAAGCTAACAATAAACAAATCCATTTCTATAACCAATACAATAAATAGCAATTGATAAACAAATGACATTTTAAAAAAAAAATGGTGATAAAAAACCAAAACGGTGTGAGGGATAATGAATTAACAACAATAATAAAAAGGGCAGATACAAATATATAAACAACTGATTTTAAATAGATGGATATTAAACTAGATGAATAGGAATAAAAAAGTGTGGTTTGGTGGTATGTGATGGGTGAGTGAGTGGTTTAGGGCGTATTGGGGCTTCACTTATGATGTTAATGTATTTATACACTATCATAATTGAAAAACTTATGTAAATATTGAAACCTCTATGGCTGAATTCAGAAAAATCGATTGTCCATTAACCTGTTCGAACCATTGGAATCAACATAAAACCATAGTTTGTATAGAGTTATGTCATCTTGATCGTCAAGATCACATTGTTTGATGTGGCGAAGATGAGGTGAGAATTATAGTCCCTTCAAATATATTCTTGATATATTTTTTTAATAATTGAGTTCGCTCCCAAATCTTTGGGGAGAAATGGGAGGATTATTAAAAAATATAAGAATTCTTTTTAATGGGTGGTATGCTTGAGCATCTCCAGAGTCTCTAAAATGTTTTCAAGACCATTACCATCTCCATTGGTAGTATTGATCATTTTAGAGTTGTTGTCATCGTTGATGATACTTTGAATTTGTGATTTTGTAGAAGAGTTGGAAGTACTGTTATTGGATGTGGTTGCTGATGGATGGAAGTCAAAATCTTCTTTTTCCAAACAACCAGTAATTCTGATTTTAACAGGACGTAGACACTCTTCTCTTTCAACAATGAATCTTTCCAATTTTTCTTTTTCATCTTTTGGCATTTCATTGGCATTTTGGAATGAGAGAATTTTAATGACTTTGTCAATCTTTTTGAGATATCTATATGGCCATTTTCTTTTGGTACATTCTTTGAATCTTTTGCAGAGCATAGATTCTGAGATACCCAAACGAGCAGCAGCTTCTTTTTGTGGGAGTACCAAGAGCTCAGTAATGTCAATGTAGTTATTATCATTTTCTTTGGTGATCAATGAAGATGATGAAGAAGATGATGAGTGTAAAACCATTGCACCATTTGGTTGTGGTTGTTCTGTTTGAATTAATGGTGATGGTGGAGAGTATGGTGATGAACAAATTGGAGAGTTCTTTGATTGTGGAGATGATGGCTCTTGAGAATCAGAGTCAATTTCATCAACTTTTATAAATGAAAATAAAAAAATTAAATATTAGAATAATTGATTGTAAAAGTTTTTTTTTTTTTTTTTGGTATTGGGTGTACTTACATTTTCTTTTGTTTCTGGTGATGAATTGGAATGGAGTTGAAATGACTTGAGAGATAACATTGATTTGATTATCAGATGAGATTTCACTTAGGGTGAAATAGAAGGAGAAGGATTGGCTTTGAGATTGTTTTAGTTGGATTTCATTTACCTTGAGTTTGTTAAAGAGTACTACACCAGATTTCTCAACAATGATGCTTTTCACACCTTGTAAGACATCTTGGTTACCTTTTGTAACTTTTTGTACAGATTGTTTGCCATTCAATGGACGATAGATCAAAGAAGCATTTACAATGAGGTAACCAGTACATTTAGAGATGGTTTCTTGGTCAACTACCAACATTGGTGATGGTCCAACATATTTGTTGAATACAATGTGTTCAGGTGGTTGTTGTTGAACGGTTATAACCTCTGAGACTGTATTTACAGATTGTTCTTTTGGTGAATGAACAGTGGTGTTATTGTTGTTAATGAGGGACTTTAATGAATTATCAAACATCAGTGATGGAGAATGGCATTCTTCATCGGAATCATCAGAGTAAGAGTAGTTCTTTAGATTCTCCAAGAGGATTGACTCTCTTTTTCTTAGATTTTGGAGCTCTTGAACCCATTCTTGAATCTTTTTTCTCTCATTTTGTTGTTTCAAGGCAGAGGATGATGAAGATGAACTGAGTAGATTATGTTGGTCAATTGGTGAGGAAGGGTATGAAAGATATGGTGATGTTTGTTGATTGTCAGCACCGAATGAACCAGCCAATCTAAAATCTTTAGAGTTTCCAATACTGGAAAAAGATGGTTCGTGTGATGGTGAAGTTGAAGTTGATGAGGATGCTGATTTACTGACCTGTAACTCAAATTGTTTGAAATTTGGTAGAGTTTGATCGTCAGTGTTACTACTGAATTCAATATGATCAATAGGTGGTGACAATTGCTGTTGTGTAGTTGAAGATGAACCTAATCTAATATTTACATGATCATCTAAAATATCAACTGCAGTTTTAATCTTTTTCTCTAGTGGTTGTATAGTTGAGATTTTTGGTAGATTCCATCCAACCATGGACTGGCTATCTTGTGTTGGTGTGGTTGATGAAATCAATAGTGAATATATATTGTTAGCTCCACTACTGCTACCAATACCACTCTGTTTAAATGTGTAGGGAATAGGTTGATGGATTTTTTGCATCTTGTATAGGTTTGGATTTCGATTTTCTTATATTATTATTTTTGTTGTTATAGTACTGTTATTTACTGCTATCATTTAAATTTTTTGATGTTATTAATACAAGAGGTGTTTTTTTGATGCAAAGAGAAAAATAATGAGAAGATTGGACAAATAAATAAATAAAAAAAAAAAAATTTTGTTTTTTCAATATTTTTTCTTTAGTGAAATTAATGAAGGTGATGAGGAAAACTATTAATAAATAGTAGTTGTGGTAATGAAAGTTTAATTTATCTAAACAATCAAAACTCCATATTATTGATACTAAAATAAAAAATAGTGAGGTTTTTCTATCTCTATTGAATTGTATAGAAAAGTTGTTTTTTTTAAATTGAATGGAAAATATAGAAATTTCCAAATAGAATTTAAATTTCTATCTATGAAATATAATACAAATATTATAGTAATAGACTATTATGAGAAATAAAAAAATAAGGAAAAAAAAAATAAACAAACACACAATAAACCGAATAATATAAAATTTAATTGAATCAAAACCCCTTGATTAATAATTTTTCAAGACACACATAAATCTTGAAAAATGTGTTAATATAGTTGGAAAAAAAAATGTAAAGAGTTTAACAGTGTTGTTGTTATGGTTTTTTTAATTTTTTTGAAATGGTAGTATATAATCTCTGACCTACTTTTTATACATGTATATTCAAAATGATATATATATGTGTGTGCATAATATTCAATATTTTGTTTAATTTCCAAGCACTAAAGTGGTAGGCAATATGCTGACACCATAAATGAAAAAATTAAATTTCAAATATTGTGGGGTGTGAGAGTGTGGGGATGTGGGGGATATTTAGGGGTAGAAAGCACATTATAACACACATCTGAAGAATCTAATATTGCATTTTTTACACCATTTCACAATAATCGCAGTGATAAAAATAACAACATGTGTATTAAATTTCCAGTGTGACAAACACACGAATCAAAAATTGAAAGATTTAAAATCAAAACTAAAATAGAGATGAAGAATACATAGGAGAGAAAATAACAAGTATTGATTAGTATAGTTACCTCTTGAAATTGAATTTCTACTACTATTATTAATTTAAAATTTTATTTTTATATAATTCTGTTTGGTTTGTTTTGGATTTGTTTAGTTGTTTAAAATCTGTACATAAGTGTAAATTTCGCAAATAAAAATAAATAAAATTCAAATTGAATTGGAAGAAAAAGAACCCGAATAAAGAAATAGAAAAAAAGAATACAAAGAAATAAAAAACAACAAATGTGTTGTATGTGATTAGGATAAAATGTGATTTGATGAAACTATAAAAAAAAAAACTCAATTTCAAAAAAATTTCAAAAATATCTACATTCGTTTATCAATTTCGAAATAAATTTAACAAAAATCTGATAATGGATGGGTCTACCAACTTATTATTTTTTTTGAAAAATTTCAATTCAAATTCATTCGAAATTTCTGTTTTAATAAATTTATAGCATCACATAACTATCTATTATTAATTTAAGAGTCTCACTATTTTTATCTGTAAATGAAATTTTATTTCTTAGATCTGGGTTTGTGAATATGAATCGATAGACATTCCCTTTTTTTGGTGTAAACAGATTTCTGTCGGTAACCTCCAATATTATTGGTCAGTGTGAACTGGTTCTTATGTATAATCAAACATCATTATCACTAAGGTTTAAAACAGACAATTATTGTTACATGACCAATCAATTTCAAGAATATATAAATGTTAAAATGAAATCATTATCAAACTTGTTAGTTTTCTAAGACTTTTAAATCAAACAAGCTAGATGGTTTATTTTTACAATATAAAAATAATTTTTATAATACCTTTATAAAAAGTGTGGGTGTGGGTGTGTGGGTGGTAATTAAAAGGGTTAAAGTTTTTCAAATCTTTTATACAGTCAATCATGATTAAATTGTATAATTCAACAGTAGGATTGAAAATCCTCCTATAACACACCTTTCTTTTAAATCACAAAGTTAAAAAACAAAAAAAAAAAAGAAAACACTTTAAATTATATAAATTTTGTCCTTTTATAATAATAGATCCATATAATATTGTTAATGTTGTGTTCACAAATATTCTAAAATTTTCTACTAGTAGTACTGATAATTTTGTTTTTCGCAAATCATATTTTATATAATTTCAGTATTTAATTAATCAAATAATTTATAAATTACAAATAATATTTTTATTGTTGGTTCAAATATACAGCGCCAATTAACTGTTAGTTCACTTCTATCTATCTCTATCTATACCTCTACTTTCTATAGTTAAATACGTAAAAATAATTTAAAATAGTGATCTTTTAATATTCTATTAGACTCTCACCCTAATAGTAGTAGATATATTTATTGTTTTTGTTTTTTTTATTTTCAATCTTTTTGTTTAATTAATTGTTTGTTTAGTGTTATTATTGTTGTTCAAATAACTATTATTTATAATAATACTGTAATAATAATATTATTATAATTGTATTAATTTTTAGAATTTCACAAAATCTGTTAGTTCAATGGATGATCAAAATAATTATCAAGATGATGAGGAACAAATTGAAATCCCACTTGATGAAATTATAATTGAAGAGATTGTTGATGATGATGATGATGAAGTTGTTAATCAACAACCAAAAGATATTCCAATAGTAATTGGTGATTCCAATATTCCATATAATAATATTGTTTCACCAAACCTCAGAGGTGATGGTGGAATCTCCATTGATAATACTCACCTCAATAATAATAATAATCCAAAGAATGAAGATGACATTGGAAGTCCATCCAATTACATCAATGGAGCATCCAATAAAAAAACACTGGAAAATGATGATCAAGATCAAGAAGATGATCTAATGGACAAAGACAGTAAAAAGAAGAAAAAGAAACCATCTGCACCAAAAAAGAATAAAGATGGTACCGAAGTGACTTCAGTGGCATTTAGACAACTTTTTAGATTTGCAGATCGTATCGATTTTTGCTTAATGTTTTTTGGTAGTATTGCTGCCATACTTAACGGTGCTGCAATGCCATGTGTTTCTTTGATTTTTGGTGAGATCATTGATGCTTTCAATCCTGGTAAATTCAATAATGATCCTGGATATGGAATTGAAGCTGCTGTCACTAAAATTTCAATGTGGTTTCTAATTTTAGGTGGAATCGTTTTTGCCTTATCATATTTAGAAACTACACTATGGATGATTGCTGGTGAAAGACAAACTAATCGTGTTCGTACTGAATATCTATCCTCAATACTCAGACAAGAAATTGGTTGGTTTGATACCAATAAATCTAATGAATTAGCATCAAGAATTAATTCGTAAGTAAATCCATGTTTAAAATGACTATCAATAGCATTATGAATATATATTAATATTTAACTATAGTGATACTGTTTTATATCAGGATGCAATTGGTGAAAAAGTTGGACACTTTTTACATAATATCTCAACCTTTTTTGCAGGATTTGCTATTGGGTTTACTAAAGGTTGGCAATTAACACTTGTTATTACCAGTATCTCACCACTATTGGCTTTTGGTGGTGGTTTTATGGCAAAGATGATGACTGAAATGACAAAGCAGGGACAAGAGGCTTATGCGAGAGCTGGAGGTATTGCTGATGAGAATATAAGTGCTATTAGAACAGTTTCAACATTTTCTGGTGAAACTAAAGCTGCTGAGAAATATTCAAATAATCTAAAGGATGCATTAAAAGTAGGTTACAAGAGAGCTATTTTTAATGGTTTTGGGTTGGGTTTTGTTCAATTGGTTATATTGGGTACCTATGCTTTGGCATTTTGGTATGGGTCTACATTGGTAAGCAAAAAAGTCAATAACGATCTTACTGATAGACCATGGTCAGGTGGTGATGTAGTTGCTGTATTTTTCTCTGTGATTATTGGTGCTACTGCTATTGGCCAGGCTTCTCCAAATTTAGGTGCTTTTGCTCAGGGTAGAGGTGCTGCTTATAAGATCTTTCAAGTTATTGATAGGGTATCTAAAGCCAATCCATTTTCATCTCGTGGTATTACACCTCAGCAATTGAGTGGTGATATTGAGTTTAAAGATGTAGAGTTCCATTACCCATCTAGACCTGATGTACCAATATTCAAAGGACTAAATTTGAGAATCAAACCTGGACAGACTATAGGTTTAGTTGGTGATTCTGGTGGTGGAAAGAGTACTGTTATATCACTTTTAGAGAGATTCTATGATCCTGTTGGTGGTCAGATTCTTCTCGATGGTGAGGATATAAAGAAATTCAATGTTCGTGCACTTAGACAAAAGATTGGTCTGGTTTCACAAGAGCCAGTTTTATTCGCAACCACTATTGAGGAAAATATTAGATATGGTAAAGTTGATGCTACTCTTGAGGAGATTCAAGAGGCTGCTAAATTGGCTAATGCTCATTCATTTATATCACAACTACCTCAAGGTTACAATACAATGGTTGGTGAAAAGGGTGTAATGATTAGTGGTGGTCAAAAACAGAGAATTGCAATCGCAAGAGCTATTATAAAGAATCCAAATATTCTGCTACTTGATGAAGCAACTTCTGCATTAGACTCTGAGAATGAACGTATAGTACAAGAGGCAATTGATATTTTAATGAAAGGTCGTACTACCATTCTAATTGCACATCGATTGTCAACTATTCGAAATGCAGATGTTATTGTATTTGTAAAAGGTGGTGTTGTAGTTGAGAAAGGTACTCATGATGAATTGATGGCAATGCAAAATCACTATTTCCGTCTAGTTGAAAAACAACAACAGCAACAAATTAACAATATCCTGGAGACTGGAAGATCAAGACGTTCAAGTACATTTTCAGATGTCAACCCACTTTTGGATTCATTTAGACCTTCTGCTAGAAACCTAAGGGCTAGACCCAATGGTCAGTCCAGTCAGAAATCATCTAAAGGTAAAAAGAAGAAATCAGCTGAAGACGTTCCTCTATCAAGGGTTATGAAATACAGTTCCCCAGAGACACTTTTGTTTATATTTGGTGTATTAGCAGCTGTTGGTACTGGTGGTGTCTACCCAGCATTTTCAATTATTTTCACTGAGATGCTTACTATTTTCCAACATCCAGATGGAGACTATGTAAAGAGTCACGCTAATTACATTGCCATTTGGTTTATGGTTTTAGCAGTAGGTGCTGGTATATGTAACTTTTTCCAAGCATTTCTATTCAGTGTCATTGGTGAGAAGCTTACATTTAGATTGAGAAGAGATTGTTTCAAATCCATTATGCGTCAGGATATAGGTTGGTTTGATTTACCTGAAAATTCAACTGGTAAACTTACAGCTCATTTAGCAAGTGATGCCTCTTTAGTTCAAGGTATGACATCTCAGAGACTTGGTATTATGATTCAGAATCTAATGACTGTACTCGGAGGTCTAATCATCGCCTTTATATCCGGTTGGAAACTTACACTTGTTATCATTGCATGTTTCCCATTGGTTGTCATTACTGGTAAGATTCAAATGAGATTCCTTAATGGGTACTCTGAAAGTGATGGAGAAGGTAGTGGTGGAGCTGGTCAAGTTGCAAGTGAGGCTATAACAGGTATTAGAACTGTTGCTAGTTTTACATCTGAAAATCAGGTACTTAGTCTCTACAAACATCAATTAAAAGGACCAATATCAAATGGTATTAAAAAAGGTCATATCAGTGGTATTGCTTTTGGTGTCAGTCAATTGATCCTATTTTGTGTCTATTGTCTATCGTTTTGGTATGGTGGAAAGTTAGTTGATAACAAGGAGTGGCCAGCTACCAATCAAGAGATTGCTAGTAATTGTACACCAGAGACTGTTGGTGTTATATGGACTGATCAAGCAACTTGTGAACATGCTCAAGATATCATTTTGGGTTTCAACTCCATGATGAGAGTATTCTTTGCCATTGTATTATCAGCTATTGGCGTAGGTCAAGCTTCTTCATTTGCACCTGATATTGCAAAAGCCAAAGCAGCCACCAACAGTATATTCAAACTACTTGACACTCAAACTAAAATCGATCCAAATTCAACTCAAGGTGACAAGATTGATATTGTCGTTGGTGATATTGAATTTAAGAATATTCACTTTGCATACCCTACCAGACCTAACCACAATGTATTTAGAGGATTTTCATTAATCATCCAAGCAGGTACAACCAATGCATTTGTTGGTGATTCTGGTGGTGGAAAGAGTACTGTTATCTCACTTCTAGAGAGATTTTATGATACCTCTGTAGGTGAGATTTTCATTGATGGTCATAATATAAGAAATCTAAATGTCAAGCATTTACGTTCACTCTTTGGTCTTGTAGGTCAAGAACCTACCTTATTCTCAGGTACCATAGCTGATAACATTGCCTATGGAAAAGAAGATTCAACTCAAGACGAAATTGAAAATGCAGCCCGTCTTGCCAATGCACATGACTTTATAGTTGCACTTCCACAAGGATATCAAACACCTCTTGGTGAGAAATTCACTCAACTCTCAGGTGGTCAGAAACAGAGAATTGCAATTGCCCGTGCTATCATTCGTAATCCAAAGATTCTACTTTTAGATGAGGCTACTTCAGCTCTAGATTCAGAGAGTGAACGTATAGTGCAAGAGGCACTTGAAAATGTAATGAAAGGTCGTACCACACTGATTATTGCTCATCGTCTATCTACTATTCAAAATTCAGATTCTATAAACTATGTCAAAGCTGGTCAAATTATTGAAAGAGGTACACATGAAGAGTTGTTAGAAGCCAATGGTCCATATAAACAATTGGTTTCCAGACAAATGAATAAATAAAATTTATACTATTACTATTGTTATTTTAAATATTATAATATATATACAAGAGTTAACTTTTTAAACTCTAGATTTTACATTTTAATTTGCTAATGGATTTGCATGAATTGTAACTGATTGTAAAACTATATCTGTTAGTGGTTTATCATTTTCATCAACTGATGATCTTTCCATTTGATCTAAAACTTCTAATCCTGATATAACTCTAAATATTTATGAAAATCAACAGAGTTAATGAGACCTTCTAACTTATGAATGTTATTATTTATACATACTTTCCAAAAACAGTATATTGCTTATTTAGATTTCTTAACTTTGTATAGGTTATAAAAAACTGACTACCATTGGTGTCAGGGCCAGAATTTGCCATTGATAAGATACCTCTGGTACTGTGTTTCAAGTGTGATGAGAATTCATCTTTGAATGGTTTCTTCCATATTGATTCACCCCCTCTACCTGTATTGGTGGGATCACCACCTTGAATAATAAATCCTTTAATATTTCTGTGAAATATAGTACCATTGTAGTAATCTGATGCACAAAGCGCCAGAAAATTCTCAGCTGCCATTGGTACACTATCACAAAATATTTCAACTTTTATATCACCATAGTTTGTATGTAATGTAACTGACTATATTATTTCATTAGTATTTGTTGTACCGTAAAATATGAATAGTTTGAAGAGAAGAGATCCTTACCATGAAGATTGAAGTGAATATGCAAAATACCCAAAAAAATTTTTTTGAAATTACAACAAAGGATATTAAAATTTTATCCAAAGCATTGATTATGATAGTTTATATTTTCTATACTAAATCTTATTTAATTTTAATATTAAATAGAAAACAACTAATGTTCAAATAGATATTCACCATTGATTTTAGAATTCGCAAACATCAGTAATTTTTTTTTTTTTTTTTTATTTTTATTTATTCCTTCTATCTGATAAACAATCAAATTTTGGATATTATATTGTTTATTACAGAAAAACTCACAATTGTAGATTAGTTATTATATCCAATTATAGATATCGAATCAACAATTAATTTTTATAAAGAAATGACTTGGTTAGAAGTTTTGCCAGTTGGTTTCATTATGTCCATTGGTGTTTTTATTATGGGTTATGGTTTGGATGCCGCCCACAGAGGATTTCATTATGGATTAGTTAGTATCTACCTATAAAATAATTATTTTAAGAATATTCGATGAGCCTTGGTTGAGAATGTGACTTTTGCAAACAAAAATCAAGTTCATTGAATATTCTTTAATCAAATCATAATATTAATATTATATCTATATAAACAACACAGAAACATAGATATGCTCAGGATGTTGTAGATTATAAAATAGATGCGAGAGATGAAGAAATTTTACATTTTAGGGACATACAAAACAAACCCAAAAAATTACATGATTTTATCAATGAACAATTGAAATAAACGCATAACAATAGTAGGAGATATATATATATGTATAGTTTAGTTTTCTTTTGAGATTTAAAGAAAAAGTTAAAAAGAGGAATTCAAATTAATTTTTTTATTTTTCGATTCCTCAACAATGACTCAAAAGATATTCCTATTATTATTGATACTCATATCTTTGAGTTTGCTCACACAATCAAAAGTTTTAGAGGAACCCACTGGATCACCCAGTACAACATCTTCACCTAACTCAGCACCCACAAATACATCTACAACAGCGGCTACAACAGCGGCTACAACAGCACCCACAAATACATCTACAGCGGCTACAACAGTGGCTACAACAGTGGCTACAACAGCGGCTACAACAGTGGCTACAACAGCGGCTACAACAGCACCCACAAATACATCTACAGCGGCTACAACAGCGGCTACAACAGCGGCTACAACAGCACCCACAAATACATCTACAACAGCACCCACAAATACATCTACAACAGCGGCTACAACAGCGGCTACAACAGCAGCTACAACAGCGGCTACAACAGTGGCTACAACAGTGGCTACAACAGTGGCTACAACAGTGGCTACAACAGCGGCTACAACAGCGGCTACAACAGCACCCACAAATACATCTACAGCGGCTACAACAGCGGCTACAACAGCTACAACAGCTACAGCAGGCACAACAGCGACCACAACATCTACTTCAAATATATTAACTAGTACAACAGGAAATTCGTCAAACGACCAACCGAATCCAAATGAAACTGAAGAAGATCCATATGAAATTTCACCATCTTTAATTAGCAGTACAGTTATAGTCTATACTATTGGTGGTGCATGTGTTATATTTATTTCCTATCTACTGTGGAAAAAGATAAGAGGAAACAGAAGAACTTCAAACTCTTCCTCTACTTCAAATGGTTATGTAATGTTAAATATGAGAGATTAATGATTAAAATATAGATATATAGGTTAAATTTTTTTTACAACCAAATACACGAATAAATAGATTAGAATTTATTCACAATTACTTAAGATATGTTTCAATATTTAAAATTTGGAAATATTGGAAGCAAAATGCGATTTCAAATAGTCAAAACCCTTCTCTTGATACTCAGCTTTGGAGACACTGACTGAGGCCCAATGAGATTGATTATCTAATGCCCATTGTCTAGCACCTAACCAAGCATCTAAACTACTGTTTAATTGCTTTACAATATTTATATGAGTATCTGGTTGACAGATTTGAGTGATTTCATAGTGTAATCTCTCCTTAAAATTTTTAATATTACTATTACCACCAGTAATAAATATATTCCTACATATTTGGTCACGCATCTTAACACCTTGCAAACTCTGTATCTGACTGATAACTAACTGAATAGTTTCCATTAGACCCATTTGATCTAGACCAATGATAGCTTTAGGTTGATACAATATCTCTGGTACTTTTATTCTCTCTACACCCAAACGTAATTGATAATCTTGAGCTGTTTCATATTCACCTTCAACCACATCAACATCCATACCATTTCCATAGGTAAGGTTCCAACTAGGTTCAAATTTATTCAAAAGTTTCTCTAAATTTGCTAATTGTGCATTCTCAAACTCCTCTTCCTGTTGATCCAGTTCTTCGTCTCCTTTGGTAGTCAAAGTTCTTAAACCAGCATCTCTTCTGACCACCTTTGTTTTAGTTTTCAGTCTAATCTCTCTTTTCTCCAAAACCTTTTTTCTCTTTTCCAAAAGAGAGTTGATATAGACTTCAGGATCTTTAATATAAGCATCCTCCTCTTGTTTAGCCTGTTGAACTTCTTTTTCTTTTTCCTCCTCCCTCTTTCTCTTTGCCACCATTTTTCCATCTTTCATTGATTTCTGCACCTTTTGTTTCTTTTTCTCAGCTAATTGTTCCTGATTCAATTCAGAATCTGGTACCAACAATAGAGGGTATTCCTCCTGTTCAGTCTTTTCAATAACCTCTTTTTTCTTTCCAGACAGTTTTTCTTTAAGTTCACTCATTTGTCTTGTCAAATCTTTCTCAGATGGAATACCTTCAGATTTCAATGTCTGTTCGAATTCCTCTTGCAAACCACTAGTCTTCAACTGCCATATAGTCTCTAAAGACTGTAGTTTATCTTCCAATTCAGACTTTTTATCTTTTCTCTTTTGTTCAGCCTTCTCTTTTAACTTCTCACCCAATTTCTTTCTTTGTTCTAGTTTTCTCTGTTTATCTTCTTCCAATTTAACCCAATCCACTTCTTGGAATGGTAATTGTATAATATCTATTTTCTTATTATTTTCATCTGATAAATAATCTTTTAATTCTTGACTATAAGATTCTTTACTTTGATAACAATGTTCCTCTTTTAATTGCTATAATAATTATAATAGTCAGTATACTTCGTCCTCCTTAAAAACCTAACTGAATAATCTCACATACATTTATATAATTTGGAGTAAAAAATGATCTATGCTTTGGGTATTTTAAAAAGAGAGATCTTTTCAGATAATCACTTTCAATACCACCACCAACATTGATTCTTTTGGTGAGATTATGATGAATTTTGTGGTTTTGTACATTGTATATATGTGTGGTCATATGTCCAGATCCAATAACTAATGCATTTTCACCTTTGTTTTCAAATTGATTTCTGTTTGAGTAAAATGAGAATAATGAATCTATACCATAGGCAACTGAAGGTGCATTATAACATTCAAATACTAGCTCTGTCATGTCTATATTTATCAATTAGATTTCAATTTCCAAAAGCCTTTTAATTCAGAGTGTAAGCGTACATACATTTTCTACAATAAGAAGGATTTGATGTGGGTTCGGTTATTAATAATGGATTTTCAATAGCTCTATCGATTCCTAGTCTATAGAATATATAATCAAATATAGACTCTTGAGAAGGTGGATGAACTAAAATATTGGAATCAAAAGGTGATTTGATTATCAACTTGTTATCTGATTCCTTAAGTGAATTACCAACTATTGCTGGTGATTTTGCTGTTAATTTACCAACAAGTGATCTGAAAATCAATCTTGGATTACTATCTATAGAGAAACCAGCTCTACATTGATAGGAACCGTTATCAATGATAATTGGTACTTTAGAACTACAGTATTGTGCATCTTTATATCCTGTAAATATTTCGTCATCTACTGGTGATTGTACCTCTTTATATTGATAGATTGACATATGTGTTTATATATTAATTCAATATAACCTCTGACAAATAAAAAGGTATGAATTTCTAACTAAACTGACACAAGATGTGAACAACACAAAATTAAAAAGAAAAAAAAAAAATTCATTTCATTTTTAAAATTCGTGGTATTCAATATATATATATAGTTGTTGTTGTTGTTGTTGAATAACCAGTAGTTTTCTTATTACCATCATGAATATATTAGTAACTGGTGTAACCGGTTATATAGGATCCAATTTAGTTAAACCAATTCTAAAGGACGAATTCAAGTTACTAAACAATAGGAAATGTAAAGTCTTTGCATTGGTAAGAGGTCAATCTAGAGACAACAAAATTCTAAGAGATCTGGAGGACCAGTTCCCCAGAGACCAATTTCAAGTGATTTCAGGTGATTTTATTGATCTCCTCAATGTAGATCAGACAGTTATAATCAACAAACTACGAGAAACTCTAAAAGAACACAAAATCACTACTATTGTTCATTTAGCTGCAAAAATGGATTTTTATCCAACTGATAAAGAGGCAGTTTTGAAGACTAATGTTGTAGGTGTAAAGAATCTTTTGAAAGCTTCTTTAAGCTCATCAGATAAGCGACCACTTATTGAAAGATTTATATACGCATCTACAACAGAGACTATGGGAAGTAAAGAATCAGTAGCACCTCATACCCCAGTATCAGAGTTAGACGATGATCAGTCTGTACCTGACTACCTATATGGTGAAACTAAACGTTCAGCTGAGGTTATTGTCAGAAAATTCGAGAAAAAGTATCAACTTGACACTATCATTCTTCGATTCACAGGAGTCTATGGAAGAAATGATGATTTTTCAATATTTGAATTGATTCAAGCTGTCAGTTATGGTATTTTGTGTGTTGTACCATCGTTTGCGAATGGTCATGTGATGTTTACTCACATTGATGATGTAGTTCAATCGGTGATTTTGGCAATGGTTAAAGAGAAGAATGATAGGGATCAGACACAAGTTCTGCCTTATACCTATATAATAGCACCTAATAAGGGGATGACTTATAGTGAGTGTTTGGTGTTCCTTAATGATAAGCTAGGTCGTCAAAAATTTTATTTACCATTTTTGAGTTTACAGGCTTGTTGTAAACTATTTTCAGTTGTTGGATCATTGGTCTACCAGTTTAAAGAAAAACCTTTTATATTCAAATCTTATACTCTGTCTCAGATGACCAGAGATCGTGTGTATTCAAACAAGAGAGCAAAACAGGAACTACAGTTTCAACCAAAATATAATTTCAAACAAGGACTAAATCTAACAGTGGATGATTATATTATCACTGAACGTGTACCACTATTTAAAATATCCCCAGTTTTTATTTTCATTCTAATATTTGTATTAGTTTTAAGATTTCTAATAAAGAGTCTTTAAAAATATGGAATCAACAAAATGTACATTTATATATTAATATATTATAAAATATAAATAAAACCTACTATTTGTAAATATTTTTATTAAACATGTAGTGATTCTCTTTTTACAGCTGTGTTTGTTTGGAAATTTAGGTTTTAAATTGTTAGTAAAATCTATAGATTTGAGTATATGGATGTTTGTCAAGTACTTACAAAAAGAAGTTTTATTCTCCTTGTTAACTTTTTGTTGATTTTGAATAGTTTCTCTCCATTTGTTTTCAATTTGTTCAGAGTTGTCATCATCAGATTGTAAGGATAGAATATCAGGTGACACAGAAGATGTTAGGAAAGTTAGAGTTGTATCATCTTTAAAAATGATATTATCAACATCAATAACTTCTTTTACTTGAATTTTCTTTCCAGAAGGTTTAGTTCTCAGTAAGATATCATTACAGAGAATATATCTTCTCTGACTGTTACCACTAGTGGTATTTCCTTGTACCTTAATAGTTTTCTCAGAGAATTCATTATCCAGTATAATTCTTCTATGTGGTAATAAGAAATCACCATACTTCTCTTTGAAACCGTCTAATCTCAACTGAATATCGTACATTGAATTCAATAATTCAGCTTCTCTTCTGTTTTCGTTCATCTCAGTAGCTAAATCCTTCATTTTTGAAAGAGCCTTGTTCAAATTGGCATAATCTTGTGACTCTTTATCTGTATTCTTTATAATCTCTGTTAGTAAGAGTATATATCTTGGAATTCTCTGAACTGGCATAATCAAAAGTGAATTTAAATCCAAACTATCGCAAGCAGGGTTAGTTCCATATTGAAGGAACAATTGATCAATTGTTGAACTCTTTCTAACATTTTCCAATGTTTTCAAACTCTTTGTATAATTATTAATATAAACTGAATAAGTTTTCAAAAAATCAATCTACCATTATTATAAAATCATGAAAATTAATTAATATAATTGCTTATAAATATAGTTATAATAAAACACATACAATTGATATAAAAATGTCACCAAATACAATTGAACTAGCTTGTTGCTTCATTCTTTCTTCTAATCTTGTTAGGAAATGTGAATTATAATTATAAATTGTAACAATTTCTCCAAAAATAGTTTGTATTTGATCAGATGTCAAAGGTGGGTGGGATGTATCTAATGCAGCCTTTAATGGTGCTAAATAGACTTCAACAATAACTTTTAACTTTCCAACATAAACTCTCTCAGTTTGTAAAATTTCATCAGCAATATTCTTTCTCTTTTCTGTTAATTAGTTAGTTAGTTGTTAGATGCTATGCTGAGTGATAAATTAATATTAAAAAAGAGTACATACGACTATCTGAAGTTGTTATATTCTTTACAGCATCTATCATGCCTCTAAATGTTGGGAATCCTTTTTTCTTTATAGTTTTATTACTATCAGGAGAGGAAGATGATGCAGCTGGTGATGTTGGTGCACTTTTTGATGGTCTAAGTATTGGTTGGCTGATTGGTGTACTTGGTAAACTGTTAACAGCATTTTCTGTTGATGTTACATTTGCTTTTGAAATTGGGGTAGATGGTGTAGATCTTGATGGTACAGGTGGTGGTGTAGGTTTATTTGGAGATGGTATTGGTGGTAGTACTTTTACTGGTGATTGAGGTGGTGTTGATATTACATTTGAGACTGAACTAGTTAATTTTGCTCCTATTTTTCCTTTATTTATAACTTGATCTGGTGTTGTTGTTTTCTTTGTCTCTGTGAATGTTGAGCTATTACCACTAGTTGATTTCGATTTAACAGATACAACAGCTACTAGGGATATTAACAATATCAATCCTAAAGTAATGGTGCCAGTGTAATATGTAATCAAACATGATACAATAGTAGATCCAACCAAAACTGATTGTTCTTTACAAAATAACTGAATGTTTTCTTTATGTTTATCCATATCTAACACAATTTTTTTAATCTATTTATAAAATTAAGTAATAAAAAAAAAAAAATATTATTAATAAGTTTAGTCATTTTATTTGAAAAAATTGGGAATGGGCCATTGAATGATAATCTGAAAACTTAAATAAATTAGGCCTTTTACAAAAAATTAATTAATTTGTTTAAGTTTTCAGATTATCAGTCAATTTATTGACTCTATCATTCAACATCTTTAATTTGTTTGTGATGATGGTAATGGTTGTGATTTAGCTCTAGATCTGAATTCTTGACAATGGTTGCATTTTGTGCAGCCTCCTCTATAGGACCATGGATGAAGTTGTTTGCCACTTGGATTGAGTTTCTCCTTGACAGTTTCTTTCCAGCTTTTTTTTGGTTTATTCTTTGATGTACTCTCTCTCACCTATGATATTCTGTAAGAACAGAACCAATTGAACAAATGAATGTATCCTATGAGCCTGATCAATGAGGTATTTGAAATCAGCAGAATTCTGATTCTGGTTGTTTGTTGTTTCGATAATGCCCTTTTAACTAATTAGCCATCAACAGGCAACTTTTTAGAATATGTTAGAATGTTTATTTCTAAATTTGGAATCATTTCATTCAAAATTTTTATTTTTTAAAAAATATTTTAATTAAAATTAAAAATTATTACCTAAAATGGAATTGTTTGTAACTATTATGTTAGAGTGAGAAGTAAGCTTGACAAACTAGATAACCCTGTGCTTTTTATTTTTTTTTTTATTAAAAAATATTGAAATGACAAAATTTTATGATTACACATATAAATATGTGAATAACAACAATACAAAGCCAAATAACATTAGTAATAATAGAATTTATCAACCCACCATTGACGAAACAGTAACAAAGATATATAATATATCCCAACCAACAATAGAATTATCTCCAGTACTATCATCACAACCTAATTTACCCACCATAATAACACCTCTAACAACAGAAGATAGATACTTATATAATATACCACCTACACAAACACCATTACCCAATAATTTATTAAATCCGTACCCAACAATACCTTCACTATCATCATCTGAATATTCATTTGGTCACATTTCATCACAACCAATACCTCAACAGTATCAACATAACCGATCAACCCAAACTACCGTAGTCAGTGCCATTTAAATGCCATGCAAAAAGTCAGTGAACCAAAAAAAAGTTTCGCCCAAACTGGGGCTCGAGCTTTGTAAAGTGGAAGTGAGTCGCGGAAATGTCTTTAAAGTGTTGTGATTTCCAGCTAATAATGGTACGACTAAGCCCAGATAGCTCAGTCGGTAGAGCGCAAGGCTTTTAACCTTGTGGTCCTGGGTTCGAGCTCAAATATACAGATCATATAATAATAATAATAATAATAATGAAATTCAAAATCATTCTCAACCAATATATCAACCATCATCTCAACAAACTCAATCACAGCCTCTATACCAATTACCACCAATAACTACAATCACTACAACTTCATCATTACAGCCACAACACCAATTACCATCAACTACTACAACTTCTAACGCATCATCAGGATATCAACAATCACAATCCCATCAACACTTGCAACCATCATCATCAGATCCTCACAACCAATATCATCAGTCAACACCACCACAGAATAATAATAATAATAGATATTTACTAACTGCAAATCAACGAGAAGAAAAGATTTCTCTTTTAAATGAAGAACAAAAAGAGGAAATAGATTTATTAATAAACTATCTTGGAAAATCTAATAGAAATAATAATTGTAATAATATTTTTAGAGTAAAAGTCATTGCAGAGGAATTGTTGGAATATACAAGAAACTCATTAAATTTAGAACAAAAGAGAAACCCTATAAATAGTAGATCAACTGAGGAGTTAATAGATAAATATCCAGATTTATTTAACAAGAAAAATAAAATCATGATGGAAATAGCAATAGAAAAAAGTATCAGCACAGATATAAATAATATAACAAAATACGGTGAATTTATAAATATATACACAAACGAAATAAATAGAAAAAAATATAGGTGTTCAGTGTGTAGAAAAACTTATACTAGATTAACAAATTTAAAAAATCACATTGGAACACAACACATTGATATATTAAAAAGAGATGTAAATAATACATTTATAAGATTAAAAGAGAATATTGAAAGAGGTTTACCAATTGAACCAATCATTAGAAGAAATAAGAAAAAGAGAAGAATTGATCAATTTGAAAATAATAATAATAATAATAATAATAATAATAATAATAATAATAATGAAAATGATGGTGATGATGATGATGATGATGACGATGATGATGACAATGAAGAAGTAGATGTATTAATGGATGTTGATAATAGGGTTTGTAAAAGACATAATATTGAATGTGATGAAAATAGTGATGATAATACAGATAATATTAATGATCCTGACTATCAAAGTGAATCTGATGAAGATCAACAATTAGAAGAAGAATTTGAAGAGAGTGAAGAGAGTTCTGATGAAGAGAGTGAATCTGAAACCTCAAATATTTGTCCACATTTAGGTTGTAATAAAGTAACCTCAAAAACCTATTGCTTACATAAATACAAAATTCATCATGAATATTTTGATGAGGATGAATTAGAATATATAGTAAGTCATTGTAAAGGTTGTATCATGATAAAAAAGAATATATTAATGAAAGTAGCTCGTGCAGAACATACTCTCCAATCAAACAATTGTAAATATAAATATAATAGCTGTTTATAAATTTATTTATTAATACATGATTTAGATTTTAATTCATATGATGCTGCTGCATTTAAGGTTTCCAATAGTTTATCATTCGAAAATGTAGAAAAAGCTATGGTTAAAATGAACTTTAATACAACAACTGTTTCTACCTATAGAATTAAAAAAGTTATAAAGAAAATAATAGATGATCATTTAACTGTCAAGCCTTTACAAGATAGACGAATGATTGGTTGTATGTTGGATTTTGATCAACATGTCAGAAGTTTATTTCAGCTAAAATATCCACGTCATGTATGTATAAATGTGCATACAAAAATACAATGTTTATATTTTAACTGTACTTGATGATCTTAATTTAGTTAAATGGTATTAATAGACCAAAATTTGAATACCATAATGAATTGGGTTTAAAAAGTGATCGATGGTTAATAGTGTTACCAGTTCACTTTGATGGTGCTGTAATGTCCAAAAACCATGCTAATGACCAGGAAGTTGGTTGCTTATCTATATTTGATAATAACAAATCCCTATCTGAGGTTAAATCCAAAAGAGATTCCAATCCATTTTTAATATTTCGAGGAGAGGAAAACTATGATAATCTAAAAAGAGGATTACATGATTTTATTCAGGTATGTATTTTAATCTAATCTATTGCTATATATACTTTTATTTTTATCATTCTTTTTTATTGTTGTCTTTGCTATTGTTGTGTGAAACATACATACTCTAAATTTTATTTGTTTGTTTGTTGCCAAGTTAGAGTGTGTTCAACAAAAAATAATGAAAATGAAAAAATATTCCTTGTGATTTTGATTTAATATTTAAAATGTTATAAATATACACACTATTACTTATAATATATATTTTATGATACAACGAGGATGTCCATACTAATAAAAATACAGATTGTAAATGATAGGATTTCAAAATTTCATCCAATCTATATCAATGATAAATGTTATTTAGTATACATATTATTATCTTTAGATGGAGCATGTAGAGGATACATGTTAGGACAGGTGAAATTGTTTTTCTCCCAGTCATTTTTTAGATGTGCAAGATGTACAATAACTTTCCACTCCTTAAATATTGTAGATCCAAATATCAAATTCCATCATAGAACTCTAGAGGAGACAATGTTCTATTGTAAAAATGTTAGTAAGTCACTGGATGCCAAATGGAGATTAGGCCATAAATATGAACCAATTCTAAATATTGGTTTTGATCATTATTACTCAGAGATACTACACATGACCATGGGTGTAGTTAAATATAATTTTAAATTTATACTCTTTGATTGTCTGAACTGCTCCAAACCTAATGAATGTTCAAATGATATGCAAGCTGCATTAAAAAAGTATTGTAAATTATCTTTAGATTATTTTAGTTCAACTGATAGAAATGGTAAAACTCTTAGTATATTGGATAAATTTGTGAAAGGTGCTGTAAATTATGGCGAATATATGTATATAATATTTGAATTCAATAAGTTCTCAAAAATATTAGCTAAATATAATGTGTATAGTGCTAGTAAATTGAAAAATGTAATGTTAATAATGTAATCTTTGATTTTTAAAATAGATACTAATAATAATAATATTTATGAATAGGTTAAAAAAGGGTTTAAACAATTATGGTATTTATTAGCTCTATGTTGTTATGATCATAGATATGCATTTCGAATTAAAGAATATCAATGGAGATATCTTGCTGGTAAATGGGGTAAGTTGGTTATGGAAACTTTTGGTATTCCAATTGATGGATGGAAAAGATCCAGACATTATCACCAAGTAGGTAATTTCTTTGTTAAGGGTGAAGATCAACATAATGAAGTAGAATCTGGTGAAGAAGATGATGATGATGATAATGACATTCAATCAATGACCAACCATCTATCAAGTTATATTCATGAATTTATCATTCATGTTGGATATGATTTAGAAAGAATTGGTAGTTTAGTTAGAGTCAGTGTATTTGGTTCTGAGACTGCGCACAAGGTAAATAGAATCAATGTTGAACGACAAACCAATCGTAGTAGAGTTTCTGAAAACAGAAACCAAAATCAATCGCCACAATCACCTACTACAACCACTTCTACTGCAGCTACTACTGCCACTGCCACTACTCCTACTCCTACTCCTATTCCTACTCGAACTATTTCTACTCGAGTTACTGCTGCTACTACTACCACAACTACTACTGCTGAGCAAGAAAAGAAAGTACCTAAAGGATCAATTTACCAACAATTAACATTGAACTTCTTATCATATTATTTTAATACGACTTCAAATAACTCTAATACCAATCTTTCAAGTTATTTGGAAGCTAACCAATCACAAATCCATGAATTATGTAATAAGTTTGATCCATTCAATCAAACCTTATTTTATCTACCAGATTTATTTCAAATAAACTCTCTTGATGACATACCAACTCCTTCAAATCAATCAAACCAACTATTTGGCATTGGATGCCCGGTAAGTGTGCTATACACAACAGCTGATGAGTATCTATTTAGTTGGTACGATGCTATAATTATTGATTTTAAAATTCAAACCTCTCTTTACTCAGTTGTTTACCATAAGTATGTATACTTTCTAAATGATATTCCATTAAATATAGCACTATTTTCATCTTGCTGTTTTAATCTAATTATCTTATATCTGTAAATCAATTCCTTATACAAATAGGCTATTTATAATTCTAAATCTATTATTATATATCTTTTATTATAATTCTATATCTATTCTCTTGTTGCTGTAATCTGTTATATTAAAAATAAGAGTTTAGTTAATATTAATATTCAATCTTTATTAAATAGGGAAAAAGGAGATATAGTAGAAACAAATATTAATGCTAATCGAATGTTCAAAACAATTGAAGGTGCTATTCCACACAGTCAACTTAATAAGAATGATCTTGTACTTTTAACACAGGATTTTGAATCAACTGATGGTGTTGATGTTGTTGGTGCTTATGTTGCTAAAGTTAAAAATAAGAATAACAAAAACAAAGATATAGAATTCGAACTTATACACAACAAAAAAGTAGTTGTGGAAAAAATAAGTGATAATCAGGGTAAGGTATTTACATTCAAAGGTGATATCTCTGCACTTCGTACCTATATCCAAGATCTTTCTGATGTCCCAAAAGTTACCTACCATATAAATCACTTACCTACCAGAGCTAGAGCTAGAAGTAAAAAAAGAAAGAGATAAATGATCAAAATATTAATAAAACAAGCAAAATCAATCAAATTGTTTAAAAAAAATTAAAAAAATAACTATTTTATTTGAAAATGAAAAAAAATGAATTATTTTAGGAAATTTTAAAAAATTTAATTTTTTTTAATTAAATTAACTATATTTGGACATACCAAATTACCAGAACGCTAGGGTGCTTGAAACACTGTTATTTTAAAGGGAATGATGATGTTATTGAATTCTGTCTAAATATTTAATAAATGCCAATGTTGATCTAAAATTGAATATATTGGAAATTAATTGAGTTATCTTTTTATTTATCTGAGTCCTCTTTATAATTCTTCATTAGTTGCTTTACTTCTACTAATTCACTTTTCAGATCTATATTAACTATATTAACCTATTAGCCAATCTTCTTGTAGAATTGTACATACCATCATCTATGATGGGCTGTCTAAACATATATTATCCTTATTATTCTTAAATTAATAAATAGATTTAATATTTATCCAACGACACACCATATTTTATGATGAAATTCGAGATTCCATTCACACCCAATTTATTCTCGGTATTAATCTAGAGATTATAATCTCTACAAATTGTAAAACCTATAATGTAAGTAAATATATTTTCGATAATTATTCGAATTTTCACAAATCTGGAATCACTTTAGATAATGGGTGTTGTTTATGATATTACAAATATGAAAAATCAAATAGACTGAATATTTATTTTTTAGAAAATTCTTGTTAACATGATTTGTTCACACCACAAATACAATCAAAACAAAAGGTGTCTATTTTGATATTTTAATTTTTTTACTATCATTTCTATATAATACAATATAAAATTAGTAAATTAAGTAATAAAAAAAAAACAACATAATGAAACTTACATATCTCTCTCAGTGCTTTCTAGAGTTCTTTTATGAAATTCTTGTTTTTTTGCCCTAGATTTTCTAGGTTTTTGATTATTATCCTTTGGAGAAGTAGCACAAGTTTTTGTTGGTGTAGTATTAGAATCTACAATTACTGATTTAGTTTCTAATGAAGTTGTGGTAGTTGTAGTCAATTTAATTTTTGGAAGTTTCTTTTCTTTCTTTTGGGGTTTTGGTTTAGCATTATCTACATTCATTGTATTTGGTTTAGCACTATCTACAGTCACCTTTTGATCATTGTTCTGAGTATTTGTTGAAACTTTAAAGACACTAGGACATATGCATCCCAAATCAAATAGTTCAATTTCCAATTTCTCCAACATGTTTTTATCATCATCACTGAGAGTGGACAATGACTGATTATCCACACTATTCAATTGACTTAGAATCTTATTCTTTTTACTCAATATTAAATTAAATTCTGTTTGTTGCTTGGCTCTAAGACTTGGATATCGTTTTAGAGTTGAGGTCTCATCATCTTTTGGATGTGGTTTACCAGCTAATGCAGCATCAGATCTATCTAAAATAGCCTTGAAACCAATTGGTGTAATAATAGTATTCTGTTTCATTAACTCCATTGCCAGATTCTTTTTATCAAGTTCATATTTAATATTCTTACTATCCCAACCTTCCTTCTTTTCATTATTAGATTCAATCATCTTTTTCAAAGCTTGTACATCAGTATTTACATTTCTCATATTTATCAGTTTTTGTATTTTATCATTTGTACTATTGAGTTTCTTTGTTGAATATGGTTGAGCAGTTCCATTATTAATTGACTTTTGTATACTATCTCTCTTTTTAGCCAAAACTAAAATATGTTCAATTTCTTTCTGTGTAAGTTGTGAGTTGATATTGTTATTAATATTAGTATTCGTAATGGTATTACTGCTATTGATATTGCTATTGATATTGCTATTGATATTGCTATTGATATTGCTATTGATATTGCTGTTGATATTATTATTGGTATTGGTAATGATCTTGGTGCTGCTGGTATTGATATTGATCTTTGTGTTACTGGTATTGATGGGATTGGTAGTGAACTTAATGTTAGTGTTGGAGTTGAAATTGGTTTTGGTATTGGTGGTGATCCTGATGTTGATGTTGGAGTTGTTGAGTCGGGGTCTATCTCTAAATAGATTAGCTTTTGAATAGCTGAAACGATTAATTTCTTCATTTGTGTAAAATGGATGTTCTGATAGAGTACTATTGAAATTGATGTTTCTCATTAACATGTACCGAGGTGGTCCAAACTCTGGGACTGAAATATCAATATAACTCTTTGGAGTCTCAATTTGCAGTAAAATGAAATTTCTAACAAAACTGAATTTGATTGTTGGTTGAAACTGTAGTTGGCTGATTTGATATTTTGTGAAGTTACTTTTATTCTCTTCAGTGTATTTGTCCAGTAGATTAGTTATAACTCTAACACCATCCTCCTCCAACAATTCATTATTTGCATCTTTAGCTTTACCATAGTGTGGTAGTGTCTTATATATTGGATGATAAGCTTCTGGGAAAAACTCTGGATACTATATCCCACAGAATCATAGAAAAATAAGTTAATACACTGTTTAAAATGAATTTGAATGAATGGTTGTTGAATATACCTACAGAAGAATCTAAAACTACAAAACCAAAATATAAAGGTTTGAGAGGTTGAGCTATTTTAGTTGGTGAATAGTTTGGTATGAAAATGAAATTCTTAATCTCATCCATTTCAATAGAGGTGAAATATGGATAGTAATAGTTAAAGTCATTACAATTACCCATGAAATACTTCATTTGCCAAACTAGAGCGTAGAGGTAGTTATTAACTTTTTCATTTGGATTTTCAACTACTTTAAACTTCTTAACTACTAATTCATGTGGATTCATTTTAAATACCTCTTGTAACCGGTCATTCAGAGTTGGTAATATCTTACTACCATTCTCCAACCAAAATGGATGAGAACAATCTGTAAATCTACTTTTTAGATTCTTCATTATATTCTTTTCTGATTTAGCTCTACCAAATGGATTACTATAATCCATAGGTTCACTATCAACCACCTGGTGACCTACAACCAAATCCAAGCAATTCTCCATCTCATTATGATTAAAATATATAGTTGATGTATAATCTGTATTCCCTGGAAACAATGAAGCTTGAACTATACGTGATGCCTTTAAGAATTTTTCATTTATATAATTATTCAAATGAAGTGAATATACTGCCTCTGGTATATGTTCTGGTCTCATATCCTTATTATTATTATTATTATTTTCGGTATTGATGGTATTGGTATTGGTATTGGGTGTGGTAGGTTTATGAAACCAATTTGGTAAAAACAGTGAATGTGACATTATGGATTTCCAATTTTCTATATTTATCTGTTGAGAATTACTGTCATAAATATATTCATCAACTTTTAGTTTTTTGTAAGATAACCAATATTTTTCAGAACTAAAGAAGGTAAATTTTGGTAGATAGTCACTACCACACATTCCAGCCATAAATACAAAATCATCTATAATTCTATCTGGGTCTTTTTGTTCAAAATCTCGTACTGATTCAATAATCATTTTTCTCAATGCAGGGATATCTATAATTTCATATTTCTTACCCATACACCGAGAAACAATTACAATATTCTTTTTAGAAAGTAATGATGATATAATTAAATCTGTATCACTGTAGTAATATGTTAATATAAACATTAGAATCTACCTAAACAAACTTATTAATTATACTATATAATTACTTTGAATAAATTAAAATTCTATCGTTTGGATCATAATTTTGAGCATTTAAGTGTTGGAAAATCTTCCACTCACCTTCACCAGCTCTGTCAGCAGGTGAGAAATAGATATCCAATATCTTTCTTTTCAATGTAAATTCCTTAACTATGAATTTTTCTATAAAATCTTTAAGAGCACCCATGAACTCAGTTCCAGGTGTGAGGTTATTCGACACAAATTTCTCTTCACCATGTCGCAGAATAAAGGTATTAGGTTCTTTATCTTCTAAAATATTGACAATTGGTTGTCTATCTACATTCATTTTATCCTCTCCATTACAATTATTATCTGTAGTTGGTGATGAATTAATCTCATCACTAGACTCTGATTCAAAGTCTTCTAACTCTTCTTCTCTTAAGAGTCTATCACTATCTATATCATCTTCAAATCTATCATTATCATCATCTTCTTCATCATCTACGTTCATTTGATTTATTGAATTTGCAAAATTTGATTTATCAGAACGTTTCCATCTTCTCTTTCTCTGCTCTAACATTTTAGATCTTGGACCTGGTCCATCTAAACTTAAAAATAAAGTCTTCTTTGGTGCAAGTACAGTTGAGAATAACCTCAATCTTGGTATAAGTTTGAAAAAGAATTGGTTGTAGTTGAGCTTAACTTTACCAGAATTCATGTAACATAGATTGTTTAAATCTACATATGCATGATCTGTTTGTTCAAAATTGGTTGTTGTACATTTAAATTTAGGGAATTGACCTGCTAAAAATGAATTTAAACTATCGATACCCATTCGTTTGAGATTAAAAAATATTAAAAAATAAAAAATCTACGTTTTTACCAAAAACTCATATATAAATACCAATTCTCTATGGGATAAAATCCTAATCCTAAACAGTGTTAATCATGGAATTTATAACTATGGTAAACATGGTTTTCATTTTAATTTGTAATATTCTTTTTTTCTAATTTCTAAAAATTTAAATATGTATTTATTTTACAATGAATTTAAATAAAAAAAATGACAATGAATGTTGGTATTATTTAAATTGAATGTAATATTACTTAATAATAGTCACCACTTTGTAAGAGTTTATTGACATCTTGGTTATTGTAAACTTTCTTTTTGAATTTTTGTGATTTCGAATCTAATAGAGTATCTTGTAGATTCTCTGGAAGATAATCATCATCATTGCTTTCTCTTAAAGGCTTACTGGTATGATAGAATGTAGATGATCTATTGAGATGTTTTTTATAAAAATCAATTTTTTGTTGTGATGGATTTATAGCGTTCTCAGCCTCCTTAATGAATTTCTGTACCATATCTCTTGGAACCTGTCCTTGTGAGATTAAAAAATCAATTATCCTATTATGGTTATTAGTCGATGCCCATTCTACTAAATATTCTCTTAGCTCTTGGAATTTCTCATGAGCATTATAGTAGAGAATCTTTACTGTTTCCATATCAATACAGGAATATTCCTGTAAAATTTTAGGATTATACTGTTCAATTAGATTATTCTTGAATAGGAAAGCTAAACATACAGATGCTCTTACGTGTAGTTTGAGAAAACCAAAAAAACTCTTTGGTATATAAATTGAAAATCTTGCATAATTTTCATATATAAAATTGAGAGTTTGTAAATCATTGTGTATAATAAATTCTACTATAAACTCACTAATATTTGAGTGTACAATTTGGTTATCAATTAAATATCGAATGAATTCTCTGTGATTGGAACATAATCGAGGTTGTACAACAACAGATTCTATACTATGCAGAGAGGTTTGTAAATGAATATTATAATCCGACAAGTCTATCTTCTTTTCACAAAGATATTGGAAGATCTCTACACTCATTTTTAAATATATAGTATCTAATAGTATAGAGTAGTTGTTAGTATCTTTTTGATATTTTGAAATCAAGTCTATATTCTTTAATAACAATTCAAGAATTCCAGTATCTCTTCTTTGTATACACCCACATAAGACTTTATAACTGATTTCAGGTTTCATTGATACAGAGTTATTTCTAATTTCTTTTAGAACCAAAGATAACATATTAGGCCAATTACAATCAACACAATGAAATACCATATATTCATTGTTAACCTTTATACCATATTCAATTATATATTTATATATTTCAATAAACTCCTTTTCACTGTCATTCTTTAGCTGTCTTTCAAACTCATTTATATCAAATTCTCTGAACAATGTAACATCCTTAATTTTATCAGTACTCTTTGCCAAACCACTCTCTAAAAACATTTTAATTTTTTCAAAATCACATTCCAAAACCAATCTGTCTATAAATCCATTTATAGAACTTTGATCCCATTCTGCAAAAATAATTTCACTTTCTAGAGTTGGAAATTCATCATTTACATTATTTGTTGTATCTTGGTGTTCCCCATCCTCACTATTGATATTACTATTACCACTATCAGTGGTAGTAACATGAGGAATATCGTTTGTACCCCATATAGATGTCTCACTATGGCCCCATTCATTTGTACCCCAAACACTTGATTTCTCAGTATCCCAATAATTTAAAGTATCATTATCATTATAGGCAAATGATACTAGTTTGTTGGTCAATAACCATGATAGAGTATCTACTGAAACATTGGTAATACTCTTCATGAATTCCTTCTTTGTAAACACTTTAGGCCTCAGAGCTTGTTCTATCAGAAACTGACAAATACTATTACCATTTGGGTTTTGACATGCCATTGCCAGAGCTGAAGTTGAAAAATAATTTGGTTTTTGTTGGTATATCCATTTAACTGCCTCTAAATGACCACTAAACCTACAGAGGTTGACTACTGACTCGAATGTAAACTTTTGATTTAGATTGTCTCTAAGATAGAAGAAAATTCTAGAATCCTCTTCTTTAGCTGCCAAATCCATTAATGTTACTTTGTAGGGAGGTTTATTCTCGGGATCAAAAGGTATAATTTTCACTCGATCCGCATTTGGATTGTATAAAGTACCAATTTTATTATCACCAAGGTATTTTACCATTTCAAAGTTATTATTTATAATAGCATGATAGATTAATGGGGTTTGAATAGTTGTTGGTATAGCATGCATTTCTTCATTTAGATATTGTAGGATATCTAGATAACCTTTCATTACAATGTCTATAATTGTCAATGAAAATAGTTTCATTTTGAATACTCTTTGATAGATTGGATAAAAGAATCTAACAGCTTTAATATTTCCGCTCTTTAAACTGTTTTCCAAGGCTTTTACAGAGTATAGGTAACCTTTACTAATTAGAAATTCAATAATTTCAAAATTATCTTTTAGATTACAACATTTGTCTACTAGATAGTTTTTAGAAGGTAAAGTGTGGTGAACTTTTATCAGATTGTTATATCTACATCTAGTTCTTATTCGATCATGTATAAAGTATCTCTGAACTAGTTTTATAAATTGTGGTATTCTATCATAAAGTCTTCTAAAGAGACGATAATCACTGTTGCTAACCATGAATTGCCAAATATTTTCATAGCTTACACTAAATAACGGATCCAATTCCAATCTATCAACCAATAAGTGCCACCAACCATTGTCCACTATGGTACGAGCACGTAGGTTAAGGCTACCCCATGTGTGAACCTGATAAGGAAAACTATAAGACCAAAATATCCTATTATCTACATTCTTAATGTATTTAAATATTAAACTCTTTAAAAACTTGTTCCTATACACTTTAAAAAATAGATTATCCATTAGATTGTTTAATTTCAATTATGGCTTTTAGTTTTAACAAAATAAAAATCAAACTTTATTTAAAATCAAATAAACTTATCAGAATAAAAATTTTTTTTAAATTGAAACTTGGACATTTTGGTATTGATTCTATAAAATCATTTGAGTAATTTCCCAATACAATTTGAGCCATGAGATTTGCAGATCTATCACCCATGAATGAAAAAGTATATTTAGAATTCTTTTTGTAAAATTCTTTCCAAGAGTCTACATTGAAGTCATTAAATTCACCATCAAAGAGAATTACAAATTCCTCAGCATTTGGATAGGCTTTAATTCCTTCAATTTACAATGTCCATTTCATGAATATATTTTCCATGTTTATCTAGACAATAGGTAACATCTGAATTCCGTGAAATAATGGCTACCATTTTGTCTTCGAGGTTCTGTATTGCTTTTCTTATAAAAACTTTAAGAATACCAATTCTAATATCATTATACATTCTAGCACTATTATCAGATAAAAATACTACAATTTTACTATTAGATGACAATTTGTAAATTTTGGAAGCTTCTTCAATGTATATTTATATTTAATAAAAAAAACCTAAATATTTACTTAATATTAATATTTATATAGCCTCTCTCTTTACAATCTATAATTTTATGTTCTAAACTAACTATGGATTAACCATCATCATTTTTAGGAAAATAGTTTTAATTACAATTTAATAAAATTAAAATATTGTAAAAGTAACATTTTTAAATATATATGGAAATATAATTTTCACTTTTTAATTGTGGTATAAATTTAAATTCTAGTATTTCAAAATTAGTAATTTTACAAAATTTTTCAAAAATGAATGCTCAAATTCAAACACATTTTAATAACTTGGGTATTGCCTATAGAAATAAGATAATATCGAGAGAGGAGTGTTTAATAAATTTTACTTATCTTTTTGGACAAAGTAGTGCAGAAACTTATTTAGCTAAAATAGATTTAATACCACAAGAAAGAATCCCCCCTCCAAATATATTAAATCCATATCAATTATTTAATGATACTGAAGCAATTAAGGATTTAGCAATTTCATTACATGAAAAAAATCTTTAATTAATATATCTTTATTCAAATATTTTCTCCACAAGACAATAAAGATTATATCAATAGGTTATTTTAAATACATTTAAAATTAATTACTACTTTCATATTCAGAGAGATGTATATGAATATTTTAATCCGACAAGTATCCTATCTTCTTTTCACTAAGATTTTGGAAGATCTCTACACAAAATTTTACCTATATGAATCTCTATTTCTAGAGTAGTTGTTAGAATCTTTTTGATACTTTTAAAGTAAGTCTAAATTCTTTAATAACAGTATCTATACTTTGTATACACCCACAAAACACATTTTAGCTGATTTCAGGTTTCATTGATATAGAACTATTTCTAAATTTTTTTAGAATCAGAGATAACAGATTAGGCCATTTACAATTAAAACAATGAAATACCACCATTGTGTTCATTGCTAACCTTTATATCATATTCAATTATATATCACTTAATATCTATTTCTAAATATTCATTTTATATTAAAAGCTACAAAAACTTACAAGCTTATTTCGTTTTACAATTTGTTTTTCATCTTTTATCTATCTTTGGTTGATTTCTACCACACTTTTAGTAATTTTAGAAATTGGGTTCTTATTATAAAAAAGAATTAAATTAAGTGATTAAAAATAAAAAATTAAATTATCTATTCGATATATATTATTTTTAGTTTTAAAGAAAGAATATATATAGATGTATTTTTTAAAAATTTAAAATTAATTAATATAAATTTGCTATTTTCATATATATGTATCTTGTAATTTTCTTTGAATAAAATTTGTTTTGATTTCTTATTGTTTTTTTTTACTTCCAACGATTATTTCAAAATATGTCGACTAAAACCATTACATGCTATTATGAAACATTAGGAGTCTCTAGGACATGTACCAATGACGAACTAAAACAAAGTTATAGGAAATTGGCATTAGTATGGCATCCAGATAAAAATCAACATCAGATTGAACTTGCAGAAGAGAAATTCAAAGAGATAAACCAAGCCTATTCATTACTATCTGATCCTAATGAAAGGAAATGGTATGATGATCACAGAGAAGCTATTCTTCGTGGTGGAAAAGGTGGTGCTGAAGATGGTGACGATAAAGATGATATCAATCTCTGGGCATATTTTAATAGTAACTGTTATGACGGTTATGTAGACTCTAACGAACAGAGTTTCTATCAAGTCTATGAAGAGGTTTTTGAGAATATCGATAGAGAAGAGGAATCAAATACAGAGGCTAATGATAGACACTTTTATGCACCTAGATTTGGAAATTCAAAGACAGAGCCTTCAGATGTCTTGAAATTCTATAGTCACTGGAAGAACTTTGTAACAAAGAAGAAGTTTGCATCGGCTGATGTGTATCAGTTGTCTCAGGCTCCTAATAGACAGATAAAAAGACTGATGGAGAAAGAAAATCAAAAAGAAAGAAGTAGAGCAAGACAAGCATTTAATGATAAAGTTAGACATTTAGCTCAGTTTGTTTATACTAGAGATAGAAGAATAACAGAGTATCAACAGAAATTAGTTGAAGAACAAGCTGAGAAACAAAGGTTACGAGAAGAACGTGAAAGAGAGGAAGATGAACTACGAAAGGAATTAATTAAAAAGTTTAAACAAGATAAACAAGCTGAATACGAAAGAGATAAAGCTGCTGGACTTTACGATAACTTCTATGAGGAAGACCAAGACAATGACAGTTCTGAACCATTTAATTGCTACATCTGTGAGAAAACCTTTAAATCCTCCAGGCAATTACAAAATCATGAGAATTCCAATAAGCATAAACAACAATTGGCAAAAGCCAAATCATCAGTTGTCACTAGTGCTGACGATAATCTCACTGTTGAGGAAATTAGTGAGAATACAACAGTTCAACAATCAACAAAATCAAAGAAAAAGAAAAAGAAATCTTCACAAAAACAACAACAACAGCAGCAGGTTCAAAAAGAGGAATCTGATGATGATGATGATTTTGTTTATGGTATGGTAAACAAATCAAAGAAGAATAAGAACAAATCTAAATTTAAAAATATTAAAGTTGAAGAAGATGATGATGAAGAGGAAGAAGAAAATGTGAATATTAAACAAGATAAAAATAATAATAGTAAAATAGAAGAAGGTGATGATGATGATGAAGATGAAGATATTGAAGATGAAGAATTGATAAATTCAATGTTGAAAAACTTTAAAATTGAAAAGAGTTCACATAAGAATCAGAATCTTAATGACAATGAAAATGATGTACCACTAAAGAAATCAACTAGTAAAAATCAAAATTTAAATAATAACAATAATAATAGTTTAGACAGTGATAGTGATAATGAAAAGGAAAAGGTAAACAATACTCCAAAAAAAATTGGAAAAGCAAAAGAAAAAAGGTTACAAAGAGCAGAGAAAAAACAAAAACAAGAACAAGAACAGAAACAAAAAGATGGAGGTATAATGATATGCAATGTTTGTAAAGAGGAGTTTACAACTAGAAACAAATTATTTCAACACATTAATCAAACTAAACATGCACAGGCAATTGTAGAGACTCCAAAATCCACTGGTAAAAAGAAATAAAATTATATTATATTTATTAAAATCCAACCCATTCCCAAGATGGAATAAATAGATTTAATCACATAATTTTTTAACCTCAAGATTGAGGAATGTGTCTGCCGCGCTGGTCGTTGGACCCTAATTATATCAACACAAAATTTAAAAAAACTGTTTTTTTTTTAATTTTTTAACAAACATCGAAACGAATTAGAAAAATCTTTTTTTTTTTTTTTCTTTAGATTAGAAACAGACTCTAAAGTGTAAGAAAAAAAAATTATTTGTTTTTTGATTCAATTGTATTTGTGTGTGATCCTAAAAAATAATTTTCTAATTAATTAAAGACACATGTTGAACCTCCAATTATATTTTTTTAAAAATTTCAGTTACATATAACTGTGTGGACCACTAAAAAATACATTTAAAATTATTTTTTTATGTTTTTTTTTTACTTCTTATTGATTAGTTTGTGATTATTATTGTGAAATTATATTTTTTATAGATTAGAAGCCTCCAGTGTACTAATATTTATATTTATGAACAATTAAAGATTCCCTATCTGCCTCAATTTTCTTTTTGAAGAAATTAAAGTGATTCACTGTTGCATTTTAGATCTCTAAATCTCAAGCTTTAAAGTAGGTTTAATTTAAATCATCATTGCAGCAAAATAAGAAAACTACTAGTTTTTATTACAAAACACACACAATTGAATTGATGACTACATTTGTGGAGAAAACATATGATTTATTTTAGATATCTAAAAAAAAAAAATTTTAAAAATATCCTTTGACCATATTATTAGTATTACTCGAATAGAAAAAAAAAGAATCATTATAATGATATGATTTGTTAAAACACTTTTTCATTCATCTATCTATTATCGATCTGCATTACTATAATCATAACATTTCACTCTTTTCACATTTATTTTTTTTTGAAAAGGTAAAATCAACTATCTATTCAATTGTTTGACACTCCATCACCCTTTTTAAAAAAATATTATTAAACATCCTTATATTTTTATACAAAATTGGATATATGTATAATCACCTTTACCACACTATTTTTTTCAAAACACAACAAATATATATTTTTTTTTTAAAAAATGATAGTGTAAATATTGTTGCTTTATGATATTGGTATTGTTGTTATTATCTGTACTTTATTTAATATTATTATTTTTATTTTTTTTTTAAACTTTTAATTAGTTAATTATTTATTCATTTGAATTGTCACTTTTTTTTAATTAATCATTTTACTTTAAAAACAAACATTTCTATTCTATTTTTTTTATTATTGGGTAGAAAATTAAAGTCAATGTGATTCAATTCAAAATCCATTACCAAAACTCAAAGACTTGACAATTTAAAATCTATTATTTTTCCCAAACAACAGCAATATCAGTTTTTTTTTTAAAAATTTCTTTTAGATTTTTTTATTTAGAAAAATAATTATTTTTCATTCGGACTTTTGGTTTTTTTCCCCTAAAACATATCGATTTTATATTATACATAATATTATATATAGATAGTATTATTGTTCATTCGAATAAATCATTCAAATTATCAGAAACAATAATAATAATAAGATTAAAAAGTTTATTTTGCTTGCAAAAACCAATAATTCACACAATATAACATTTCTGATATTAACAACTCATTCATATAAAAATTACACAAAACAGCCACTATCTCACACATCCACACACCTCACACATACAGATATAATCGCACTCTTATATATATATAAAAATGGATTCCAAATGGTTTTTTGTTGTACTATTAGCATTCTTGTTGGTTTTACCAAACTTGGTTAGCCCATACAGAAAATCTGTCAGCATCACAAATGAAGAACCAAAATTAGATATCTATCAGTTGGCTAGACAAGTTGAAGTCTCTGATAAACTAAATATAGCCTCATTTTTGACTGAATCTTATACCTCTGTTTTGTCCCATTCTTCCTCTTCCTCATCATCATCGAGCTCAAGTAGTTCTTCTTCCTCTAGTTCTTCTTCATCAAGCAGTAGTTCTAGTTCAAGTAGTTCTTCATCATCTAGTTCTTCTTCTTCTTCTTCATCAAGCAGTAGTTCTAGTGGAGCAAATAATGCTTTGTTAGGTTTTATGTCATCAAGCAGCAGCAGCAGCTCAAGTTCTTCAAGCTCTTCATCATCTAGCAGCTCAAGTTCTTCATCATCTAGCAGCTCATCTAGTTCATCATCAAGCAGCTCATCTAGTTCATCATCAAGCTCAAGCAGCTCAAGCTCGTCAAGCTCAAGTTCTAGTTCATCATCAAGCTCAAGCTCATCTAGTTCATCATCAAGCTCATCCAGCTCAAGCTCTAGTTCATCATCAAGCTCATCCAGCTCAAGCTCAAGCTCATCCAGCTCAAGTTCTAGTTCATCAAGCTCAAGTAGCTCAAGCTCAAGCTCAAGCTCATCAAGCTCATCAAGCTCAAGTAGCTCAAGCTCATCAAGTTCAAGTAGCTCAAGCTCATCAAGCTCAAGTTCTAGTTCATCATCAAGCTCAAGCAGCTCATCTAGTTCATCAAGCTCAAGTTCTAGTTCATCAAGCTCATCTTCATCAAGTTCATCTAGTTCTTCAAGCTCAAGCAGCTCATCTAGTTCATCATCAAGCTCAAGTAGCTCAAGTTCAAGCAGCTCAAGTTCAAGCAGCTCAAGTTCAAGCAGCTCAAGTTCAAGCAGCTCAAGTTCAAGCAGCTCAAGCTCATCCAGCTCAAGCTCATCAAGCTCAAGCAGCTCATCTAGTTCATCAAGCTCATCTAGTTCATCAAGCTCATCATCTTCATCAAGCTCATCTAGTTCATCAAGCTCATCTAGTTCATCAAGCTCAAGCTCATCAAGCTCATCTAGTTCATCAAGCTCAAGCTCATCAAGCTCAAGCTCATCAAGCTCAAGCTCATCAAGCTCAAGCTCATCAAGCTCAAGCTCATCAAGCTCAAGCTCATCATCTTCATCAAGCTCATCTAGTTCATCAAGCTCAAGTTCATCTAGTTCATCCAGCTCAAGCTCATCAAGCTCAAGCTCATCAAGCTCAAGCTCATCAAGCTCAAGCTCAAGCTCATCCTCATCCTCATCCTCATCCTCATCCTCATCCTCATCCTCATCCTCATCCTCATCTTCATCCTCATCCTCATCTTCATCCTCATCATCAAGCTCAAGCTCATCAAGCTCAAGCTCATCAAGCTCAAGCAGCTCAAGTTCATCAAGCTCAAGCTCAAGTTCATCTTCTTCTTCCTCTTCTTCTTCCAGTAGTTCATCTAGTGGAATATAAGAGAAAAGAAAAGAATAATATATAATATAGTATAAGTCGATTTAAAATAATTTATTTTAATAAAATAATTAGATTTAATTATTTTATTTTTTACAAATGTAACATACATACTTGTTCTTGCTGTTATTTGAAAATTAAAATTGAAAGGTTTTTTATTGTCCACTAACACATGCACTAGTTCTAGCATGGCAACTGCACCTCCTATTTAAACACGAATAATAGTTTTTACAAAAGTGGTAATATTTTATTTTTATCCATAAAAGGGTGGTTAAGTGAATTTGGAAATTGTAAAATAAAGAAAATTAAAAAATATGTATTCAAATTCATTTATTTCATAGATGTCAACATGTATCACAATCATTCATTAGAAAAAGAAGCAGTTCAAGTTAGTAAAGATACTTGCAATCCACCATTCATCTTCCAATTACCAATTGAAGAAGGTCGTAAGACACTAGAGATACTCCAAGATTCCCCTGTTGACAAGTGTCCTGCTACTATTGAAGACAGAAAATTTGAATTACCAAAAGAGTTGTTGAATTGCATCAATGTTAAATTCTATCGTCCTGAGAGCCATAAGAAAGGCACCAAGATGGGTATGGTATTCTACGTCCACGGTGCTGGATGGGCATTTGGAAGTGCACATTCTCATGACAAGTTAATTCGTGAGATTTGTCATAGAACAAATTGTGTGGTTGTAGTACCTGAGTATACAAGATCTCCAGAGGCAAAATTCCCAGTCCCAACAGAACAAATGTACAATGTACTTTGTAGGATATGTAAAGAGGCTGATAAAGATGATATTGATTGTTCTAATGTATTCATTGCTGGTGATTCCGCTGGAGGTAATATGGCTATTGTTTTGGCAATGATGTGTAGAGATAAACCTGGTAGTCCAATGATTAAGAAACTCTTGTGCTACTATCCAGCTATTGATGGTAGTTTGTCTACTAATTCCTATAATGAATTTGGAAAGGACTTTTACTTGAGTAGAGATGGAATGCAATGGTTCTGGGACCAGTACACTTCATCAAAGAAGGATCTAATGGATGTTCATTGTTGTCCTTCAAGAGCCTCAGTAGATCAGTTGAAAGGGTTGCCTGAAACTATGATTCTCAATGGTGAATGTGATGTACTTCGTGATGAAGGTGAAGCATTTGCAAAGAAACTTCGTGAGGCAAGTGTTAGCGTAACTCAAGTTAGATTCCAAGGAATGATTCATGATTTTGTCATGCTAAATACTATTGATAAATCTAAAGCTTGTAGAGCTGCCATGGATCTCTCTACTGACTTTATCAATAAAAAAGCTGGAGCTATCAATCCAAGACATTAAGACACAAATAAAGATATGAAAAATATTTTTTTTTCATTCTCATAAAGAAATTAGATTATTATAATCATAATTTATGATCAATTTTTTTTTTGAAAAGTTTAGTTTTAAAAAAGAGAGGGAGTGTTAATAAAAAAAAACTATACAAAAGAGGTTTATTATTTCCAATAATTATAATGATCATATAACAACAAAAAAACAAAGAGAAATAAACAATACATTACAATAACAAAAAACAAATTAAATAATTATGAATAGCTTTAATAGCAACGCTATGAAGAATCCTTATAATCAACAACAATTACAACAACAACATCAACAGCAACAGCAACAACAACAACAGTACCACAGTGATTCAGATCTCTTGCAATTAGAGCGTAATAATATAAATCAAGAGCTATCAAAATTAAGAAAGTAAGTACAATATATATTTGCAAATTTAACGTTTAATTTGTATTATCATAATATTTATACTATTCTTATAAAACCTCCACTCTCAAGTTCAAAAAAGAAATTAGATAAACTTTCTAATATAATTAGTAGGGCAATGAGTCTTGTGGATAGTGAACATTTACAATCACTACAGCATAATGTAAATAATGTTGATGTTAATAATCAGTATAAAAGTGAAGAGGTGGAAGAAGAAGAATACTATCAAAGACCTTATGATGATGAGGAAGATGATGAATACGATGAAAATGGTACTTATCGTTATCCACCTACGCATTACTATAATAATGTATATGAATACGATCAAGATGAACAAGAGGATGAAAATGAAAATGAATATGATAATCCTTTAGATGAAGATGATGAAGATCAAGAAATTATAGGTTATTATGATGATGAAGATGATGAAGAAGATGAATTGGAAGATGGCGAGATTCGTGATTATGATAATGAAGAAGAAGAGGAAGAGGAAGAAGAGGAGGAAGAAGAGGAAAATGAAGAAGATGAACGTAATGATATTTATTGGTTACCACAATCTGATGGCCAACCAACTCTGGAACAACAGGAGTCTAGTACTAGTAACAGTCAAAATAACAATAGTAACAGTCAGAATAATAATACAAATGGACATTTAGTTTTGGATAACCAACAACAACAGCAACAACAACAACAACAACAACAACATCAGAGACAAAAAGACAGAATTCAAAGATTACAAAATGTAAATCAAAGTCTTAAACAACTGTCAAATATGAAATCAAATTATCCAAATTCTATTGTAGAATATTATGCCAGTGATGATGAAGAGGATAATTCATTTACTACTTGGCAACACCATTTACAAAATGGTGACCAAAATAACCAACAACAACAACAACAACAACAACAACAACAGCAACAGACTAATAATCAAAATAATATAAATAATACAGTTCAAAAGAGAGTAACTATTAATAGTTCACCATCAACTATTAATAGATCAATGAATAACATAACTAATAATACTAGTTCAACATTGGATTCAACTAATAATGAAAGTACTACTATAATGAATTCAACACCTTCTTCTACACCTCAGAGAACAACTTATATTAATAATCTAGTTACTCCAACTGGAAGTGCTAGAAAGTATAATGCCAGAAGTCTAAGTTCTTCTAGAACTAAACCTATTACTATTGATATTAAAGGCTCTGCTTCTGCTTATAAGAATCAACAACAAAATAATTTCTATCCACAACAAACTAATTATCATAATCACCCACAACAACAACAAACACACCCACAATCTCATTATTGGAGTCAACCAAATCAACAGTTTTATCAGCCACCGCCACCACCACAACAACAACAACAACAAAATATTTTCACACAACAACCACAACCACACCAAATTGAGCCATTAACATGGATACAAGAATGTAAAAAATTATTATCACAAACCTACAATTTCATTGAAAATGGATCGGATCAAGAAATCTATTATATGAATTTACTATTCGGGGAACTAAAGAATATCAAATCAAATTCATTGTGGAATAGATGTCACAAAGTAGTTCATACAATAATACAAAATGATTTGATATCTCAACAACAAGCATACATTCAAAAACTACATGAACAACTTTATTTTCAATCACAACAGCAACAACAACAACACCACCACCACCAGCAGCAACAACATCAGCAACAACATCAACAACAGAATAATTTTATTAACCAACAACATATACATCAACCAACATATTCACCACAATTACAACCACAGTTATATCATCCACAACAGCAACCACAACAACATCCACAACACCAACAACAACATTATTCAAATAATGCACATTCAGTACCACATACACCATTATCCGAAAGAAAAAGACAAGGGCAATCAGTGCCACACACACCTCAGGATGTTTATAGAACTCCAAAATCTAATATTACCATTAATCACAATAGCGGTAGTACTTCTAAAAGTAGAAATTCAGGTCAATATACTACTTTGAAAAAGGGTAAACCATACATACCAAATTTTGATCAATCTACTGAGGAGGAAGACAACGAAATTGATGAAGAGTTTAAATACCCTTCTACTAAACAGAGAAAATCTATTTTAAAAAGATCACCACCAACACCTGTTACTACATCTGGTGATGATACTCAGCAATTAGATAAAACCACACAGAATAATCAATCAACTTCTACCACCACCACTACTACTAATAATAAAGATCAAAATGAACATGAGTCTCAAAGTGAACAAAAACAGGATCAACAATCAGAACAACAGGAACAATCTACTGTAGATACATCTGATGTTACTACTGTTATTGATAACCAACACCAACAGGAACAAGAACAGCAGAATAAAGATGAAGCACACCCAATTACTAGTCCTATATCATCAAGTACTGCTATAAATACTAGTAGTACTAATGCTGCTAATGCAAATGTAAATACAAGTTCAACCACAACAACAACAACCACAACACAAACAACACAACAACAGCAGCAACAGGGTTCAAAAGAGAAGACAATTCATAAATCTAATAATAGTGTGTGTAGTAGTAAAAACAGCCAAGCAACAGATCCCATTGATTTGGGTTCAATTTCATCTATTCACTCTGATAGTCATTATGATGATACCTATGATACTGAAGAAAGTTCTGTAGATTTTAATTCAAAAGATGATGACCCAATCATCATTGGTGGATCAAATGACAATCATTAATTCATATCCCACAATTTGTTGATTTTCAAATAAAATCAAATCAGAATGCATTATTATTATTAATTTATTTTTTTTTTTTTACACATTTATTTTTTTATTATTGTTTTATTTCTTCCCACTCACACAGTACCTTATTTAAATAACAGTATAATATAACCTATACACAAATATATATATAAAAGACAAATTTGTAAATATGAAATTAAAACTTGAATTATTACCAAGTAAGAGTTTAGGAGACTTTATTTTGGGGATGTCTATATCAGATGCCTTAAATATAATCAAACAAAACAATGTCCTAATTGACAGTGCTCAGATAATATTCAATGATAATGTATGTCCTATATATAAATCACTTTAATATCACATTAATTCAATATATTAATGTGACAACTACAGGATCCATTAAGCATTGATATTGTAATTAGATTAGTCAATGATGGAATTATATTATTGTTTGAACCCAAATCACAGAGATTAAGAGTAATCGAAATATTTGATATTAAAAAGTTGACTTTGAGTTATAGAGGTGTAGTATTTAGTAAAGAGATGCAAGTGGCAACATTTGTTGATATATATAACAAATTTGGACCATCTTATCCAGGTGATTTCAATGATTCCAAAAGTATTTATCATTTGCATTATCCAGTAAGTTTTGAATTATTAGTAATATACATAATATCAAAGTATATAGAAATTAACCAATAATAACAGGGACTATCATTTAGTTTCAAAATACCAAAAGAATTTAATTCACTTTATCAAGAAAGCACAGAATTACCAGTTGAATTACCAGATGGCACAACACCAATGGTTGAGAAAATATTCATTTACTCTGGGCAACAAATGAAGAACCCTCTCACTATATTACCTAACCAAAATGAAGATATCATTATATGTGTATGTTTATTTATAAATTTTATTTAATTATTGGAGAGTATTGACTAATGTTCTCTTTGAATATGTTATAAATAGCCAAATAATGGAATATATTTTACCAAAAGAAATTGTATATTGACATTTTATTCATCAACACAAGATGTATTGAGTGAATTAGGACCACCATCAAAGATCTATCATAAAGAGGACGATAATATGAAGATTCATACCAGTACTGAAGGATCATTTGTACAGGACTATTTCTATAACTATTTTCATTTAGGTATTGATATACTATTTGATATCAAAACCAACACTGTAAAAAAATTTATATTCCACACTAATTTCCCAACACATTATGAGTTTAATCTGTACACTAAATGTTCATTCAAGATTTATGGACCATCTACCAGTACTCAATTATTTAATAATATAAAGAACTTTATCAATCGAAAATCTAATGGCAATGGTGGTAGTGGTAGCTCAATAGGTGAGCTACAACAACAGATTGAAGGCGTCAATCAATCTAATAGCAGTGGTGGTAGTGCAATTGTTAGTAAATCACCCCCAAATCCCAGTTCAATGAATATGTTGGAAATTACAAATAGTAGTAATTTTGAATTCAATTTGGATCAATCTTTACCATTTATTCACCCTGATTTGAAATGGGATGATGTACAGAAAATCTATGGTAAATCTGGTAAACCAGTTGTAAATAATAGGGGTTCTTCCTCCAATCCATTTGGTTCCACTTATTTCTATGGTTATAGTGGTATCATATTTGAGGTTATGAAAAATAACTATATTGCTTCAGTTTGTTTATTTAAGGATTATAAAGATCAACATTAACTATAATATAAAATATAATAAATACTAAGAATTCCCTTCCCCCACAAACAAATTAATACAATTAACAATGTAGAACTCATTTCTTTTTTTATTTTTTAGAAAAGACCGCCTTTTTTTAAATTTTGTATCTCATTTCCAATCAATTAACAAAAAATGAGTTCAATGTGGTATGTTTAATAATATAAAGGTTAACTTATAAATTGTATTTTAATTATTATACATTTAAACAGGAGTAAAGTGTTAATAGGTAAAGATGTTGAGAATCTGAAACCTGTACCTGAAAAAGTTTCACCTAAGAAATCAAATAGCACAACTAAAGATAGTACTTCAAAATCAACAAAACCAAAATCAACAAAGTCATCTAAAAGTAAAAAAGAAACTAAAGAGAAAAAAATTGAAGAAGTTGTAGAGTCAGAAGAAGATGACAATATCGAGATTGATGATAAGAAGGTTTCAAGCCAAGATGGAACTAAAGATAAGGTTATGGATGATATAAATAAGAAAGATATAGAGGAAATTGAAGATGATATAGTTGATATCGAGGATGAAGAAGAAGAAGAGGATATTATTGTGAAAAAATCATCATCAAAATTAAAGAGAAAGGCTATAATTGAAGACGAAGATGATGAGGAGGAAAATAGAAAACGAGAGGTAAAGGGTAAACCTATAGTTGGAAAATCACCTGAAAGTAAAACTAATGTATCACCACAGAAAGATGATAAAGAATCAAAAAAAATTAGAGTTGAATGTAGTACTAAAGATGAAGTGGTTACTTTTAAAACGAATACAAAGAAAAAAATAGAAGAGGATCATGATGAAGATTACAATGATAATTTATTAGAAGAAATTGAAGATGAAGATGAAGATTATGAAGATGAAGAGGATTTATCTGATTCTGAAAAGAAAACAAATACTACAGCAACTACAACAACCACAACTACAACAACTAATAACAAAACTAAATTTGTTAAAAAGGTTGCAGTTTCAAAGAAGAAAGGAACTGTAAAAACTATTCAAGCTGATTTAAAAGTACTGGCTCAATATGACCCTATTAAAGATGCTGGGTTTACTAAAGGACAGACTATACCTTATTTGGTATTGGCTAAGGTTTTAGAGAAGATTGAAGAAACTTCATCGAGATTACTTATCGTTGAGTATCTTACCAATTTGTTTAGATCTATTATATTATTGTCTCCAAATGAATTAATTACTGCTATATATTTGTGTATTAATAAGACTGGTCCTTCTTATGGCGGTAAAGAGTTGGGTATTGGTGAGAGTATACTCATTAAAGCTGTATCTGAAAGTACTGGTAGAACTATGGAATTTGTCAAACAGGAGTTAAAAGAAGTTGGTGATCTTGGTATTATTGCACAAAACTCTAGATCTACTCAACCTCAGATGTTTCAACCACCACCTTTAACATGTCAAACTGTTATATCTACATTCAGACAAATTGCAGATCTAACTGGAAATGCATCTCAAAAGAAAAAGAGAGATCTTATAATGAAGCTTCTTATTAGTTGTAAAGATTGTGAGGCTTTATATGTCATTAGATCACTTCAAGGTAAACTTAGAATTGGTCTAGCTGAGAGATCAGTCTTGTTAGCTGTTGCCAAAGCTGTACTTGTAACTCCACCTAACCAATCCGTGTGTCTTGATGCTAGAAGACTTAAATCACTTTACAAGGCACCAGAGGAATTTGAAGAGAAGCTTTTGGAGACAACCAAAAAGGTAACTAGAGCCTATTCCCAGTTACCAAACTACGATTTACTAGTTCCTCAGTTACTCAAAGAAAATGGATTAGAGAGTCTCTTAGAGAACTGTTCATTAAAAGTGGGTATACCAGTCAAACCAATGTTGGCACAGCCTACAACTGGTATCTCACAGGTACTTGATAGATTTGAAAATATGGAATTTACATGTGAGTTCAAGTACGATGGTGAACGTGCTCAAATTCACATGACTGAAGATGGAAAGATCAGTGTCTACACTAGAAATCTAGAAGACTACACTCAAAAGTATCCTGATATCTTACAAAATGTACCAAAGTTTATCACACCTGGTGTAAAATCATTTATATTAGATTGTGAGGCTGTGGCTTTTGATCCACAGACACAAAAGATTATGTCTTTCCAAGTACTTTCTACTAGAGCTAGAAAAAGTGTGCAATTAGACCAAATCAAAGTTCCAGTATGTGTTTTTGCATTTGATTTGTTATTTTTAAATGGAAAGAGTCTAGTCGATGAGACACTTCAAAAGAGAAGAGAAGTGATGAAAGAAAATTTCCAAGAGGCATCTGGTATATTTTCCTATGCCAAGTTTAATAATTGTACAGATATTGCTGAAATTCAAATATTCCTTGAAGAGGCTATCACTGGAAATTGTGAGGGTTTAATGGTTAAGACTTTGACTGAAAAGTCAATGTATGAACCATCAAGAAGATCATACAATTGGTTAAAGATCAAGAAGGATTATCTACAAGGTATGACTGATAGTTTAGATTTGGTTCCTATTGGAGCTTGGTATGGTAAAGGTAAGAGAACTGGTGTCTATGGTGCCTATTTACTGGCATGTTATGACGAAGATTCTGATGAATTCCAAACAGTTTGTAAAATTGGCACTGGTTTTAGTGATGAACTTTTAACTTCATTTACAGAGGCTTTAACACCACATATTATACCAAATGCCAGAAGTATATTCCGTGTTAATGATCAATTGAAACCTGATCTTTGGTTCAATCCAATTCAAGTTTGGGAGGTTAAAGCTGCTGATCTTTCAGTGTCACCAATTCATACTGGTGGATCGGGTATTGTTGATCCTGTTAAAGGTATTGCTTTGAGATTCCCACGTTTTGTTCGTGTGAGACCTGATAAGAATCCCGAGGATGCAACTTCATCTGAACAAGTAGTTGAAATGTATAAAAATCAGAAAATTAATAATACAAATACTGCAACTGCTAAAGATGAAGATTATTAATAAAGAGGTTTTTTGAATTTATTCAGTATAAAATACAAATTTCACAGATCTGTGATTATTGAGCCCAAAATACAGCATAATCTTGTGGGTTCATATCATTATGGTTTTCAATGATTACTGTTTGTGATTGTGTAGTTTGAATATTGTAATTTGTGAATTTTAGAGATGATGTATCATTTCTATTTGAAGTACCAAAAAATATAATATTTTGTTGGTCTTGAGTTACCAAAAGTGGTTCAACTCCACAATAAAAGAATTCATCTTTAAATAAAACTTTTACAACAGCCTTTTGATCTTCAAGTTGAACTGAAAAGAAATAATAATAACCATCACCATCAGCAGCCATTAGATATAATTGTCCTTTGATATAGACTGTGAAAGGTTCAGGTGCTGTCAAGTAATTTAGATAATCAAATTCATCAATAACATAGAGTTGTGATGTCAATGCAACAATATCAGATATCAATATACTTGGACTATATCCAACACCATTATTATTATAAAAGAATGATACCACTTGATTTTCATTATAGATGCTGGACCCTGGCAATGTTGTTGGTACGGGTACATAATCAGTTATATAATACTGACTATTATTGAGAAAAATATTAATATTTTATAATTTATAATAACTAGGAGTCATCTACTTACACTGAATTTGCATTTAAATCATATGTTATAATTGTTATATTATTAGTTACACCTGGAATTCCAACCATTGATATTTTATTGGCTTCATAGTCATAGTAGGAAATTGAATTTAAATATTCAAAGTAATCATAAGTTTCGTTCTGACATTCATATAATGGTACAATACTTGAATTTGAGAAATAGTATCTACCAATATAATAATTTAGATATCCTGTCATATTTAAATATATTGTATCAACCTACACCTCTTTAAATTAGATTATATTCTACATATAGATATAAAAAGTGAATATTTACATAACCATAAGTTGAATCAAGTATACTACAGAATTCAACGATATATGGAACATTGGTAACTGAACTTGTCATCTCACCAGTGTTTAAGTCTATTTGTAGTAATGAAACTGGTGCTGTTGTTGAAGGTGATTCAAAAAATGATATAACTGGTAGTAATTGTTGACATGATGATGTGTATATTAATAGTTGTATTGTTACAATTAAAAGATGTAATTTGTGTGTTGCAGTCAACTTCATTTTACAAAAATTAAAATGAAAAAATCCAAATGTCATTTGAGTTCTAACCCCACACATGCACAAATGATTAAATTTTATTCAAAAACCAATGTAAAGATATTATATAATACCTATAGATATTATTCAAATCAAACATCTAGAGGTAATAATTTAATACAAAAAAGAAGAGTAGTTGTTAGTGGTATGGGATTAGTAACACCTTTGGGCATCGGTATTGAAAATAATTGGAAATCATTATTGAGTGGTCAATCTGGTATTAAAGATATTGATTTTAAAGATTTTCCAATTAAGTTACCTGTTAAAGTTGCTGGACAAGTTGATAAAGAACAATTTCAATTATCAGCATCTAAAGATGTTCCTATAGAATATAAACTAGCAAGTAGTGATTTTATTAAATATGCTATTGTTGCTGCACAAGAAGCAATCTCTGATTCTTCTTTGAATTTCAAAGAAATGGATACAAGTAAACAAGAGAGATATGGTGTATATATAGGTTCTGGTATTGGTGCTTTTGATGATATTACATTGACCAATAGTAGACTTAATCAACAACCCTCTCTAAGTAAAGTTTCTGCTTATTTTATACCGAGAATACTAATAAATGAAGTTTCAGGTATTATTAGTATGATACATCAATTAAAAGGACCTAATCTCTCACTTTCAACAGCTTGTGCGACTGGTGCACATGCAATTGGAGAATCTATGAGAAAGATACAATATGGTGATAGTGATATTATGGTTTGTGGCGGCACTGAGGCATGTTTGAATCCTCTCGCTGTTTTGGGATTCCATAGAATGAATGCACTATCTACTAAATCTAATCAATCTAAACCATTTGATAAAGATAGAGATGGTTTTGTTATGGGTGAAGGTGCTGGTATTTTAGTATTAGAAGAACTTGAACATGCTCTCAATAGAAATGCAAAGATTTATTGTGAAATTACAGGATATGGCGCTACAGGTGATGCATTTCATATCTCATCACCAGATAAAGAAGGTAAAGGAGCGTTAAGATCAATGCAATTGGCATTAAAAGAAGCGAATATACAGTCACCTTTAGAAATTGATTATATAAATGCTCATGCAACTTCAACACCACTAGGAGACCAAATTGAACAAAATACAGTAGTTAAACTGTATGAATCATTTGGTGTCACTAATCAGAATCATAAAATAACCATGACTTCTAATAAAGGTAATATGGGTCACCTTTTAGGAGCTGCTGGTAGTGTTGAATCTATATACTCTATACTATCACTATGGAATAACCTAATACCTCCCACACTGAACCTCAATGAACCCTCTCCTAATCTCAATATTAATCTTGTACAAAATCAACCACTTCAAAAAACAATTTCTCATGTTCTAAAAAACTCCTATGGATTTGGGGGTACCAATGCATCTTTAGTATTTTCAAAATATATTTCATAAAGATAAATTATCCAATTAATAATTTATTATTATATAACGACTAAAATACAATTTCTATTTTATTTTTTTAAACTAAATATAGGTAGTGGCATTTGAATGAAAGGAAGATCAAATTCTTTTTCAAATCTATATGGTAAATTTTCTTTTTTAGACATTGATGTATTATATACACTAAGTTCATCTTTAATGCTATCCCATAATGGTAAAAAAGATTCTTTTTCATATTGAACCTTATTTAGAAATGGTGGTATTTTAGTTCTAATACTTTTTTGTACAATGATTTTATTTGGTTGGGTACTTGTTGTATCTAATACAATTTGTTTGGTAGCTACATGAGTGATTATTTTTTTATTTTTATATTTTCTATTAGGGTTTGGTGTCTTTGGTACTTGTATTGTAAAAGAAAACTCTTGATCTTTTTGAGCTTGTGGTTTTTTATTATGGTTTCTATTTAATTCTATAAATTCATTATCTGTGGCACAGTTATTCTTAGTTGATTTTAAGGCTTTTGACATTTAGAGTTCCCTAATCAATATGTGGTACCAATGATGATGTTAATATATAATAACAAATATAATTAAATTGAAATTATAAATTAATCATTTTTACTAAAAAAGTCTATAAAAAAATATTGAGGATAACTTCTTTGGGATACTGATGGTTTATTTACAAATAAACTTACTAAATTAACTAAATTTGGAAAAAATCTAGAGTGTATTTTTTATTTTTTTTATGAATATTCTAGAGAGTGTTGACTAAATATGGTTTATTCATTTCAATGGTTATCCATTGATCTCGTTCTATATTGTATTTGAAAATAGAGTTTTGATAAGGAGGTAAAGGATAGATAAAATAGATAGTGTTGCATTGATCATAGAATAGTTTAAAGAGTGATATAAGTGTTCCATTTTGAGGATTGATTGCTGGTGGAGGGGAAAGTCTGGAAATATGATTATCTTTCAATATATATTTAATGAACCCAAGTGGTTTAGTATCCTCAATGATATAAAAACACTGAGATGATTGTACAAATATACCATTTAAAACATTATTTTGAGAGCCAAAGTCCTTAACAATTTCACATTTTCCAGTATCTAGATTAAATCTATCAATTCTATTGATATTCCTATTGTTTTCAAACCCACCTATGATATAGAAACAGTCTTTACCCATAGATAGTGATAATAGAGTATTAGGTGTCAGCAGCTTACCTATAAGTATACTATTATAAGTTTTTAGATCAAACATGTAGATATCAGTTTGGTCAACATGCGTTATAGAGTGGATACCTCCAGCAATGTAAATTCTTTCTCTTTGACTATCATACAGAGTAGAATAGTCAAGTACATGAGGACTAAGTTGAGTTTGACCACTTGTCCACTCTGATTTCTTAAAGAGATCCAAACCAATAGTATAGTATTTATCTTTAAAAAAGTAAAAAACTCTTTCATCTCCTATAAAAGATGGATAAAAACCTTTTCCAATTTTTTCCGGAAGAGCAATTTGTAATCTATTGGATTTCCCCAGTAGAATATCACAATTACCACTATCAATATCAATTCTCTCAAAACACTGACCATTCGATGCATCTCTAGGAGTTCTGAATATATACTTTTTAGGATGAATCAATTGTAGTTGTGTCTCGAGTAAAGATTGAATATTATTCATCTTTTCCCAATTGACTACAGGTTGTCTATATATTATATCAGGTTGTTCACTTTCACTAATAATTTTGTTCATTTGATTGCATATCTTAAAAGTATCAATTTTTAGTGACTTTTCAGTTGGTGATTCTATTAAAGTGACATTAGATTGATTATCATGAGTTTTCATAGATCTATCAAGTATATCTTTGTACTGTTGTGAGTAGGTAATGGATTTTTCAATATCCATTTCCAATTGACTAACGTGAATAGTATGAGCCTCTAATGTTTCTTCATAGTGAGATTTTAGCTCTCTCTTGAGATCAACTTCTTTTATATGAAGCAAATCATGAGCAGCTCTGAAATGGCTAGTCAACAGAAGCATTTGTTTATCATATTGCTCTTGAATCTCGTGTTTAAATAACTTTTCACAATTATCCTTTTGTCGCTTTTTATCTTTTTCAAATTGAATTAAATGTTCTTGAATATCAGCAAATTTTAATTTTACATCTTTGTACAGTTTATCAATAGGTTCTACATTGTGTATAGGATGAAGTGTTTTCTTACACTTTCTACAACATGAAACTTCACAGTCTAGACAATAGAGATTGTCTGTTTTTAAATGGGCACTATCAGTACAAACAATCATATCAGAGTCTTTACCTCCAAATATAGAACTTTTAAAAAATTTGTTCATTTGCTCCATATAGCGATTGCTCAAATATTTAAAAAACTTTTTATTTTTTTAATTTCAATCATTGTGAATCATCAACCAAGACACAACATATGAATAAAACAATAAAGTTCTACTCAATTTTATTAATTGTTGTTTTATTTATATCTTATAATATTATTAATGCAGAGCAAGAGAATGTACAGAATGTTGATGAAAACCAAGTAAAAGCTGAACCCATTACTGAAAACAAACCAAATAAAATCAGTAATAACAATAATAATAATAATAAAGTAAAATATAATGTAGTTTTAAAAGATAAGAAAATAAAACAAGTAGGTGAAGATGGTAAAGAAGTTACATTAGACAATAGTGAAGATAGTAGTAAAGATGAATCTAATTTTGAAAGTATAGTAATGACCAACAGTCAAGGCACTAAATTTGAGTGTATGATACCTAAACCAAAAGATAAAGATCATGAAAAATGGCAAGAGATACCAAGTATAACAGAGATTGCTGAACTATTTGAAGCATTAGATGATACATGTATCTTTAAGAATGCTGGTTGGTGGACTTATGAATTCTGTTTCAACAAACACATCAAGCAAATGCATCTAGAGAAACAAAAGATTCTCAGTGAATATATACTAGGTAAACAACCATACAAGAATAATAAAGGTGAAATTAGAGGTTTGGATAAAGATTTCATTGAAAAGTACCAAAGACAAGAGATAACAGAGTTACCAGAAGGTAGTGGTCAGATACCTTATTATGTTGAAACCTATGATGAAGGTACTGTATGTGATATTTTACAAACCAAAAGAAGTACTGAAATTAGATACTATTGTAGTTTGGATCAATCTAAAAGTGATTTCATTCAGGAGATTATCGAACCTTCATCATGTACCTATATACTCAAAGTATATTCACCATTTATATGTGCATTGCATCCACTATTTATTCCAAAACAAGATACAGTTTTAAATATACAATGCTCTGAAATAAAACTCTAGAGTTATCACTTTAAAGAAATATAGAATATAATAATCATTAAAAATACATGTACAAAAAAAGGGGGTTTTATTTAAATTATGTATATATTAAATATTTAGAAACGACCATTATGAAAATCATCAAAAGCTTGTTCAATTTCTTCTTGAGTATTCATTACAAATGGACCATATTTAGCAACTGGTTCATTTATTGGTGCGCTGGCAATTAGAAGGAATCTAGTTGGTTCCTCACCAATAGATTCTACCTCGATTCTATCTCTTTCTTCATTGGTTTCTAAAATTGCTATTTGAGAGACACCAACTTCAGTACTATTGTATTTTGGACCAAATTTACCTTTTCCACCAAAAACATAAGCAAAAGCAGTGTGACCTGTTGGAATTAACTCTGTGAAGTTCTTACCAGGTTGCAATTGAACATCTAAAATCAATGGATTTCCAATAATATCTTTACCAGCACCATCAATATCCAAATACTTTCCAGCCAATACTCTAACCCTTATACCATCTTTATCATAAATTGGTATGTTCTCAGGTTGAATATCTTGATAAGATGGGTCATCCATCTTATTAGCTTTTGGTAGATTAATCCATAACTGGAAACCAAAGAGTAACCCATTAATCTGTTGTGGAATCTCAGAGTGTATTAAACCTCTTGCAGCCTTCATTATCTGTATTGATCCACTCTTTAGTAGACCTTTGTTACCTTTGTTGTCTTCATGTAACATATTACCCTCAATCATTATAGTGACAGTTTGTTGACCTCTATGAGGATGTGATGGAAATCCTTTTATATAATCCTTTGCATTATCACTCTTGAACTCATCCAACAACAAGAATGGATCTAAAGTTTTTATGCTACCACCGATAACTCTCTTTAATTTAACACCTGCACCATCTTTAGTGTCAATACCAGTTGCAACACGACTTACAATTCTACTTTTACTGTTACTACTTTCACCTGACATTTTTAATCTTTTACTTGTTTATATATTTATGTTATTTATAACTTTAAAATTTAATAATGAAATAAATATTCTAATTTTTTGTCAGTTTTTATTATATTGTATTCATTCTGGTGTTTCATTCCGGTAGTCAAAATTCAAGAAACACAAAGAAGAATTTTTTTTTTTTAATTTTTGATTTTTTCCAGATCTAGAATCTTCTTTCTTTCAAAATAAATGATGATTTTTTGAACAAGTAAATTGTCAAAATTAAGATCAATGCCATGAAAATATCGCTCAATCAAAATTGCATTTTTGCGGTTGATTCTTACAAAAATGAATAGGTACATAGTAAAATGTTATATATTTCTCACTATATTTACAATTGTCAATTCAATGACTTGTAAAGTAAACTATGGTACCAAAACAATTAGAGATTGTATTAATGAGTTAACTGAAAAATCAGAAATGATTATTCAAATATCCAGTAACTCAAATTCCTATACTGAATGCCCAGGAAAAGTTACTCTTCCCAATAATGTTATACTCAAAATTGAATCTCAAAATCTAAATCAAATGGTTACCTACGATTGTACTGCTAATAATGGTAATTTTATATGGATTTCCAATGAAAACAGTTCCAGTAATATTGTTATCAGAGGTATAAATATCATAGGTAATAATTTAGATACTGGCAGTGCTTGTATTGAACTAAATGGTTCTTATAGAAGTAATATATTTGCAATGTATAATGTAACTATGCAAAAATGTGCTGGTGGTGCAATTAAAACTACATTCTATCTATTTTTAAGAAACTGTCAGTTTACCAATAACAAAGCTCAATTTGGAGGTGCTATACACTCAGATTGTTTAAATATAGATGGGTGTGTATTCCAAGGAAATCAAGCTACTGAATCTGGAGGTGCTATTTATTTACCTGATGATAGCGGTGCTTTTATTATTGAAAATTCAGAGTTTCGAGATAACACTGCATCTGTGAATGGTGGTGCAATTAATAGCGGTTACACTGATATGTATATTGCCAATAGTAAATTTATAAATAATAGTGCATCTATAGGTGGTCACTTAAATACTGCTACTTTAAATACTGTCCAAATTATTAACAGTATTTTATTAGATGGGCTAGCAATACAAAGTGGTGGTGGTATAAACTTTATGGAAAGTTGTAAATTAGTTAATTTCACTGGATCTACATTCAAAGCAAATGTGGCTGAGAATATAGTTGGTACTATTAACTTTGACAGTGAATCACATGGTAGAAAAACTAATGTAATAAGTGGTGTATTTTACCAGGATAACTATCCATTCTCTAATGAATTTCTGAAATTTACCAATAGCGTACAAGTACTTAACCTTATTGATTGCCCTTGTAATCCAATATCATACAATGAATATAATCAAACTTTTTGTTTAAATGTTCAAGGTGATTGTAAAAATGGATATGCACAAGTTAATAACCAGGGTATTGTCACAAGTTGTAATTGTGTATCATCAAATTGCAACTCACATGACTTCAATGACAATAGTACAATTATATCTAAAGGTTCACACCACTTTAAATCTCTAGTTTTTACCTTTTTAACCGTAACAATAAACATTTATTTATTGAATTAATATTAGTAGTAGAATATTGGTTTGAGGGTTTTTATATTTGGTTTTGTTGTTTTGATTATTTATTTTTTTTGTTATAACATAATAAAAGACAGGAGTGTGGGTGATTAAGAAAACTATAATGGAACTTTGTTTATGACTATTGTTGTGTGTGTGTTTAATCAAAGAATTTTCTGGATGGAGTTGGTCCATATAATGTAGTTCTAATGATTGGGGTTAATTGGTCAAAACAGATTTCAAGTCTGGCATCTAGAGTGTTTTTACAAATGATTCTTCCTTCGAGAGCGCTTAAAATGACACCACCACAACATGATGGACCTTTGTTACCATCACCACTTGGACCTGCTGGAAGATATCTTTCCTTGTCAATAGTTAAATTGACTGATTTTTGAGTGTTCTTTTTATATTCGTGTTCAGTATCTTTGAGAACTTTTTCAACCAATGGGATATCTTCTTTACGACAAACAATTGATACTTCCTTTTCTGATAATTTAACCAAACCTTGTAAAATGAGGTTCTTTAAGATTTGAGTATATTTTTCTTTGTTTTCAGAGATTGTGGTCAATCTCTTTTGGGCTTCTTGTACTACATCACGAATACAATCTTCTCTGGCTTTTAAGACTGATAAACGAGATTTATTTAATTCATTTGAAAGATTACTAAATTATATCAATAAAGAGTGAGTGTGTGTTAGATAGATATTTTTTTTCATTTTTCATTGTAATCAAAAAAAAACACAAAATAGCACTAATAATACATCATCAAAATAATCTATTATCTCTTTTCACCAAAAATACAATATACTTTGGTTTTCATGCTACACTATATGAAAAGATCCTATTGTGTTTTTAATCTAAAAAGTTGTGTCATTTTGATAACCTACATTTTCTTTTGTACTTCAATTTGTTTTTGTTTCTTTTCAAACTCTTTAATGATTTTGACTTTTTCGTTTTGGAAAATTCTACCCTTTTCAGAGGTGAATTCTTGAGCTGCTTTAGTTTTAATTTCAGCTGCTTTGTCTTGAGCTTCTTGAAGAATGAAATTCTTCATTTGTTCCAATTGAGCATCAACTTGAGTATCTGATTTTGTTTAAAAATTCTCTATTATTAATATGTGTCCATTTAAGATAACATTCCTACAATCACTGGGAATGTAATAAAAAATAGACAACTTACCATCCATTTTCTGATTTTATGTTTGTGTAATAAATAAACAAAAAAAAAACTAATATTTTAAAAAAAAAAGATTTCTCACGAAAAAAAATCAATATTTTTTTTTACCAGGTTCGAATATGAATAACTTTTTTTTTAAATGACATTCCAACCAGAATTTAGGTATAAACTTAAATAACTGTGGATATATTAATCATCATTTAAATATTAAATATTATTTGTGGACCTTTGAAAAGAGGGCATTATCTAAAACAATGGTATAAAGTTTATACCTTGTTTTTAGTTTACAAATTTGATTTGGATTCCATTACAATAGATAGGGCAAATCTTATAAAATTATATTAAAAACTCTAATTTTTTTTTATTTTTTTTTATTTTTTATATATATTTTTTGAAATTTTCTATTTTAGTACTTTTAGATTATTTCATTTTATAATCAAATTGAATGTTATTTTTTTAAAATTTTTTTGAACAATTCATTTCCACGCTACAAAATAAAAATATATAACACACAGCATAGTCATGGCTAACATAGAACTAAACGCAGATCTATTAGAAAGAATTTTAAATGAGCCTGACATTGATTTGGAGGAACATGTTCACAATATAAATTTTAATAACAATTTGGAGATAGAAGAAGATTCAACTAGCACAGAACCGAATAATTTTAATACAGTTGATTTAATATCAGAATTACCATGTGAAATCATTAGATTGATATTATCGAGATTTGATACTAGTTCTTTACTGACTGTCAGTCTAGTATCTACTCTATTTAATAACTTATCTAATGATTTTGAAATTTGTATGTGTATTTACAGACTATTTTCAAAATTATCTTCAAAAATTTTGATTGATACTAATATCGGGAAAAATCAACAAAAACAAGGGAAACAAAAATGTCTGTTTAGAGAGGAAGATCATTATTATACAATGGAGAAAACTACATTTTTAAATGTATCAGAATCTAATGTACAACAAGATGATAAACATGTACATCATTCATTGTTAATGACCAAGAGACAATGTAGATTATATAGTAGTGATTTGGAACCTTATTCAAATGACTATAAGGCATGGAAGAGATTGTATTTTGAATTGGGGTCAATAACATTTGATAACTCATTTGATCTCATTTCAAATGCTGTAGAATGTTCATCATGTGATGATGACCAGGTTATTGACAATACATTGGAGTGTAATAAAAAGTTTTGGTCTTCTAAAGGAAATGCAGATTCCAATTCAATAGATTACCTCGTCTATAGATTTCATCAAATTAGTGTGGTGTCATCTGTGAAAATACATGTTTTCAAGGCTAATTTTCAAGCTGGAATGCCAACTTATTCACCAGTAACTTTGAGAATTTCAGTTGGATTCTCACCAGATGTCTACCATTACAAATCAGAGGAATTCACAGTAAAGAGGACCGAGGAAGCACAACAATTCTCTTTGGAACCTAGATTGGTAGTTGGAAGTTACTTGCGTATTGATTTAATTGGTAAACATCAAATTCAGTCAAATGATAATCTTTATTATACAGTATTGAGATATGTGTGTGCTGATGGTCTTCCAATTGGCAGTTTAGACCCTTGTGCAGAGCTTTCATTATCCATGATGAAACTTCGTTCAAAATACATTGATATCAAGTCGGATAACGAATTCCCTGATGAATCCTCACAGGAACAATATGAAAAATCACTACACCAATTGAAATCACAAATTGCACCTAAACTAGACAAGAAACGAATATACAACGGTATTATCCAGTCTGTTCTAAAGGATCTCTTTGAACAGCAATTTAGTAGTGCCATTGACACCATTTTTCAAAAGAATATAAGATCACCAAAGATATTTAATCTATTGTTACAAAGTAAGAATTCTGAAGCTCTTTCCAAATACTTTTGCTCACTATTGGATAGAGGTGATGTGTTTTCACAAGAGGAATCACTGTTTTTCACTAGAGAGGCCATTGAGTCCAATAACATCAGTTTATTCACCAAACTGTTTTTAGCAGACAAGATACATAGTTCAGATCAATTGGGTGAGTATCTGTTACTTGTAGGTCTACCTATAGTCGCAGCTGAGGTATTCAGTCGGTCACTGATACCTGATAAAGTAATTCTCTGTCTTTTTATCTCTGGTAGTCATTTAGAAACTGTTCATCTCATGAATAATATAGGAGCAACACATCAGTTCAGTTATGACTATCTCATTGAAATGTTTAAAAGCTATTCAATGTATCAAGCCTATCTCTTCACATTAACCATTCTAAATAACCTACCTGAATTCTTTGATTTGTCTCCAGAAATACTCAAAAGATCATTGGAGTTGCAATCTGATAGCATAGAATCCCAAAAAACAGAGTTATCAGCCCTAGTAAAAGTAGTTACAGACTATCAACCTCCTCTTCACACACACAAATTCTTTAACTATCCTCCATCAATTTTATCAGGATTTTTCCAATACTTTGAACAGAAAATCAAATCTAATAAATAGACATGCGGTCTATTTATATATATTTATAATATATTATATATACACATTAATTTAAAAACAAATAGTTTTATACATGTTTTATAGCTCTATTTAGAACTTTTTTGTTAGAGTTGATAAAATAAAATTTACCAGTTTGAATTTTGAGTTTGGGATCTTGGATAAGTTCAAATGGACTGTTGTTGTTGGTATCTAGACATTGAACTATTAGAACGGATTTGTTGGCATTAATTAAACTAAATAGATAGTTTAATTGAACACATATTGAATTTTCAGAGTATTTGGTAAGTTTTCTAAAGATTTTAAATTTAAGTGATTTCAATGTGCTATTCTTTTGGAATTTGGGTGATTTTAGGATATCATGAACATGTGCAATATCTAATAGTGAAAAAGAAACATGTTCTAGAGTGTTTGAGATCTCAAATAGAGTTATTATAAATTGAGATTTTACTACACCTTGTGATATTGATGTACTGATGATTTTGAGTGACTGGATATGGGTGAGTTGGTACACTGGGATGACATTGGTGAGTGATGGTATTAGAGTAAGTTTAGTAACATTGAATAGAATAGCATTCAATTTTTCATCAATTAGATCGTCATCAAAATGGTAGGGTTCCAGTGAGAATGCAAATTTAGTGTTCTTTTTTTGTTCTTGGATACCAGTGATGAGATTATATAGACTGTCAACTATAATATTACCTACATAATTTATAGAAATACATTCTAATGTTGGACATTTCTTTAAAGAGTTTTCAATGAATTCCAATAGATATGTAGATGAAAATATGAGTTTGGCGAATAACTTCAATTTTAGTGTTTTTAATTTAACCATAAAACTGGGGAGTGTTTGGAAAAAGTATAGTATATTTGAGTTGAGTTCTGGAATTAAAATAGAGAGATGTTCTAAATGTTCCAGTGGATTAGATGACAATGGTGAATTATGTTGACCATTAAGATTAAGGTATAGTGAATGACATTGATCTATTGCATCTCTAGTATATCTAAAATCAATCCAGGTGAATGATTTCTCATCTAGATGATAACTATGATATTGTAATAGACAATACTCATTATTGATATTGTACTTTGATTTTATAAATCTAGATAGATTTCTTAGATTTAAAAGTGCACTTGAAACATTTTTAAATATTTTCCATGATACAATCAATAACTCTTTACATACCCATGAAATATCCAATGATCCAACATCCTTTATAATCATTGTAACAATATATTTCAATAGGTAATCTGATAATGTTATACTAAACTGACCATTCTTTTTAGAATTTATACTAACATTATTATTACTATTACTTTCACTATTATTATTGTTCTGTAAATCAATCACATCAGTCTTGAAGCTTGATTGATTATTTAACCAAAAAATCAATCAATTCTTTTTTGTGTTTTATTGGAAGTGTGTCATTCAATCTACTCATGAATTTTTTACTTTTTGATATTAAATCTGGAAAGTATAATATCAATTTCTGTAGACAGTCAATGAATTTAAATTCAAAGATGAATTCTGTTAGTAGCATGAGATGATTTTCATCTAACCTCTTACTAAAATTTAAACCTTCAATGAAGGTTTCTAACTGAAATTTCTTTGTTTGAATATTCTTTGGATTGGAATATAGTTTTTTTAGAGAAGTGATAAATGAATTCATTACGGTATTATACAGTTTTTGGTCACGGAATTGTTCAATTGCTATAGTGACCAATAATTGACTATTTCTATCCTGAGAAAATAGATTCTGAAATAGGGCCAATAGTCTATTAGGTGCTTCGGTCTCTAAGAGCTTAACTACTGGTTGTACAAATGAATATACATTAAAATAGGTGTTGGAAATAGACCAGTTTTCAAACCAAATACTAAGAGTATCAGCAACTGATATAGCAATACTTGATTGTTGGCAATGGTGTAGGTAATACAATGCCATTTTGGGAGTTACATTATTGGTAGGGTAATGTTTTGCAATATAATTGGAAACATAGGTCATTTTACTACAAGTTTCAATACAATCCAAAACTGCACCAAGTGCAAGAGGATTCTCATTAACATTATATTCTGGTATCTCCTCATCCTCTGATATAGTTATAACATTGAATTGTTGGATATTACATTTCCAGAAGTCCATTGGAACAGTTTTCAGAAGTTTAATGAATACTTTCTGACCCTCTACACTAATTTTAGATGATAATACCAATGATGATTTTGCCATATTCAAGAGTAGTTGATTCTTTTTATCTAGTTGATATAGTCTCACTAATGCCAATACACAGGGCATAATAAGATCTCTTTCTATTTTCACAATTTGTAACTGTTCAATAGTACCCAATAACCCCTCAATAAAGTTACTAATTGCTAATGTATTTCCACATTCCAAAATTACATTAGTTACGGAATCCAAAAGACTAAATCTTCCCAATGATCTATCTTTTAGTAAAATATATTGTGCTTGTTTAAATTCTATAGTATGATCCTGATGAAATAATTAATACAATACTCTTTCCATTAATTAAATAAACTGATATATACATTATAGAAGTTATTATAGTAGCTAGCATTAATTAGATAATTTATGAGTTGGAAATTGTTATTGGAAATGTAGGATTCCAAAAACATAGCAAAATAGGAATTAATTACTTTTTTGTCAAATGATTTCATTTTAATTAGACTCTTGAATGCAATCAAATGGGTACATCCTAACTTGTAATTTGGTTGTGCTATTAAGAAGCTATAGAAAGATCCCATCTCTGCAAATTTATGTGTATACAGTTTAAGGAAATGTTTCAAAACAATATTGGATGTATCATGTGAGAATGCATATTCAGCAATGTCAGAGACTAATGATGGATCATCATAATATTCATGGAATATTACTAAACTTGACATTACTATATTATGTTCGCTAGGTGAAGGCTCTGTTTTTCTTTGATTAAACAGATCCAACAACCATATTTTTAAAGGTTCTTGAATAGAGTCTCTGAAAGTTTTATCTTTAAAAATAGATAAACAATTATTATTTTGTTCAATATGCTATCATAAGTAAAAGTGTTAGGATTTGATCATATTCCTTTGGTAAAAAAAGATTAAAAAACATACTTGTAAATATATATATGAGTATTGAAATAGGTATTTAATGGCATTGAGTAATCTAGGTTGAAGTATTAACAATTGGTGTGGAGTTAAAGTGGATAATAATCTTTCATCAAAAATGATATAAATCAAAATATGAAAGTGCTTGAAACAATCAGTAGTCAAACTAGTATCCATTAAATCCAAGAGAACATTCAGTAGAGATAGATTATCACGCTCAGTCAATTGATAATAGTTTCTAAAGAATGATGTTCTATCGGTAAAGTAAGTTGCAAAGTATTCATCTAACGCAGTAACCAAGAACAAACCTGTGGTTTTTTTTAAAATCTATATTTTGATATTAATAATCAGTTTAGATGATGTTATTTGGTATCTATAATCTCAAAATAACATACATTGGCAATCAGCGATAATATTTTTATATCCAATAATCTTTTACAACTTGGTTTCTGAAAATAATTACAAAATGCTGATAAAGCTGATTTTTGAACTACAGCATTTTCATCTTGTAATCCTATATAGAAAACCTCAAATATTTGTGATTTTGGTTTTAATATAAAATCATGAGTGTAGAATGAGAATAGTAATTGTCTTTGAATTGCATTTTTGGAGTATACCCAATTTAGATAGTCTGTCTATTTATTAATATGATAACTTTAAAATTTTAGATATGGTATATCAATTTGATAATTACCAGAATGAATTAATATATCATCAATGTAGAACTTTCTGATAAATTCTATTAAAAGTGATTCCAATTGATGATCATATACTTTAAGTTGATTTTCAATAAAATTGTTCAACTCTAATTTAAAGAAATATATTTGGTTATAGTCATCTATATTTAATTGATTAAACCTATGTTGTAAATCAAATATAGTAATTTCACCGTGTTGCATTGGTTCTAGAATAAGTTTGGATAAAGATTAGTTTTTTTTAAAATTTTATTTTTTATTTTAGTTAACAGAGTTTAAGAGGAGAAAACAGAGGAAATAATAAAGAATGTCAATTTCTGCAAATTCAGTTGAAGAGTTTAATCAGATTCTAAAGGATAATAAATATGTTATAATAGGATTCTGGGCAGATTGGTCAAAACCATCAGTTCAAATGAACCAGATATTTGATCAACTTCCAAAACAATATACACAAATTAAATTCCTAAAAGTCGAAGCAGAGAAACTTCATGAAGTCTCTTTGAAATATAATATTAAATCTGTTCCATCCTATTTTTTTGTATCTAATGGTAAACCATTACACTCATTTGTCGGTGCCAACCCATCTGAATTGAATTTACAAACTATCAATTTTGTATCAAAGATTGCACAATTGGATGAGGATTCACAAAACAACAACAACAACAACAATGGACCAATAGACGAAGAAACAATGAAAAAACTTAAATTACAAGAAGAGGAAAACAAAAAGAAACTATTCCAAAGATTAGAATCACTGATAAATCAACAAAAAGTAATGTTATTTATGAAAGGTTCACCTGATGCACCACAATGTGGTTTCAGTAGAAAAACTGTTGAGATCCTACAAAAGAATACATTTGTTTTTGGTAGTTTTGATATCCTTTCTGACCCATCTGTACGTAATGGTCTTAAAGAGTTCTCCAATTGGCCAACTTATCCACAATTGTACATTAATGGTAAACTAGTTGGTGGATTTGATATCATTAAAGAAATGGATGCTGAAGGTGAATTAGAATCTTTAAAACCAACTGCTTAATCAATAAAACAATAAAAAAAGTAGAAATATTCTCTATTTAAATATTATAACAAGTTATTTGATTTTTATATTCTTTTCTTTTTTTGAAGGGGGGTGTGAAAATAGGGAGGGTTTGGTCTTTTGTTTCTTCAAGAAGGTGTTAGATAGTTGGGAGAGGTGGGGAGTGGGAGAATCATTATGTTTTGAAAATAATAATTAAATGTGTTGGTGATGTTGTAAGTTGTATTATATTAGAAAGTTAATGGGAACCAGATATTGGTGTTGTACTGTATGGTGAATGTCTGCCACTATATAAAACTGGTGATTGTCCCTTGTGAACAAGAGAAGTGGTTTCATCATCAGAATCATATCTTTGTGGGTCCAAAAACAATCTAGCCAGATTTCCATTTGAAGGCTGACCTGTTGTCTGATTAATAACTCTACCTGGAGCATAACTTGGTTGTGGATAGGCATAGTTATTGTTATTAATATTTTTAGTTCTTCTCGAGCCAATACCACCAATCGAAGTGGTTGGAATTCTCCAAAAGAGAATTAAAATTAAAATAAATGGAATAATCTCCCAAACAAAGTAACTGACAATAATGGTGATAGAGTCCCTTACATTGGGATTACCTAAATTGATCTCTCCAATTCCAAATGCCGATACAAAATCAAATATACATCTAGAAAAAAAACATAAAAATATAAAAAAGGTTATTGGAATAATAGACATTGGCAACTGTGATTGAAACTATGTTTACAATGAAAAATGTATAGTTAGTATGAAGTTGAAAGAAGGAGAGTGTTTCATTTGGAACTATAAAAACATACCTGTTGAGATTTTGTTGTTTTTAAAATGATATTTAATCTCCATCCATAGAATGCCAATATTGAAACCAATAGAAGGAATACAATACCAGTGAGAATGGATTGTACTTGTCCTATCCAGGGTGGTTCTTCTGCAGATGATGAAGAACCATCTGGTGTGTTTTTATAGTTGAGAGCAATCCAAACACATTGAAGAATCAGTAATACAACATTTACAATACAATAGGCAATAGTAAACCTTTTCTTGGTTACTCTTTCCCATGAATGTCTGTGTACTACATGAGCATAAAACAGCACCAAAAGAGAAAATGTTGCAAATTGTATATTTATGGGTATAGAAAATAGTATCAACACTCCCATCTGTGAATTTGATTCAATAACTAGCCATAATAATGTTCTCATTATACCCCATAGTAATCCTAATACTAAAAATCCAAATCTAAATGAAAATATATTATGTCTATTAATTATAATAACAACAGTGTAAGTAACTAATAACTCTCCTATAACACAATTATATATAAAACCTACTTGTTGTAGAGTATTCTACCAATTTGAAATAGAATAATTAGGGTTATGATAGTATATGATACAAATAAGGCTACATTTACTGCCGTTTCAAAATATAACACTGTCATGATTTTGATTGGTTATTGTTATTGTATAATTAGTTAACTGTTTGTTTCGTTGTTTGTTGTTATTGTTATTGTTGTTGATAAAAAAAAAACTTTTAAATATCTAGATATTACTACTATTGTTACTTGATTATTATTGTTGTTTATAAATATATATATGTTTTACTAGTAAGGGGAAATTCGAAATGAGGATGACGGAGATCTATTGTTGTTGCTTTTGTTTGTTGTTGTTATATCCTTTGTTTTTCCAATTATAATAATTCATTTCAAAAACCACTAACTAAAAAAAAAAAAATAAATAAAGATCCTGTTGTTGGTGTGTTTATCACTTAATTAGAAAACCTATATTATTAGGTACCTAATATCAGTGAAATTATAAAAAAAAAAGAGTGTTGTCTTAAAAATTCACTCTATGATTTCTTTGATTACTTTAGTTAAACTGATAAAGAGAATTTTGTTTAAAAAAAAAATCTTTGTTGCTGTTTCCTTCTTTTTAAAGGTTGAAAGCAAATAAAAAAATTTAAAAAAAATTTTTATTTTTGATTTTTCAGAGGAGAACCAGGATTCTTAAGATTAAATCTCCTTTTACTAAATTCTATTTTAATTGATTAACATTAATATCAAAGTATTTAGATATATTATATTTTGGATAAACACTACTAAAGTTTAAATAAATCAAAAAATGATATTTTTAATTTAATTTTATTTTTTTTAAATTACAAAAAAAAACGAACGAAAATTCTATTTTTCAAATCATTTTTAAAACACAAAATTGTTGTGATAGGAAATGAATTCAAAATCAAAGACAACAAAAGTTACAGCAAAGAAAGAAACAGAATCTAAACAAGTCAATAAAAATACACCAACAACAAAGACAACAAGTACAACTAAAACAGAAACAAAAACAACAAGTAATATAAAAGATCAGAAGAAAAATGAACAATTGAAGGTTGGTGATAAGGTTACAGTAGAAGTAGTTGAATTGAATGAATACCATTTAGAGATTAAATATAAAGACTACAGAGGTATTATTCATATAAGTAACTTTGAAGCACCTACAGAGAATGGAATTGATCTATTTGAAAGTATAAAACCAAAACACAAATTAGAAGTATATATAGTCCAATTGAATGACACTAAAAAGTGGATTGAATGTTCACAACAAAAAGATCAAATTAAACTCTCTGTGGACTCTTTGAAAAGTTCACAGATTGTAAAAACATTTGTATATGGTCAAACCAGTTCCAATGAATTGGCAGTATTTATGAAACCTGATCAGATTGGTTATTTAGATATCTTGTCCAATTTCAGTAGCGTTGCTGAATTTGAAAAATTCAAAAATTCTAGAGTGTTTTTGAAGTGTCAAGTAAAACAAGTTTCAAAAGACAAACGTGTTGAATTGAGCTTGTTTAATAGTAAAGCCTCAAAAATCAAACAAGGACAAGTGGTTATAGGTCTAGTACAAGAGATTCAAACATGTTCTATGAAAGTACGTCTAAGTAGTAACTTATTAGCTACTGTAAAACTCGTTGATGTCGATAACCAAAACCTACATTCAGAACCATTTTCAATCTATCAACAAGGTGATTTATTGAATTTCTTTGTTAAATCCATTACAAATTCAGGTGTGTTTTTGTCTTTGGATTCAGAGGTTTTAGGTGCAGACGCATCATCACAAAATCCAAAATTTGAAAATGTAACATCTATAAAGAGAAAGTCTAGTCCTATAGGTCAAGGTGTTCATACTTGGGGTTATATCGTTGAGTTGAATAGCCAAATGGCACGTGTTCAATTGACTACTGAAGATAGTGCTGTTTTACTAGCTTCAGAGACCAACGCATACTACTGGTCTACATTGACACTAGGTAAGCTTATCAGAGTCGTATTGGGGTCTGTAAAAGAAGAAGGAACTCCACAACAAAGCGTCTCTGCAAAGTTCCATCCAGGAACCCAATTAACAGAAACCACTATAAAACTAGGAGATATTCTTCCATTGGAAGTCAAATCCATTAAAGACTATGGTATCTTTGTTCAAAGTGGTAAAATACATGCACTATGTCACATCAGTCAGGTTGCTGACCAGCTTATGACTCCCGAACTCTTGAAAGAAAACTTTTCAGAGGGTGATTTGGTCATTGGTAAATGTTGCAAAATTGAGGATTATAAAATCTCAGAACTTAAACAATCTAAAGCTCAAAAGTTCAATAAGCATCAAAAATTTTCGTTAAACTTTACTTTAAAGCCATCGGAACTCGAGGGAATTGATATAGATTCAAAGATTAGAGTAGACTGGGATATACAGGATACACCTGAACCTGTTCCTTCTAGAACCAGTGCTTTTAAAACACCATTTGATAGATACCTATCTGAAATACAAAAACAACTTGAAATGGGTGAGGATGCAATGTCTGTGGATACTGAAACCAATAACAATGATATTGTGGCTTTTAATTGGAATGGTACAAGTGAATCTGTTACCCAAGACACAGGTAGCAAGAAAAGAAAGGAAATGGATAAATACGACGACGAAATCGAAAGTGATTTAGAGGAATCCGAACAAGGGGTTGAAAAGAAAAAATTAAAATTGGAAAAATCAAAAACTAGAGAAAAAAATGAAAAGGAAATTAAGGAAAAGGAAGATTTGTTGTCGGAACAAAACTCAGCTCCAGAGTCACCACAGGATTTTGAAAGATTACTATTAGGTTCACCAAATAGTTCTTATATTTGGGTACAGTACATGTCATTTTATTTGGGTCTTTCTGAGATTAATAAGGCTAGAGAAATTGGTGAGAGAGCTCTGAAGAAGATTCTTCCCAATCAGATGGTAGAGCAGAGAAATGTGTGGTTATCATTATACAATTTAGAGAATTTATTTGGAAGTGCTGAGACTTTAATGACACTTTTTAAACGTAGTATTCAATATCAGGATCCAAAGACAATGTATCTGTCAATGTTGAGTATATTGGATAACACTGAAAAGTATGATAAATTGGAAACCTACTTCCAAATGGCAATCAAGAAATTCAAGTATTCTGCAAAGATTTGGTGTAGATATGCAGAGTATTTATTAAAAGTTGGAAAACATGATGTATTCTCTCAGATTACTTCTAGAGTTATTGAATTGTTACCTAAAAAGAAACAAATTAAAGTCATTAGTAAATTTGGACAATTGGAATTCAAACAAGGTGATCCAGAGAGAGGTAGAACTATATTTGAAGGTTTGGTAGCTTCATACCCCAACAGAACTGATCTCTGGAATATATATATAGACATGGAATTAAAAATTAAAGACGAGGCAAAGATTAGAAATCTAATGGACCGTTGTATCAATCTCAAAGTCTCTGACAAAAACATTAAACAATTCTTTAAAAAATATTTAAATTTTGAAAAACAACATGGTAATGATAAATCTATACAAAGAATCAAACATTTGGCTATTAAATTTGTCGAACAAACCAAATAAATAAATTGTTCGATCTTAAAAATTTAAAATTTAAAAATTCGAGTTGTTAACTTTTAATTTAATTAAATTAAAAGAGTTTGTTTTTTTTTTTTTTTTTAGTAGTGTTTGTGTAAAGTTTTGAATTGCAAAAATGGCAAATAGAAATCAGTTACCTGAAAAAGAAAGAGCAAGATTTATAATTGAACATTATTTCAGACAGGTTAACCAAGGATGTATGGAACAGATTGTTAACCATTCACCTTATTGTTGTAAAAATCCAGGTAAGTATAGTTAGAATACTTTATGTTCCTAGGTTGGAAGAAAGTATAGACTGTAATATAGGATAGGATATTTACAGATTTTTGTATTTCAGCATTCAGTAGAATTGAGGATCCAAATGATGCAGCTATAAAAGCATTAGAACTCTCAAAGACATATGAAGAGAGATTTCTGTGTAGTTATTTAGCAACTACTAAAGAAAAGAAAATTGACTTTAAGAATCTAGAGGGAATAGTATCAAGCTCAATTGCACAGGGAAGATATAGTGTTATTGAAAACATTATCAATGACAGCTTTTCATTACCATTGAGTATAATTTCTAACTTCAAAACAGTATGTATTTGTATTTCCAAACCTCTAATTAAAATTTTTTCACAAAAGAATGAGTGTGTTTGTGGTGTGTTTCTAAAAGAGTTTCGACTAACTTTTAATTTGTACCTCAGGATAAAGTTCAGGCATTTGACAATCAAGATTACTTTCAGGGATTGGATTTAAAAGATCTTTCAAATATTTTCAATTTATTACTTAGTATTGTAGGTGTAATACACTATAGATTTAGGAAAAGATTGGATATTAATATGACTGTTTTCTATTCTATAGAATCATGATGGAATTAATAATGCGTTAGTTAAATCATTTACACAGTTGAGTAACAATTTAAAATATAATGCCAAAACCTACAATGACATATTAGATTTACAACCATTTGTTTTCCTCTTAATCAACCCATTTATACATGAACTTGAAAACAGAAATATTCTAGCAAATGTGTGCTCTGGTGTTAGTAAACTAAATCCACCATTAATTATCCACTTAGGAAGATGGTTTTCAAAGTAAGTAATCTATTTTCAAACACCAAAAGTATTTACCTTTATTACTAACCTCAATATTTTTAGTTTTACAAAGGATTATTTTACAAGCATGTTAACCAATTTAGAGCAATTCATCTCTGTAAGAATTCTTGTTGATGGTATCAATCTAAAGACAAAAGATGATCCTATTGTTGGTGCTTGTGCACTAATCGATTTATTATGTAAGTGTATTGGATTTATATCTGTCTCTGAAAATACATACTAACATTATACTCTTCAATTATAGATAAAGTTAATGAAGAAAAGTTTTATGTTCCCTATACAGATTTTTATAATGATGCAATCAATACCAAAATTGATTTATTTGTAGATTATACCAATTGGACTAGAAAGACAGATTTCTCATTTACCACTTATCCATGTATATTAGGAACTGGTATTAAAAGTACATTTTTACAAATTGAATACACACTGATACAAAAGAATAATAGAGTAGGTATTATATATTGGAAATTGGAGTATTGGTATATAAGATACTAATAATGATTGATTTATGATGAATACAGTCAATGTTAGGAGCAGCAATGGGATTATCATTAGCTAGTGACTTTTTAGTTTTTAAAGTCAACAGAGAGACTCTGGTAACTGATACATTGGCATTGATAGAGAAAAATAAGAGACAATTGACAGAGTTTAAAAAAGAATTAAAAATACAATTTGTTGGAGAAGAAGGTATTGATCAGGGTGGTCCAAAACAGGAATTCTTTCAATTGATAGTAAGAAAGATTTTTGATCCTGAATTTGGAATGTTTAAATATAATGAAGAAACTAGATGTTATTGGTTTAGATCAGATTCTAGAGATTATTCTGAGTTTGAATTGATTGGTATTGTATGTGTTTTATGGAGATGATGGGAGTCAGATTTGATATTAATAAGTTGGATAATTTATAGATTATAGGTTTGGCGTTATACAATTCCATTATTTTAGATGTACATTTCCCATTAGCAATATTTAGTAAATTATTACAGAGACCAAACAGATTTGAAGATATTGAAAGTATTGATCCAGTTCACTATAGAAGTTTAGTGGATCTTAGAAATTCAAAACAGGATATATCCACATGGGGCATTACATTTAGTGTCTCTGAGGAATCCTATGGTAGTTCAATAGAACATAACTTGAAACCAAATGGATCAGAGATAACAGTCGACAATAATAATCGTGAGGAATATATTCAATTGTATACCAACTATCTACTGAATGAATCTATTGCCAAACAATGGAGTTCCTTTTTTAAAGGGTTCCAAATGGTGTGCGATTCACCAGTACTCAGTCTCCTAAGACCTGAGGAATTGGAAAATTTAGTATGTGGTGTTGAAGATCTCAATTTCCAAGAACTTCAACAAGTAGCCAAATACGAAGGTGGTTACACCAAGAACGATACAACCATAAAGAATTTCTGGAGAGTTCTCAATGAACTTAGCAATGATGACAAAAAGAAATTCTTGTCTTTTACTACTGGTTCTGATAGAGTACCTTTTGGTGGTTTGTCCAAATTGGATTTTAGTATCACAAAAACTGCAGATTCTGATAGACTCCCATCCGCTCACACTTGTTTCAATACCTTAATTCTACCTGCTTATCCAACCTATGAAAAACTAAGAGATCTTTTAACTAAAGCACTAACTCATTGTGAAGGTTTTGGTTTAAGATAAACAATTCAAATCTTATTTTTATCCCCAAAATTACAATAATAACAATTATAATAATACTTTTTTTTTTTCAAATAAACCTGGTGCATATAATAATGGATCAAATAATATATATATAAAACAATAATAATAATATAAACATTTTAAAAATAAAGGGAAAAAAAGAAGAGGAACAAAATAAAAGAAAATTATACAACTTATTCGTTTGCGATATTTGGTAGCTTGAAATTTTGATTTTTTTATTGTGTGTAAATACAAATTGTACAATTGGAAAATTTAAATATATTTGTTTGCTTGGAAGTTGGGGATTGGAAGAGAGGTATTGGTGTAGTTATATGGTTGGGGGGGGAAAAAAAAAAATAAAGTGTAATTCTCTGCTATTACTAACAACATGTTTTTGTTGTTGGAGTTGTGGTTGTTGGTTCGGTATTTGGAGTTAATTTAAAAGCATTTGGATTTGTTTTTTGATGTTGTTCAGATTCTAAAATCTTTTTCACCAATTCATCAATACCTTCGTTGATATTGGTGTCTTCTTTAGCTGATGTAAAGAAATGTTTATAAAAGACATTATTTTGACAAAATGTATCAATATCCTCTGGAAATTGATAAGGTGGCTGTAGAAGATCAATTTTGTTGGCTAATAAAATAGTTGGTAGACCTTCCTCACCTTCAGCAGCTGGAAAACAATTATCAATATCATCTTTCCACTCTTTGGCACCAGTAAAGGTTCCTGGTCTAGTGGCGTCAAAGACCACAATGGCACCATCTGCATTCTGAAAATAGACTCTTGTCATATGACCAAATCTCTCTTGACCTGCAATATCCCAAAGTTGAAGTATAACTCTACGATTACCAACCTCAATTTCTTTAGTTTGGAAATCTACACCAATAGTTGGTTTGTAACGTCCTTGAAAATCATTATTACAATATCTCTGTATAATACTAGTCTTTCCACATGCTAACTTTCCTACTACCAATATTTTTAATGAAATTGGATCTTCATTTCCTTCCTGGTCATCGTTAGCATGGTATGCATTTTTGCTCATCTCTTATCTGTCTGTAATACCAATTTGATGTAAAAAAAAAAAAAAAAAAGGTTTCTCTTTCCCTAAAAATCTATTTTTCTGGTTGTGTGATTGATTATTTTTTTTTTAACCTCTTTATTTAAAAGGAAAAGTACAGGGAATTTTTTTTAAAAAAGAGATTATTATTAATAATTTATTTCTATTTGAATTTAATTTTAAATATTTAACATAATATTATTTTTTGTACAAAATTAAATCAATTATAAATTTTGAAAGTTCAAAGATGTTATTTAAATGTTTCTCAAATACAAATTAATCAAAATTATCAATCATATCATTGACATATCTATATTATTTTAGAAACACCCTCTAAATCCTTTTTATATTATAAAAACACCATTCATTTGGTGATTATTAACATCTAGGAACAAGAATTACTTTTACTATTTCAACTAATATTCTATATATAATTTATTATCTTTTTAGAGGTTGAATTTGGGTTGGTTCTGAAATTGTAATAATTGCTTTTTTATAATCTGAAGTTTTAAAAGTACCTTGTCTCTTTGCTTTTTTACCAATACCTTTTACTGAACCTTTTAATCTACCTTGTACATTGATTGTGTTTACTTTGTTTACATGTACACCATATAGTGCTTTAACGTAGCTCTTTATATCAGTTTTACCGACATCACATGTGGTTTTAAACATTAATTTCTTTGTCTTTTCAAAGGTTTCATGTGTATTTCTAAAAACTGTCAGTTTGAAATTTGGAAAGAATATATTATTCCAATATCTGGTAGTAAGTTCACCTGCTTTCTTTATTCCTGTATTCATATTTCTATTGTTACTATTTTATATATGTGTGTATGGTGAGATGGATGTTTTAGGTAGATCTTTTAAGGATTTGATACTCAAATCGCCAATGATCTTATGATTCGTTCAGAGGAAAGAAAATAGTAAAAAAAAAAGATTTTCATTTTTGAAAAAATTTTAATATTAGCAGTATCCCATTTACTCAAACAATTGAATTTGTTTATTTGTGGCCTTAAAGGTTAAAATATGTTTTCTCAAAGTGATTAGAAAATACATTTGAGGGTGCTAATTTATAACCAACTAAAAAACTAATGATAAATTGTAATGATAATGAGGCAAAATCATTTACCCAAGTAAATGCTGATGGTAATGCATTTCTTAAAAATACTAAACCTATCACATTGAAATAGATATACACTATCAATAAATTGGTGATAATCTTATAGATTTGATATAGATTTCTACCTGTGATAAAAAATATATTAATATATTATAGCATTAAAACTAGTAGTTATGTCAAATATTTACTCTTTTCTGAAACTTTTTGATCTTGGTTAAGTTTATAGGAGGTTAAAGACACTGGTACTCCACATGAAAGTACAGATAAAAAGTGAATTATAAAATATATTATACTTTGTGATTGTGTAGTTGAAAGAACAATAGACACATATAGAATCTGATCAATAACCTGTAGAGGTACAAATACATAAAAGAATAATTTTTCACTTTCAGTCATTGATTTCTTTATAAAATACACTCCATTTCCAATATAGCCAATTAAAATGTTCAAAGAAACACCTTGAAGTATCATTACAAAAGTTCTATATGAATATTCCCACTTTGTTGCCAAACCAGTTAATTCAATCGATGATAAATTTTTCTGTTTTAAAACCAATCAATTAATATTTAAATCACAATTAGACATATTTGATAAGTATAACTAAACTATAGTAACTTACAAAATCAAAGAATAATCTAATAAATTCCATTAACAAATAAAAAGCCATTATAAAATGAATTGGATTGATATTGATTTTAGATTGGTTTGCTCTGTATAATGTAAATGTCCATAGTAAAAATAAACCTAGAAACATTATTGAAAATATATTATAAACACTAACTAAATTCTCTGAACCAAAAGGAAGATGAGAAATTTCTCCTTTTTCACCATGGTGGTTTGTAAAATCTAATGTAATCTTTTAATTTCATTTAATTAGTCTATTTAGGTAAAGCTAACAGCATTAGTAATTAAATAGAACTTACATTATAAGAAGCTTCATATTGTTTACAATTTATAAAGAAAACACTGTAATAACCCAATTCATTTTGTATACCATCAATAAAAAATGAAAATTCAGATTCAGTTGTCATGGGATATATAGGATTTTCATACTTTGCCAAATAGGTTTCACATCCAATATCTGAGAATAGCTCTTCTAAATCTGGTGATGAATATGATGGTGAAATTATAACAATAAAACCTGTGAATTTTTCAATACCCGCATAATTATTTTTTATCTATTAAATAATTAACAATCTTTAGAAATATATTGAATATAGAGTATACAGAATCATACATAAAAATCATTAACTTTTAGGTCTAATACACCATTTTTTTGAAATGAAAAACTGTAAAAGAATTGAATTTGATTTGAGCTTTGATAAACTTCAAAGTTTCTGATTATAGCATCAGATATATTAAATAATAAACTAAATAAAATTAGATTTACAATGAGAAATTTGGTAATAGTCATATTGGAAATGTTGAATGAATAACTAAATAGAGAATAAAAAATAAAATTTGGAATTTTAAAAGTGATTGGAGTGTGTGTTGATTTAACCCCATCACACTATCACTCACATTACTAAATTTCATAGAAGAATTACGAATAATTATATTAAGTAAATAATATTATTATTTCTATTGATTTTTTATTATTTGAATATTTTATTATATATAATAATAATATGAATATTTTATCATATGTACAAGTTTATATTAGTGTGGTGGATTATTAAAGGTTTTCAAAAATCTTTTAGATTTTTACATAGTGAACAACCTAGGACATATTCTTCGCAATGAGGGTGTGATATTTTTAGAGGGCATTGATCAGGACCTGGGCACTTTGGTATCTGTTCAATTGGTTTCTTATTTAGATAGTCACCACCTTGTTGTTTAGTATGGCAACTTGAACAAAAATGGGTTTTATTCCAACAGAAAAATGAAGCTTCATTACAGCAGAATTTACATTTCCAAGTGATATAATCAAGTCCATGTAATTTACATTCACCATTTTTATCAACACCTTGACAGGAGTTACATAAAAGTTCCTCTTCTTTGTAACCATCTATTCCTTCATCACATCTAGCTGCACCTGCAAAATAAGGATTGGCGCACTTGAAACACTGGTAATAGACATACCTGTCCATTGCCATAGCATCAGGATTCTTGAACCACTTTGATTTCTTGTCTTCTAATTCCTTGGATTTATGCAACCCTTCAAAAGCAAATCTCTCATTAGCCTTAGCTTGAATAGTCTTCTTCAATTCCAAAACATTAGTCAATTCATCTTTTATAGAAGGATGTGACATTACCTTCTTACAAATGACACAATCTATATTATTGAATAAAATTCTGGGACCAGTCTTCTTTTTTAGTTGTTTTAAACAACATTGGTGATGGAATATATGTTGACATTCCAGTACAATAACCGGCGCACTATTTAGACTTTCAACCCAACATATATTGCAAAGTTCACTGTCATCGTATAGATACTTATTCTTTTGAAAACAATGTTCGTTCATACAGGGTGGACACTTTTCTTCACCTGCCAAACCTATACAATAATGACCACAGTCCTGATGAACCTTATCACAAGACCACTTTTTCTTTTGTTGACATTCTTCACTCTGACATACATCATCCATTTTGGCATGTACCATAATATTAGCACCATTGACAGGTGACATTATAGGACTGGTAGTTGAAGCAATCTTTGCTGAACAGAATCTACATTTTCTGGAATTTACATAATCACGATATTTATCACAATTATATCCGTCATGATAAGGTGTGTTATAACAAGAAGCACAAAATTCAGTTGAACATTTGTTGCATCTAAATCTATTCTCCATACGATGTTTAGCAGCTTCTTCACTCATTTTTCTACCGTCAATTAATTTAAAATCCATTTCATTTCCAACTACCTGTTGTTGATTACTATTACACTTTTCAAAGATAAAGCCGCATTTAACATCCGGACATTTTATATAGTTGGGATTATTGTGAAATACATTTTCCAAAGTTCTATTTAAATAGTTTTCATATTCATTATTACCTAGTATTAACTTTTAAAATCAATTATTAAGTTAGTTACTAAGCTTAATAGGAAGTTTTTTTAGAGTATAAATATTACATACTTTTAATACTTCATGAGGAATTTTTTGATTACAATTGTCATATATACAATTGATAGAGGAAATATTATTGATATCTAATTTCAGTTGGTTTGTTATCCCAGTAAATAAACAATTTTTACAGAAATTATGTAAACATTCATCCATCAAATACAAATAGTTATCTACAGATTCTGCACCCTTTTTACATATAATACAATGTGATAGCATATCACCATCATCTTTACCGTTCATTGTTGATTCTTCCAAAAGTGCTGCTCTTAATAGTTCTATAGTCTCCAAATCTAATGAATCACTAAATGTCTGATTTAAGTATTGATGTATTGTCATATGCTGTTGCTGTGGCTGTAGTTGAGGAGATGCTTGTTTATGATTATTTTGAGGTTCAAAAAATGGTAAAAATTCGGAGTTACTATGTGTTTCTAATTTGAATGGAGGTGGTGGTAATAGTGCTTGTTGAATTTGTGATGGTGAGTAAATAAATATTGGTGATTGTTGCTTTTTTTGTTGTAACTGTTGTTTTAATTGTTGTAGTTGTTGTTGTTTTTGTAGTAGTTGTTGAGATGTCTGTATAGGTGATTGTTGTTGTTGTTGTTGTTGTTGTTGTTGTTGTTGTTGTTGTTGTTGTTGTTGTTGTGGTTGTTGTTGTTGGTTGTTGTTGTGGTTGTTGTTGTGGTTGTTGTTGTGGTTGTTGTTGTGGTTGTTGTTGTGGTTGTTGTGGTTGTTGTGGTTGTTGTTGTTGTGGAAATGTAGGTGATGTTGACTTTTGTTGATCTTTTCTTATTTGATTTTGTTGTATTTGTATATCTTGAAATTGTTGTTGTCTAAAGTGTTGATCAATCAGTTGTTTTTGTTGATTGTAATGGTATTGCTGGAATGATTGATTTTGTAATTTTTTATCATCTAACAATATCCATTCCTCTGATATTTCATTTTCAAATCTCTTTATAGCACCAATATCATTAAATTTAAAATCCAAATGAATTTTACCACTCACTACAGGATTTACAATACTATTATTGTTCTTAAAAATACTGACATTTACACCATTGTTGTTATTCTGTTTATATGTAATAACATCATACCATCTATTAAATGATGACTGATTCTTTAGTGAGTGTATTGGTATAGTTATTACACCAATAAGATTATCATTGAATATTATAACTTTATCATAGATTACAAATACTAAATCTTCACCTTCATTTAGTTCCCTATGCATAATTTCAATCGTGTTATTATCATCTCACTCTACAATAAACTGTAACTATATACATACACATGAAATGTTTCATTCCAGTAGGGAGTTATAGTATTTTGAAGTGGTTTTGTTCTGTATACTTTATTATTATATTTGAGTTCAACATATGGATTAATATCTTTTGCATCTTTTTTTAATAATGAATTTGCTTCAATTACTGTAATTGAAACTTTGGTGCCACCAAATGACTCCATGCAATTCGAATATTATTGTCGTGTGTATATAAAATAAATATGAAAATGAGAATAGAGAGGTGACAAAAAATTTTTTTCAAAGAGGGGTTGCAAATTTTTTGGTAAATTGAGATAACAACGACTTCTAATTAAATTTTTATTTTAATCATAATTTATAAAGTTAATCTCAAATTATTAACAATTTACAAATGATCAATCTAAAAATAAAAAAAAATAAATTATTTACAATGATTGAAATCATTTGAATACTTTTAAATCCCTACTATTTGGATAGTTTTAATAATATACATTCATTTTATTTAAATTTACGCCCTATATTCCACTGCATTCATAATCTTTAGAGAAAAATAAATAATCTTTAAAAATGAAATTTTATGATAATTTACCACACACTATTAATCAAATAAAATCAATAAAGATATTATAAATATATTTAAAAAAAAAATGATATTAATAATTATCATATTTAAATAATGTCTAATTTTATAAGTAATTGGGAAGAAAATTCACCTAGAATTGACAATAGTATCACTCCCAAAAAAAAGGAGGTAAAATCAAAGAGAAGGAATATAGTTTCAAGATGGTTTAAAAGTAAAAAGTAAGTTTAAAACTATAATATTAAACATAAATGTGATATTAATATCAAAAATTTGATATAGACCATTTCCATTTGTTTTGATATTCTCATTTTTAGCCAATGTACCTATACTCATATCGACTGTGGTACTTTTGGGTTTGAGATGGTCTAGTGAGTGTAAATACATTGGAGCACTACTAATAGTATATATTATTCTATTTGTAATTAATATCCTCTACTCTTTGTATTTTCATTCAAAATTCAAAAGAGGAAAACCAAGTCATTTCATATCCGTTGCTAAGGATTTTGGTTTGAGTTCTTTTGTTTTGTATACTGGAGTCAGTGTTATTATATTCATTATCTGTGAGTTCCTTAGAAGAGCTACAGAGTTTACACAATGTGTAGGTATAATCTATTTGTGTTTAGATTCTCAATATAGTGCACATCACTAACTATAACTCTATTGATATAAACCTAGTACCAAAACAATAGACCTATTTATCATTTACTAAGAGGTGCACAAGGTCTTGATATATTCTTTTTAGTTGGATTTTATATAATCAATTTCCTCTCTGTATGTTTTAGTTGCTATGCAACCAAAGAGAAAAAGGAATTACCAAAACATAAAGGTACTACCCAAAAATAATGCTTTAATAAACCTGTTATTGCTATAAATACTCCTTCTTTCTATTTTGCTATATATACTATCTCTATATTTATTTTTAAAAACCTAACCATTCATTTGCAGACTCAATTTTTGATAGAGATTTGTTTGATCTTGCTTTTTGTCTGGAAGATTCTTTAATTTCCTCATAGTTTGATGCTGCATATGAGATAAAATGATCCCATCTATATTTTTCAATTTGTTTCTTTCTTAAAAATAATTTACGTGATTCTTTCATGTGACGTGCTTTAAATGGGTCCTGTAAAGTTTATGATCATATGTTAATTCTCATAGTTTGGGTGTGAGGTGTTTGATTTTATGTCTTCTATCCTACTTTAGTTTCTCTTTCGTTACTCCATTCGGTATCTGCAAGATCTCTCATTGTTTTTTCGAGTTCACCGCCATTTAATTCTAATGTAGAGTTGAATGCAACTGGTTTAAAGAATTTGGGCTTTATAGCTTTTACTATAAAACCTACTTTATTAGACATTTTGATGAAAACACGAAAATCAAAAAAAAAAAAAAAAAATTACAAATAATTATTATTCATTATTTATATTTCTCAAATATAATAAAATTTAAATAAAGAAATAAATTTATAAAAATTATATTATAAATATAAATAGAGATATTGAATAACTAATGTAAGATTTCTTTTTTTTTTTTTTTTTTAGTTTTTGGATATTTTGTATATTTATATCACACCACACAATGTCATCAATAACTGGTTAGTAAAATAGAAAATTGAAAACCATGATATCCATATAATATTAATTGGGTTTATAAATTAGCTACAGCACCAGGTAAAATTATATTATTTGGAGAACATGCAGTTGTTCAAGGAAAGACAGCTATTGCAACTAGTTTGTCATTGAGAACTAAAATTACATTGGTAGAAAATCAAAGAGATTCATTGGTATTGGATTTACCTGATTTACCTGAATTTGGAAAGAGAGAATTCTCATTGGATAGCATTCGTAATTTACCATCATTTAAGGAATCAGTTGAAAAGTTAGATGGATTGGTACCTACTGAATGTAACCCAAAGTTTATAAGTGAACTCAACCAATTGATTGATATCAAAGGATTACATACATTTTTATTCTTGTTTTGTTATATTACTAAATGTACACGTGGATTTGATATTCACTTGTCCAGTCAGTTACCTATTGGATCTGGGTTAGGAAGTTCAGCTAGTTTTTGTGTGGGTATATGTGCAGTTTTATTAAAGGCATTTAATATCTATGCATGTGGAGGTTGTGGACAGTGTTGTAAGACTGATAACTCTGTTCAAGCATCTGAACAACCATGTCTACCTCAACTTTTACTTATAAATCAATGGTCTTTACAAGGTGAGAAAATCATGCATGGTACACCATCGGGTATTGATAACGCAGTTAGTACCCTCGGAAAAGCTCTTACATTTACAAGAAAAGATGGATACAAACCATTGAATTATATACCACCTTTGGGAATCCTCATTACAGATACTAAAGTCAGTCGGTCTGCTAAAGTTCTAGTAGAAGGTGTTATTCAAAGACAAAAGAAATATCCAACACTCATTGACCCTGTATCAAATTTAATTGAACAGATATCCAATGACTGCTTACAATCATTTACAAAGTACCAAAATGACAATGATTTTCAATCTTTACAAGAAACTATGGAATTACTCTTTGATATGAATCATCATCTCCTAGTAGGTGGTTATGGCGTTGGTCACTTTGCAATTGATAAAGTAGTCTCAATAACTAAATCACATGGTTTACACAGTAAATTGACAGGTGCTGGTGGAGGTGGATGTGTTATAACACTACTTAAACCTGGATTCACTCAGGAACAAATTAACCAATTGAAATTAGATCTCAAAAACGCAGGTTTTGAAAGTTTAGAAGCAACAGTTGGTGACATAGGTGTTTCAATTACCTATTAAACAATAGTAATAATAAAAAACATTAAAGAAAAAAGATATATATATATATGTGTCTAAATATATCCTTGGTTATTTTCAAAATACAATTCTTTTGTATTCTGTTGTTTATTTATGCTTTTGAATATTCTAATTGTTTTTTAAGGTAATATAAAAGGTAACCTTTACTTTTCATTACATGATGTATGGAAGTACTACTAATCATAGAATCATCGCATTTATACCAATATTCAGAATGTTTAACAAAACATGTATAATGACCACTATCAATTTTACCAGTATGATTAACAACTGCATAGAGTTCATAGATAAATGAATCATTTCTTGGTGTTTGAATTGACAATGTGTTTAAAGTCTCTTGATCAACATCAATTATATCTTGTAATTTTCTTTTTTTTATCATTTTTTTCTTTTAATTGATAACAGATTAATATATGGCTAAAAGTATTAATATTTGATTTAAATAAACTTACCTTTTATAATTAGTTGTATAAGGTCCCATATCAATAGTAGAAGGAAACTCAATAAAAGTATCAATTTTGTGAGTTCTTCTATGCACTTTTGATTGTTCGAAACGTTTTAAATGAAAACAAATGACAACTGGTAGAGTATCAAATGATAATTGTTTAGTAGATTCCTGTTTAGAATTACAATTTGAACAAAAATACTTTTCCTCTAGTTTTTCAGGGTGAGTGAATCTGTCAAGACATGATATTAAATTGGCTTGATGTTGTTGTTGTTGTTGTTGTTGTTGATGACTATTTCCATTTCCATTCGTTAGGTTGTTATTATTATTTCCATTTGTATTATCACTACTGTCATTGTCAAATGAAATTTCAGCTTGATGTTTAGATGAGGTTATAGAGGAAGTAGATCTTGAAGATGATTTTGGAATATCTAAAGAAATATCAATAAATGGGTCTTGTGTAGATGATGTATGATTGCAATGTAGACATGTTAATTCAGATTTCAGTACACCTCCAAATGTACAATGAACTATACAATTACAATCTTTATCTGTTGTACCACCACAATGAAGATGTATACCATTAAGAGAGGATATAAAGAATTCATGTGCATCCTGTTGTTCATAACCTGCAAAATAATTTGAATAGTTCCAACAGGTATATAAAAAATGGTGTGGTGTAAATGGTGATTTATTACCACTGAATATATGAGAGTATAATTCATCCATTTCACATCCTAAACATATAACTACTTTACTATTACCATTACTATTCTCTAAATTTTGATTCACATTATCTACATTATTTTGTGGGCTTTTAGGTTCATTTGAATTTTCATTTGTATTATTATTATTATTATTATTATTCGTACTATTATTTGTATTATTATTCTTCTTATTACATTTATGCATATCACTTAAAAAATAATTTCTAAGTAAAGGATTGTGTATAAATGATTGTAAAATTGAGTTCATAAAACATGTGTTTCCTAGGTTATTTAAACCTCTCAATCCTAAAATACTATTCTTATTTAGTACTAGAGTATTGTTGGGCGTTGTTGTTGTTGTGGTTGTTGTTGTTGTTGTGGTTGTGGTTGGTGTTAATTTGTTATTATCTACATTATTGTTAGTTTCTGGGTTACTATTTAATAATAATTGGTTATCTTCATTTGAAGGTTTCCAAGTACGATATTTTACACGTTTTGGGGATGGATCAGTAATCTCTTGTAATGAAACAGTAGTATCCAATTTAACAGATTCCATAATCTCTTCAAATTCGCTATCGTAGATATAATCTTCACATTGATTACAATATATCTGATTGAGATTGGAATCAATTGCCAAATAATGACTAGTCTCTTTAAAGTGGTCTTTAATGTGGTGGTCTTTCCAACACCCTACATAAACACATTGTAGACATAGATGTAATCTTCCATTAAAACAACAACATTTCATACAATGTGGTATCGGTAGTTTACTTGAATCTATCAATCTAGTTTTACTTGTCATTATATAATTTTCTATAATTTTGAATCTATTGTATCCTCCATCCTTTTTATAAGATTCCAAATGTGTACAAGTTGATTTACAATGTGTTTCCGAATTTCCATTACTACCATTATTATGTTTATGTTGTTGTTGTGGTTGGTGGTGGTGGTTATTATTAAGTGTTGTAGTTTTATTCATTTTATATAATCTATAATAATTTCTTTTTTAATGATATAAATTCATATATCAAATGTATATATAAATGAAATTTCTTCTAAATATATGTACAATTAAAAAATATGCAAAATAAAAAATAATTTAAAAATTTGGGTGTGTGGACTGCCAAATTCAATGATTTTATCTTTTGGATTTATGTAATTGTATAAATCTATATCTGAGTCCTCTAACTATAATGAATGGAAAAACTGTGGAATTAGTTTTATAAATTTTTTTTTTAAAATCAATGCATTTGCACGATTCCACACTTTGTGTTAAAAAATGATTTCAACTTCTTTGGTGCGGTTATCAAGATCCACATTGAGATTACATTCTTTGAATTCTACTTTAATCACCAAAAACCAACCAATTTACTACACCCAAACATTCTATTCAACCAATAATAACAATAATGATAAATTAAAATCATTTCTAAATCAGAGAAGAAATCCACAAAAACAACAATCAATTGACAATCACGCCAAACAATCTTCAAGTGAATCAAAAGAAAAACAACAACAGCAGGAAAAAGAACAAGAAAATACAGAACAAGAAGACAATGATAATCCACAACCAAAGAATGGATTTAAAGATAAATTATTGAGAAATGCTATATCTTTGGGAGCATTTGGTTTGATATCGTTGGGTGTTTCTACTTATTTGGCTGGTAATGATGACACTGAATTCTATATTAAAAACTTGGACATGGAAGTTAAAAAGTTAACATCAATAACAGATTATCAAGTATTGTTAAATAAACTTCAATTACTATCATCATTATCACAGTCCAATAGTACACTACAACAGATGCTCTCAAAAAAAGAATATACAGAAATATTATTAAATCTGATTTTAGATTATTCTGATCTTGAAATTAATTTTAAGGCATCTGATACAATTAAAAATTCATCAGAGTATAGTAAGTATCACTTCAATTGATGTGGTTTCTAACCATTTTGAATACTAATATCTATTATGTTTAGTAACTGATACTTCAATAATTCCACAAATTATGGAAGTTGGAACATTACCATATATTGGTTTTTATGTAAAAAAGAATATAGGAGTTACAATTTCAAGAATGGCTCAAAATGGTAAGAAATAATTTCTTTTGATTTTCAATATAAATATTAATGATTTTGGATTTAAATATAGAAAATTGTAGAATTGAATTGGCAAATAATGGTGCTCTGGAATTACTAGAGAAATTATATAGTAATAAAATAATGTCAAAAGAGATATTTAGAATTGCAATTCTACAGATATCATATACTGCCTGGAATAATAGAGATAAATTAAAAATAACAGATAGAAAGACACTAGAGACTATTGAATTGATGGCAAAGGAAGAAGGTGAAATTCAATCTAATTACTTTGAACTAAAGAAAAGAGAATTAATTCAATCTGGTAAACTGTTATATCTACACACAAGTTTAGGTGGTTTTGTGTGGGGATGTTTTGAGAGTATACGTGCCAAGTTACCGGTAAACACTGTAGTGATAAATGGTGTAAAGAATGCAATTATAACTGCTGCAATTCCCATTTATTTTGTAGGATACATGACTACTTTATTTACAGAACAGTATAAAAAGATGGATACCACAAAAGATAAGTTCATACTGTATTTCTCTGGATGTCTATCACTATTCCCTTGGTATTACTTATTACCTGTTGTTGAAAGATTCTCACCCTATTGGATTGGTGGTCATGTACTAGGTTTTATGTCATTTTTCACCTATCTTGCCTACACCAAATCTGAAATTTTCAAATCTGATCAAATGTTGATTCTAATAGACCAAAAGGCACCAAAAAGAGAAGTTTTGATTAAAATGCTAGAAGATCAAAAGAAAAATGAACCAACAACCAAGAAGTAATAAATTATAAATAATGGTGTGTGTGATTTTGTTATTTATTTTTTTTATCTTTTTCCTTTTTTAGATTTGTGTGTGGGTGTGTTTTTTGGATTCAGGATAACTTTAAAAGAAGAATTTTGAAGTTGTTTCAGTTGGTGGAACTGGAATACCATTAACTAGTGGATAAGATTCTTGAATCAAGAATGGATTAGTTGGACCACCACCTCTTCTACCTTTACGCATGGAAACAGTACCAATTGGTTTGGTATTTCTATAGGATATCTCTTGTTTAAGTTTTGGTACAACAATATCATCCCATTGACCAGGAGTACTACAACATTCATCGACTATATCTCTAAGTAGATTACCTTTAGACTTGTTTACAATATGAGTAACCTCTATACACAGTGATATGATATGACCAATGTTATGGTAAGCTCTCTTCTTCTCTTCAACAACCTCTTCTTGAATTTGTTGTTCCACAGTTTTATATTCTTCGTTTATATTATTACAATTGTTATTATTTATATTATTATTATTAGTACTATTATTATTATTAATTTCATCAATAGGTTGTTGATCGTAGTGAACTACTGTAACTTCTTGTTGTAATGATTCAAAGTCAATTTCGACAGTTGATTGTATAATTAGATCACTATCAATTTCATCAGTATCATTATTAGTTTCAGCCAATAGGTTAGATTCTTTGAAATTAGAAAGGGACGATAAAAGTGAATCAGATTCATTGTCATTCAATACAAAATCTTGTAGTGATAACTTTCCTCCTAATGTTCCATCTTCTGATGCAATAACTACATTTTCAACTCCATTAGAAGCAAGTAAATCAGATAAATCAGTAAGTGAAGATGTCTTTTCAGAATCAAATGGTGGTGTACTAACTGAACTAACAGTATCTGAAATGCTATCTGAAATAGTGTCGCTAGTATCTTCTGAGACTGTTGATGATACTGTTGATACTGACGATGATGATGAGGACATTGAGATATTATCACTAACATTTGAATCGGATGTTGAACTTGAACTTGATGAAGAAGAAGATGATGATGATTTCTTTGAACTTGAAGATGAAGATTTATGCTTATGATGTCTATGTTTTTTCTTTTCCTTAGATTTATCTTTAGAAGAAGTGGTATTTGAATCACTTTCGCTGGTGCTACTAGAGGCATCAACAGGTAATTGACCACCATTAGCCAGCAATGCTAAAGCTTCTTTTTCCTTTCTCTTCTTTTCTCTTTTCTTTCTTCTCTCTCTTTTTTCTTTCTTTCTCTTTTCTTTTAGTTCTTTTTCTTGTTCAGGTGTGAGATTTGATGGAATAGATTCATCAGTACTGCTACTACTGCTACTGCTCTCAGATTTATGTTTAGAAGATCTATGTTTAGAAGATCTATGTTTCTTTTCCTTTTCAACGACCACAGTAGTGGTAGTTGTTGGATCACTACCCAATATAGTAATAGTATTATCTACTTGTCCATTTATAAATGTAGTAGTTGTAGTTGTAGTAGTAGTTGATGTTGTTATTGTACTACTAATTTCACTATTATTATTTATATTATTATTATTATTAACATCAAGTTCATTATTATTATTATTATCTTCAAGTGTTTGAGGTATCGAGAAATCCTCTGGAATGGATATATTAGAATCAATAGCTAATTTAAGATCATTAAGAGAATCATCACTACTAAATGTATCTTTAGATTCATCTTGTTCAGGTATAGAACTAATAATTATAGAACTACTAGAAATACCATTACTAGAATCTTCATTAAAGTCCTCTGCAAATGAAACCTTTCTTCTTAATTTTGGTTTCTTTTGTGGTGTATTTGCTGATGTTGATGTAATAGTTGTAGTAGTTGTAGTTGTAATAGTATTAATTTCAACAGATGATGGTTGTATTGTAGGTTGTGGTGAAATTACTGTTGATGGTTGTTGTTGTTGTTGAATCAGTACAGGTACTGGTGAAGATAAAAATAATTCTTGTAATAAATTACTACTTTGGTTGATTGGGGATATATTGGATTTAAGTTTTTTGTTATGATTATTACCACTAAGAATATTTACAACTCTGGTAACAAAATTACAGTCTTTTAAGAGGTGACACATGAATTCTTCATCATCTTGACCTAGGGATCTTTGAATGAGTGGTGTAAGGATTGCCTCTACAACACAATGAATGAGATTATTACTTTCATACTCAAAGAACAAGTCAATAGATTTCATCAAAATACCAGATTCCCATATCTCTCTATCAAGTCTTGGTTGATTAAGTTTCACCATAGATGCAACAAGTTGTAGACATTTCAAAGGTACCAACGAAAATGGTTTGGTGTGATCAACAGTTTGTAAGATCATGAAAATGGCTTTCAAAGGTGACACTTCTCTTTCATCTTCCAACACTATAATTGGTTTAAAAAGTAAATTGGCAATTACAGGTAGATTGTCATTCTGCTGTTGCAGACTATTAGCCAAATTAGAAGAACTTGAGTTGTTATTATTGGACATATTGATATTTGACAAATCAATCAAAGTATTCACCAGTGACAGTATAGATATAGATATAGGAGAGTTATATGCCTGTGAAAGTGCCACTCTGAATGCATTTACCAAAATGTTACTGGAAAATGAGTTACCATGTAAATGATAGGAAATCTTTGATTTTGGGTATTTTCTAATGATATCCTGTACCAATTTATGAATGTTATCAATTTCAGTGTCAATGTGTTCTGCCAATTGATAGGGATTCAGTATCTCATTGATACGTAATATTAAATATGGTACAAACTCATTTGTCCAATTGGGTTTTTCTCCACCTTTTAGACTGTTAGTGAGGTTAGAAGAGGACGATGATGGTGATGAGAATACATTGAAAAATGATGAGTTATTACTGCTATTACTGTTACTATTGTCACCTCCAAATTGTGACATTTCAATCTCTACCATTTTCAAAATCAATTCAATCAGTTCAAAATTATTCAAATGCTGAGATAACCAAGGTAAAATATTATCTTTGTTCTGACAAATGTACAATAGTACATCTGGTTTTCTGCTGAGGTAAGACTGAACCAAGTCAATGAAAATGTGCATGTTGGTGACTGAGACTGGTGGTGGTGAAGACAATAGACTAAACAGTTGGTCTAGTATACTGTAACTTCCAGGATCTGTAATAATCTTTGGAATCAATGCAATGGATCCTTTAAGAATCTCATAACATCCTTGAATAAGTGCCAACTTGTTTTTGAGCTCCAATGGTGCGGTATCATACTGCAATTGTAGTTTGTTATTGAATACATCATGACCTAATTGCACATCAATAACCACAGAGATTATAGTAGTAATAGAAGATAATTGTGAGAAATAATCAATAAGCTTTCTGTAACCACCTGCAATCCAGTCCATAACCTCTTCTTTGAGTTCATCAGTAAGTAGTAAATGTACAACTACCTCGCCTTGATTAGTCAACTGATCATTATCAGGACTTATAGATTGAATAATTTCCTCAATCTTTTGTTTGGCATGCATTCTCTTTTTCTTTATAGACAGTATGGTATCAACGTGTGAATCAACATCTGAATCATCCTCCAATATTTTCTTTCTCTTTTCCTCCTGTCTCTTCTTTTTCTCTTCTTCCTCTTCTTTACGTCTCTTTTCACGTTCTTCACGTCTCTTTTCCTCTTCCTCTTTAGCTAGTCTTTCCTCTTCAATTCTCTTTTTTTCACGTTCCTCTCTACGAATTCTTCTGTCTTCCTCAGCTTTTTTCATAGAATCTTCCTTGTCTTTCTTCTCCTGTTCATCTCTTTGAGCCTTATCTTTTAATCTCTGTTCTTTTCTTTGTTTTCTTTCATCTGCTCTTTTCTGTCTTTCTTCTTCTTCCCTCTTTGCTTCCTCCTCTTCCTTTTTTCGTCGCTCCTCTCTTAATCTACGACGTTCAGCTGCTCTTTCATCTTCATCCATCTAAATTATAATCATTAATTACAGTATAACACTGTAAAATTATTTTAAAAGCAAATTTTATAAAAACAAAAAAAAAAAAAAAAAAAAAAAAATATTTGATAAATAATAACTGATTTTCTATAAAAAAAAAAAAATATTTTTAAAAAAAATCAATTGATTGTCCTAGGATTAATCCAAATAGGTATAGTGAATTATACCGTTATAAGTTATATATCTTTCTTATTATTTCAAAAACTTTCTAAAAAATGAATATTACCAATACTGAGATTTGAATAAATATAAGATGTAAAAGTTAAATAAATTCTAAAATTGATGTTGTATTAGCAACAACATCTGTATATTTAGGTTGAGTTTAAAGGATGTTCATTCACTGGCCTTAGTTTTGAATCAGTTGGAGAGGAACCACTGTTTGCAACAATTGGTGTCTTTGTTAATCTTAAGCTACCTCTCTTATTACTCAACGATGATCCTGGTAATTCTGAATTAATCCATGGTAACAGAGGTTGTTGTTGATCTTTAATATCAAAAATTGGTACACTATCTGATTTTTTAAAATTATTATTATTATTATTGTTATTACTACTATCATTATTGGTAATGTTAGTGTCTGTACTATTATTGTGATTATTATTGCTATTGTTATTGTTATTGTTATTGTTATCATTAATATTAGGTTGATTGATTTTTTCTTTTTCAAATTTTAGATCAATAATGATATCATCATTATCACTGTTATTGCTATCAGATTTCTTTTTCTTTGGAGAAGTTATAACAAAAGCTTCAGCTTGTTTCTCATCAATACCAAGTTTTTGCATAATTTTAGCTTTGGAAGGGTCTAATGCAGTTTGTGGTTTATAGGCTTTCTTACCACTCATGTAGGCATGATATTCCTCTGGGTCGATTTTCAATTGTTTAGAGTCAAGGTTCTCTATAAAGGTAATTGCAATACCAAAGGTAGTGAAATAGTAGTATCTCTCCATTTTGAATAACTCTTGATTACAGAATTTAGAAGTAAATTCAAAATTGGAGAATAGGTTGGGAACATTGGCATGAATGACAACGTAAATCAAGTGAGGTAGAAAGTCATCTGCACCTCCTGGACAATCTGTAGTTGACAGCAGGAATAAAATGATTTTACAGCAATTTAAAATACATTCTAGTTTCTGAGAGGGTGAATAGAGGTCATTTACATTCAGCAGCTCTTGTTGTGCTGCCATCCAAAGATCCTCATTACAGTGACTGGGTTGAATCTCCAAATGGTGAGGTTCGACAAATACCAGTTTACTGGTACGTTCTGATATTAATGCGTCACGCTCCAGTGATTCGATACTAGAGAAAACAGTTTTATATACATTTTGATAGAGATGATGTTCAATCTCTGCTAATGGAGGTCCCAGTTGATCTTCATCAACACTACTATCACTATTATTAATAAATATCTGGTTGGATTGCAATTGAGTTTGCATCTCTCTGAGAAATGATAATATAATCTCAGCCTGTTGATCTTGAGTTTGGTTCTTTTTCTTTAAAAATGCCTTACAAAAACTGTCAACACTGTTTTTTTTGAGTTTTTCAACGAGTGTGTGAATTTGAGTTTCTTGTGCTCTTCGGTGTGTTGATGTTTGGATTCTTGAGGAGTTATTGTTGTTATTGCTATTTGACAATCCAGTGTGTTGGTCAGTTTCTTTAAAGTAACCCTCAATGAGTTGGTCTCTAGATTCTTTATCCATTCTGAGAATTTCACTATTCCATGACTGTTTAAGTGAGGTCCCTGAGGTTGTCAACGAACGACTACCATCAGTACTTGGTGACCTACTATGCAAAGATCCAGGTGCTGTATTACTACCACCAGAAGTTGAAGAAGATCTTGATTTTATTCTATTAATCTGTTCACTTAATGTCAAAACTGGTGGAACATATTGCATATATCCAACAGCCAATGACTCAATAGTCTTATTAATATCACCTTCAAAACTTGATAATGACTTATACACAACCTCTGATGGATACTTTGGAAACAATTTCATTATAAATGATATCATTAACTCATATTTGTTTTTGTTATTTTCTGTAGTTATATATATGTATATTGCAGTGTTAATATTTGATTTCAAATAAAATAAGTGTGGGGTTTTAAAGTGATTAGCATACCTTTTGAAGTAAATACATTTTTATAATGGTTACAGAGATGATTTGCAATCTCAGATAGAAGAGATCTTCTCCAACCTCCAACACCATCACTTGCCGATGGTGATTCAATATAGGCAACACAATTTGGTAGATTTTTACAGAGTTCCAAACCCTGTTGATAGGATATAGATTCATTAGGACTTGCCAATTCTCTCATATCTCTCTTGAGACCAACCAATATAATAGGTAGTTCGGGAGAAACTAACTTTACCTGTTCTTCATAGAGTCTATAGACTCTCTCATAAGACTCCTTATCAATGAGAGAAAAGGCAATTATTACAAAATGACTGAGAGATAGTAAATGTTGTTTTTCCATAACCACATCACCTACAGTCCCAAAAAACTGTACGCACAGTAACTTGTTATTAGGTGCTACTATATGTGATATCTTATAATTACTATCACTGCTATTGGTATGAGGTGAAATGTGGTTACAATTACTAGTACTATTATTAGTGCTCTGGGGTGTGTCAGGGTTATTTTCAAATTCAGTATTAAAAGAATTGATAAATGAACATGTATCAGGAATGTGTTCTAAACCTATAATAGTACCCCTGAATTTAAGTGCCATACATGAACAGTATTGTTGGTGACTGTGACTGTCATGTGATGATCTAATCTTATAATGAGTAACTAGTAGATTGAGAAATGTCAATCTTGTATACTCAAATTTAGATGAACTGTATGAAGGTAGTGATGATGTCGATGATGTCATTATAGGTTTAGATTTAGATCTACTGTTTAAATCTAATGAATCAGATAAAGAAACTGGTGATAATTTACTATTCATATTATTATTGTTGTTATTAGTTATTGGATTTGGAGATGTTGATTCAATAGGTGTTCTATTACCTATTGTTATGCTGCTATTGGTACTATTATTACTATTATTACTAGGACTTGGTAAAGTTGGACTAAAACTCTGTGACTGCTGTGTTGCAATTGCTGTTGTTAACATTGATATCGGACAAGAACAATACTGATACGAAGTATCATAATGATAGATTGATGAATGTTCAATATATAAATCTCTCCATAAATCTGGATAATTGGTAATGGTATTTAATAAATAACTGCATGTTTCTGTTAGTGCCAATAAGGAATTGTAATCCAAAAGATACGACCAAAATGGCAATGTAGATATAATAAATCTCGATACTGTTCAGTAAAATTGAGGTATAAGATATTAGTTTACAAAAATTCAAAAGTGTGGTGGGGGTATAAAAAATTAAATACAAACCTTGGTCAGAAGAAGTTAGAATCAGAGTACCATTATTATTAGATTGTGTAGATTCAAAATGTTGTTGATGTTGTTTATCAAAATCGGATTGAGTAAAGAATTGAATGACCAAGGGTTCTGAAGGTAGGATTTTTATCAGTTCGATAAGAAACTTTTTCAACTCCACTTTTCTCTGTACAATAAAGTCATTATTCATCTTTCCAAAGGTTTTCTTTGGAGGAAACGGTATTTTTGATAGTGGAAATGCTGCATGTAGTTTTAAATCCAAATCCAAGAATTCAGAATACCTCTTATAGACACAATAGAATGATGGTTCATTAGTTTCAACTTCAATTCGATATACTGTATAAGGTTTCTTTTTAGGTGATATAGTTTCACTACTGGTTATCAATGCACTTTTAATTATCAATGCCTTTGTATTACCAGTAGCATTTGTACTTGTTATAGTAGTTGTTGTTGTAGTTGTTGTTGTTGTTGATGTTGTTGTTGTTGCTGTAGGTGTTATTGTTGATGTTTTGCTATCTTGTGTAGATGAACTTTGATGATTACCATTACTGTTACTGCTATTGTTATTAATTGTAGTGTTATTTGATGACTTGTCGTTTTTCTTTATTGGTGAAGATGGTGTTATTATATCATCAGGTGGTTTAACAACTATAGGTGATAAAGGGTCTGGTCTTAATAGAGGATCTATTTTTGCTGTCTCTGGATTTGTTGTTGTTTTATTCAATTGATTATTACTTTTATATCTAAAAAGAGATGGTGCTCCTTTCATTTTTAAATAATATAGATAGAAGTTTTATATCATTGAAAATTTCTACAAAAGTATATTAAATTTGTCCAAAACCCCTCAAAAAAAATAACAAAAAAATGGATTTTTTTTCAGTTTTAAGTTTTTTCACACCGCAAAACAAAAACAAATCTGATTAAAAAGTATAAACATTCTGCAACAACAAATTAGACACTGTTGATAAAACAAATACTATATATAATTCAAATAAATATTTATTTAAAATAATTAAAAGTTTACTATTGCTGTTATAGTACTTTATAGATTATAACTATCAATATTTATCTATATTCACTGTACATTCAATAATTCATAATTTCTTATTTAAAATCAATCATTATAGTTCATTTTCAAAATGTATAACAAAAAAGGAAATATGAAATTTAGATCTACTCTAATTTTTTTTACTGAAAAACAATATTTTTTTTATATACTTTTGTTATATATTCACAACAATCACCCATCAATTAAATTTATAGTTAAATTGCAAAACATTAAATAGTAATCATGCCTCTATCAAAGTTTTTTGATTATTTAGCATCATCTAGCCAACTCTATTTAGATCAAGAATCTATTATAAATGATCTAAGAATTGAATTAAATCAATTAAAAAATGAAATTATAGAGAAAGATCAAAAGATTAGGGAACAACAAGAAGAACTTGGGAAATATAAAGTCACTAGTTTTTTTAAAGATTTCCAATTTAAATGTCTTGAAGAACAAGTTGAACAATTAAAAGAATCCAATCAATGGATGAATGGTGTTTGTTCTCAGATCTCTGTTCATTTAAGAGAAGAACAATCTGAGAGAATGGCGCTGGAGAATCGTCAGGTAGATCTCCAAATTGAAAATGAAAAGTTGGTAAACACCAACAAGGATTTGGAAGAGCAATTAGAGGCTCGTGTTGAAATGGACCAAATGAATTGTGTGGTATTCTCATCCATTCGTTCATTGGTTGATGAACTTTTGGAAACCCATCCAAAATGTGAATGCTCTAAAATGGTTTCTGACACCAGTATCTCTATGGAAGTCTCTGATGCTGAAATCACAATTTAAATGGATGGTGGTTCTATCCCTTTAGATGAAGAGGTAAAAGTAAATGGCTTGGTAAATAGAATTGAAATGGTTGGTGGATTCTGTGTATTCCAACAGGATTGGTTTGAATGTTGTGAAGAAAAGTCAATTGAATACAATTTCAATAGTGACAAAGATGATTTTAATTTAATTAAAAAGGTTGATGGTGGTTATAAGTTCCAAGAAGCTTGGCATCTTTGTGGAAATGATTATTGGTAGCTGTTTTTATTCCACTCCCTAGGAGTCAGTTCGTGTGATATTTAGATAATAGTTGTGAATTCAAATCAAATCAAAGTTAAATCTATAAAAAAATAGTATTAAATGTGGGTTATTGTATTGTATTTGGTCACTACTACTTCAAGAAGTTGTATATATTTTAATTAATATATCAACAACGGTAACATTGGCTTGAAGGTTAGACCATTAGGTACATGACTATGTAAACACAAATTTTAAAAATAACAATAAATTAAAATAAATCAAATTGGAATCCATTAGAATCATGACATTTGACTTATTGTTTGAGTGATTAAATATGTTTATAAAAAGATATTAATTAATAAATTTATTGTGTCAATTTTAAACGATTTGAAAACAAAGTAGTACCAACATCACAATCTGATAAAACAACTAAATACTTTCCACCTGGTCTAGCTGTAATTCTAAGTTGTTTAGGTTGTTGATTTTGTTGTTGTTGTTGTTCTTGTTGTTGTTGGGTGTCTTCTTGAATGTCATTAATACTTCTGAATGGACCTACAACCTCTTTGTTTATGAGTATTCTAGGTACATGTGAAGGAGGATCATTTAAGAGTCCTGCAAATGGGTAGACAGTTAAAGAAGTACCAATAACAATGACACAATCACATTCACGAAAATCTTTAATTGCACGTCTGTGGAATTCAACTGGTAGACCTTCACCAAAGAAGATGACATTGGGTCTAATGATTTGTTGGCATCTAAGTACTTTACAATAAGGTACACGTCCATGCACAATAGTATTCCAAACTGAGTCTTTATCATATTCCTCAGAGCAATGAGAACATCTCCAAGATTTTAGAGACCCATGTGCATGTACAATGTAGTCATCATTTAGCCCAGTTTGTTCTTGAAGACTATCTACATTTTGAGTGAAAACTCTTAATAAAACACCACGCTTTTGGAGGTTATTGATAAAGTGGTGAGTGGCTGTGGATTTACTTTGACCGCATTCAGAAGGGTAGAAATGTTTTCTCAAAGACTCACAATACAATGTAGGATCCTTTTGAATAGATTCCATGGAGAATGAAAACATTTTGTTTCCATCATTGATATCTGCTTGAAAATTCTGAGAATTATCTGCAGAACGATATGTTGGTATACCGGCAGCTGTTGATATTCCAGCACCTGTTAGAACTACAATCTTCTTGATTTTACCACATTCTATATCTGAGATTACTTTATCAAAGAGTTCCTGTCCGAGTTGTTCAGGGGTTGAAGTATCTGTTGCAGGCTCACTATTCACGACTTTAGCTCTAGGTTTCTTTCTGTCTAGAGATTCTAAAAACTCTGGTTTATTCTTTACAAACCATTCAATTAAGACTTGATTGGTTTGTGTATGTGACATTTGGTCTACACTTACATGATGTATAGGTGTCCAGCCATAGACGTTCTCTAAAGTTGGATTTGCACCATTGTGAAGTAAGAGTTTGGTAACTTCAATTGCCTTGTCCCCTATACATGCTAGGATATGTAAAGGAGTTGCACAACCATTATCCTGTTCATTTATATTAGCACCGTGAGATAAGAGTACTTTGACAACACTAATGTTACCCTGTACATTAGATTGAGAGAGATTGCATGCTAGATGTAATGGAGATGATCCATCTTTGTCCTTTAAATTCACTAATGCCTTCTCATGTTGTAAAAGTACTTCTACAACCTCAGGTTGACATTTAATACAAGCCTCATGAATTGGAGTGCTACCAAATCTATTGGCAGTCATTATATTAGCACCGTTTTTCAAGAGTACTCTAGCAGCTTCTGCATTTCCAGAAATTGCTGCAATGTGTAGAGATGTACTTCCATCTTTCTTATAAGCATTTACATCAGCACCAGACTCCAATAGCATCTTTAAAAGGTCCATATTATTCTTTAAAACTGCCACATGAATTGGAGATACACCATGTATATTAAAACTATCCAAATACTCTTTATGTTCTTTCTCATCATGAACTTTCTGAGAGTACTCCAACAGTTTCTTTACAATCTCCATATGACCATTACTAACAGCAAAGAACAAACTAGTCTCCATATTATTACTAGATAATTGTAAATTATGTTTACCATATTCCAAAATCATATTAAATATCTCTAAATTTCCATTACAAGCTGCAATAATCAATGGATTATGACCTTTAGCATCTATTAAAACGAATGATTAATATCCACAACAATCAAACACTAATTAATGTACTATTTAAACTTACTTTGAGTATTTATATCAAAGTTAAAATGTGTTAATAAAACTTTTAGAGTGTTAATATGACCTTTAGCAGTTACAATATGTAATACTGTAGACTTGGTATTATCTGTTATATTTATACGTGATGGTTCATCTTTAAGTAATTCCTGTACAACCTCGTATTCATTGTCATAACATAGACAAAATAGATCATCCCATTCAGGTGGTAAATCTTCTTTTACTTTTTGTTGTTGATTATTATTATTAGATGAAGTTTCTGTATTATCTGTTTCCTCTCTATTATTATTATTATAATGATCACTTATAGTTTGTGCAATCTTTGATAAAAGTCCAGTTATCATGGTATTTAATTATAGATATTTAAATATCTTATTTTTTTTTTTCTAAATTGATAAATTAATATTAAACTACATTATTTCAAAAATGAATTTAACATAAAAAAAATTTTTATTTCATTGAAACTTTGTTTTTGAAAAAGTTAAATCATGGAATTATTTATTTAATTTTTTTATAATTCAATAAATTTAATTCATTTAAATATTTATAAGTATAATTGAGAAATCTTAATGAATTACAAATACCAGTTATCAACATAAATTTTAAACTATTTTATTAAAGTTTTAAAACTAATATTAAAAAATCTAAAAAAAAATAAAATAAAATGATCTGATTGAATGATCTTTATAAAAACTAAAATAATTCTAAAGAGAAATGAAAAATTGTAAAATATCTGATTTTCTATGATATCTCAAGGTACCAACTGTCAAATTAATTTAAAAATTCAAAAAAAAATATCGTTAACAACAATTTCAACCACTAAAAATTTAAAAAAAAAAAATTCCTTTCATTTACATATCAACAAAAAAAAAACCAATTGTTTTATCAAAAACAAACATTATTTCATATATATACCTAGATAGTACTTCATATCAACAGGTTGGTAGCTAATTTAATTATAGAAAAAGCAAGAAGAAGAATAACTCTAACATGTTAAATATATACATTTCAAATTCCAAAAAAAAATTAACTGGAAACCAAAAATGTAAAAAAATTATTATTTATATTTATAGATATAAAAGAAATTTAGATATCTTTTTTTTTTGTAATTAGCAATTTTCTAAAGACTTAACTTTTTCGTAATTCCATTGCCACTAGATTACCCGATTTTTGTGTAACTAAATCAATTATCTCCAAACATGTCATCAACTGCATCAGACGCACCAAAGAAGAGACCAGCCGCAACTAGAAAGAAACCATCTCAACCAAGAACACTTTTTAAGGTTGAAGTTCCAATTGCTACTAGTACCAGAAGTATTAAACCACCAACAAGACTCTCTGATGGTATGTCATTCACCATCACCTCACCTCACTACATATTATATACCTTCCTCTCAAATTATAAGTGGATTTTTTTTATTGAAAAAACACAAAAAAAAAAAATTTTTTTTTCAAGCATATTAATACTAGGTTATTAACATTAAAATTTCATTTTTAGATAACAACTATCAAACTGTTGGCAAAAAGAAAGCACCAGCTCCAAAAGTATGTAAAAATTATTATATTTGAACATTTGGAGAAATTATATTAATTTTTATTTACTCAAACCCAAAAAACAAAAAAAAAAAAAATTTTTTTGTATCTGTTTACAAATGTAATTATTTAATGCAGGAATCAATGAAAGCAAAGAAGAAGCCAGCAAAAGTAGTTGCTAAAAAGACAACTAAAGCTGCTCCAAAGAAGAAAGCTGCCCCAAAGAAGAAGTCAGGCAAATAAGCAGTTTCCACGTTTAGATTATTTTCAAAAAAACAAAATTAATCTATAACATATTGAAACTTTTTTTTTTTTTTTCCACCTTCGCTTCAGTACTTATACACCCTCATTAAATCCATTTGATATCAATACTCAAAATATTGTTTCATTGTAAATATTTAAAACCCCAAAATTAAAATTCTTTAAAAAAAAAATAAATAATCCAAATGCATCTTGTTTTTAAAAATATCAACTTTCAAATTTAATTTATGCATATCCTTAATATCTTATAAAAGAAAATGATGATTAATTTGATTTAGCTACCACACTTGGTGTGGTAGTGGGTACTTTGATTTATTGTGAAAATGCAAAAAAAAAATTACAATACTTTGGGGGAGTGAGGGGTTGATGTTAATATAAATAGGAATAAAAGTGGGGTATTTTTGAGTATAATTTAAGCTTGGTTTGGATTTGCAGTGTTTTGGTCAACACGATAGATAAAGTCATTAGCAAGACCTAAACCAAATTGTGAGATTGGAGTGAGAGAATATTTTCTAAAGTTACTTGGAATCTTGTTGATTGAAATACATGTTTTACCTTTAGAATCGACACCAGCCCATGCTACAAAAATCTTGAGGTTACAAAGTGCCTCTTCAGTGTCACAAACCATATTGTTTGCTTTGACAGCACATTGCTGATCGATACATGTTCCACAATCCTTACAGATTTGTTCGTCTCTGTCACCATCCCAAATTGCATCTATAATAGTTCCTTTATCCAATTGTACAATGGCTGTAAAATAGTTTACAAAAGCCTCTTGGTTAGGGTCATAAGTGTGTTTGGCTTCAAGTTCCAAAGACTCATAGGTAGTCACATTTTTAGTGACACTTTGGACTGTGCTATATACATCAGGGTCTGGTAAAGGATTAGTGTTACATTGTGGGTCTGGGTTACGGGTACCATCAGTTACACATGGTAGTGACACAGTTTGTTTCTCCTCAAAATAGGTAATGATACTTCTATTACCTGGGAAAACTAGTGAAATTGTAATATTTGGATTTCTCATTAATGTTGCATTGGCTATAGTCATTCAACAACATATTAGTATATCTATAAATCATCAAATGAATCATCAAATCAACACATACAATAGGGAATAGTCAGAGTTGTAAATTCATCTACACGAGGATGAAACTCAACTTCTGCTTCGAAACCTGTATAATTGTCGTGAAGTTTTAATTTACAATAACTCCATTCGTAACGTTCGAGTCCTCTAGTTATATTCCAACCTGTTGATCCCCTATTGACTTCTCCAGTCTCTAATTTTGGACCTTTATAAATCTGTGATGTATATAAACTGAAATGTAACTGTAATATAAATAATAGTAATAATATAAAATGAATTTTCATCTTTTTCTAAACTAGTTTCTGTGATTTCTCTATATATATATTTAAAGTCTAAAAAAAATTATATAATACTTTTGCGTGTGTGTGAAATCTAAAATATTTGATATTTACAACCACACCACTCTCTGTTAACTAATCGAAAAAAAAAATGACAACGTATAAAAAAAAAGAATCTCTTTTTTACATAACATTCCAAAATTTAATTTAATTTTGAAAATTTTTATTTGAATCAGTTGATTCTGCAAACACCGTGAAACTGTGAAATTATGATTCTTTGAGGTTTATTTGTGGTTATAGTTATAACCTTTTTTTTTTTTATGTTTTAGAGTTTAGATGATTTAGATGAGACAGATTGAATAATGGTAATAAAACTAGCAGCAACTAAAGAAGCACCTCCGACTAGGAAACCATCAATTTCAGATTGTTGAGCTAGTTCAGCTGCGTTGGTGGCTGTTACGGAGCCTCCATAGAGAATACGTGTTTCAGAGGAAACTTTTTCATTTACTTTCTCAGCTAGCCATTTTCTAATGTAAACGTGAGCGTCTTGAGCTTGTTGTGGAGATGCTGTTACACCAGTACCAATAGCCCAAACTGGTTCGTAGGCTATAACAATATTCTTCCAATCCTCAACGGACAATGCAGTTGATAGTGAATGAAGTTGTTCATCTAATACCTTTTCAGTGTTATTTGCATTTCTGTCTGATAATTGTTCACCAACACAAAAGATGACTTGTAATTTTTGAGTGATAGAATGTTTGGTCTTTTTAGCAATGAGTTCATTACTCTCTTTGAAAATGTGTCTTCTTTCAGAGTGACCTAGAATAACCCAATCCAAAGCAAGATCTCTTATCATCTCAGCTGAAATCTCACCAGTGAAAGCACCTTTACTCTCACTATAACAGTTTTGTGCTGATACTGAAAATCTATCTCTATTAATTTGAGTGTTGGCATAATCTAGATATAAAGTTGGTGGTGCAATTACAACCTCTGTACAATATCAATATTAGTATCAGTAGAGGTCTATATCATCGGTTCTTCCGATATGTATTCCGATAACATCAATTGTGTTTTATAGAAATTTACCAACTGTATCTTTTGGTGGGATATTTGCACAATTTAATGCCTCAATCAAGGATTTTAATGATTCTTTGTTACCATTACACTTGTGGTTACCACCAACTAAAAATCTTCTTGTCATCTTTTGCCTTGTTATTAAATTTTTGAACACAATTATTTGGAATTAAAAAATTTAAAAAAAATTCAACTACAAGTTTTGGTGAAGACAAAGTTAATTTTGTCGATGCTCTAATTCTCTGTAAAAAATAAATTGTTTAAGCAAATGGCAGATTTTGAAACCCACAAATTAAAATTTCCTTGGTCAATATCAGAAAAAGAGTTTATAAAATTCAAAGAGTTAAATAACTTCACCTCAAAATACATTGACAATCATTGTATTGAAGTTCCTGAGGAAACTAGTATTGATTTATCACCTCTTCTTCCTCTTTTACCAATACATATTAATAACTCTGCGCTAACATTTTCAAAATCTTTACCTGAACTAATTAGCCTCAATGATCATCTCAATATTGAAACATTGAATAGCTCAATAATCAATATCAAAAAAATGGCTGATCTTCCTACAAGACAGAATGGTCAAATGTGTAGCCAACTTTGTAATTGGACTAAATTAAAAAAATTTGCGCTTCCCAATGATTCAAGCTCCAAATTTCATTTAGTAGGACCTAATATAGACGGGATATTGTAAGATTAATTATAATTTTTAAAAAATTTACTTATAAAACTAAAATCTATTTAAAATTTAGTGGACCAGATGTTGCATACTTTCCTAGTGAGCAACATATGGCAATCAATATTGAAGAAAGAAAAAATAATACGATCCCTGTTCCACCCAGCTATGTAATTGAAAACAGTTCCTATTCAGAAAGACCAAATAATAGTAGACAATATAAAATGAATAAAATGGTAATGTATATGGAATGTGGAGTTCAATCCGGTGTCTTAGTGGATGGTAAATCAAGAGTAGCTGACCTATTTTGCAGAACCAAATTACTTCAACCCCAAATTGGTCCTAATATATTTACACACCCACAAGTCCAGGTACAAATACAACAAACACAGCAACAAATACTTCAATTACAAAATAGTATAATAGGTACCCAACAACTATTAAATGGTGGTCCTCTAAATGCATTAGAACAGCTTGCACTTACTACTCAATTAAATAAATTTCAAGATCAATATAATAACCTAAATAACAATCGTAATATATACTTTGAGAACATGACAGTTGTACCCAACCATCCTGATGTATGTCATATTTCTATTCCCTTTTGGAGCCAAGACCAATATCAACCCCAACACGGACCAAATTTGAATATCCATTGTATTGGTGATGTCAATGGTTTTCAATTGAATTTATCTTCTTATCCAATGATTTAAATACATTAATCAATATAAAACAAAACTAAACTTAGTTGCTCCACAAATAGCTCTGTTACTCTTAATTGGTTTTCTTCCTTTCTTCAAAATAACTAGTACTTTTGGATCAATATCCTTTTTTTTTTTTTACAAACTAGTTTTGTTTATCTATCTTCAGAGTTAAGATATCTTATTTTAACTCCCACTATAAACCCAGAAATATCTTTCTTTACAAAATTATAATATTTTCAATATTTCTTTATAAAAATGCAAAATAGTTCTTTAGATATAATAGTTTGCATCAATAAAATAATTTCTAGATAAATTACTACTTTAGTTTATTTATATACAAAATAGCATTCTTCTGTTGTCTGCTCCATTTGGAGTGTCGCCATTTTGGTATTTCTTTTCATCACTAATTGATTTCAAAATTGCTTCTTTTGGTTTCATAATGTATAATAATTCAACGACCAAACAAAATTCCAATGTATTGACAACTGAGGAGGTTATAAGTGCTCCTTTAGGTATCAAATAAAAATTCAAAAAGTAAAATACTATAGATGGAATTAAACCAATAAATATTGAAACTTTATATAATTTGATAAAATATTAATATCAATTTAGGTTGACTGAGATTTTATAAAATATTATACATACCCGAAACAATGACAGTAGTTACACATAGTCTTTTTAGAGTTCTTTTCTTTTTTTCTTTATCAGCAGGTAGACTTTTAATTCTTTTGTAGAGCAATGAACCGTAGATTGCAAATCCAGTTAGAATGGCCAAACATGAAATGGCTACAAAAATATTGTAAGAAAGTGAGAGATAAATGAGTGCACCTTGGTTATCATAATGTGTAACTTCAAGTACCACTCTAAGAACTTCAAATGAAAACCAAATACTATTAGAGATGATAAAAACTGGTTTAGTTTTATCAACATAAAACAATCTACCACGATTATCAATATTCTTTACATTGTGATATGTTCCTGCCCAATACAATAACAAAAGTTCATATGCTGTAAAAAGTACATAAATTGGAAAACCATAAAGAAACTTTGTAAAGACATACGGAAACTTTCCTAATGTTCCCCAAGGATCAACTGAAAAATAAATAATTCTAACTAGTATTTTGATTGAAATGGTTAATTATTTGTTTACTTTGAGTATTTCTATTAAAATTACATACATATACAAAATAGTAAAATAATTAAATGATTAATACATTTTAATTTATAAACAATCTTTTTAAAATGCCAAAAATGGAAAGATTTGTATGTTTGATATATTGTATATAGCGTTAAAAGAATAAATGTTACTAGGAATATAATTCTATATGCTTGAAATCCACTCCAAACATAAATGTGAAATGGTTCATCACAAAATTTACCACCGACATATTGATTGCAATAACAAATATTTTCTACACAATATCCTCTATATGAACAATCTGCAGTTGTATTACAAAATGATGAGCTTGATGAGGATGATAGTGTTGAGTTTACTAGTGATATTGTGTCATTATTCGACATTATTTTTGTAAATTTATGAATAAATAGGAATTGGAGAGAGGAAGAGTAGAGAAAAAGACAGAAAAGGAGAAACTAATAAATAAACTTGGGAAATATCATCAAAATGTTAAAGATGATATCATATATTGTATAGTATTTTTATAAATGAAATTAGAAGTTAAAAGAAGAAGAAGAAGAAGAACAACAAATAAATATTTAATTTAATTTATATTAACAATTGCTTTTTTTTTTATTATAATTACAGCAATTTTATAAATTGGGTGGAAGTGGACATTTAAATTCAAAATACTACTCAGTCTATAAATATTATTTATTTTTTTGATGATGATGAAAGTGTGGTAGTAAAATAATAATACTATTCTCTATTATCAAAAAAATAATAATTATACTGGAGAGTATTTTGTAATCTTATGGATTCATGTGAATAAATAGATATGATCATATGGTGATATTTAAAATAGTTTGGTCAATAAAATCACTATCTGACAGACATTAATTATTTTAAATTTGTCGTATTTTTTTCACAATTGTGTGGGGTGATTTTGTGGGTGGTGTGAGTGTAAGGGGTGGTGGGACGGGGTATCTTTTCTTTTAACCCATATACATACAAATTATATCTAATTTTCAAGTTGATCCAACATCAAAGTTTTATAAAAAAAAGAAATTGATTTGTTGTTGTATTTGTTTAAATTTAGTGGTGAGTGTGTAAGTTTAAAGATTTAAAAAAGTGAAAATAAAAGGTGTATTTAGCAAGATTTAAATAAATTAATATCATTAAAATTAATAAAATATTTAAATGTATGTTAAAATGTGATTTGAAGATCTTATCTTAAACAGAATAGAGTTAAATTTTCATATTGGGATAAAAGACATAATTTTTAACAAAAAGTGAGAAAAGATAGATTAAAAAGAATGACTTTCACACTACTGTCTCTTCACATCTAAACAATAATAAATAAAATATTCTTATTCACCTTTTTATGCTAAAATACAATTAAAGAAGATCATATTATCAAATTAACAACTTGATATCTTTACATCTTCAAAGGTTATTTATATACAATATTATTGATAAAATAACTTGATTTTAAAAAATCACATCTAGATTGGAATTTGAATTATAATTTTAGATTTTAAAAATAATAAATCAAAATTTGATGTAATTGTGTAGTTGAAATCATAGAGGTTTTTGATTTGGTAGTGTTGACTTTTTTTTTTAAAATAATATCAAAAAATTGGGGTTGTTTCAATTTATTAAAAATTTTTTTACAACAACATCACCTCAGAGGTAATTTAAAAGATGTTGGAGAGGGTTCTACCAAAAAATGTTGGTATTCTAGGTATTGATATATATTTTCCACAACGATATGTAAATCAAAGTGAATTGGAACAATTTGATAAAGTACCATCAGGAAAATACACGATAGGATTAGGTCAAGAGAACATGGCCTTTGTAGGAGACCGTGAGGATATTGTATCCATGTGTATGAGTTCTGTACATACACTAATGTCAAAGTACTCTATATCCTATGACCAAATTGGTAGATTGGAAGTTGGCACAGAGACACTTATAGATAAGAGTAAATCAATTAAAAGTTGTCTCATGACTATGTTTCAGGAACATGGTAATACATCGATAGAGGGTGTAGATACCATTAATGCATGTTACGGTGGTACAAATGCACTGTTTAATAGTGTACAATGGGTTGAGTCATCGTATTGGGATGGACGTAGATTGGCATTAGTTGTCACTGGAGATATTGCAGTTTACAGTAAAGGTCCTGCACGTCCTACCGGTGGAGCTGGTGTAATTACAATGCTTATCGGACCCAATGCCTCTATAGTAATGGAACCTTCACTCAGAGGTGTTCACATGGAAAATGTCTATGACTTTTATAAACCTCATATGGACTCTGAATACCCAATGGTTGACGGTAAACTCTCTATAGATTGCTTCATCAGAGCACTGGATATCTCCTACCACCAATACAGAAAACAATTTCAAAACAGGCACAACCAAAACTTTACAATTGACGAACATGCAGATTTTGTAATATTTCATACACCATACAATAGACTGGTGCAAAAGGCTTTTGCAAGGTTGATTTACAATGATTTCTTGCACTCTAGTAAAAGTCGTCAGAAATATCAAAAATACCTACAGAAATTCGAGTCGTTGGCTCTGAGTAAAGAGTCTTTTGGAAATGTTGAATTGGATAAGGCATCTCTTGAGGCCTCTAAAGAGGAATATAAAGTAAAAGTTTTGCCATCAACATTGTTATCTAAACAATTGGGTAACAGTTACTGTGCATCTACTTATGCAAGTTTATTGTCACTTATAAGCACCAAAGCATCACAATTACAAGGAAAGAGAATACTAGTGTTTTCATATGGTTCTGGTTTAGCATCTTCCTTTTTCTCCTTTTCTGTGGATAATAATAACAATCCAAAATTCAGTAGCGAATCTATACGATCTCTATCCAGTATTCCTATTCGTCTACAAGCAAGAATCAAATCAACACCTCAAAAATTTATTAGTGCACTCGAACTCAGAGAAAACCTCTCCAAAAGAAAAGAGTTGAGTTATCAACCAGTAGACTCAATTGATCACTTATTACCTGGTACTTTTTATCTGGAAAGCATTGATAAAAATGCAATTAGGTATTATAAATTAAAGGAAGATTTATTCACTTCAAAATTGTAAAAATTACTTGGCTCAATAAATAAATTAAAATATTTAGAAATATAATAATACATATAAATTTGTTTTTACATATTTAATTGATTTTTTTTTTATTTATACTTTTGTTTGTTTTGGTTAATTACAAATGAGTCTAAAAAGGATTTAAGCTTTTTAAATTATTATATGTCTTGGTTGTTGATTGGGAGGAGAGGGAAAAAAAAAAAAAAAAAGAAATAATTTATGTTTGTTTGTTTGTATATATATATATGTATATATCTCTGTTGGGTTGGGTGTATGATAAATATGCGTATATAAATATCTAAGTTAAAATTTTTGTGGTTTTGGGGGTGGAGAATGATATTACCAACCATATGGATCAGATTTCTTTTTTTGGTTGATATGGTTAGATGATTTGTTATCACTACTATCTTCATTGTCACTGGATATAGGTGAACTGTTACTGTGATTAGGTGAACTTGAATTGGCTCCAGATTCAATCTCTGAATCTGAAGATGAAGAGTAATCAGAGTAAGAGTTATTGTCATCAGATGATAAGCTAATAGCTTCATTTTCAGATTCTGAGCTGTTATCTTCACTACTGCTACTAGTATCCAATGTGACTATATCCTTCTCATTTGAAGAACTTTCATCACTACTACTGACACTAACAAATGTAGTGCTTGATGATTTGGGTTTAGAAGTTCCATATGTAGCAGAAACTGGATTCTTAATGAGTTCATCCAAGTTTTTAACTAATGGTGGTAGTTGATTACTTTCCTCTTGAGTTTTACCATATTTGATAACTGAGTTTCTCTCTTTGGCAATCTGTTCAACTAATCTCTCTTCAATAATCTTTGATAATATAGTTGGGAATGAGATTTTAGAATACCGATCTTTTAACATTTCATTAGAGATAATCTTCAGTAGGGTATTAGTGAATGCACCTCTGATGAATGGTATATTAAAACTGTTTCTTCCAACATCATTATCACGATCATGTGGGTCCAAAAGGGTCAAGGAAGTACCCCACTGTTCTTCTTTTACAAAATAGAAACCTCCATTCTCTAATGAGATACCATAGAGCGAATAGTTAAATGATCTACCATAGAGTTCAAAAAACTCTACTAACATTGCACCATAGTCAGTGTCGTCACCTGCATGCTTAAAGTTCTTTCTACTCTTACTGCTTGCCAAATGAGTTCTTAGATTCATTGGTACATATCTAAGCTGAATAAAACTAACTACCATCAATGCCAATGCATAACTACCAATACCACCAGTATATGTTTCATGTAATGAATTTTGGAATAAAAAGAATTTAATTACAAGTAATAAAGTTCTCATTGATTTATATTTCTAAAAAAAATAATGTAAATAAAATTAGTACTTCTAAATCTAGAAATGGAGTGTGGTCTTTTTTTTCTGATATACATACATCTAAAAGTGATTTAACAATTACGGTATTTTCAATACCATTTGGGGTATTAAAACATATATCAATATTATAAAAGGTATTTTTCGATTGCATTTTGATGATTGGTACTTTTGCACCAGAAATCAAACGACAATTAGTGAATGAATTCTGGTGATTTTGTATCAGCGAGCTGTGAAGATCTCTTATTGGGTCATAAGAAAAGTTATTATTATATACAGAGGAGGATGTTGATGATGATTGACCAACACTATCGATATTGTTTACTTGTATATCAATATCAGATGATGGTAGTGATAGATCGCTTAAAAAGGAACCAAAAATCACTATCCTTGCATTAGGCCATATTACTCTAATGATAGCTTCTACATCCTTAACCAGTTTCTGTCTGAGTCTATTTTCATAGATATTAGGATTTATCCATTCTACAAAATGTTCAATCTCTTTACTCAGTGTCAAATCTGATAATTCTTTACTACTATATACACCTTCAAGCCAAATAGGAACGTGCTTGTATGGTTCTTTAGAGTTATTAAAATGACTATTACTACCGTTGTTTTCAAATGTGTGATTATTACTATTGTTATTATTTGTTAATTTTTTTTCGTTTTTGTTTGTATTTGTTTGATTTTTATTATTATTTTTTATGTTACTATTATTATTATTGGTGGTGGCTGAGGTGATTGGTATAAAATCGATTTCTTGTTGGCTTTGTTGTAAAATACTTGGTGTTTGTGATGCACTTCTATTATTATTACTACTATTATTACTATTATCCTGACTCTCTAGTTTAAATTTATCATTTACAAGTTGAGAAGTTGATCCTTTTATAAGATTCAATTGTTCTTTATCATATAGCGGATTAGGACTAGATGATTGATCAGCTGTATTGTTGCTACTGTTATTATTGGTGTTGTTTACAATATGTTGATGATGATCAATCAAATCATTATTATTAACTGAGGAGTTATTGGATTTCTGATACTTCTTGGGATTAGAAGAAGTAGAGGAATTTGATCGATTATCACCATTAGAGGAGGATACTTTTTTATCCTTTTTATTGTGTTTGTTACTCTTTGATTTACCACTATGGTGATCATTGTGATCCTTGTTGTTTTGGTTACCAACAGATGTTGTTTGTTGGTCAAATCCATCTAGAGGTGGTGGTGATGTGGATGGTGGTGATCCATTTTGTGGCTTCTTTCTCTTTAACATTGTTATGCTAGTCCTTTTGATGCTGCTGTTTTTAATCGTTTTAATGTTTTGATGAAATGTTGGGATTTTTTTTTTTTTCCTAAAACTATGAAAATCTGGTAGTTTGTGGCGCAACAATGAATTTTTATATTGGTTAGTTTTGATCAATGATACATGAAAATATAGATAGATTTGAATGTTGATTAATGTAATAACTATAGTGAATGTAAATACAATGCTGGAGTGAATTAAAAAATCCAATTTTTTTTTTCAATGAAACTCTTCCAACAAAAAGAAGAAGAGTTTTTCGCCTAAAAACCAAAATTTTGAAATTTATGAAAACAATATGATTTATTTGAAATTGAACAGAGATAATCTAAAAGATTAAAAAAAAATATAAAATTACAAATAATTACAAAACAAAATACTGATATAGATATATTATTACTAATTAATATGAAATATATTAAATTATTGGATTTTTGTGAAATTGTGTAAAAAAATTGAGTTGGAGGAAAAATCCCAAAATCAAAATAGTTTTCAATGGAAATTTAGTTGTTGCTAAAGCTTGAGAAATAGACCATCAAATATCCAGAGATATATACCCAACAAAAGTGGAAAGTAATCCGTAAAAAAAAAAATCACAAACATATAATATCTTTCCTATTGATGTCGACACAAAGAGACTAAATTGTTTTTTTTTTTGGTTTTTGTTTGAAGAGTCTTCTAAGTAATTATATATAATACAAATGTACAATTATTTTTGAAATTGAAAGACAATTGAAAGTCTTGTTGTTCTATAACAGTTGGTGTGGGATTTAATATATCCAATTTCAAATATATTGTTCAAACACACCTACACACCTACACACTATTACTATAACTATCAAGATAATAGAATATGATATAGTGAAACTTGTGAATGTGCATTGAATAGATAACCTTCTTATCTCTACCCCGTTGCTATAAAGGTTGCACAATAACTATTAACACTAGTAATACTTCGACTCTCCACTCTAATTATTTGATTTGTAGGGGTGTGGTAGTGGTAGTGGTGTTATATATTTAAAACTAAATTGTGGGGGTGTGATTGTAAAATAGTGTGCTAAATACAGGAATATTCTGAAATTTCATTCAACCTATAATTTATAAAGGTACCTACATGTGATAACTTAAATGTTTTTAATAATATAGAAAAAAATAGATAAACTAAGGATATTTGCAAAATCTATCCTTAATTATCTCAAATTAGATTGTATATATATAAAAATATTTATTTAAATTAAAAGACGAAATGTGAAAAAATGAAAAAAATAAAATTTTAGATGGATGACTTTGGAACTCATAAAAATGCCAAAAAAAAATTTATTGTTGGTTTTCAAATTTATTTTTGAAAAATTCTACTTTTCGATTATTGAGCTTAAATTACACTACATATATATCATATAATTATATAAAAGTGATCAATATATCCATATCATCGGATATGAGCGTATACAATAATCAGAAAAATTCCGGACCTGTGTATGTAAAAATAGATACTTCAAGTCTTTGTCATGTTGTAATAGATAACAATATAATATCAGGTATATTTCTCATCAAATGTAAATCCTCATTCAACGAGAAGACATTTTTCCAAGTTAGAATAGGGAAAAGCACAGAATTTAGCAGAATGAAACTTGTTACTAAATTTTCTATATCTTCTGGATGTGAAGAAATTATTCCAATAAAGTTCAAAACGAAATTAGAATATGATTCCGAGATATGTATATTACAATATGATAAAGACAATCTTTTCAATGCCGGATTTGCTAGTATTCTTCTGAAAAAGGATAATAGTATTAAACTTGCTGTAGAAAGATTTTCAAAATTTGTAGCATCTCCAGAATATGTTAAAAGATTTTTAAATGTGAGAATTGTATTGTGTGTGAAGGATGTTGCATTGAATTCAAAAAATACTATTTCTGGAAAAATAATTTGTCATATACATTCCAAAGATGTTGGATATTGGTCAAAATTGGAGTTGATCACTACGATAGATGACAAGATGGAACAGATGACAATTTTACACACTATTCAAGTGGAAATATTAGAAGAAGAAACTACGAAATTGTTGCCATTCGAAATACTTGTACAAGATAATACGACATTATGGGTAAAATTGTACAAGCAAGATCAAATAGAATATATTTCTCATTTTTATGTTAATTTGATCCCTGAATATCCGACAAATATAGTTAACGAAAATTCTCTAAGTAAAGTAATTTGTGAAACAGAAGAGGAAAGATATTGGAGATTATTCAAGATTACAAATCCGTATGCTTTCAATGATACTTTTTTCAGATGAAACCTTAAAATATCTGTAATCTCAGACAAAAACATTTTATATCTATTTCTATACTCCCTATCAATGATTGTAAATTTATTTTATAATAAATACAGTGTCATTACCTCTCTTTCCAGAGGCAACTCTCTTCAATTGAACCAATAACATCAATACAGATCTAGATTTCGACGCTAAATCCAATTTCTCTTTCATTTCACTTTCAGTTATATAGTCAATAGAAGGATCTTGAGTTCTTTTGTTGTTTATCATTTGATTAATTTGAATAATGATTTTATTCAGATGCTATATAAATATTAAGAGAGTACATATTGTTAGTTTAATATAATGATAAATTATAATGATAATTATCAATATTTACATCAAATGGAACTTGGTTTGTAAAAATCTTATTTTCAATGGATGCATATTCATTCTCAGTTACCTGACTGATTACTACAGAGTTAGTAGAGTTACCTCCTAAACTTATTGGAATACTTGCAGAAACTGGTATGGGTTGTATTGGTTGGATTGGTTGGATTGGTGTTATTATAGTTAGTGTTGCTATAGGTATAGGTACAGGTATAGGAGTGGGAGTAGGAGCGGGAGTAGAGGTTGGTTTATTAGGTATGGTATAGGTTGAATAAATTGTTGAGCTAGGCATTGGATTGGTTGGTAGTGTGGTGTTAGGTAATGTTGTTGTTTTTGTTGGTTTATCAGATATAACTGGTATCTTTGTTGAGATTTCAGGAATATCAGGTAAATCTGAAATATCATCTAATGTAAAAGATGTGGTATTTAGTGATGTTGTACTAGAAGTTGGATTTAGTGATACTTCTTTAGTATCTTTTGGTATATTAAAAATACTAGTTGTGTTATATACCATTTTAGGTGGAGACATTGAAAGATCACTAGTTGATAAAAGACCTTCTGAGGAGTTGGTAGGTGGTGATGAGGAAATTGATAAATTGAATTTAATTGGTTCTGGTGGTGTGAAACTTCGTTGTTGATTGATTGTTATTGGTGGTTGTGCTAATGGTTGTTGTAACAGTTGTTGATTTTGTTGTGATTGTTGATTATTTCCACCACCACCACCAAGATTATATCTTTCTAATAACTCCTTGGAAGGTGATGGAGGTGTCATTAGAAGGAAATCAGTTGTTGGTTTATTATTATTCTGATTTCTAGCTGGTGTGTAACTACCATTATTAAGACTACTCATGTTAATAGCTTCTGGAATATTTGGATTAAAAGTAGTTGATGGTACTAATTTGGGAGGTAGATTATAAGTTCCAATTGGTAGATTCATATTACTTATATTTGTAAGATTTTGATAATTTATATTACCATTCATATTGGTTGTATTCTGTTGTTGTCTATTGTAATCTGCAGAATATCCATTGTTATTAATATTAATTTGAGCGGTGTGGTATTGCTGTTGTTGATGTTGTTGTTGATGTTGTTGAGGATATAGATTATGTTTCCACTGTTCATTTTGTTGATATAATAATTTACACGATTCTATAATTTGATTAAAATTTACATTTGGGTTTACAAAATAGGATAGTTTTAGAAATTCTAAATTTGATTTCATTTGATCTACTTTGTTATTCAGTGTATTCACCACTTCATCTTCAAAAGCATTGCTAGTTGAGACTTTACTTTCTTTTAATCCACCATTATCAACGATAGCCTTTAGTTCACTAGCTTTTGCTCTAATTTGTAGACTTGACTCTGTTAATTGTGTGAAATAACATTCTATTTTATTATTCATCTGTACTATAATAAAAAAATAATATCATATTTAATTTTTTTTAATTTTGGCGCAAAGTTACTCTTCCTTTCTGTTTTCATTTGCAAAAATGGGTGACATATTAAACTGTTTATAAAATTTTTTTTAATTTCCAACTTCACCCTCCGCAATATAAAATGAGTACATCTGATAATATTGATTTTAGAACTCAAGCCATTTCAAAATATAAAGAGATAATATCAATTCCAACAGTAGATTCAGCCTATTTTGTTGATAGAAATTCAATTTCAGTGATATTGTCTCAAACTGATATTACTAATAAAAAAAATAAATACTATCACGCACATAGATCATGGACTGGTGATAATGTGAACTCAACTAAATTTAGTTATGAACTTGCTAGTAATATGGTATATGTCAGTCCAAGTAAAGAGAGAGTTCTAACTATTAAAGAGATTAGTAATGATGGTTTAGATAGTTGGAATTATACATTTGATGTACAGGATAGTCAACATCTAATCACTAGTATACAAGTAAAAGACATTCACAGAATGATATGTACTGATGAATGGTTTGGTAGATTAGTTTGGTCACCATGTGAGAAATTTGTTGCCTATGTTGCTGATGCAAAATCTAGTAGTACTAGTTTCTATGATAAAGATCCAAAGGATAAGGTGGTAGGTGACCAGTATATACTCAGAGAGGATTGGGGTGAGACTTATGTATCAGTAACATCACCAAGTATCTTTATTTTGGATATTGAGAAAGAACAATCGGTGGCTTTAGACCCATTTCCTAGTAGTGATATATCAGCAGGCCAACTTACTTGGACCCCTGATAGCAGTGGTTTGGTATTTGCAGGTTGGGATGTTAAGTTTAGAAAACTAGGTATTCGTGCATGTTACAATAGACTAAGTTCACTGTACTATGTAAATGTTAAAGAGTATCTAAAGGAGTTGGATGCAATCAAAAAGGAATTGGCAACAAATGCTCAAGCTAAAAAGAAACCTACATCTATAGGATTGGTTAATCTGTTGGGATCTGTTAGATTTGGGTATTTCAGATCACCTAGATTCACACCAGATGGCAAGGAATTACTCTTTTTAGGATTTGATCAAAGAGTTCTACCACATAATTCATGTTCAAAGATATTCAAACTTAAATGGAACAATGGCCGTCCTGTTGAGACTTATGAAGTTATACTTGATGAAAAGAACTTTAAAGATCAATTTAAAGGTGTCTATTGTGTATCTTTACCAACCAATCCATTCCTCACTGCTGACACTATCCTATTCAGTACCAATATAAAATCTGTACAATCCATCATATCACTGAACATCAATACTAAAAATATTCAAATTCTCAACAATACCAGCACAGGAATGAGTTTTAATCTACTAGATATTGATGCATCTAATAGACAACTAATAGTAGCTCAAAGTAATCTCAATCAACCACCTCAGTTAGTAATTGTGTCTATTAAAGACACTACTCAGCCATTGACAATATCCAATGACAATAGTAATGTATCACTATTGAATGTCTATGAAAATTCCAAAAACTCACTATTTGGAAGCTACCAAGTATCACTCTACGATGTACCTGTCCAAGACACTGATTCACCTGGAATTGATAGTTTTGAAATTGTATATTTGAAACTCAAAGATAAGAAAAGCAACCCACTTTTAATCTACCCACACGGTGGTCCAAACAGTGCCTTTACAACAGAGTACTCATTTGCGTTGGCCTTCCTAATATCGCAAGGATACAATATAGCTCTTGTAAATTTCCGTGGTTCCACTGGTTTTGGAAAAGATTTTGTTGAATGTCTTGCTGGTAAAATTGGTAGAGTTGATGTTAAAGATTCATTGGATACTATTGACTATCTTGTAAAACTTGATCCACAGGGTATAAATACACAAAAAGTCTCAGTTATTGGAGGATCACACAGTGGATTCCTAGCAGCACACATGTCCATTGACCCTAGAATTCGTGTTAGTGTAATGAGAAATCCTGTAATTGATATTGCCAGTATGTCAACTCAATCAGATATTCCAGATTGGTGTTTCTATCAATGTGGTATAATGCCAGATACCTCTGATCAATTGTATTATCAAACTCTTCCAACTATTAAACAGTTACAAATTATGAGAGATTGCTCACCAATTGCCAATATTGATAAAGTTAAAATTCCAACACTTATTCTATTGGGTAACTGTGATATCAGAGTACCTTTCTCACAAGGACTTCTCTATCACCGTTCACTCAAAGAGAGAAATGTAACAAACAAATGTCTTATCTATCCAAAAGCTGGTCATTCACTAGACACAATTGAATGTAAACTTGACCAATGGATTCACATTGCATGTTGGCTAGAAAAACATCTTTCCAAATAAATTCAAACCCTAAAATAAATTCTATTTTTGGGATTGATGTATATTTAACCCCACACACTTTTTTCATTTTGGGCCTTATCTGGTTATTTTTGTTTTTGGGTTTACAAAAGAAATCTTAATAATCATTTAATCTAGGTAAGATTTGATTTAAAATAAATTTGGTGATAGTATCTATAGATATTACTTTATCATTCCAATTAAAAATTAATAGAATACATTTGTTTTTTAAATTAAATTTTTTATTTTTTAATAACATTAGTCATGGGTCAAACTGATATAGATAAAGAGAAGTTAATTAAATTTTTACAGAGATCATTTAATGTTCTCCCTAGACCTTATACAAATGGTCTTTCAACACACAGTTCATTAGTATATTTTATTGTATCAGGGTTGGATCTGTTAGGTAGACTTGATCTACTTGATTCACAGAAAGAACATATCATTTCATGGGCATATTCATTACAAATATTACCAAGTCAAAATAACCAGAGTGATGAGGTAAATATTAAAAACTGTGGTTTTAGAGGTGCACATTATATAGGATTACCATTTTTAGACTGTAGAACTATTCAATCAGATCAATCATTACCACCACCATTAGAATGCGATATACCAAATCTTGCAAATACCTATTGCTCATTGTTAATTCTAAGGATACTTGGTGACGATTTCAGCGGAATTAACAAAAAGGCCATTATAAAATCACTTAAATATCATCAGAGACCTGATGGTTCATTCAGTGGATCTGCAGATAACATGGAAAATGATATGAGATATCTCTTTTGCGCATGTGCCATTTCATTCATGTTGAATGATTGGTCTGGAATGGACACTGATTTGGCATATCAATATATTGTGTCAAGTCAAACTTATGAATATGCATTTGCACAAGGTCCAAATCAAGAGGCACATGGAGGATACACATACTGTGCACTATCTGCATTGGCTCTGATGAATAAACTCAAAGATACACCACACCAAGACCAACTATTGTACTGGTTGGTGAATAGACAATTTACAGGATTCAATGGAAGATGTAATAAAGATGTGGATACATGTTACTCATTTTGGGTTGGTGCCTCTTTAGATATTCTCTCTAAATATCATAATGTAATCGACGAAAATCTAGTCAAAGGATTTACAATTGCCTCACAACATGAATCCATTGGCGGAATTGCAAAAGAACCTCAACAAGTTCCCGATCTGATGCATAATTATCTTTCAATTTCAGGGTTATCTATACTTGGTCATCCAAGTGTCCTACCGCTAAACTCTGTTTTGGGTATTTCTCAAAGAGCTGCTGGTGCTGATTGGAATAACAAATTAATCAACCAACTCTCCAAATAAAAATAACTATTTTGTATTTTTATGCTTTAAATGTAAAAAAACTACCACGAAAACACACTAGAGTTTTAGTATGTATATATATATATATATAAAATTTAAATAATGTTTATTCTTCATCACTTAGAACATTATGTTCATTGGATTGTTTTTTTGTTATAGAAAGATCTTTGGTCATTAAAGAGGCAACCAAAGTCATAATCATTTTTTGCTTTACATCTACAATATCGTCTTCTACAACAAATATATAACAACCAATCTTTCTTGCACTGTTTATAATATATTGTGCATTAGATTTCTTTTCATCATAGGTTGTACCTTCTTGAACGAGATTATAATTTACAGTACCAGGTTGAACCGCTTCCAAAAGATCCAATAAAAATTTACCATTTGATATAGCAGGATCTCTGAAACCAAGAATAGCAGTACTCTTTCCAATGGATTTAACCTTATTATTTGCCCAATTGGTGATATCAACCTCTGTAAAGTCCTTATTGGTACCCTCTGTGACAGTTTTTCTGAGTGATCTTAGAATACTCAGATAATGATATTTACAAGCTTGCCAAATGACAGAGAGTGTTAATTTTCTATTACAGTCATGAATATTCTTTCCATCGATACCAACTAGAGAGAATCCCATCTTTTTAGCTATTCTAATACCTATATTACAGTTTTCAACTTCTTGATAGACATTGGATGGGTTGTTGTAGACACCGTCTTTAGTCCAACTAAATGATCCTGGATTAATCTTGTCAAACATTTGTAATATAACTAAACCATCTTGAAGATCTTGTTGCAGATTATGAACATAGGGTGTGATATTCAATGAATTTAACCATATACAAAATGCTCTCTCTTCTCTGGTACCTTCAATATCCTTGAATGATAATTCTACAACTTTCTTTAGTTCTTCTTGATCTGCTTTATTAGCTTCTTCTTGAATTCCAATACCTCTTTTAGATGTAAATAAACTTATAATAAATAAGTATATTAATTTTTGATTTTTCTATAAATTATTGTATTTAAAAAAAATTAATATTTAAATATTATAAATTGGAAAATTGAATAAAATATACATACATTATTATAAGAGGTCAAAGTTAACCATGGGAATAGATCAAATCTTGGAATGAATGAATTGAATAGTAGGGATAATTCATCATCAGATTTCTCAGAGAAATCTTTATCCAATTTTGAAAGTAGTTTTATACAGTTGGTTGGTAAGAGTAGAATTTCTTCTATAGATTGTTTTGATTTCTTGATACCCAAGTGATAGAGAACCCATCTATTGAGTAACTGTGTTGCAGATTGACCAATAAAGTTTTTAGTTTGTTCTTTGGTAGTTTTGAGAACCATAAGACTTGGATAATTACTAATTGTTATATTATTAGTCAAATAGACTTTAACAAGCTCATAGATAAGATTAATCAAATCAATTGGTTCATCTTTGAGGAATGATAATGGATTGGATTCATTTGGAATAACACATCCAATAGCTCTAGCACTGTTTATAACCAAATTGAAATTTTGTTCCACTTCAATTTTAGTGTTGGGTTTGATATTCATAACTCTCTCATCGATAGTACCAGGTCTGGACAAATTAACAATCTTACTGAGTAGCACACCATCATAGAAAGAGTAGAGTATATGTCTGTTGAAGTTAATTGGGAAGACATTTTCAATGTCCTTGTCAGTTGGCAAGTTTTGATTGATAAAATCTACAAGAGGTTCCTCCATTTCTATATAATAGTCTTTAGTTGGGTAATTTGGTAGCACAATCTTGTTCTCTTCAAGTTTTCTCTCAATTTCTAGTTTCTTAATCTCCTCTTCATCCTCCTTGTTTTTAACTTGTTGAGATAAATCAATGACTCTCATTGACAATTCCTTCTTTTCGAATTTCAGACTTCTTGAACGATTCACAAGTCTTTCAACCTTTTCTTGCAACTCTTTCTTCTCCAACTGAACCAATTCAAACTCTTCCTTGCTCTTTTGCAATTCAATAATTAAAGAATCAGTCTTTTCTTCCAGAGTATCACTAGACTGCTTAGACTGCATCTCTATAAATGTCTTCAAATCTGAGATTTCAGAAAGTAATCTTTGGTTTTCCAATCGCAATTCAGATAGATCTCCATTCAATTTAGATATATACAATATAATATCATTGGTAATCTTAATTCTATTGTTTTCCATATTAGCAATTCTTTCAGACACATGATCACCCAATAACTTCAATTGACTATCAAGTGTAACAGTACTATTTTGTAACTGTTCAATATGATGACGATCGTTTTGCTCCTTTTCCAAAGACTTCTTCTCTAATAGTTCTTTTAGTAATCTAACTTGATCATGTAGATCTATAATAGTCTTATCTTTATCATTGTCACTATTGGACTGTGATACTCTTAATTTAGAAATCTCCAAATCTTTTTCTCTAATTATATCTTCCTGTTGTTGGTTTCTCTGTTGTAGATTGGAAATCTCCAAATCTTTATCTTTAATACTATTATCTCTACTGGTAATAATTTGGTCCTTTTCAGAATTACTATTTTGTAATTTTGAAATTTCTTCATCTTTACTGGAGAGTTGTGAATCTTTATCGCTATTGGATTGTTGTAGTTTAGTGATTTCCTCTTGTTTGCTTGTCAACTCACTATCCTTATCCTTATTGGATTGAACAAGTTTAGATACCTCATCATCTTTATTAGATAACTGAGTGTCCTTTTCAATGATAGTTTCTTGAAGTTTTGAAATCTCATTATCCTTATCCTTATTAGATTGTGATAAATTAGAGATTTCACTGTCTTTTCCATTGATTGTCTGATCCTTTTCACTGACAGTAATGTGTAGTTTAGAAATCTCATCATCCTTACTAGAGATTTGTGAATCTTTATGCTTATTTGATTGTGATAAATTAGAGATTTCACTATCCTTTCCATTTATAGCCTGATCCTTTTCATTGACAGTAATGTGTAGTTTAGAAATCTCTTGGTCTAATGAAGCAATCTTTTCATCCTTCTCTGTAATGGTATTCAACAAATTAGAGATTTCTTTGAGATGATTGGAAATTATTTCATCTTTTGCTTTAATTTCCTCAACAAGTTTAGAAATCTCTTTATCCTTACTAGACAGCAACTGATCAGATTCCAAAGCCTTATTCAACAGTCTTGTAATCTCAAGATCTTTATCTCTAATAGACTGATCCTTCTCTAAAATGGTGTTAGAGAGTGCATCTTTATCCTGATTAGTTCCAAGTTTCATATCACTAATCTGTTGATTCAAATCAGCAATTTGTTTCTCTTTCTCTACCAAATCATTAGTCAGACCCTCAATATTCTTATTCAATTGGTCATATTGTAATTTCAATTGCTCTAAATCACCAATAGCTTGCTTCAGTTTTTGGTCACTCTCTTGAATTTGTAGATCTTTACTGTCAAGTTGTTGTGCAACATTAATGAGTTCCATTTCTTGTTTACTAACTAAATCCAATTTCTCTTGTAGCTCCAATTGTTTTTTAGATAGATCTTCAGTGAGTTTGGAAATCAATGACTCCTTCTCTTCAAATTCCTTGAGAATAGATTCCAATTGTTTCATATATCTATCCATGTTATCATCTTTCTCATTTAGTTGTTGTTGCATTTCAGATTCTAGATTGAGGTAACTTTGTTTAGTAGCTTCCAATTCCAACTGTATAACAGACAATTGATCTTCAAATGCTTTTTTAAGTAACTCTAGATCATCTTGATTCTTTTGGCTGTTATTATTGTTACTGAAATAGGAAGACAATTCATCATCTTGGAAATTAGATTGAGATGATTCTTTCAGTTGAATTAGATCATCTTGCAATTTACTATTTTTTAGTTTATATTCATCAACAATCAATTCTAATTCCTCTAATGACTTTTTAAGAGACTGATTTTCAACCTGATATTTTAATGCTTTTTCTTTACTACTTTCATCAACATTATCTTCAATCTCTCTTATTCTAGATTTATCATATTTTGTGTATTTTTGAATAGTTACAACACAAATTAACTAAATATATAGAAAAATATAATGATTAGTATATCTATTGAGTAGATATTTTATAATGGATTTGATTGATGATATTACCATATATAGTGCAGATTTTGGATCAGATAATTGACTGTTAGAAGATTCAAATGAATCATTGAGATTTGATAGTACAAGATCATTGATATTCACAGTAGATTGACTCTCTTGCTCTAGGTATTTTAAAAGTGTGGAAATTAGTGATACATCTTGAATATTTGAGATTTCAGATTCCATTTTTGAAATAAGGTATTTGGCATCAGATAAGAGTTTTAGTGATGTTATTCTAGGTGTAACTGATAACAGTTCCTCATTTGAAATCATTTCATTGAAGGCTGTTTTAATGATAACTTCAGGATCCTTTACAACCATTGCATCAGAACTATTATTGAGATTTTGTTCCAACTGTATCTGAAGTTGCCTGTTTTTAGAACGAAGATTACTGAGTTTGTTTTTTAAGGCTGTGAGTTCCTTGGGATCAATTTTCTCAGTTAACTGATCCTTGAGATCCAACATGGAAGTCTGAAGCATTTCATTGGCATTCTTTAGTTTATCACGATTCTTTAGTAGCTTTCCTTGAGACTGTTGCAAATCAGCTACTGTAGATTTCAGTTCCTCTATAACTTCTTTCTGTTGCTGAATAGTTTTGTTCTTCATTGGAGAGTGTTCAGAACGAAGCCATTCTGATTGTTGGTTAAGTTGATTACTAAGAGCTGACTCTTTGATGATTAAAGACTCATTTTCCATTCTAGCGTAACTGATGTTACTCGACAACAAAATATTTTCAGTTTTTAGTTTTTCATTTTCTTGGTTCATCTCTTTGAAATACTGTTCGTGTTCGAGTAGTTTGGCTTTGAGTTGTGACATTTCTTTCTCTAAATCATAGTTCTTATCGAGAAGTTCTTTACCAATTTCCGCAGCAATTCTAGTATCCTCTTCCTTCTCTTGTAAGAGTTTTTCAGTTTCCTCCAAAATGGATTTTGTATCAAATTTAAACATCATAGTTCTAGATTTACTATTCAAAGGTGTACTCTTTACCGGTGTGAAATTTTGAAATTCCATTGTTAATCCATTTCCAGAAGGTGCAAATTCACTATTACCACTACCACTACCTATTTTATCTTTCTTTATCGAACTTACTGACTTTGTTCTTCTTCTATCTAAAGAATCTAAAGTCATTGAAAGTGGTCTGGATTTCTTTACCATTTCAGGATCTTCAAGTGGTGGTTTAGTAAATAATACAGTATTACCTAGATTCTCATGTGATGTAGTTGGAGATGATAAAGGAGATAGAGAATCTGAATAGGTTGTAGATGTAGCAGTTGTAGTAGTTACAATAGGAACACTAGTTAAACTGTATCTATTGATTTTCTTTACCACACTATTTGGAGTTTGAGGATATGCACTATTACTATTATTATTATTTGGATTATGAATTGGTGTATTTTTAAGTTCAGGACTCTGAGCTAGTTGCATAGAAGTTGGTGAAAATGTTCCACTTCTTCTAACAGTCTTATCTTTCTTCTTTCCTTTATGATCACCAAACTCAAATAATGGTTCAAATTGTTTCTGTATAGTTTTTCTCTTAATTCTAAGATAACTAGTCTCTTTCTGAAAGTGTTCATATTCTAAATTCTTTCTCTCCTCTTTAGACACTGGTGATGCATTTGGGTTATCTATATCCTGATAAAACTCATTTAACCTCTTTTCTCTCTGTTGATGATACCCAATCAGAGAGAGATAATATTCACTCATCCATATTTTCATAATTTCTGAATTCTTTTGAGTTTGTGTCATTTTTTGATTGTTGTTATTATTACCGTTAGCATTGTCATTATCGACATCCATACTATTCAGTAATTGATCATCAATATTTTCATCAAAAATAGTGACACCAGTAAAAAGTTTCATATCCATAGTAGGTCGATTAATCGCACCTGTATTATTATTGGTTGAATTTTCGTTTGGTTCCATGATATTATATTGTTATTACTATTTTTTTAATACGACAAACGAAAACTCTTTATCATATTAATATTTACAAAATTTTTGATTATTATAAAAATAAAATAAATTTTTGTTTTTTTTTTCTTAAATAACCGTTGTGATTCAAATTTTGGAGGTTTCATCAAAATCTTTGAAAAACTTAAGGTACACTTTAGTATTTTTTTTTTTTTTTTTTTTGATTTCTTAAAATCGATATCGGAATCATTATTCAATTCCACATTATTAGATAATGGCTCAAAAGAAAAATAGAAATAAGAAAAATAATAATAACAATTTAAAGAATTCTAATGAACCATCACAACAAAATGTGAAAGCAGAAGAAGAGGAAAATGTTAAAAGTGAAAATATAGTAACTGAAACTACAAATACTGAGGTACAAAGCCCAGATGTACAATTAAATCAAATTGAGAAACCAGATGAGGTTCAAGTTAGTGAAGTTTCTCAGGAGAATGTAGATATGAATAAACTGTTTCAATGTAAAGAAACTGAAAAAGATGTAGTTGTAGAGAATGGAAAAGAAGAGGATTCAATGGAATTCTCAACTATAACTACAACAGTATCAGGTGTTGATTCAACAGCTGGAGATAGTTTACAGAGTAATGTTTTGTCATTGGGTGACAGTTTTTCATTTTCACAGAGTTCAGTGACCAATTTAATGAAGGATTCTAATGGTGTACCTTTGAATCAAGGTTCTAATGTACCATTACCAAATAACCAGATAATGAAGGATCTATGGGAATTTTTGGAAATCTATAAAACCACAGCAGTTCCATCGGTTTCCAATGAAGATAAAGAGTCACATGACTGGAAACAATTGTATTTTACTGTATCTAAACAACTGAATTTGGAGAGATCTAAAACTGAGACTTTGGAATCACTGGTCTTACAAAGGGATCAAGAAAATCAACAATTGAAAGACCAAATCAAACAATTGGAATTTGATCTTGTCAATGAAAGAAAGAAACTTAATAAGACTGTTGGTACTATTAGAAATGGTACAAAGAAATTGACTGTAAAGTTGGGTAATAATATTGATGTTGCAACTATTCTGGAGGAATTGAATGCTGGTGTTGATCAATCTATAAGTTCATCGAATACCATTTCTGAAGGTTTGGCAACTATAACTAGTGAGGGTATATCATCAGATCAATTGTTAAGTAAATTGAATAGTTTTGGTGGAACATTAAGAGGTTCACAATCCCATGGATCTGCTATTCACTTATTATCAGCCTCCAAAAGCACAACATTTGTATTCTCCAAAGAGGATATTAAAAAGATCACATTAGTACAATCTCTAGTCAGAAGATGGATTGCTAAAAAAGTCTTTAAAAAATTAAGTATGTATTTCTTTGAAATAGTTTTTTTGCAAACCACACCCACATTACAAATCCATTTGTATCTTATAAGTAACTAATTAACACAAGAACTCTTAAATTTAAATAATTTAGAAACAAAGAGAACTGTTATTGCTGAACTATTTGAAACTGAGAGAACCTATGTTGCAAGAATTAAAGATCTTCTCAAGATTTTCGTCAATCCACTTAAACAAAAAGTAAAGAATGAAATGATTTTACAACCTGACGAAATTGATACTATATTCTCAAGTATCAGTATGATTTATAAATGTAATAGTATATTCTTGGATAGAATTGAAGAAATCTATCTTAAGTTTAATAAATGGTTATGCTTTGGTGAGAAGATATTAGAACAAGTATGTATACAATCTAAACTAACATATGAGGAATAGATACTAATATGGTATATATAGATTCCACTATTTGAATGTTATATAGATTATATTATAAATTATGAATATGCTCAAAAGACACTAAAGAAACTGACACAGTCTTCTAAGGCACTTAGTGAGTTTATAAAGGCTGGTGAGAATAAACCAGAGTTAGATGATTTGGATATTGGTGATTTGATGATTATGCCTGTACAAAGAATACCTAGATACATTATGTTGTTTAAGGAAATTAGAAAATATACACCAATACATCATGCAGATTATCAGAGTATTGATAAGGCTCTGGAAGCATTCAAACATTTTGCCATGTCAATTAATGAGAAATCTCATGCCAGAAAGAAATGTTTGCAACTTGAAGACAGAATATTAGGTTACAAAGACGACCTTACCAGTAACTCACGTTACCTCGTTCGTGAAGGTGCTCTGAAATTCAAAAAGAACAATGAATATGTATTTTTATTTAACGACATGATTGTAGTCTGTCATCCAACTCTAAAGAAAACTAAATCTAAAACCTTATCCAATCTACCAACTATAAATGCAACCTCTACTAGTAATCTTGGAGCTACTTTGACCAGTAGTAATAGTAGCTCTGCTTCTTCATCTTCCACCTCACAAAAAGACTCTGCATCTCCATCATCACCTACCTCATCTCCTCAAGTTAGTCGTACTTCACATGACACTGAAACTGAAACCACATTTAAATTTGTAACCAAAATCAATCTGGATGCTAGAGTTAAAATTGTACAAGATCCAACTGAACCCAAATTCTTGGTTATCATTCCAGATGATTCTAGAGTTGAGTTTGTAGCTTCTTCACTAGAAGAGAGATTACATTGGGTACAAGACATCATGATGATTGTTTCTGTATTTTCAAGTCACATTTTAAATCAACCAATTAATCCACTATTGGAAAATGAAAAATTATAATATTCTCTTACTTTCACCCCTTATTCAATCTCTATAGTACTATTACACAATTAACAATAAATATTTTACACCTAAATTTATAAATTCATGTAAATTACACAACTTCATTCATATTAAGTTTAAATAGAAAACATTCTGACTGATTTCTTATTTTATTAATTTATTAATTTTCCTATTTTAAAAAAAAAACAGAATATGTCATAATTTAAACCAAAATATTTACATGGGATTAGATAATATAGAAAGTACATTAAAGGTTGAAAAGGTTAATAAAATCTTAAAGAATACCAAAAACATTAGAAATGTCACATTTATTGCACATGTTGATCATGGAAGATCTACAATAATTGATCATATATCAAAAAGATTCACAGATATATCACTAAAAGCTTCTGATACTGCAATACGAATTCAATCATCACTAATTCCAATACACTATGAACTGAGCGACACTGAACCACTACCTACGTTAAATCAAACTCTAAATACTAGTAATAATAACAATAACAATAATAATGATACAGGTGAAGAAGATAGAGAATTCTTAATTAATATAGTTGAGATTCCACCAAATTTTAGTGATTCTCATATAATATTAGAATCAACTTTAAAAATAACAGATGGTACTATGATTATACTTGATTCTGTTGAAGGTATTTGTATGAATACAGATGGTTCATTAAGAACTGCTGTTAATGAAGGTATTCTCAATCACACTTTATTTATAAATAAGTTTGATAGATTAATATTAGAGCTTCAATTACCACATGAAGAACTATATCACCAATTAGTTAGGTTGATTGAAAATACTAATGTAAATATATCAACCTATGCTGGAAAAGAAGTTAAAGAACTCTCACCAATCACTGGAAATGTCGCATTTGGTTCAGGTCTTTGTGGATTTGGTTTTCGTCTCTCAAGCTTCGCATCAATCTATGCCTCAAAATTTGGTGTATCCAAAGAGAGGTTAACTAAAAAACTTTGGGGTGAAAATTACTTTTGTCCCGATTCAAAGAAATGGTTTAATGTAAATGTTAATGAATCTGGTAAAACACTAACCAGATCATTTTGTCAATTTATCTTGTCACCATTGTTCTCTATCGCAGATGCTGCAATGAAAAATGATATAGATAAAATCACACACATGATGAAGAGTCTGTGTATTGAGTTAAGCCCAAATGATCTTGAATTATGTGCTAAACCATTGTATAAAGCAATCATGAGAAACTTCTTACCACTAGATGACAGTGTTCTACCAATGATTATTCAACATTGTCCATCACCATTCGATACAATTTCTGATAGACTACCATTCATGTATAATGGACCTTTAAATGGCGAAATGGCTCAATCTATAATGAAATGTGATCCCAATGGTCCATTAATGTTCTATGTAAGCAAACTAATTTCTACTCATCTAAAAGGCTACTTTGCTTTTGGCAGGGTCTTCTCAGGTACCATTAAATCAGGGGAAAAAGTTAGAATATTTAGTAATATTAAAAATAATGAACCAATAAGTAAATCTATAAAAGATATTCATTTTGTAAGTGGAAGGTTATCGGAAAGAATAGTAGAAGCACCTGCAGGTAGTATAGTTGCAATTTCAGGTATAGATGAATATATAAACAAAACTGCAACTGTAACTACTTCAAATGAAAACCATGTTTTTCTATCACACATGTCCACTACATATCCAATAAAGGTCTCTGTAGCTCCAAAGAATCCAGTTGATCTACCAAAACTTGTAGAATGTCTCAAAAAAATGGATAGGGCTCACTCCTATGTTAGTAGCTATATAGACGAATACACTGGTGAGATCTTCGTGGAAGGACCTAATGAACACTTTTTAGAAGTTGGTCTAAATGATCTAATGTATGCTCAATCAGATTTAGAATTAACAGTGTCAGATCCTATTGTGGCAGTTAGAGAGACTATAACTACACAATCATCTCAACTATGTCTAGCAAAATCACCGAACAAACAAAATAGACTGTTCTGTCAATCTGAACCTTTGTCTGTAGATTTACAAAATGATATTGAAAATCTATTGACACCTATTTCTAGTTCTCCATCGGATCTATCTCAATATCTATTTGATAAATTCCAGTTCCCAAAAGAACAAGGAAATAAGATTTGGTCATTTGGACCAAACGGAACTGGAACTAATATATTGACTGATTTAATCCCTGACCACTTAAATAGTAATGATATTAAAGATTCTATAGTAGCAGGATTCCATGCTGTTACAAAAGAAGGTATTCTTTGTGATGAACCTTTACGTGGTGTAAAATTCAAGTTAATGGATGCATTCATTTCTGGAGAAGCTATAAGACGAGGTGCTGGTCAAATTATACCTACTGCTAGAAGAGTATTATATGCATCAGTGTTAACTGCTAATCCAACACTTTTACAACCAATTTATTTAGTCGATATAAAAGTTACATCTCAACATGTGCAAGGTGTCTATGAAACTTTCGAAAGTCGTGGTGGATCTGTAATTTCACTAGATTACATTCATAATACTCCATTGTGTACTATTAAAGCTCATGTACCAGTTCTAAATTCCGTTGCTATGACATCTGAATTGAGAGCTAGAACTCAAGGTCAAGCTTTTTCCACATTTTTATTTGACCATTGGGCACCACTTGACCCAGAAAACTACAACTCACCAAAAGTAATGGAAATGATTTATAATATTAGAGAAAAAAAAGGTTTGAATCCAAATTTACCTGAAAATGATATGTATATTGATATACTATAATTATTAAAAAAAAAAAAATAAAGAAATATTAATTATAGCTTTATTTTCTTAACTTGTAAATGTTTACCATTTATCAAAAGATTTGTAATTATATTTGAATCGATGACTTCGCAAAGAGGATTCACAGCAAGACATGCTTTTTCCATTTGAATAACATCTGGAGTCTTGGTTTTAATGTTACCAACAAAGAAATGAGTAATATGTCTATCTTTGGTAAAATCAGCAACTGATTTACACTCGTATACTTGTGCACCACCACTCTTTAAAATAAATTCCCAAGTTTGACTGTTTTTGAATTGGCAGATTGCCACATGACATTCTGAGAATAGTCTTTTCTTTTTTGTAGTTACAGAAGAACGACATTTGAATGGAACTGTTGCCCAAATTTGCACAGTTGGGGAGATGATATCTGGTGTGATTTTTGATAGATCCCATTCATAGGGTTCTTCGTTAACAAATGTACCTTTAGTTCGTAATGCATCATAATAGCCTGATGTGAGAATCCAAATACCAGCAGCACATGAACATAGCATCTTCTCGGACTTTATAGGAGATGCGGATATCAAATGAGTTGTAACACTCGGTACAAAGTTTTCATCAACTACACCACCAAGTTTCTGAATGAGTGCCATAATTTCATAGTAAATGGACCCAGCCTCTTTTGCAAATCCTGATAAAAGGAAATGTGGTGGTCCTTGTTGATTATTGGCAATTGAGTAATGTCCATATGATGAATTTGAATTGGATAACAGGTTAATATGGTTATTATTCTGGTTGATACCGTTACTATTATTCTGTTGATTTAATATTGAACTTTGAGGTTGAATATTTTGAACTTGTGGAATTTTAGTGCTATTTAGAATAGGTGGTGGTTGAGGAGGTGGCATGGTTTGATTTAGTAAATCAAGTATTTTCTGTTGCTGTTGTTGTTCTGTTTTCTGTACATATGGAGTCTCTAATAGTTTCTTTTTCTTTTTTAATTCAGATATCTCACCGTAAGTTACCATCTGGCTGTTAGGATCTTGGGTAAAACTATAATCCTCATCGTAACTACCAACATTAACCCCATCATCAATTTCAAAAGATTCCGACATTTCATCACTGTCTACATTATTAGCAGCAGCATTACTCTTTACAATAGAGTCAAGAGTCAATATTTTATCTCTATCATTTTGAATAATCATTAAATTTGCTTTATGATTACTACCACTATCACCAAGATGTGATTTCAAAGGCTTATTAAAGTGACCTTGAAATATATTATGAGAGCTATTTTGATTGTTATTCTCTTGTTTTGGTAATACATTTAATGTATCAATAAGTTTACTAAGTGGATTGGACTGTGTTGCTAAAATTGGTTGTATAGGTTGTAATATTTCATTATTATTAATATTATTATTATTATTATGTACAAGGTTTCTATTATTATTATTATTTGCAAACTCTTCTTTTTTTTCTATTTGTTTTACTGATTGAACTTGTTGTGGTTTTTCATCAGTTTGCTTTTTATTGGTTTGTTCAACATGTTGATGATCTACTGTGGTGGATATATTTGTAGTAATATTTTGAATTGCAGGTCTTTCAGTCATTACAATATCCTGATCCATATCTAAACTAGTATTATTATTATTATTATTTTGTTGAATAAATTTACTACTACCACTCGGATTGAACAACTGTGATGGTGTTCTAGAAAGTGATTGAAATTTACCAATAGAATCTTCGTCATCATTATTAGGTAGATGTTGAGGTAATTGCATATCATGTACTATATCCATACTATCAACATTTTGTAAATGTTGTGGTTTCTGTACGGTATTTGTAGTTGAGTAATTTGTAAGCATTCTATTTCCAGTTGTATAGTTTTCCTCTGGAAGTCTTGCACCCTCTCTGATTGAATCTATAATCCACTGATCACTTACAATGTGCACCTTATCTCTATGTTTTTGTGCTATTGTATATTTAGAACTTGAAGTGGAAGTTGTAATCAAATGTGTTATAGTAGTAGGTTTGAATTCACTCATAAACTTTGCACCCTGTGCCTTAACAGCCATTCTGATAAAAGAAGTTTCAGTCTGAGTATATCCAGAAGCTGTCATGGAAAGTCCACGGAATAATCCAAGTTTTTTAACAGGTCTGAAAATTGCACAATCATCTAAACCATAGAGAAAGTTATCTGAATTACATTTATCAAACCATTCTATAGATACAACAGGTGTCCTGCATGCAGCACCAAATTGATTATTTTTCTCATGTGGTGCTAAAATGTAGTCAACATTCATAGATGATGATGACCATGTATTTGGCATCTCTTGTATATTAATTACATTGGTGAAACATGACAAGTGTTTATACATTTGTTCATATTGTTCATCTGAGAAATTCGTTATGACAAAAAACTTGTCTTTGAAGACTTGTGGTATAAATGGAACCATTTGATGTACACCATTATTTACATCATTAGCATAACTCTGCTGTGCATTGGTAGGTACAGTACCACTACTGCTACTATTATATGTATTGGTAAATGTATTTGGTGCTGGTGTTGAATGGAATATCTTTCGTTTAAATGAATTTGGAGGTGCTGTCACTGTATTACTGCTACTAAGATTATTATTTATAATATTATTTGTTGATGTTGATGATGAACTTGATTGTAATCCAAGTGAATTTGATGTATTCGATCTAGATGTACCTCCAGTTGAAGAAGATAGTGAAGATATTGATTTGTTTTTTTGTGATATTATTAAATTGTTTTGTGGATAATTTTGCTGTTGTTGTTGAGGTGGAAGTGGTAAGGGCTGTTGTTGGTTATCGAAATTTATTATATAAGGCTGCATTTCTAAAGGATATCCAGCATCATAAGATTTAATTAACCAATCAAGTGAAAGTATTGGTATTTTCCATAAAACTGCATAATCAGTTTTCTTTGATTGTACACCATTACAAATCAATAGTGTGCATGTGTTCATTAAGTTAGCACTAAATTGACCACCTCCATCATTTACCAATTGCTGGGTTTTTGATCTGTCTTCCTCTAAATATCCAGTCACTGAAATTAACATTCCTGAAAATACTGGAAACCTAAAATCTTTGGTATTGAGAAACGATGTCTTTTCCCAACACTCTTGAACCCAATCTGGTCTAACTACTATTGTACCTTTCGACATTAGATGTTTAGCCTTCAAGTTAATCATCTTTGCTACAATGTGACTAGGTGCTGATTTATTAGTTATAGTTTGAATAAAATCCGCAGACATTGCCCTTAAATAAAACTCTAATGTTTTCTATATTATATATATATTCTCTATATTAGTAAACTAAAACCTTTTTGTTGAAAACATAGATTCCAAGAAAATAATTACTTTTGTATCATCATCAAAACCTGTTACAGAAATTGATATATTCTCTAAACACTTTGAATATATAGGGTGTTGTTTGATTCCCTCAATGTTTAAAGGTGTTCTCTCCCTTATAGATTCATTAAAATATGGTACACCAATGATATATTTACCCTCGTCTCTATATTTTAAAAACTCTTCCTATAGTTAAAGAAGTGTGAGTATCATACTAATAAATCCAAAGAATGTAAAGAAGTTATCTACATACACTTCCAAAATCGTCTAATATATATATACAACCAACTGGTGGATAATTGAATACCTTTTTACCACCATGTTGGATAATCTGGTTAGATATTACAGCTCCAATTCTATCTTTAATTAAACTATCTGGAACATAAAAATCTAAACCATTAAAAAGAGTTTCTTTGTTCATTTATATAAATAAGTGAAAATGTGCATTTTTTTTTTTTTTCATTTTTTCAAATTTCTACTAAATTTAATTTTAAAATTCAATTACATTTACATTATCAATGAGATAACAATAATATTTCTTCAATTCTCTTTTTACCACAATTAACACTACACATATCTTTCCCCCTTTTTAACTATTGTTGTTGAAACACAACTCTTATAATCCCCACCATTACTTTAAAAAAACTTAAAACAAAAATCAAAGAGGGTGAACCTTAATTGTGATTATATGTGTGTGTGTTTCATTTTGAAAAAACCTATTTGTTGATGCCAAAAGTGTTATAATAGTACATTTTATTACAATGTGTGAGTGTGGTGCTCATTTACTTCTCTATGCTTTTTTGGAGTTTTTTCTAAATAGCATTATTCATTATTATAAATCTACTACACTCTCCATTATAATATAAAACTTATTTATTAGAATAATAACTATGTTTCAAAACCTTTCAGATGAAATTTCATTGTTAATTATCAAAAAACTTTCAATTAGAGATATATTGAGTCTTCTCAGTGTCAATAAACATCTCAATCACTTGATATCATCTAATAGTATAGTATGGAAGAATTTATATTTTAATATATTTCAACAATTGATACCATTCATTGCACAATATAAACAAAATCAATGCATACAAAAGGAATTGAGTAAGTTAGTACTCAAAGACACCGAAGATAGTGAAGATCCTGGAAGTAAGATCAATTGGAAACTAAGATACCTATCCTACCACACCTCTGAATCCAATTGGTCTAATGGAAGATACCAAGTAACCACCATTGACGGTAAACAAGGTGGAATATTCTCTTTGGCATTTAAGAAAGATCTACTCATTACTGGCAGTAGTGATAAATTATTAAAATTATGGAAACTTGAGAAAAAAGATCGTAATCAGCCATATACTGTCAGATCATTCTCAGAAATCCCAGGACACAATGGTTGGATATGGTCTATACAACTTAAAAAATCAAATTGTTACAGTTCTTGTCAAAATGGTGATATTATAGTAACCCCAATCTCACAATACCTTGAAAATAATTTTAATAATAATAATATTCATAATGAACACCCACTCCCACAACCACACCACATTCATAGAATTAAAGGACATAAAGGAGCAGTTTGGAAAACATGTGTAGATAGAAACTCTGGTAATTATTTAATTAGTTGTGGTAGTGATTCTACCATAAAACTATGGGATATTGAAAGTAAAACTCTGGTTAGTAATGTAGGGAGACATATGGATTGTGTATTAGCACTAAGTAACAATTCACATGATACCAATATCATAGCCTCTGGTTCTACTGACCACACTGTCGCACTCTGGGATTACAGAACTGATGAAGGACCTCTACAAATCATTCGTGGTTTCAGTTGTTCCATTTCCTCACTAGATTTTAAAAATCACCTACTTTTAAGTGCTGCCGAAGATGGATACATTCGATTAAATGATATTAGAATGAATAACAATAACAACAGCTACAATTCTAATTTCATTTTTAAAATGTTAGCTCACAATGATGAAATTAGAGTGATTAGGAATAAGTATAATAGATTAGTAACTGTATCTAATGATAGATGTGTAACTGTTTGGGATAGTTCATCATTGTGTTCTCTTGATAGTCAAATCACACAGAAGTATCAGTGTAAAGGACATACTGGGTCTGTGGTTTCTATGATGTTTAGTAAAGATAAAATCATTAGTGGTTCACTAGATTCCACTATTAAAATTTGGGATTTTTCAACAACTATAAAAAATCAAAGTAAATCTGGCACCACACCATGTTCAAAAGAACTAAAGCAACAGAATAAAAGAAACCTATTACAGCGATATTGGTTTAATTAATGAATCTAGATCTAAAATAAATTAAAAAAAACAATTGGAATATATTCAAAGAAATAATTGAAACACATGTCGCTAAATGTTGTTATTCGGAGTTCGTTAAATCTTCCAATGTGTTGGAAGAAGATTCTTTTCAAAAAAACATGTTTACAACAAACTATGAATTTTTTTTTTTGAATTGAATTATTTATAAATTAAAAAAATATCAGATTGTTTAATTTCATAAATTAAAGAAATCTATACAATTAAATATTTATTTATAAAACTATAAAATGTCACAAAGTAATAATCAAGTTTGGTATGTAACTGGTGTCAGTGCTGGTATTGGTTTGAATCTTGTTATTGTTCTTTTACAAAAAGGTTATAAAGTTGTAGGAACAACACGTTCAGTTGAGAAAACAGTAGCAAGAGTCAATGAAGTTGTTGATAAATCAATCACTGAAAAGAATTTGTTAGTATTACAAGTTGATCTTGTAAATGAAGAATCTATTGAAAACTCATTGAAAAAAGCAGTTGAGAAATTTGGAAAGATTGATGTAGTTGTAAATAATGCTGGCTTTGGATTAGTTGGGGCTATTGAAGAGGTATCTGATAAAGAAGCAAGAGAACAATTTGATGTCAATTTCTTTGGTTTATTAAATGTTTGTAGAAAATCATTGCCATTACTAAGAGAATCTGCTAAATCCAAACCAGAAGGAAGCGGATCAAGAATCTATAATATCTCATCAGTAGCAGGTATCATTCCATTTGGTGCCTTTGGTATCTATTGTGCTAGTAAATTTGCAGTTGAGGGTTTGAGTGGGTCATTAGCCAACGAAGCTAAAGCATTCAATGTTCAAGTCACTGCTGTAAATTTAGGATATTTCAGAACTGAGTTCCTTCACAGTACCTCATATGTTCAAGCTAAAGAAAAGAACCCACTTTATGCTCAAGTACACAAAACTATTGAAGTTCATGCTGAAGCAATTAACAATAATCAACCTGGATCACCAATCAAAGCTGCTGAAGTCTTAATCAAATTAGCCAATGAATCCAATCCACCAGTCAACTTAGCACTAGGTACAGACTCCTACCAATACATTGAAAAACATCAAAATACAGTCAAAGCTGAATTTGAAAAATACAGAGAAATTGGTCAATCAACTGACTATGATAAAAAATAAATCAATTGACAAGTGTCAATATTAACAAAATTTGGTGAATACATAAATGTCTAGATATTTAAATTAAGTTTTTAACCTTAATTCATGGAATAAATATATGAATTGTTTTAAGATTTACTTCTATTTACTTTAAGTCCTTCCATGCAGACTTCTAAAATTCTGTGAAGAAGTGGAAGATAAATCTACAAGTATGAAATTAAATATATAAATTTATTTTCTTCAAACAAAGAAAATCTATAATTAAATATTAGTTATAAAATGTCACAAAGTAATAATCAAGTTTGGTATGTAACTGGTGCAAGTGCTGGTATTGGTTTGAACCTTTTAATTGTACTTTTACAAAAGGGTTATCAAGTTGTAGGAACAACACGTTCAGTTGAGAAAACAATTGCAAGAATCAATGAAGTTGTTGATAAATCAGTCACTGAAAAGAATTTATTAGTATTACAAGTTGATCTTGTCAATGAAGAATCTATCGAAAATTCATTGAAAAAAGCAGTTGAGAAATTTGGAAAGATTGATGTAGTTGTAAATAATGCTGGCTTTGGGTTGGTTGGTGCTGTTGAAGAAATTTCAGATAAAGAAGCAAGAGAACAATTTGATATCAATTTCTTTGGTGTTTTAAATGTTTGTAGAAAATCAGTTCAATATCTAAGAGAATCCGCTAAATCCAAACCAGAAGGAAGAGGATCAAGAATCTATAACATCTCATCTGTTGGTGGTATAGTACCATTTGCAGCATTTGGTGTCTATAGTGCCAGTAAATTTGCAGTTGAGGGTTTAAATGGTGCATTAGCATCAGAAGTCAAACCACATAACATTCAAGTTACTTCTGTAAATTTAGGATATTTCAGAACTGAATTTCTAAATAGTACATCCTATGTACAAGCTAAATCTAAAAACCCACTCTATACCGAGGTTCACAAAACTATTGATGCTCATGCTAATGCCATCAATAATAATCAACCTGGATCACCAATCAAAGCTGCTGAAGTCTTGATTAAAATTGCTAATGAGGCCAATCCACCTGTTAACTTAGCTTTGGGTGCAGATGCCTATGAATACATTGGCAAACATCAAAATGCAGTCAAATCTGAATTTGAAAAATACAGAGAAATTGGTCATTCAACTGACTTTTGATAAATTATAATACTTTAATTATTTGAAAATAAATATGTTTTTTTTTGTTATTTATTAATGTATTGTGTGTGTAGTGATAAGACTATATGTTGATGATATATTTAATAAAACTATATTATAATTATTAATGTATTATACCTCTTGTTTTGAAAAAATTGGTGAGGGAAGTATAATATTGATATTATTACAATGTTTGGACCCTTTTGACATTGGACTTTAGAGCTTATTGCCAATTTCACCTTCCAATTTAAGATCATTTTCTTGTATATCAATAGTGGTTTGGTACTTGTTAATGGCTTCAGTTAGGGCATCATGAAGAAGTTTACCTTCATTATCTCTACAGATAATCTTTCTCTTGTGAGCCTCAGATTTGAATTTAATCCAAACTACATCTTTAACCTCTTGGTCACAATGTACCTCCTCAATGCCAGCAAATGAATTTTCTGATTTTATAGACTGTTGATCCAAGTTTAGAAGAGAATCAATAGTGAGTTTAAAGATACGTTCTTGATGTTTACCGGCATTGTTGACTTTAATAACCTTGAATTCAGTAGGTAATGGAGGTCTCTGAAGTTGATGTTGAGCAATTCTAGCCAACCCCATTTTGAATCCAGTTTCAAAGATGTCTTGTAAGATATGGTCTCTTTCCAACTCATGATTACACACATATTTTCTATTGTTTGCCTCTAAAGAGTTACCTTTCAGTGTCAAGAACCCCAATCTAGCTCCTCCACTAGTAGGTCTATCAGTATTAAAAGAAGTAGGAGCATGTCCAAATTTCATATAGATTTCAGTTGACCCTAAGCGAGATGATATCTCTTCAATCTGATCGATTCTCTTTTCATTTTGAATTCTTTTAGTCTTTGGGTCAATATTTAAAAGAGAGTTGCTAGTGAACTTTATCAATCTCTCTTGTCTCTTGCCTTTACTATTGACCTTTACAACCCTGTAACTCTTTGTAATGAAATCCTTGCTAGTCTCAGGCAAAGCAATATTCTCAATGTCAATATAAGGTGTCAACTGCTTCCAATTATAGACCTCCACAATCTTCTTTTTGAGTTTTCTCGATGTAAAAGGTCTGAGGAAATAGACCAAAGCTCTAGTGTAAGCACTGGGATGAATAATGAATATATTATCAACATTCTTCTTATACTTTCTAGCAAAGACCTGAGAGAGTTTAGGCAAATGTGTAAACAAAGTTCCTTTAAGATCAGGTGGATGTGCCCAAGACATATCCAAAATCAGAGTATAAGGTGCATTCACTGCATTATCCATAACTTTGAATATATGAGCAATCAATGGATTATAGTTATCAAAAACCTCTGGTTTTATACGATTGGCAATCAAATAGAATACAGCTTTATCATGCTTGTCGTTTGGACCCTGGTAGAGGAACCTGGCTCTCTCCAACATATAAGTACAATCATCAAATGCACTATTTAACGATGCACCTCCATTGGGTGTTAATTCTTCCGAGGCATCTGTCTCCCTCTTTTTCTTTTCATTCTTAGTCTTTGGTGATGGACCTAGTTCTTTGAGAATCTCTAATATTCTGATAGCAGTCTTATTTCCAGATGCCAATTTTAACTGAATCTTTTCTCTATAGACATCAAATATTCTATGTAAATCAAAAAGATCTTGAATTTCAATATTCTTTATATAAGAATCCCAAGGTGATGCTGTATACATATTCTTTTTTTGTGTGGTGGTTGTGGTGGAAGTGGAACTTGTGTTTTTGCTATTTACACTAGGACTTTGACCAGGTGCATAGGTAGATGGTGTTGTAACTAACCATTTAGATTTTACACCTGGTTTATCATCTGATTTACTACTATTGTTACTACTATTGTTACTACTACTAATACTACTAATACTACTATTACTACTATTACTACTACCTCCACTGCTAGAGAGTGTTGAACCTGTTGCTGTACTGGAAGATGAAGATGATGCACTGCCACCAGATTTATTCAAATAGGGTATGGAAATACCTTCTAAATCCGACCACTTATTTTGAGGCATCAAAGGATCTTTACAAATCATATTAAAATAATTTGACATTTTCTTTTCATTTCTACTTATAAAATCATTCATACATGTCATAAACTCTTCTTTACCTCCAAATAAAACTCCATTAGATGCATTCTAATATTCAATGAAAAAGGGAGAAGTGTTAGGAGATTAATATTATTCAAATAATAAGATTTTAAAAGAATTAATAATAATAACATACTTGTAAAACTTTTGCTAAAAGTACAAGATTTCTTCTGGATCTGTTGGTAGGTACAATATCTGATGAAATCAATTTAGAATACTCCGGTGTCACAATGGCAGGTGAAAAGAATCTTAACATTATGAAACCACCTACTAGAGGTGTAAGTGACTCTGGTGCATATCTAAGAGCACTCTCTGCAGTATAGTCTGCAATGGCTCTAATCTCTCTTGGCATTTCTTCTATAACTGTTGGATCTGTAATTCTATCTAAAAACATTTGACTGACTTCATTAAGATTCTCTATATTCTCCCTAAGTTCATCTTCAGGGTCTCTCTTTTCATAAGCTTGATATCCATCACCTTCATCATTATAGGCATTTAATTTTCTAGGATCGACTTCCAATTTCAAATCCTTATCTATAGATACTTTTGTAACGAGATCACTCAATACAAATCTTAAATAATTTGCACCTATTAATCCTATTTAATTATCATAATTATTGTTGTTATTATTGATATTTTTCATTTTGTTTTAAAATTTGGATTGTGGTGTGGGGGTATACTTACTAACATAGGCACCTTCAATTTTATTAACTATATTATTACCTCTGAGAATAGATCCCTCACCTTCAGAAGAAACTTTACTATTAAATTCATTATAAATTAGATCTTTAATCAAAGGTAATGTTCTATTAGCAGCTGTAAATATATTAACAATAACTTTTGAAAAATTATCAACTTCTGAATTATCTATCAAATTGGCAAATAATCTTGTAAATCTATATATATTATTCATCCAATTAGAATTCTAAATACTATAATATATATATCCTCCTCTATAAACATACACAGTATCTTTTATACAAAGGTCAGTCAATTCACCATACAACTGAGTGCTATTCAACCATGCATTCCTTTTCCATTGAAGTGATAGTTTATCAATTGGATCCATACTCTCAGTAGATTGTAGTAATGACTAGAATCCAAATAAAAGTATGATACGTCAAAGCCTCTATGACTAAAAAAAAAAAAGTCCTCCAAAAAATATCTTTTTTATTTTTTTTTTCAAACTATGATTCTATTCAAACAAAGAAAAGTTCTATTTTGAATCCCATCTGAAATCTAGATTTTTATTATGAGATAAATATAAATTGTGTTTATTATTTTTGTTATTTTTTTTTTCACTTTTGAGTTGATTTAAATTACTACTATCTTCCGACCAACGATATTCATGAAAACATATTTTATTTTCAAGATTTCTAATTAAAATATTATTTACAGCATCCACCTTGTTTTTCGCCACCTTGATGTAGACCAGTTACGTCATTCTTTCTTTGTTCCTCACTATTTTTCATTCTATATTATTATAAATAATAGGTTAGAATATGTTTAGTTTATAATTAAGGGTTATATTTATACCTACGTTAACTCAATATCATGTACCAACATATCAAATACCTGTGTTACACCAAAGTTTTCTTTTGCGCTAGTTTCTAAAAACTTAATATTCAGTGAGTCAGCCAATTGCTGACCTTGTTCAGTTGATATTTTTCTTTGGGATGATAAATCTGATTTGTTACCGACCAATATAATGATCATACCGTCTTGAGTGTTGGAGTTAATCTCTTCAACCCAACTCTTACATCTCTCAAATGATTTTGGATATGTAACATCATAAACCAAAATGACACCATGTGAACCACGGTAAAATGTCTGTGTAATAGATTTAAATCTTTCTTGACCTGCAGTATCCCACAATTGTAATTTTATAGTCTGTCCAGTTTCTTTACTGTTTATAGTCTTTACATTGAAATCTACTCCCAAAGTTGGTGAGAAATGTGGTTGAAATGTATTATCTGTAAATCTAACTAATATACTGGATTTTCCAACACCACTGTCACCAACTAATATAATCTTATATAAAATCTCCTCTCTATTATGTTCCGAAACAATAAACATCAATTAGTCAATCGTTGTTCATAACCCTCAAACAATATAAAATCTATATTTATAATCAAATTCCAATAGAAAATTACAAAGAATTACTTACTGTTCCATATATTACAAATTTACTATATAACTTTATAAATACTAAAAAAAATTGAAATAATAAATAAATATAATAAAAAAAAAAAAAAATGTTTGTAAATTTTATTATTTTTATACTCGATTCATCGATTTCATTTTAATAAAATTGATTTCAAAGTAAATTGAAAACAAGAGTGTTTATTCAAAGTATGAAAAATTAATTTGATTTTGTAAATTTCTCAAGTTTAGTCCCAATCAAAGTGTTATTTAGTAATGCATTTTCGGTTTTATTGTAATTAAATTATTTAATTGAAAGATATTTTTTTATTTTTTTAAAAGTGAATCAAGTTGAAGGATGGTTGAACTAATACATAAGACTATTCAATTACATAAACCAATTCAAGGTGAGACTACTACAGATTTGTTGTTTACAAATTCAAAAAGTTTCAGTAATACAAAGATACTTGTTATACCAGGGAACCCTGGAATCGTCTCATTCTATATAGAATTTATAAAGACATTACACGCAGAGACTGGTTATGATATAGTTGGTATTTCTCATATAGGTCACTGCGGAAGAGTTAAAAACAAGAACTTCTCAGTAGAAGATCAAATTCAGCATAAAAGTCTAGTTATAGATTACCTATTAGACCAACACTGGTCCATCGAAAAAGACAAACAAAAAGATATAGAGTTCATCTTGATAGGACACTCAGTAGGCTCCTATGTATCTTTAAAACTTCTCAGTAGATTCTCACATAGATATCAATTTAGACTCTGTTGTAACTTGTTTCCAACATTCAGACACTTATATAATGGGTTATCCCCATTCATCAAATTGGCAATTTACAACCCCATTCGATGGAGTTTTGCAAATTTTTTACATTACATTCCGCAAACAGTGACAAATCAGGTGTTCAAGTGGATACTGTCTGATGACGAAACTAGAATTGGTGTGAGTCAGAAGATAAATTATGATATGGCTTCGAATATTTTGTATATGGCTTATACTGAGGCTTTGGATATTAGAGAGGTTGACTCGGAGGTTCAGTCAGTTTTTGATGGTAGACTGACGGATTTATTCTTTATATATGGTCAAACTGATAACTATACACCTCCACACTTTTATGAAGAACTTAAAAAACAGTATCCTTCTGGAAATATTGAGTATGCATCTAAAGAGGTTCCTCATGCTTTTGTACTTTCACATTCCAAGCCTGTGGCTATCAGGGTATCGGAATTTATCAATCAAAAATGTAGTAATACAAAACAATAAAATAAATTTAAAAAATGATCTTCTCTACAAATAAAAAACCGAACGAATCAAACAAACTCTTAATTTTTTTTATGTTTTTAGTTTTTTTGTAATTTACAGTATTCAGAGAAATAATGGATATTCAGATAATTAGTAGTAAGAAAATTGAGGTTGAAAAGGCAAATGATATATTGTGTAGGTTTATAGTACAGAGAAAAGAGTCAGAGGCAAACAGAGTGTTTCTCTCTGGAAACTCTGCACCTACAGAGGAATTTTTCCAGATTGTTTCAACCAATCTAAGTCACTTTCAGAAACACCTACAAGAGTCTATATACGGACCTGAAAAAGAGGATAAGAAAAAGTTGAATAATGGTTTAGATTCTGTTATGGATGATCTAAATACACCTATACCTCTTGAAGACTTCCCAATGACACCACTTAAAGACTCAATTAACAATGTACAAATCTACACTGACACCAATAATGAAGATGGTGATATCTCTGAGAAATACTCTGACATCTCTTCCTCAAACAAAGAATCACGTAAAACCAATGGATACAATCAACACAATAACAATAAAGAATCATCATCATCTTCAATGGACACTGATAACGAAGAATCTGAAGAAGACAATAAAAAGAAAACAACTCCAAAAACCAAAACAGAAACACAACAACCACAACCACAAAACAAATCTAAATCTAAATCCAAATCATCATCTGAGTCCGAATCCGAATCCGAATCAGACAGTAAAAATAAGAATAAAAAGAATGGTAAAAGTAATACAAAAAATGATATAGTAAATAGTAAAAAGAATAATAGTAAAAAGAGACCAATAGAATCATCATCTGAATCATCTAGTAGTGAATCTGAATCAGAATTATCATCTTCATCTAGTAGTGAATCTGAATCAGACAAAAAGAAAAAGAAATCTAAAAAGTCGTCATCATCTAGCAGTGAAGATTCTGATTAAATAAAATCTGAAAAGATTGATATATTTATACAAGTAAATATATATTTACACTGGTGTTTTTGTTTATATATATATATAATATTTATGTTATAAGGTAACCCATTGGGTTATATAATACCTTTACTGTTAAGTCTATTGAACTCTTTGATTTGGTATTCAAGTTCATCGTCATTATCAATCTCTTTGAAGAGATCTTGGTTCGTTTTGTCTTCATTGGATATAGTTTCATAGGTAGATTGAATGTCATCTATAATCTTTTGTTCATCTTCTTTAGTTAACTTGTAAAAGCTGTAGAGATATCTGTCATCGTCTGTGTATATATTGTCATCATCTACTCCACTATTACTACTGTTACTGCTACCGAATGAGTTGTCAACTTCCATATAATCACCTTCAAGTTCCTTAAAAACATCATCAAAAGTGTATTCATAGTCTATAGCTTTGTTTACCAGCCCAAGGTTTTCTTGCCTAAACTTAGCAATTTGTTCATTTCTTGTATCTTTAATTCTTTTTGCAAATTTATCTTTAAGTTTTTGTAAAAATTCTTCTCTACCCGGTAATGATTTAACATTAACTCTCTGTTTTGGTCTGTAGTTATTAATTGACATTCTTTATATCTTTTTATCCGTTAGTTTTTTTGAAAATGAATTTATTTTTTCAAAATGTTTATAGAAATATCTCTAATTATTAGAAATATCTGTTTATCATAAAATTTAGAATTAATAATAATAATTCTAAAAATGAGATTCTCCCTTCGTTAATAATAATTTAAAATATAAATTAATCTAGAAATTAACATCGATGGACAAAAGATATTCCTCGAAAATTTTAAAAACACATTGTTTTACAATTTTTTTCAAAAGTATAAGGTTGTAGATACATGAATGAACAACCGAAAGAGATTATTAAGTGAAGAGGATTTAAATAATTCATTGGATACCAATGTTAGAAATGAAACACGTAATCAATTTGGTTCATTTAATCGAACAAACAGAGCTTCATTAACTTTTACAAATAATAATAACAATAATAATAATAATAATTCGAATAGCAACACCAATACACCTTTTAATGTAAATAAATTTAGAAAATCGAATCAATTAACATTTTCAACGGCACCACAACAAATGAACAATAATAACAACTCCAATGTACAGAATGATCCTAAAAGATTAAAACTTTCACATACCAATAACAGTTCACCACAGAAACCCCAACTAAAACTTACTCCTTCTATAAAGATACAACCACAACCACAACAACAAAAAGATAGTGTTCAACAACAACAACAAATAGAAGACAATGTTAAATTTGATATAGATTTTGATGATTTGGAATTTGATCTAATGGAGGAACCTGTTGATATCGATAAACAACCTCTAGATAATTCAAAAACATTCAATACAACAACGAATAGTAGTAGTACTACTACAACAACTACAACTACACAAAATGTTATAAAGAAAAATAGTGAGTTAGATCAATTATTTGGTGAATTTTTTAGTCAATATGATAGTTCTTCTGTAAATAGCAATAACAATAATAATCACAATAATAATAATAATAATAATAATAATAATAATAATAATTCAAATCAATTTAGTCAACTATTTCAAAGTAAACCAGTTGAGCAACAACAGCAGTTGATAGTTGGTAGCAGTGAAATTAAGGAAAAGATTAGTAACGAACTATTTCAACAATTTGCATTGTCAATGGGAAATTCTATTGTACATGTACATTTATCTGATCATAATGAATCATCTCTATCTGATATTCCTGTTGAGGTTCCAACTGTACTACAAAATGCACTAAAAACACTGGGATACCAGAAATTGTACAGTCATCAGATTGAGGCTAGAAACCAGGTGTTTCAAGGTAACAACATAATAATTACCACACCAACATCCAGTGGTAAATCATTGTGTATCAGTTTGCCAATATTTGAAAGTATAGTTAACTACAGACTACAAAACATTAGTTCAAAGGAAAAGATGTTAGCATCACCTTGCGCACTGTTTCTTTTTCCTCTAAAGGCACTTGCAAATGACCAAATACAGTCGATTAACAAACTCAATAATGCACTAACCTCTCAAATGAGACTTAATCTGCAATCAGTTTCAGGTGATACTCATAAATATCAGATTCCTTTGATGTTCAGTGACAGATCATCACCGGATATCTTGTTATCCAATCCCGATTGGATACACTATCAGTTATTTAGAGGTGGTGATTCGGTTCAAGGTGAAGATAAACAATGGGATGGCTGGAAAAGGTGGTTTAGTAGACTTAGATTTATAGTTCTCGATGAGATTCATACCTATTCAGGCGTGATGGGATGTCATTTTATTAATTTGTTAAGGAGAATTACAAATTATCATAAGCAACTTCAATTGGCTTTAAATGGCATTGAAGATAACCAATATCAACCTATACAATATCTAATGGCTTCAGCAACTATTGGAAACCCTAGACAAATGGCACTGAAAATGATCAGTCAACAAGATTTACCAAATGCCAAAATTCATCTTATTGATAAATCAGGATCTGGAAGTGTGGGTAAAACATTTTTAACATTAAAAACTAATAAGAATCCATTTTCACTTCCAAGTCTTGTTATTCAACAATGGGTGCAATTGGGTATCCAAGGTATTGTGTTTTTGAATACCATTAAATCTTTAAATGTTCTACTTCAATATCTGTCAACTGAGTCTAGGTTCAGTGCCATTTGTAAATATATTAAACCTTATTATTCCTCACTATCAACTGATCATAAAAAGAAGACTTTGGAGCAACTGAAATTGGGGGAAGTTAAAATTATCCTATCAACTAATGCATTAGAGGCTGGTGTTGATATTGCAGAGTTGGATGCATGTTTAATCATTGGTTATCCAGGTTCAAAAATGTCATGGAAACAGAGAGTTGGTAGAGTTGGCAGAACTAGACCTGGACTAGTTGTATATATCCCTGATAACTATTCGCCAATGGATAAATACTATTCTAGAAATCCTTTGTCTCTATTTGAAGGTGATCCAGAACCTATGACTTTTAATGGTGATTTTCCAACTATTCTTCAAAGTCATTTATTATGTGCTACTTCAGAAATTGGTATTCCATGTGACAGTGACTATCTCCAAAAATGTTTTGGACCAGTTGCTGAATTGGTTCTTAAAGACTTATTAGAGAACTCTAGAATTCAAGTTAAAAATAACCCAAAAACTGGAAGATCCATGTGGGCTAGTAGTGGTCACCATCATGTTAATATATCAATTCGTGGTGGATCTGGTACTAGTGATATTGTAAAGATTAAATTAGATAAGAATAATAATAGTAGTACAGGTACAAATCAAATGATTGTCATTGAACAAGTTACTAGATTACAAGCAATCTCTAGATTCTTCCCAGGATCTATTTTTATAAATTATAATAATAATTTTGTGCAAAGCTATCAAGTAAAGGAACTTGATCTTTCTAATCAACAGGAGAGCTATGCACTAGTTCATTCTTATTACCCACCAAAGAATACACGTGTACAGACTATTCCTAATAAATATGGGTTAGTTGAAGTAACTAGAATACTCAAACAACAGCAAATACCTTTAATGTGTAACTTTGCTAAAGATGGTGAACAACAACTACAGCAGATATACCTTCAAATCAACTTTGGAGTTGGTAGTTATACAACAGTAGTAGATAGCTTTGAAACTAGGACTTATAATAATATATCGAATAGTAAATACAATCAAGATGATGATTCATCGTCATTAGGTAAATTTGAATCTGAACAGACTCAACTTAAACATAAATTAGAGATTGGATACGAGGCACCTTGTATAGAGTTTTCATTTACAAGTTCTATAAAAACTCAATTTCAAGCAACTTTTGATAGGATTCTTGAAGATTTAAAAGCGAGGTTATCACTGACACCTCTACTACCTAGAAAAGAATATGAAACCAAATTGACAGAACTCAAAGAGTATGGTCTGACTATGGTATCTCTTCATACTATAGTTCATCAAATTCTATCTGCATTTCCAATGTTGCTTCTATCATCAAAATCCGAAATTGAAGAATCATTTCTACCAATGTCTAAACTATCACTGTCAGGGTCTAACCATGTCATTAGAAACAGTAGTATAATGTCATCTACCCCCAACAATAACAACAAAAGTATGAATAAGAATTCAATATACCTAGTAGACAATGTTGAAGGTGGTAGTGGTTCCTGTCAAGATATCTTTGATAATATCTATCCAATACTAGAGAAGGCATTAGAACTCAACTTTTGCCCTAATTGCAATGATCTAACAAATAGAAGTTTCCAGTTATCCGAAGAATTTGGTTGTGCTTTCTGTCTGCATTCTAGTCACTGTAAAAATAAAGCTCTCCTAAAGAGTTTGGGTGTTTTGAATCTAAATCTTGCTACAAAACAGTAAGATACCTAAATAACTAGGTCATATGACCTAATATACCCCATTTCTACTTCTACTATAACATATTGATTTCTCTCTGTATATATTTAAATTTTCATAATTTATTGTGTATTTTGAATCTTAATCTTGTATTTCTGTGCAAAATCATTAATCTCTTTAGTTTTACTATTTAATTGTTCTTCTAATTTTTTAATTATTCCTTCAATCTGTTTATCACAATGATTAGTTTGAGATGATTAATAGATAATATATAGATTATTAATGTGATATACCTACTCCATCTTTATTCTGTTGTATAGTTGGTAAAACATCACCTACAGTTCTCTCAACTAAAACACCACCAACCATTCTAAAACATTTTCTAGTTGGTTCTAAACCTGTAATTGCATTGATAACTAGATTGTATTCACCTACGTCATTATCAAATTCTGATATCTTGGTCATAATTTGTGATTGTTGTTGTTTAAGTTCTTTAAATGCATTTACAATTTGTTCTTCTGTAACCAATGGTGTTTGTGGAGGTGGTGGTTGTGGTCCTATTTTAGTTGCCATTGTATATATTGTAGATGTTATCAAAAAGAGACAAAAAAAAACAGAATAAAAAAAATTTAAAAAAATGAGATATGGAAGGTAGGGCTACATGTTCATTTCAAACATTTTGAATATTATTATTTTAAATTCTCCATCTCTCTTTTAATAATATATCTATGTTGAGAGATTGTTTATTAATTTACATTGGTGATTCCACAATTTGTTGTTACTTTTACTTTTGTTTTTTTAGTTGTTGTTTATGTTGTTCTATAGGAATAATAAAAAGGAAACTAATGCTGCAATGGTAAGAGCTATTGGTGATGATAATTTGAAACCAGATGAAACGCAGTATGCTGGAAGTGGAGAAGAAGTAACATTTGCAGCTGGAACACATGTATTAGATTTTGGACAACCGTAGCATTTAAAGTTGGTTTTTGAATTACCAATACATCCACAACATGTATAACCTGTAGGTAGACAATAAACTTCACAAACTTCAGTCAATTGTCCATCACTTAATCTTATACTACCACCACATGATTCACCCTCTCCAACACAACTAGTACAACTTGCTGGTGTTTGTGATTTCTATATTGTAAAAGATCCAATAATATTATTAATATCTAAATCTACTAGTATATATCTTCAATTCTTTCATATATATTCTCATTCTCATTAGAATGTATATGTATTTATGTTTTTATAAAAACCTACAACTAAAACATTTAAACTAAATAATACTATTATAAATATAACTAAACTAACTTTCATTTTTCCTGTATATATGCTATTGAATTTCCTATATTCTGTAATTTTTTTTTTTTCTGTAAATAATAATAAATTGTATGTGTATGCAGAATTTCAACTGTTATGAATTCTATATCTGTTATTAATGGAAAAGATAGATTGTGTGTTGTTTTTTGCTTCTTTTAAAATAAAAAAAAAAAATAAAAATAAAATTAAATGTATCCTAGTTGATGATCAAAATATCTTATGTGTTAAGATTATATTTGTAACTTATAACTCTGTAACTTTAAAACAACAATTGTATGTAAAAAAATAGAAAAAAAAAAAAAATTAAATAAAAAGTTAGTTTTTAAATTGAATACTATTTAAATAAATAAACTTGAAAAAAATAAAATTATATATTGAAAAGCTAGTATTTTAATTGAATAATGTGATCTGAGATAATTAAAAAATTCTTTATATTTTAAATATTTTTTTTTTTTTTTTTTTTTCAAAATTGTTTATCACAACTGTTCAGTTCACCAGCAACACTATAGTATGTTTGAAAAATCAAATCAAATAATTTGATAATTAAATTGTTAAATAATAGATGATCTAATTTATAGTGAAATATATTATTAGGTTTAAATATATAAAATGGGTTTTTGGTCATTCCTAGGAAATTTAATATACTTGATTATCAAGACTCCAATTCTTCTCCTTTTCTTTATCGCTAAATTACTATTCCACCCAATTACCTTATTGGTAGCATTAGTTGTTTGTTATATCTATTATTCTACATCCTCTAAAGATAAGTTGGATGTACCATTTGTTTCAAAATTGGCACCATCATTTAGACCATCCACTAAACCAATGAATGCCGCAGTTTCTACAAAGAAAGGTTCAAATAAAAAGTAAATCACTTATATAATACAATAATATATACCCACACCACATACAAACTTCACGCAACTATATATTACAATCAAACTTTTCTAGAATGCCTTACTTTGTAATAGTTTAATGACCTCCACAACTAACACACAAGTTATAGGTTCTTCTTAACCAATCTTATTTTTTTATTTGTTACTTTTCATTATCCTTTCACTTTCTTTTTTTTGTTAAACCATTACAATCATGTAAATAGCAAATACAATCTAAAAATAATAAATATCTTAAAACTCAAAAATTTCCTTTTGCATCTATTTATTTCTTCATTCTTGAATAAAAGATCCATTAGAATTAGAATTGACTTTGGTACATTGGATCTACTTCTGAAAGAAAAAAAAGAACTTTAATTTTCAGTGTAAAAAAACCAAAAGAAACACCAATTCATTGAAAAAAAATTCTGGATCATGAAATTTCAATTTTTAAATTAATTATCATTTAATTTTTTTTTTTACATATCAAAAGTTATATTTATAACTGTATCAAAAAATATTTAACCTGTTTGGTTATTGATATTATAATTATTTATAACCCAATATTAATCACACACACACCTCAAAAATAAAATTATTAGTAACTGTTTTGAGTAAAAATATCACAAATCACTCTATTTTCACCACACCCCACCCCACCCCTCCACACATTCCAGTCCAAAATATAACCCTTTTGTAGTATTTTAAATCATTTATTATACACATAATTTTCACAGACTACAATCGCATATTTACAAAACCAACAACAACAACATTACTATCTATTTTTTCATTTTATTTTATTCAATAGTACAGGAATGGAAGATAAAATGACCGGAACAAAACAACAACAACAAAATATATCAAAAGAAAATAATTATCAAGAGCCAAATCTAACAAAAAGTATTGGAATTGATATTAGTATGAATGGATTAAATACACAAAATAATAGTAATTGTAGTAGTAGTAGTAGTAATAGTAGTAATAGTAAGGATAGTGAAATATATATCGAATCAAAAGTTCAATCTGAAAATAGTAATAATAGTAAAGGATTTAGTATTAATATAAACCCAGAATCGGCAAGTAATAGTGGAATAAGTAGTAGTAATAGTAATATTAGTAATAATGCACATCGTAAATACGATCATATGATTATAAGTCACAAGAGAATACCATTCATAGGGAATCTATCTAGAAAAGAGAATAGAGCCCTATTTTATATATTAGATTGGGTATTTTGTATAGTTTTGGGTTTCATTGGAGCACTCATATTTTATTATGTACCTGTAAGAGGAAGATTATTTACATTGGATGACAAAGATATTAGTTATCCATTTTTAGAAGAAATTGTACCATTCCCACATTTAATAGTATACGCAGCAATCATACCTGTAATTATCGTTTCTGGTGTAAATTTACTATTTACCAGAAATCTAACAGATTTTCACCACGGTCTAATGGGTCTTCTACAAAGTATTGCAGTTACACTGCTTTTAGTAGCCTCTTTTAAATCCTTTATTGGAGGTTTAAGACCTAACTTTTTATCAGTTTGCAACCCTTCTCAAGAACTAATTGAAAAAGCACAACCACAAGGTTTTGGTGGTATCTACTATAACAGTGACATTTGTACAGCCTCTAAATGGGAAATCAATGATGCACTCTCAGCATATCCAAGTGGACATGCAGCCATAGCCGCTGCAGGTCTTTTCTATTTGGCATTATATTTATATGCAAAATTAAAAGTATTTTACAATCGTGGACATTTAATTGTCTACGCTATTGTATTAATGTGCGTCATTGGTTTCCTTCTGATTGGTATTACACGTATAGCTGACTATCGTCACACTTTTGGAAATGTAGTTTGTGGCTGGATCATTGGTATTTTCATCTCCATCTCAATGTATAAATTAAATTATATGTCATTAATTGGAAATGATAATCATATACCAATTGCATTCTCCTATGAACACGATGACTAAATAGAAATAATAGTAATATAAATAATAATAATAAATGTAAAGTAAAGAAACAATATGTATATATAGAATAAAGAAAAGAAAATCAATTATTTATTTCATATAAAAAGTATACAAAATAGTGTTTAACACTATATATTCTAAGAAATTCTAAAACTAAGATGGAAATTATTTTAAATTAAATATTCTTCTAAAACATTCAGAAACTACTGGAGCCATGTTTGCTGATTTGGTAATTAAAAATACTCTAGCCATATCAGGTATATTCTCTTGAGATCTAATCCAACTATATTCAGGATTTAGAGCCATATGGTCAAAAGATTCAATCATTTTTACCCAAGAAGGATATGTGAATAAAAACAATTGATTATGAGAATCATTCCCAGAGTATTTACTCAAGAATGCAGTAATTGTCTTTTTCATTGAAGTTATGTTATCACAACTCTTGTGAAATCTAGATTCCATACCATCAACCTTCCAGTCAATAAGAATTACAGGTTCTTGACTATTATAACTACCACCTAAAATAAAATTGGTAATATGAGCCAACTCATCATCTTTTAAATATTGTATACCATGTTCTGAAAGAATTTCTTTTAAATTCTTATAAAATGCTTCTATATTTTCTAATATTAATATATTTATATCTTTAATATATAAATAACTATTATAATAACATACTTTTATTATTTGAAAAGAAGAATACCATTATCACAAAAATTAATTAATTTTGAAAGATTGTTAATAGTTAATATAAATAAAAAGTTTTTTTCTATTTACACCTACCACCAATTTTTAGTTTCTTTAAGACTAATTCATTGGATCCAACCATGGTAATTTCATATTTATATACACTAGATTAGAATTCAAATAAATTAAATTTATTAAATTGGAGTAGAAACCCTATTTTTTTTTTAATTTTTTAAATTTCATTTTTGATATGAACTCCAACACATCAACACAAATTCAATCAAATAACAGAGGAGAGGTGTTGTACAGAGATCAACAATATTTTCAAAAACAAATTGATTCCAAAATCAATCAGTTGGTTGAAAACTATCACAGTATAGTAAAGATTTCAAAAATCAATGAATCTATACAAAATGCATCAGAGATCTATGAGATGGAGACTAGAACTATGAATATATTGAACTCTGGTGAAGGTCTTTTAAAGATTATTGAAGAACTAAAACAAAACCTCATTCTAAATGATTTCTCTGCAATGATGGAGGAGGTTAGACTTCAAAATATTGTCTATCATCGTGAAAATGATAGAGCTAATAGATCTATAAAATCTATATTTGAAGAGGTTTCAAAGTCACTAGAAGAGTTAGAATATGAATACTATAATTCAAATTATAAATTACCACCAACTACTTCAATTTCAACAATCAGTTCTTCATCTTCTACACCACAATCAAAATAATACCATCTCTCTTTATGTTCCAGTATACTAAACTTTTAAAAGTTGTATTAAACTTACTTATTCCTTAGCATAGGTCTAATTAGTCTTTGTCTGAAGATAAGGTAATTGCAATACTTTTAAATTAATTGTAAAATTTCAAAGATATTACTAATTTGTATCTTCTCTTCACAAATCTAGTGATCAGAAGAAATAAATAAAAATAATCACAACAACCTATTTATTGAATTATATATATAATTTAAATCACGATATTACACAATTAAATTCCCAATAAATATCTTCTGAAAATCTTAAATAAGATTTGAAATTTTTCTAGAGTTGAGTTTTCCGTAATATGTAAGAGGGGGGGTTTTAGCGAATTTGTTAATTGAAAAAAATAATGAATTTGAATTAAGGGACAAAGATATTTTTTTTTCTTTTTCATTTGGTACCCTATTGAAAAGAAAATGAATAACTCAATACTATTGATATTTTTAGTATCTATAGTGGTTATTGTAAATGGTCAATCACAATGTAGATTTGCACCAACTTACAAAGCCTCTGACTTATACACTAATGAATATGTTGCACAGGCTTTTGTAAATGATGTATTATACTGGGAAGGTTTCTTTGGTGGAACTAATGCATCTGGTATCAACATTGCAACTGGTTATACCTACGATGGTCATGGCATTGATTATACCACTGGTCGTATGTATTCTTGTAAAAATACACCACACACACACTTTTTAAACCCTGTCATTTGAATTCAGATAAAATCGATTTCTAACCAAACTCTTGTAATATGAAGAATTGGCAAATCCTTTACATGACTTTAGTGCACCTTCTAAAGAATCAATTCATTTGGGTGTCATTGCTAGAGCACTTGATGGATATTCACCAAATGGTAATTTTGATATCTTACAATTCTTTCATGTCAATGTAAGTCAGACTGAAGAAGAAAAGAGTTATATCAGACAAACTGATGATCCAAGATGGGATAACATGATTACTATATTGTATAGAAAAATTCAAACTTATGAGAACTGGAATAGAACATTCCCAGGTTACGGTGGATTCATGCCATGGGTTAATGTCAATGATAGCGGTATCTACCCTATTGCAGGTTACTGGAGTAGTAATGTACCAGGCTTAGATAACGGTGAGATGATATGGGGAATCTACGCAGTCTATAATAAACTTTATGAACTGGGTTTCTACGATGATTTGGCTGAAAGATACGAAAACTATTTCAAATATCTAATTAGTACTGCTAAATTGGTCTTCTATCAAACACCTGGTTATATAACTTCTGTCACTACTATTAAGGATATCTTCGCCCAACCTTCTCCAGGAAATTACCAAAATACTGGAGGTTACTTAGATGACCCTTATGAAGGTGAGTTATTAACTGTTTTTATGGACTTGTTTTGCGAGTGGAATTCCACAGCTGAGCGTGACCAACTCTGGATAAACAAGAGGGCAATGTTACAAAATGTTCAGTTTGAGACTCCCCTAGGTAACCTTACAGTTCAAAAAGGTTGGTGGTTCTCATCCCATGAACAGTGGAAGTATTTCATGTTACCTTATATGGACATTCCAGTCAACTATAAGGTATTTATGAATGGAGAAGCTGCAAGAACTTGGTTTTCACATATTAAAGAGTTCCCAGGACTCTTTGCTTCCGTTACAAACGTTTCAGAACCCAATGCCAATCCAAATTATGTAAGCGCAGCTGGTATTCAAGAAATTGCATTTGAACTGATTTTGACTAATGATGTAATTACACCCTATGCTGCTTTCCCAACTATGCTCGCAAACTTTTCTGTTGGGCTGCAATGGTACTATAATACATTGATTGGACCTGCCATGCAAGGACCTTATGGAAGTACTGAATCAGTGTCTATTCAAGGTGAGCTTATAAGCCCAGTTTTGACATGGGATTCAAAGATAACTGGTGTCCTTGGGATTCTTGGAGGTATTAGTGATATGAACTCCAGATATCTTGAGAAACATGATCTCTATGACAGATTCTATGATGTAATTGACAGAGAGTGGTCTCTTAAGTTCCCTGATATTATAGGTGAAAATATTCCACTAATGACTCCAAATGTGCAAGTACCTCTAGTATTGCATGATTTCACAGATTGTGCATATGAGTCATTGAGTTCTGATCAATCCAATTCATCTTCAAATTAAATAAAATTAGAAAATGCTAAATTTAAATGTAAATTAAGTTTTACAAAATGAGGTGTGGGGGTTGAAGTCCACCTAAAACATGTATCTAACCGCCATTAATTTTTTTTAATTTTTTTTTTGAATTCAGTTGTTTCAAATTGAAGTGTCACCTACACAAATAATCTGCATTGTTGAATGACCTCAAATGAAATGAACAAAAAGTTTACCTATAATAACAACGACAATGCAAATATAAAGAAACAGAATGGTCATGGTACACAAAGGCTCCAACAACAAGACAGCAAAAAAAGAAATCTTGAAAATGTCTACCCAAAATCTGAAGGTGAAATTATAACTAAAGAGTCAATTGAAAATAGAAAAAAGAAATTTAAAGTAAATCCACCTCCCTCCACTCCTATCCGAAACAATAGCAGTAACATTACAATACCTAGTAGTATAGTTTCCACACCTACAACTACCAACACTAATAGTAGTTCTAGTAATGGTAATAGTCAAATTACAGTGAACGATAAACCTAAACAACAAGAAAACAACATTAAAGTAGATAACATTGAGCGATTGGGTGAGAAACATCAATCACCACTATTAGATAAAAGGTCAAAAGAAAAGGAAAAGGAAAAGAAAAAGGACAAGAAGAACAACAAAAGTAAAAAAGATGATAAATATGTATATATGTATGAATGCGATTGTTCTGAATGCAGTGGACCTGATTCAAATAGTGTTAGTAGCTGTTCGACGTACAGTGACTTTACCTCCAGCGATGATAATTACTCGGATAGTGATGACACGGATTCACTTGAAAGATCGGTATTTGGTAACCGTAAAGATGGTAAATTCGAAGACAAGGGTAAAAGTAAAGGTAAAAATAAAGATAAAGATAAAGATAAGTCTAAAAAGGAAAAGAAAAGCAGTAAAAACAATACAAAGAACAAGAAAACCAATAGTAATAGTACAACTAGAAAATCAACCACTACAATAGAGAGAGAAACTAATTTTAACGACGAATCAGATAGTGACTATGAAAGTGATCAAGATTCAAAAGTACCAATTAAATCAAATATAAAAATAAGAAAGCGTTTGAGTAGAACTACTGCTAAGCAGAATGTGGAGAAATCTGCTAATAGTAGCGCCATTTCATCACCAATTTCAACTAGTAACAATAACAGTGATTCAGATATAAATATTGAATCGGATAGTGGAAATTCAAATACATCATCACTGGTTAAAGGGGGTACTGGTAAGAATGGTCTTCTCTATCATGGTAAACCTTTAACTATTGAACTTGTAGAACAGTTGATTAAAGAATCTAGAGTTTCAATGGCAAAGATTGTAGAGCTCATTCAGAAACTTCGTGACAAGTCATTTAAATATATCACCAAAAACCTATATGTTGAAAGACGTGAAAAAGTTGAATTTGAAATCTACCCGTGCAACTGTTTTGAGCAGGGTGATGACGGAGACAATTGCGGAGAGGAATGTTTGAATAGAAAATCATTCTATGAATGTATAGATGGCCACTGTGATCTCAATGAACAGTGTCAAAACCAGAGGTTTCAGAGAAAACAATATGCAGATTTGCACCCATTTTCAGCAGGTCCTAAAGGGTGGGGTCTGAAAACCAAACAACCCATCAAAAAGGATCAGTTTGTGGTAGAATACTGTGGAGAAGTTATAAGCAAGAACACATGTATGGACAGAATGACTGCCGCTGAAAATGAAAAATTCTTTTATTTTCTAACCCTAGATTCTAAGGAGTGCATCGATGCAACCAATAAAGGAAATATATCGAGATTTATAAACCACAGTTGTGATCCAAATTGCCGAACTCAGAAATGGACTGTAAAGGGTGAAATGAAGATTGGAATCTTTGCCATAAAGGATATAGCCCCAGGTACTGAAATCACATTCGACTATAACTTTGAAAGATTTGGTGCTGCTAAGCAACCTTGTTATTGTGAATCTTACAATTGCAGAGGTTTCCTAGGCGAGAAGTCTTCAAATAGCAGCACTCAATATCACAGTGATGACAATATGAGTTTAGATGGCGACATTAACTATACAGAAGAAAATAACGTGACCTCAGATAGTGAGATATATTTACATAGTCATATGGAAGTTATGGATCACAAAAATCACGTTAGATTTTTATTAAATGAAGCTATAGATTCGTCCAACTTCACCTACCAATCGGATCTCTCTTTAGAGAACCTCAATGTCATTGTACGAAACAAAAAAGTATTTTTACAGAGAAATCTAAATCTACTAAAACAATATTATCTGAATCTGTATCAGTCTTTGGTGAAACCCCAATCCCACACTTCTACACCCAAAATATCCGATAATGTAGAGAAAAACAATGGAAATGGCATTTCTTTGAAAGGAAAGAAAAGAGAAAAATCAATTTTAAAAATTATAGATAAACTTTCTCCAAATAAATAATCATTATTTGCCGTTATATAAATTCCAATAATTTTGAATTATATCAAACAAAAAATTTTTTTTTTTTCATTTTTATAAATATTCACAAAAGGTAACACACGATTTATATCATATTAAAATTTTTTTTTACAGTAAAAGATTATATATAAGTTTTTCTCTATTATTTCTCTGTTATTTTAAGCTAGACATTGCATTTCTTTTATAAATAGGGAAAATTTATATATTTTGATCATTTTTGTTTTTATCACCACAACATCACAAACAAGATTAATTCTAACATTATTTATCTATATACAATTCAGTAATTTAAAATGGCTCGTACAAAACAAACAGCTCGTAAATCCACAGGTGCTAAAGTACCAAGAAAACACATTGGTTCTAAACAAGCCCACAAACAAACCCCAGTTTCAAGTTCAGGTATGTACAGTTAACTATATCTACACATTTTAAACACTTTAAAGAATTCAGGAATATATATTTAAAAACATCAAAAAAAATTGAAAAAAAAAAAAGTGTTAATATGAAAAGTATGAAAACAAATTACTAATTTTGATATATAATACTATAGGTGGTGTAAAGAAAGTTCACAGATTCAAACCAGGTACTGTAGCTTTAAGAGAAATTAGAAAATATCAAAAGAGTACTGATCTTTTGATTAGAAAACTTCCATTCCAAAGATTGGTAAGAGAAATTGCTCAAGAATTCAAGACTGATTTGCGTTTCCAATCTGCCGCTATTGCTGCCTTACAAGAAGCCTCTGAAGCTTATTTGGTCGGTCTCTTTGAAGATACCAATCTCTGTGCCATCCACGCCAAGAGAGTTACCATTATGCCAAAAGATATCCAACTTGCTCGTAGAATTCGTGGTGAAAGATCATAAACATACACTATTACTCATTCTTAAAATTGTTTTATCAACATGTATATTTTTTAATTAATTCTCATGTTTTATACATTAAAAAAAAACAACAAAAAAAAAACAAACAAAACAAAACTACTCACAAAAATAAAAACCAAAAAAAACAATTTCATTATATATAGATTTTTTCTATATATAATGGCAAAAAAAAAAACAAATAATCTCTTTATTATATTTTTCCTTATTTGAACAGGTGTAAATTTCAATTTTAAATTTTATAAAATGAAATTTGGGTTTTTCTGGTGATCATAAAAAAATCTATTTTTTTTTTTTTTTTTTTCTACTGAAAAATAAAAGGTCATTTTAATAGTTTTTTATTTTTTCATTTGTATTACTAACATTTCATTTTTCCTCTGTTAATTGACTTTATAATTAAATATTAAAGAAAATGGTTCACACAGATGGAGATGTTTCAGCAGTTCATGATATTGAAATCTTATCATTAAACCCAACTGTACATAAATTTGCCACATTTAAACCAACTGCAGTCTCAAAAAAAGATAAAGAGAACTGGGCAAGACTTGATCATTGTAAAAAAGTAAATTTATAATATATCAACCTATATACAGTACATGTAGATACAGTATCACTAACATCAAACCACCACACATCAAACTCAAATTGATATTCTAAATTTTTAGGGATGTGAATTAAAAAATGATTTTTCAGATGTTAAACCAACAACTTTAACTGAAAGAGCAGCATTATTTGAATCGGCTAGATGTCTAAAGTAAGTATATTACTATAGTATCCAGTGATATATAGTTTAAAAATCCCCAGGGTTTACTAATACACATTTTAACAGATGTGCAGATGCACCATGTCAAAAAGGATGTCCAACACAATTGGATATTAAATCATTTATATCATCAATTGCTACAAAAAACTATTATGGAGCAGCTAAAACTATTTTTTCAGATAATCCATTAGGTTTGACATGTGGTATGGTATGTCCAGTAAGTACACTATGTCAATACGGTTGTAATTTGGCAGCTGCTGAAGAAGGTCCAATTAATATTGGTGGTTTACAACAATTTGCAACTGAAGTATTTAAAAAGATGAATATTCCACAGATTCGTGACCCATCATTGACACCATTAGACCAATTACCAGAATCCTACCATGCAAAGATTGCAATGATTGGGTGTGGTCCAACCACTATAAGTTGTGCAACTTTTCTAGCTCGTTTAGGTTACCAAAATATTACAATCTTTGAGAAGGAAGAGTTCCTCGGTGGTCTATCATCAGCTGAGATTCCACAATATCGTTTGAATTATGATGTTGTTGAGTTTGAGATCAAATTAATGAAAGATCTCGGTGTTAAAATTGTAACTGGAAAGAAATTGGGTGCTGATGGTTTCACTGTAGAGTCTCTAAAGAAAGATGGATACGAAGCCATCTATTTGGGTATTGGTATGCCAGATCCAAAAGTTGATAAAGTCTTTGAAGGTCTTACTTCTGCACAAGGTTTCTATACCAGTAAGGAGTATCTTCCACTCGTTAGCAAGGCTTCTAAAGCCGGTATGTGTGGTTGTAAATCTCAATTACCAGATTTACGTGGTCGTGTTATTGTATTGGGTGCTGGTGATACTGCATTTGATTGTGCAACATCTGCATTTAGATGTGGTGCCACTCGTGTAACTGTATGCTTCCGTAGAGGTTTCTCAGATATGAGAGCAGTCCCAGAAGAAGTGGATATCGCTAAAGATGAACGTTGTGAATTCTTACCATATGTTTTACCAAAAGCCGTCATTCAACGTGATGGTAGAGTTGTTGCTATGGAATTCTACAAAACTGATAAAAACGAAGATGGTACCTATGGTGTCGATGAAGATCAATTCTTTAGAATCAAATGTGACTATATTATCTCTGCTTTCGGTTCACAAGTAATCTCACCAATTGCCGATGCATGCAAACCATTGCAATTCAATAAATGGGGTACTGCTGATATCGATCCAATGACTATGCAATCACGTCACGATGAAATGTTATTCTGTGGTGGTGATTTGGTAGGTAACGGTACAACCGTTGAGGCTGTAAACGATGGTAAAACTGCAAGTTGGAATATCCACAAATACCTACAATCTCTACATGGTATCCCAGTTTTGAGTGATACTCCACAACTTCCAAACTTCTTTACTCCAATTGATTTGGTTGATATTAGTATTGATTTTGCTGGTTTACATTTCCCAAATCCATTTGGTTTGGCATCTGCTACTCCATGTACAAGTGCTGCAATGATTAGACGTTCATTTGAACAAGGTTGGGGATTTGCAGTAACTAAAACCTTCTCTCTCGACAAGGATCTAATTACTAATGTCTCACCTAGAATTGTTAGAGGTACTACAAGTGGTCACCATTTCGGTCCTGGTCAAGGTGCATTCCTTAACATTGAGTTAATCTCAGAGAAGACCTGTCACTACTGGTGTCAAGCCGTCAAAGAACTCAAGAGAGACTTCCCAGAAAAAATTGTTATTGCATCCATCATGTGTGGTTTCAATAAAGAAGATTGGACAGAACTCGCTAAAATGGCAGAGGCATCTGGTGCTGATGCTATTGAACTCAATTTATCATGTCCACATGGTATGTCAGAACAAAAACGTCCAATGGGTTTGGCCTGTGGTCAAGATAAGGAATTGGTATTCTACATTTGTCAATGGGTACGTGAAGCTGTAAAGATTCCATTCTTTGCCAAATTGACACCAAATGTCACTGAGGTTAAAGATATTGCCAAAGGTGCACATGATGGTGGTGCTACTGGTGTTACTGCAATCAATACAGTCTCTGGTTTAATGGGTCTCAAAGGTGACTCTAACGCATGGCCAAATATCGGTGATGACAAGAGAACTACCTATGGTGGTATCTCAGGTAACGCAACCAGACCAATGGCACTAAGAGCCGTTTCATCCATCCGTCGTTCTCTTCCAGATTTCCCAATTATGGCTACAGGTGGTGCTGATTCTGCAGATGCAGTTATTCAATTCCTTCACTGTGGTGCTGGTGTAGTTCAAATTTGTTCCTCTGTACAAAACCAAGATTTCACAGTTGTTCAAGACTATATCACCGGTCTAAAAACTTACTTGTACATGCAATCCCGTGAAGATCTCCTACAATGGGATGGCCAATCACCACCAAAAGAAGCCAAAGAGCACAACCCAAAACTCAAAGGTCTACCTAAATTTGGATACTTCCAATTGGAGCGTAACAAGATTGAAACTGAACTCAACCAAAGTAAAGATCTTCACTTTAGAGAAAACCCACCACCAAAAGAGACACCAAAACAAACTAGACCAGTCTCAACAGTTCAGGGTCAAGTTAACAGAGCTATTCCTAGAATTGGTGGTCATGCTCAATTGAATAGACAACAACAAGTTGTTGCAATCATTGATGAGGATCTTTGTATTAATTGCGGTAAATGTTATATGACTTGTAATGATTCTGGTTATCAAGCTATTACTTTTGATGCCAAGACTCACTTTGCAAATGTTACTGATAAATGTACTGGTTGTACTTTATGTCTTAGTGTTTGTCCAATTCCAGATTGTATTACCATGGTACCAAGACAAATTCCATACATTCCTGATAGAGGATTAGAACCACCAACTCAAACAACATCTCAATAAAATTTTAAAAAAATAGTATTCTTAAATGTTTTAAATTGTAATAAAATACACACACACTACTATATTTTATATTGATTTGTCAAACAATTGTGCGCCTTTTTAGTTGATTATCAATTTAAGTGTTAAGAAAAATCAAAAAATGGTGGCTTTACAATTCAAATAAAATTTTTGCAATGGACTATTTATAAAGAATTTTTTAATTAAAAAAAACATTTATAAAGTTAAGAGTTATCTAAAAATATATAAGTGTGGTGTAGATTGTTATTTTAGATCTAAAAACTGATCAAAAAAAAACCACACTCCAACTTTTTTTTTTTTTTAATTTTATTTACATCAAGGTTAAAAATAATATTATTATATTATATAATTAGACAGATTTAAAGAATGGGTAATATAAATTCAATTCTAAATCAAGATAGATTTAGAATTGATAATACCTCATTGATGATTGAAGATTGTAAACTAAAGAAAAAGAATGTAGTTGATTATATCAAACAGTTGGCATACCACTATCCAATGATTAATACATTAGATATTAGAGATTGTAAACTAAAATCATTGCCACCTAGTATCACTCAGATTGGTAATTTACATACATTGATACTTGTAAATAATAAACTATCTGAATTACCATGGTCACTACCATCAAGTACACAGTCAACAGCATCGATTGCCAATGACAATCTACAGAAACTAGATTTATCACAAAATCATTACTCAAAATTCCCATCTTGTGTATTGGTTCTTCAGAATCTCACATCATTGGTAATGGATAATAATCAACTGTCGGATTTAGAGATTCAAATGTCAAGTAACAGTGGTAGTCATCCATTTATAGCATGTAAATTAAAAGAGTTAAGACTTGCAAATAATAATTTTCAACAGTTTCCAGATTTGATTACTGATTTGGTAACTCTACAGATATTAGATATCAGTGGTAACAGTTTATCTACCATTCCCAGTAGTTTTTCAAAAATGTCAGCATTGAGATATCTCAATTTGAAATCCAACAAGTTTACATCGTTTCCAGCTAATATCTGTACACTTAGTCAACTGACTCACTTGAACTTGTCCTATAACTCTATACAGATAAACAAGAGTAATACACTGGGTCTCAGTTTCCTACCAAGTCTAGAGAAATTGGAACTCCAACACAACAAATTTGGAGTGTTTCCAACGGATATCTGTGATATTCAGTCTTTGAAAATCTTAAAGATTCAAAATAATGATTTTGATCAGGTTCCTGACCAAATAGGTAACCTTGTAAACTTGGTTGAACTTTTCTTGACTGAGAACTCATTGACTACACTACCACCTAGAATTGGTGACTTGGTCAGTCTGAAGAAACTCTATTTGGAATTTAACAAAATAAGTAAGTTACCTGTGGAATTCAAAAAGTTGGTAAAGTTGAATATCTTGATTATGCACAGTAACGATATCAAACAGTTCCCTTCTGAGTTGTTGTCTATGAAACATCTCTTACGACTTTCACTAGACGACAATCCATTACCTGAGATGAAACAAATAAAGAATCATGATGGTGGTGCTATTGGGTATCTTAAACAGCTACAAAATGCATTGAATCCTGATTCTGGATCACATGCAAGCAGAAAGGAATCAATGAACAAGAGTAAAAAGAAAAAGACTCTAAATAGTAACACTCTATCAAGAGCACTCTACAGAGGTAATTCTAATGTAGACAATGAAGTTATAGCCACCAACACCAATAATAATAATAACAGTAATTCTCTAAATGATATTATTGTAAGTTCAAGTATTCAGGAATATGAAGATGAAATTCAAAAAATTATTCAAGAACAAAATCAAACTAAACAACGTCGTTCCAGTGTATTCGTACCACCTACAACTGAAATTCAACCAAAATCACCTAGAATGGCTACATCAACACCTAGTTCATCAATATTAACTAGTACACCATCACAAGCACAATTTACACCAATTTCACAATCAGGGTCTATATCATCACCTTCATTATTGACATCTACAAATAACTTGGCATATTCACTTCAACAGAGTACCACAAACTTTGGATCATCAGGAAGCAGTTTCTTAATGACTAGTACTGCAAATCCTGGACAATCTAATACCAGCAGTGGTATGAATAATTCAGGTGGTTTAGCTCCAAATCGTGTAATTAATTTAGGAACTTCTTCTTCGACACTTGGACTTCTTCCAAATAGCTCACCAGTTCAAACTACAACTCCAATTTCAACACAATTATCACAAATTCCATTGAGTGATAATAATGTACCTTCATTTTCAAAATTTAAACCAGTGTTTGAACAGTTACTAGAAGACCAAGATTTCTCCAAAAAGAAAAGAGAAAATCTTCAAAAGTTATCTAAACAGGAGAAATGGAATCTACTATTGCAATATAAAAACTCTACACTTAAGATGCTACATTATAAACCCATTGACACTAATTCACCTCCACAGAGTTCCACTACACCAACTTCTAGTGGTTCATTCTTGGGATCACCAGTTATGGTCTCTCAACCTAGTAGTACAAGTTCCACACCACCATTACCACAAAAATCATCTTCTATCCTACCAACACTGGTCAGCAACTTAAACTTGAAACAAGCCATTCAGAATCAGTTCCAAGGCGGTAGCCAAAATGTACACATGTTTGCAACTGCTAAATTCTATTGTGAATATCTGACTACTGAAACACCTGAAATCAATATTCTCAAAGATCTCTACGAGCTATTGAAAGAAGGTGGTACTGAGATTTCATCATTTATCGATAATGGTGGTATTGATAAGATACTTACTGTTCTAAAATACAATATTGATAATCCAGAGACCCAGGATCAGGAGAAAGTTGGGTTCTGTTTGTTAATACTTAAACTATTGGTAGAGGTTGCAACCAAGAGTGTACTTATTACTGAGAATAGTATTGCTACCATTTCCATGCTTTTGAATTCCGATAGTTATCATATAATATCCATCATTTTGGATATCTATGATGAAGTTGTACAGGTTCCCAATATCGGATCTAATATAATCATTGAATCTCTAACAAGATTCCAAAAGAGTAAACATCTCTCCTCTCCCTATGTACCACTAATTGCATTACTAAAGAACCCAATTTACGAGGTTTTCACCAAATCTATTATATTCAAGATTATCAATACCCTCATTTACTCATTCCACATTCTAGAGGAGAGATTCACCATCACTTGTCAGTTTATGAAACTTGGTATTCTGGATATCATCAGAAACCTCAGACCATTCTGTAGCAATCATCTCAATGAACATCTTAAATTTGAATTGGACATGTTTGAAGAGGTTCTTGACAATGATGAAACTGAATTGATAAAGAAAATTGGCAGAAAAGAGGTTTTAAGAAGAATGTCAAATGAGGAATCATCAACCTCACAAGATACCCAACAAACTGCAATGGCAACCTCAACAGATCAATATGTACACGTTGTCATGGTATCTGCAGGTTACGGTGATTTTAAAATCAAATTGACAGATAAAACCACCTATAGTGATATAACTAGTTTTATTCAATCTAGATACCAACTAAAATCTGATATCTCCAAATATGGTCTATTTTTACCATCCATTGGAAACACTGAAAATACTGATCAATCTAAATGGGTAGATGAATCTAAAACTCTTGTTGAAAATTCCCTATCTGGTGAGGTATGTATTCATCAATTATCACCTTATATTCAATTAATAGTATTAATATTGGTAATAATAGATTGTTGAATTTAGAATGAAGCATGTTAAAGTTAAAGTTATAATTTCAATGTCATCTATAACCCCTACTAAAGATGATGATATCAAAGTTTCAGAGATTTTAATTGATCCACAAATGAAATGTTTTGAAATTGTAAATTATCTACGTACTAAATTAGATCCAACTAATCCAGCTCATTTGACACTTCTTTCAAGTAGTCAGGAGTTTGAAGAGGAATCTGTTGACTCTGAATCTGATGTCTATGGTATCTACCACTTCCAATCCATTAATGACTACCAACAAGGACAATGGTGGCCACTGAATTCCAGATTGTTGGAATTCAAATTTACAGACTATCTCGAAATTAAACTTCGTCAGAGATGCATTAGAATTGGTTTCAAATCAGGAAATGAAAAACTCTTTAAATTTGATCCATATCAGACTATTAGTTATCTTACTAAACTAATCACCATTGAGATTGGGTTAAAACTAAACAGTGAAGATTATGGTCTACATTTTGAATCGTCATCTGCAAGTCAAGGTAACTTGTCTCTTAGTAAAATTGGTAAATGGCTCGAACCTGAAAAACTGTTGTTTGAGTACCCAAACATCAAGAATCACCTCATTTACTTTAAATTCAGACCAAGAATTATCAGTGTTACTATATCTGCTGAATCTGGTATTTCAGTGACTTCTTCAACTACAGATTTCAAAAACAACATGTCCATCAGTCAGATTATTGAAAGTGTCTGTGCTAGTAATAATTTAGATCCTTCTTTATATTCACTCTATAAATCGAATCCAGAAGGACAAAAGATTAAGTTATTGTCTAGACAAAACTCTCTTCGTGACCAGAACATAAACAGTAGTGACTATCTTCTACTGACATCAAAACAGAAGGATTTACCATCAGATTTCAATATCTGGGATGAACCAGTAGACTCTCCTGACAATATCAGAATGACAAATTCCAATAAGATCTCATCCATCTCCATCAACAAACTAATTGAAAAGCTAACATCTATTGATAATACAATGGATATTTCAAGTCTTAGAAACACTTTTCTCACTACCTATAGATCATTCATTACCCCTCAAATTCTTTTGAGTAAACTATTGGAGAGATACACCATTCCAACTGACTTTAACAAGGAAAAGGGTGACCAAATTCAAAGAAAAGTCAGAACACTATTTAAAGCATGGGTTGATACTGAAACTAAAGTTGATAGAGCTGAAGTTCTAACACTGATATCAAATAATCTACCATCTCAAACTGCAGATGATGATGGCTCTAAAGAGTTATTTGAATTCCTTTCAGAGTTGATAAACTCAAAATCCTATGATCAACAACCTGTAATTCCAATCAATAATATAGTTGATCTACCAAAAACTAAAGTATGTATTATATATAAACCACACCCAAAATAACTATTACTAACTATAATTGAAAAACAACTATAGGTATCAAAAGATGGGTTCAGTTTAGGTATTTTGGATTATGATGAGGTTGAAATTGCAAAACAGATTACTCTGTTATTGTTCCCAATTTTCTCAAAAATTGAAATTTCAGAACTCATTGGTATGAAATGGTGTAAAAACCCTAACATGACACCAAATATTACAGAGTCCACAACAATATTTAATAAGCTCGCTAATTGGGTTAGTTACTCGATAGTTAGTCAATCAAAGATTAGGGAGAGATCCTATGTCATGACTAAACTCATAAAGATTGCCAATTACTTTTTTGAACTAAAGAATTTCTTTTGCTTGATGGCTGTTATTAGTGGTCTAAATACTTCAGCAGTACTTCGTCTAAAATACACCAAAAACAAATTATCCAAGAATTCAAAACAAAATCTTGAGGAATTAGAACAGATAATGTCAACTAGTGCAGGATTAAAGAATTACAGACCTGTTTTAGCAGAGTCTCAACCACCTTGTATACCATTTATGTATGTACTCTACCATTCATTTAAAGATTATATCAAATTCTAATATTTTTTATCATTATTAGTGGCATTGTATTATCTGATTTAGTTTTTATTGAAGAAGGTAATACTCAACTGGATGAAACTAGAATTAATTATAAGAAATTGGAATATATTTACAATTCAGTTGCAACAGTTCAGAAATATTCAATTGTACCTTATCAATTTAAACCTGTACAAACTATTCAAAAATTCTTTTTAGACTATAAGGTTACAAATGACAAAGAGTTACATGAACTTTCATTAAAATGTGAGCCAAGAGGTGCAACCAGAACAATGATTGAATAAACATATATATAAATAAAGACAAACAATTGCTTGCTTATCGTCACTATTAAGATTCTTAATTTCATATGCCTGTAAATCTTGAACTTCCTCATTAATAATAACACCTTGATTATCATCTAGAGAATTCATATTATTACCACTATTAAATAAAATTTATTGTTTACAGTCATGTTTGGTTGATGGTTGAAATTCAATTTTCTTATTCATTATTGACTCATCTTCATATCTGTAGCCGTAACGATAGTATCTATCATTACTCTCACACCTCAGACCATCTCAGATCACATCATATATCTATTATTCCGATCTCAACCCTGTTATTCGTATTCATAAAATAAAGACTATCATAATACATATTCATCTTAGTTATACAAACATCGTTTAGTCTTTATATTTATCCAATACGTTTACAATATCCATTCATCTTCTTCATCTTCTTCTTCATCTTCTTCATCATCTTCATCATCTTCATCTTCATCATCATCTTCATCTTCTTCATCTTCATCATCATCTTCTTCTTTTTCTTCATTACCTCGTAAGGTTATAGGCAAATTGGAGTCATCAGATTCATCAGATTCATCAGATTCATCAGATTCATCAGATTCATCAGATTCATCAGATTCATCAGATTCATCATATTCATCAGAATCATCATATTCATCAGAATCATTATATTCATCAGAGTCATCAACATAATAATGGTCACTTGTATCGTCATCATCATGTATACCACCACATTTTGGGCATCTATTTTGTTGAGATTTCTTAAAATGACTTAACCAAAATTGTTTGAAAAGGAATCTTTCTCTAAAATCATCATCAAAATCATCATCATCTTCATCATCATTATATTCATCATCATAATCACTATAACTATAGCCTTCAGATGAATCATCACTATAATGGTTATCACCCATTTCTAGATTCTCTTTGGTAACTATATAGTTATCAATAGAAATTATCATAGCTCTGTTTGGTTTATCCAAATACTTTTGTACCAATGATTTAATTTCCTTATCACGACGAGCATCATTCATTCTGTATCCAATCAACAACTGAAGTGTATCATTTAGCAACAAAGCTTCAAAAAGTACAACACCTAGTAAGTTGGTATTGTATCCACGTATATCCAGTGTTTTCAATACTTTGTTTTCTTTAATCAATCTGACTATTTCTTTTGATTCAATCATGTAGGCATGTGGAATACTTAAGTGTGTAATGGTTTGATTTTTAACCATCTCAGCACACAAAAACTCAGTAAGACCTTCTTCAGCCAAAGTGCCAGAGAATATCAATGTATGCAATTTAGGCATTTTAGTAAGGAGATTAGTTATCAAATCTCTTGACATTAAATCATGTAATCTTCTGAATTTCAATACCTGTAGTACATTATTACCATTGAATACTGATGAAAAATAATTGGCACAAATGATGGGAATTTTATCCTGTTCATGATAAGCTTTAATGTGAAGACATACCAATGTTCTGTTTTCCTGGAGAGCTTTAACAAACTTTTTCATTTCCACGTCTGAATCATAGGTTTCAATTTTTCTGAAATTGGGACAATCCTTATCAATTGCAGGCTGAAAACTAAATGCAGTTGATAGTCTTTTCAGAGTTTTTGATTTGATAACCTCTGTGAGAGATGGTAATAGAAGATATTCAATCTTTAATCTTTCTAACTTTTTAGAGAGGTTAACTACCATACTTTCGTATTGCTTTATCAATAGCTGAGTTTGGTAATCAATCTCTTCCCATGATGTAGATGTCTTCAAATTAAAATCCTTTAAATTGTTATTACTATCTGCCCAATCACCCAAAACTTGATATAATAGTTCATCACGTTCTATAATTCCAATATTCAAATGAATTTTTAGTTTTTGAAGTTTTTTACTAGTGATGATCAGACGTAAAAATTCATTTAGATCTCTACCTGCGTCAATGAATTTCAACTCTTCTAATGTAGGTGGAAGAGTACTAAGGAATCCCAGAAAGGAATTTGAGTCTAGAAAGTTTAGTTTCTTTATGGTAGTACTGTTTCCAATGTGACCAGCGATAGTAGCTGCATTGGATTTTACTTTTTGCAATTTAGGGAAAGTACGAATATCCTCCATAAAATACATTATTTTAAGGGATTGTATATTCTTTAGTACACAGTACTTTGGTGAGTTTCCAGTCAGAATCTGAGTGAACTTTTTAGCTACCTCCATCCTGTCAAGATATACTATATCCATATGGTTGAATACCATTTTGGAACAGATATCAAAGAATCTACGATTAATCATTGACAATGGCGTTCTTTTAAATATTTTGTTTCCATGAAGAATGTATTGTATGCCAATATTCGGGTTTTTAGTGAATTTTGGCATCATATCTATGGTGTGTATTAGAATCTTTGCAATCAGTGCATTAGAAAGTCCTGCAAACATTCCCATGTTATTTACAGTATAGTGATAGTTTTCCAAATTCAATTGTTCATTACTGACATGAATACTAGATGATAGATTCGATGGAAAAGTGTAATCATCAACCTTTATGCCATTTATATACATGCATTTGTTTCCATCTATAACAGCAGGTATATGCATATCTTCATTCAGGTAATCTCTTTTTGCTTTCAAATACTTTTTTATTAATGTACCTGCTGAATTTTCTGATAACAGTTCTCCTAAAGGTGAAACCACATTGTATCTAGCCAAATCACCTCCATTTTCAAATCCCTTAATATCCACTTTTACATGCCCATAATAATCAAAGTAGCATGATTTATAGTCCTTTTTTATAACCCCATATTTAATTAAATTCCTTAATGTTTTTTGTGTTTTTTTAGATGGTGAAGGATTAATGTAGTTGGTGTTCATATTCCAAAAAAAAATAAAAAATTTAATTTAAACGCCCAAATTTTTAGGGGATATATAATTACAAGTGTCTTTTATCATTTTATATATTATTGAGATAAAAATAATCATCTGAATGTATTGTGGGTTCAGATAATTTTAAATCTAATTGGCTCCATAGATTATTTTCAATGTTGTAAACCTCGATAAAAGGTGAACCATTTCTGTAGAGATATAATAAATCAGCGTTATCATCATACTGTAGTATGGAACAATAATTTGTTTTAGTTGGCTTTTCTAGTGGTGTTGTCTTTTTTGTATTAGGATCATATTTGAAAAATATTGGTTCGTAAACAGATAAAAGATAGAAAACACCCTCTTTTGGAACATAACATGCACCAGCATGAAAATTCTTAATGTCTGCTAAAATGGCTATATTGACTATAGAGTGATCACGAAGATCCAGTCTATCAATTCTATTCAAATGTGAATCTGTGTTATATCCACCAATGATATAGATAAAATCACCATCTAGAGTAAGGGAATGTGTATCGGAGGGTACCAATAACTTAGTTCCCAGTTCCTGCATTTCTCTAGTTCTGATATTAAATCGAAGTATATTTCCAACTGATGTATGTGCATATCCACCAATGATATAGATATGATCTTTTCCATCGTAGATGGATGAATAACAATAGAGACTCTCAGGTTTAGCCACAGAAACTTTAATATTAAATTCCCTTGAAACCCATTCCAAATCCTTTTCTTTTAAATCTAAAATATAGGATTTGTTTCTGTAGAACAGATAGATTACTTGGTCTATCATAACTCTCTGAAACAGTAGATAACTACTATTATGTACCGGTGAGAACTGGGCTGTATGTGGAATCAGTATATCACAATTACCAGTCTTTAGACAGTATCTCTCCAACCCAGACTTTTGATTGAATCTATATAATACATTTCTCTCAGGTTGAGGTATTTCATTGTACATTGGTTTCAATCTAGTACTTCTATATGACTTTAAAGCCAATACAGACATTTGTTTAGAAATCTCTTCAAATTTTGGCAAAAGACTTTGGTGGTAGTATTTAGAATCTACAAGAGTGTCAGTGGAAATTACAGAGCTAGGTTCCACACCTTTACTTAATGACTTTTTAAACTGTTGATAGAGTTCCATTAGTTTCAGTTTATCCATATTACTACTATTAAAAAAACTCTTAATTTGACTGGAATTTTCAAGTTCATTCTCAATCATGGAAATTGTGGTATAATACATTTCAGAGTTGTCTTCAAAGTATGATTTTAACTCTCTTTTGAGTTCAATCTCTTTAATATGAAGATCATCATGTAGAGTACGGAACTGATTGGTTAATTGTGACAATTGACTATCGTAGATCTCTTTAATCTTAGTTTGAAATATCAGGTCATTGGTCTCCTTTTCCAATAGCTTACGTTTCTCCAATTCATCAATCTCCAATTGTAGAGCATTGTTAGTAGTCAACAATTTAACTATATCATCTATATCTGTGATTTCATGCCCTTTGTGATCTTTAAAACATTTTCCACACACCAATGTAAAACAACTTTTACAAAATAAATCACAATCTTTAATGTGAACATTATCTATACATTTATTACCATCCTGTTCCATTTTACCCCTGACTTTGTAATAAAAAAAAATTGATTTGATTTTGAGAAATTTCTTTCTTAATTTTAAATTTGATAAATATCTGTGTGATAGGTACAATTCCAATAAATAGTTTAAATTTATATCTATGTGATATAGAGATTGTAATACATTGAGTTTTTTTATTTGTTATACACTACATTTAAAGAAAATGGTTAATGAATAAATATTAAATAATGGTGTTTGTAGGGGAGTACTATTTTAAGTAAACCTATTGAGTGTGTCCCATTGTACCACCGCCACCAGCATATCCAAATAATTTTGGTCCAGCTACTTTATTACTAAATGACAAGATGTTAATATCAACTATTATTTAAATATTTTATCACCAGAATGTTAATTTATTAACTTACTAGCATGCTTTACAATAGAGTTCAGTATTTCCATCAACCTGTCTCTCACATTGATTTGTTGAATCTAATAGTTTTCTACATCCTGTACAAATAAAACACATCCTATAGTTGTTCATTTTATTGTCAATATCAATATTAATTGATGATATGATTTTAGAATATATATTTACTTATGATATGGAACTGCACCTGGAGCTTGTTCAGCACTATAAACTGAGCCACCGCATTTTTTACATTTAATTCCACCGCCAAATTTGGGAGGCATCTTACTCTATTTTGAAGTTATTAAAAAATAAAAAAAAAGTAATTACTTTAAAAATTTCAAAACCCATTATTTAACCAAAAAAACAATATTCAAAATAAATAATTTTTAAAAAAATAGGTTAATTGGTATTAGAACTTAAATGATTTCAAATTTACTTGGATTTAGTGTAAAATTATACAAAATATTACTCTACTACTAGAGTAATTAGCCGTTTATTGCTAAAGTTTAAATAAATATCCTATATGGGAGTTCTGAGTTTTGGGATAATATAATTATCAAAAAGTAATCATATTAAATTACTACTTTCCATAGTTTACTATAATTGATTGAAAATCAGAATATAATTGACTATTATTACTCTGATTAATTTCATTGGAAAATTTACTAATTTCATTTGATAAATCAAATAATTGATTTAAAATATTTTCATTGGTTATATTTGATGTTGTCGTTGCTGATGTTGCCATTGTTGTTGTTTCTGTTTTTGTTAAATCATTTTCTATATTATTTAATATTTGTTCTTCTTCTTCTTCTTCTTTTTGATCTCTTTGTAACTGTTGTTGATGTTGTTTTAACATTTTAAATTGTACTAATAAGTTTAATATTGACTTTTTAGTTGATAGTTCTAAATTCTTTAATTTTAGTATAGATTCTCTGTCATATTTATGTTTCATTACTTCTAAATTTCTATTATACATGTTTTCATATTCTTGTTTTAATCTGTGTTATATAGTTTTAATATTCGTTTGAAAACAGTATAATTTATATTAACTAAAGTGTAAAATCATACTTTTCTTGATAAGCTAACAATCTGTCTCTATAATAAGACTCTATAATCATTAGATTTTGTTTTTCAGGGTTCATTAACATCTCTTTGAACTCTTGTATCTTTAAATTTGTATCCTGACTAAAGTTATCTTCACTGCTACTATTAAAACTAGTAGAACCATCAACAATAGTATTATTCAATCCATTCATGATTTGTTGCAATGCAATAAATCACTTAGACCAAAAAAAAAAAAAAAATAAAGATAAAAATAACAAAAAAAAACTCTATGATTTTTTCAAAAGGGTTATTATTAATACATATTTCTCTCTAACACACTTCATTTTCATTTATATTTGAGAACTTCATATTTGTAAAAATTATTCTTATTTAAAATATGACCACGTTGGATTATTTCCGTGAGAAATTAATAATTTTGTGATTTTTTTTCTTTGAATTAATGAAATTGTTCAGATATTAAAAGTTTAATTTTTTTTTTGATTATTTTACACATCAATAAGCAATGATACTACAATCAAATAATCCAAGAAATAATTATTATTATAATTATTACCAAAACTTAGGAAGTAAGCTACGATGTGGTATGCAATCTGTCGTAGGTGATCAATTTAGATTAAATAGCTTTTCAATTGTTAGTGATATTCAAAATTCAACATTGAAATCAAAATATGTACAAGTATATGAAAATAATAGTAGTAATCCTGTAGAAGCTTTTTATGAACTACCATTACCTTTGACATCATCTATTTGTGATTTAGAAGTAACATACCAAGACCAAACCTTCACAGCTAAAATTAAAGAAAAGCAAAAAGCACAAGAGAAATATGATGATGCGTATGTATTTTAGTGATAATCATGAATTAAATAGTAAGATTCTTACTAATTGATATTTATGTATAGAATTGCAAGTGGTGGTCAAGGATTTATGATAACTAGAGATGATAATGGTATTTTTAAATTGTCTTTAGGTAATATTGAACCAAAGACACCAATTACAGTTACCTTTACAATTATTGGTGAAGTTTATTCACATTTGGAAAGTATCCATTACTTTATTCATAGTGCATCATTCCCAACATCTTATAAGTTTAAATTCTCATTGTCCATTACAGTGACTTTGAGTACTGGTATTTCAAATATTGAGTCATTGTATAGTGACTATAAAATTAAAGTAGAGAGAACTAGTAATAATAGCTCAATTATTACATTTAAAAATGATGAATTCTCAGCTACTTATGGAAGAGATTTGGTATTTGTAATTGAACCAAAACAATCAAAGAATATGGAAACTATGGTGGAATTAGATGAAAAGGAACAAACATTAGCATTGTCAGTAACCTATTATCCACAGTTTTCTAATATTGATCCATTGGATATCAATCAAAAATCAGAGTATATTTATATATTGGATTGTTCTGGTTCAATGTCTGGAAATTTAATTGAGAGTGCTAAGAACACTCTAAATATTCTAATGAGATCTATACCAGAAAACTCAAAATTCAATATCTACAGATTTGGTTCAACATTTAAGAAACTCTATGAAACTTCAAAATTGTATAATAATCTGACTCTTCAAGAGGCTACCAACCTCTTGAATAACACCTCAGCTGATTTAGGTGGTACTGATCTGTTACCATCTGTACGTGATATATTCCAACAACCTTATGATCCAGAGTACCCAAGACAGATATTTGTGTTGACTGATGGTGGTGTATCAGATAGAGCATCTCTCATCTCCTTTGTCAGAAATGAGCCTCATGTCAGAATGTTCACTTTTGGTATTGGTTCTGGTGTTGATATTGATCTTGTAACTGGTCTTTCTCAAGCCTCAAGAGGCCACTATGAATTAATTACTGATATCAATACAATGGAAGCCAAAGTACTTAAACTCCTTAGAAAAGCTATGGAACCAATGTTGGCTAATATCAAATTACACTGGCCTGAAGGTGTTGAAGTACGTCAAGCTCCAACACTTATCAGACCTATTTACGACCAAGAAAGAATGATGCTTTATGGTCTAATTGATTTAAAGAAATCAAGTGGTGTTAAATTTGATGAAACTATTAACCTAAAGATCACAGCTGATGGTCCAAAAGGTGATGTATTGACATTTGATCTACCATTACAATTGAATAATGACAATAAGACTTCACAAGATATTCATAAACTCGTTGGTCTAATGTTAGTAAATGACCTAACTGATCAAGAAAAGAGAAATCCAAAAGTTTCACATAAAGATGAAATTATAAGAATCAGTAAACAAAACAATGTTCTAAGTAAATACACTTCTTTATTGATTACTAAAGAGTCAAAAGCAGTAACACAAGAAACAATGACAACTGTAAATGTAAATCAACAGACTAATACCAATAGTAACTATAATAATAATAATAATAATTATGATGTTTTAGCTAGAGTAGATCAAGTTAAAATGTTAATGGACCAAAACATTGATATGATGATAAGCAGAGCAAGTTCACTTGAAAGTTTATGTGAACGTAGTGAAGATTTAAGTTACTCTTCATTGTCATTTAAGAGCAATTCTACCTCCCTTAAAAGTGGATCAAGTATTCTAGGTGGTATTGTCTCAGGTGTAATGAATATGTTCTCTTCTTCATCACCATCTACTGAAAATAGAAGCAATTTATCTAAAAAGAAGTCAGAAAAACGTTCAGAAACATTTGCTATGTCTTTACCATCACCATCTTCATCACCATCTTCATCTTCATACTCCTATTCAAGTGTTTCAGAAGAATCAAAACCAAGTAACACTAGTAATAATGGTCCACTTTTACAAATTCTAAAATCACAAAATGCAGATGGGTCATGGTCAGGTTCAGTTCCAACTGTTACCATTAAAGATGCCCCAGTTGAATTAGCAAACAACAAGGATATTTGGATTACATTAGTTGTATTGGCATATCTCAGCAAAGTATTCAGCTCTGAATCTGATAAATGGTCATTAGTTGCTCAAAAAGCTACCAAATATGTCAGAAATCAATTAAACAAACTCTCTCTCATTGATTCCTATGATAAATTAGTCCAATCAGCTAAAGACAGTCTTTAAATGATTTTATCCATCAAAAAAGGGGAATTATGTGTAGTTGTAAATAAAAATTATAATGTTTTTTTTCAATCAAAACCTTTTTATACTAAAATTAGGCTGATACTAGTTTTTTAGTTTTCTTTGAGGAACCACCTGAATTGGAGAGTAAAGGTGTCATTTCAACTGTTTGTTTATCTTGAAATGATAAAATTCTCTTCCAATTACTTTCTTCTCTAACTGGATTATAAGTTTCAATGTCATCAAATTCATCCATATGTTGTAGTTGATTTTCATCAAGATTTAGATTTTTCATTTCATATTCTACAGGTTTACCATTCATAGATGGTTGTTGATAATTTGTAAATGGATTACTATCGGTGTTGGAAATAGTTTGTTGTTGCTGTTGTTGTTGCTGTTGTTGTTGTTTCAATAGAATACTATAAGTTTCACTATAGAGATTTGGTTTAATTAGATATTTTTGGTGATTTGAATCATCTCTGCTTTGTATACTCAAATAACTGGTATTTAAGATATTATTTTCATATTTTTCAATAGTAATGTACAGTAATTGGTCTCTGATTTGGTTGTCTTTTAACCACTTTCTAGCGGATGTTGGATCTAATTTTTGGTCTAAAAAGTAGTCAACAATGACAGTATACTTATTCAATGACAATGCAGATTCAATTTGATCCCGGTACTGTTGTAGAGTTGGTTTATCTTGTAATAACAATAACAGTTCTCTATAGAGTTTCTGTTGTCTCTGGACAGCACCTAAATGACTTTCATTCACTTGTTTTGGTTCAATTTCATGGAAATGAGTTGAAACTATTCTCTTTAATAGGTTATCTTTAAGATAAGGTACAACAACACTACCAAAGAAATCATTGTATTCGTGACTGATTTTAATGAGAATGGCAATAGATCTATATAAATCAGTGTTTTCAAGCATCTTACTCTGGTCAAACAACAAATTGGCAGCCAATTGGTTCTTTGTTTGTGCACTTTCATTGTAGAGATAGTTGTATGTCTTGTTTTTAGTTTTTTGTATAAACCCTTTTCTAGAGAGTTCCTTTAGAGACTGTTTTAACTTTACACTATATTTCTTGAGTTTTACAATAATGGATAGAAGGTTACTGTTTTTTAGATGTGTTACCAGTTCATTTGGGCTGAGATCATCCATTATCTGATTGAGGTATAATATTGGTCTGGCATCTGGTTTATTCTGTGGATCAGATAGAGATGATAGACGAATTGCTTTGTAGAGTATATAAAGGCAATCTGAAGTCAGTGATCTCTCAATAGATGCAATCATTGGCATTAGAGGGGAAGCACTAATCATAATTTCCAATTCATAAATGGAATTATTTGGGATATCACAGCTTGATATGATATCCTTGTATACCAAAGCTACAAGATCTTCACGTTTCTCCAGTGCTCTTAAAGCTTGACATCTAATATAGGGGTCATCATCTTTAATACAAAATTGTGGAACAAAACTACAAAGACTATAACGTGTTTCAGCACCACCCAATTTCAAACCTAGTTCAATGTCAGACATGCAAAGTGGAACGTTTTCACTGACTTTATCAATCATATGACTGAGAGATTCGTCACCAAATGCCGATGAGAATGAAGGTGGGACCATGGACAGAGTCTGTAGTGCCAGATTGAATAGCATAGGTGAATCAAATGGGTGTACTACTGATGTTAGATTCTTTATCAACTCAGTGACACTCTCTGATTGGTCGATTGAAAGGTACTGTTCCTTGTTTAGTGATTCCAAAATTACATCTTTTATGGATTGGATGAGTATATTTACAAAATAGGGATTGTCACTAAGGAATCTCTTTCCAGATTTAAATTTCAAACAAGTACTCATCAGAGAGAATGCAATGTGGTTCTTAATCTGAATAATCTGGTGTATGACTTTACCTATATTTTCTGTTTTCAATGTTTGTAAAGTTATTGATTCTTCAACTTCTGTGAACCCTAGTAACTGTAAGAATACCTCAAATATTCCTCTTGACGTCTTGTGAGAATTACATGTTTGAGGATTAATGATATCCTGAAACCATTCTAAACTAGCTGGTAAATGGTTTATAATGATAATAGAGCATACAACTGAGAATCTCTCCGTTTCAAAATAACCATGTCTAATAGCTTCAACAATAGTCATTAGTAACCTATGACCTAGTTCATTGTTATCCTGGTATGACATATCCCTTGTAGAATCCAAATAAAATAATCTTGAACATTCTCTTACACATTCAATAACCGATTGTTCAGATTGAATTCCACTGACACCTTGTAATTTCATAGCTTCAATACGAGTTTTTAGAAAAGGTAACAATACATTTATCCAAGTAGATTTTGTAAATCTATTGCTATTGTTAATCAACACTGCCAAAGAGGATTCATTAGTGCCATAGTCTAACAGTCTATTCAAAACCTCCATTCTATCAGGCACCTGTTTAATCATTTCACTTAAAAGTTCCATAATTTCATAAGGCACACTCAGAGATTCGTTATCTTGAATATCAGGATTCAGTGACTTTTTCTGAATGAAATAATCAATAAATTGAAAAATAACTTTTATATACAATCCAGTGTTTCCATTTGCCGATCCCAATAGAATGATTTTACTCTTTAGTGCATGTGATAGAGTAACCAATATATTTCTAGATAACTCAATACTAGCTGACATTGGTATCCTCTGAAAGAGTACAGTCAATGGTGCACTATCATAAATACCACCAAATCTCCAATAGAAATCCAGAGCATACTGATCATTGGCAACCTGAGCCAAACACTTTAAAATGGTTGATTTATACTGAGTACTAGGCAACAACTCTAAGATTTGAAATGACATACCTCTAAATATTTGACTGTTATCAATAGAACATCCAAAAACAATTAATGGTTGAACGTTGATTTGAAAGTATCTAGCAATATCTAGTTCCTGTATAATTGAATTCTTTATAAAATAGTCTATAAACTGAGCACTACTCTGAAGACTATTCAAAATCTCACCCTTCTTCTGACCACTTGATATATTCTTTTGTAAATGTCCTTGTAGAAGAACAAGAGTTTGATTCACTTGACCTTTTATGAAATTATCTCTCTGTTCAATATCACATTTCAACAATCTAGTAAACTTTGGTTTCGTCAAAAGAATCGTTATAATCTTTCTATACTGTTCCATAAACTTTCTAAATACACTATCTTCAGTATTATTGGCATTTTTTATATAATCTATATTTACAATGGTATTGATAAACCATTTAATGGATAGTATAGTTTCCATTTGTAATGAGGTATCTATAAATATTATAATATACCTAAAAGTCAGTCTTTAAGTGGGTTTCATTTTAAAACTCTTATAAACATACACATTTCATGAATAGTATCTGAGTCTGGTACTGTTGATGCATATATTTTAGCTTGATCATAGAACCTGTCAAATAGTGTATCAGATAATTGTTCCTGAACACTCTTCTTCATGAAATCTGGTTGATTTACAATTTGTTTTAAATTTTCATTTGACTCCTGTATGATTTCTTTGTATACCTGTATCCAATACTGGTCATTTTGAGTGATATTCATAATTTTATCCTTCTCCTTCTAAAAAGGATACAGTAATAAATAATATTTCAAGTTAAAAAAAATGAATTAAAATTTTATAAAATTTATATCTATTTTCCTAATAACCTAAGATATGAATTGGAACACCCAGGCTTAAATTTTTATTTTCCATCCATTTTTTTAAATTCTAAATAAATTGAAATCAGATCAAAAGATAAATTCTGCACTACATTAGCTATATTAAGTTTGAACTTGGGGGTTTTTATTTTTTGTTTTTTTCATTGGGGAGGTGTTTGTTTTGATTTCATTTTTAAAAAAGGTTAATTTAATGTTGTTTTGAACCGGTGGATAAGAAAGCAGTGACACCAGAGGCCATGGCAACAGAGGCAATAAAGTTGTATACAAGTGGAACACTCTTGAAAATGACAAAAGAGAAAACTAAAGTGCTAACAATAAAGAGAGCATTATTGTACATGATAGACATGGCAATGGCTTCGTGTGAAGTGACAAGTGCCTGACTCTCTTTCTTTGCTGCTAAAACTTTTTTCTTATCATAACCTGATTGAACTTTAGTTTTTGAGGCTGATAATAAATGATCTCTGGTAGTTGATAATCTATTTCACAAAATATAAATATATTAGAGATTTGATTGATGATATCATTAATTAATTTTAAACCTACTTTAATTTCTTTAGTCTGTAAATGTTATTATAGGCAAATGAGAGAACAAGAGCACTGAAAAGAGTGACAGATGCATAAACAATAATATATGATTCAAGTGTTAGGGAATAGATGGAATGGAATAAATCTGTAGTAATTGTGTAATTATTAGAATTAGCTGATTCCTATTCTGAAAATTTAAACTTCGTTTCATCTAGATTATAATGACAAATCTAATGACAAAGAAGTTGAATAATATCCAAAATAACACATACAAACTGGGATTAATGAAACAAATAATCCATTAATGAAATAAACAATCTTTTGTTCAACTGAAACAACATTTTCGTTACGGAATGCTGAGAATTCGTCTTCTTCAACTTGTGGTTTCATTTTGTATATTTTAGTACTATATTGGTTTTGTTTTAAAAATGAAAATGCTGATTGATCATAAAAAAAAAAAAAAAGTTTTTTTTAGTCACCACCAACTTCAAAAAAGTCAAACCTCATCACTTTTTTTTAACAATAAAACAAACACAAAGGGGTCAAGTTTTAACCAATTGTTTCTTTCAATTAAAGTTTCAATTCATTGTACACATAATGGTATATGTTAGTCAAACTCAAAATCTTGACTAAATATAAATTTTTATGCCATAAGAGAAACTGTAGCAGTTATATATTGATAATTATGTTATTTCGCTTAAATAAGATGAGATACAAGTAAATTATCTTGATATTGAAACTTTTTATATTATTAGTGCACAATTTAGTCAAATCTAATACAATTGCATTGTTTAATTACAACTGATGATAATAGTTTATCATTATTTGTTTTTTCGCAAAAAAAAAGTGCGCTCTTTTTTTAACAGTTTCGAAAAATTATCGATCAATGAAATCACTAAATTAAATTTTGAATTTTTATTTTAATAATTTCACAATGTCTAAAAAAACAAATAAATCTACTACTACTACAGATAAACAAAATACACAACCTGTAAAATCAATTGTAGATGATGAAAATAAATCATTTTATGAGATTTTAGGTGTCAGTGAGAAGGCAACCGAGAGCGATTTAAAGAAAGCTTATTATAAATTAGCTAGAGAAGTACATCCAGATAAAAATAATAGTCCAGAGGCAAAAGAACAATTTCAGAAACTAGGAAAGATATATAATGTTTTAAAAGATCCAAAATCTAGAAAATTTTATGATGAACATGGTGATGTTGATCAAGAAGATCAGTAGGTTTTTGAGTATTTCATTGTAATGCTTTCTGGCTTTGTTGTTAACTTATTTATATTTATTAATGTTATTATCATAGGCCATTGTCAGGAAAAGATTTATATGAATTTTGGTTACAACAATTTAATATTGTCAGATTGACTCAAGAGAAAATTAATGATTTCTTTGCACAAATGGAGAATGAAAAGAAACAATCTGGACAGTTAGTTAGTAAACAAGAGGAAGAGGATTTAATTGATTTTTATAAAAAATGTAAAGGTGATATGAAAAAGTAGGTTTATATATACAAATATGGTTATAGTTCTGTCATATAGAATATAGAATTGTTATTAACAGTTGTTTGATATTCAGAATTAAAGAATATGTTATTGGATGTGAAACTAAAAAGGATATTCAAAGAATGTGTGATCATTTGAATTTACTTATTAAACAAAAGAAATTACAAGAGTTTGCAAAGTTTTATCAAACTGCTACATTATCTCCTGATACAAATAATCAAAAAGTTGGTCAACAACAGGAAGAAGAGGAAGAAGAGGAAGAAATTGAAGGTGAAGATATTGACGATTTAGATGAGATGGATGAAGATGAAGACGATGAAGACGAAGATGAAGATGAAGAAGTAAAAAGTAAATCTAAAAAACAAATAACCTTACCATCTAAAGTAAAGAAAACTAAACAGACATCATTTAAATCCAATGTAAAGAATTCTATTAAAAAAATGAAAACACAACCAAAGAAAAAGAATAAATAAATCTTTTTACATTCCATTTTGTCTGTTTAAAACAAAATACTATCAATTTTATCTTTTTTTGTTCCAAATTGATTTGCAGATGAAATTTCGCTTGTCTCTAAGAACAAAAATATCCTGGAAAACGAACCTTTTTTTTTTTTTTTGATTTTTCTAAATCATCAAGAGTTTTGTAATTTACTTTAATTATAACAATTAACAATATGACTCAACCAGCAATTATTGATGTTTCTAGATTTTTAGCCAACCCAGAATCAGCAGAGGCACTTTTGGATTGTAAAGAATTGGTTAAAACTTTACAATTAACCAGTTGTTTAGTTATTAAATCCCCAAAAGTAAATGAAGAGGATAACACTAGGTATGTTTGATATATATTGGTTCAAGTGAATTGATGTATTATTCAATATATTCATTCTTTTTGATAATGAATAATGATGAATACAGATTTTTAGATATGATGGAACAATACTATGAACAACCAGTGGAACAATTGATGAAGGATGTTCATCCAGAATGGCACTATCAATTAGGTGCAACTCCAGAGTTTACAGAGGAACCAAGAGATCATACAGATGTTATAAAGAGTCTTAAACCACAATATGCAGCTCATGCACCAAAAGGTGCTGATCCAAAATGGAGATTCTTTTGGAGAATTGGTGACAGACCAGAGAAAACTGATTACCCAGAACTTAATTGTCCTCCAGTTATTCCAGAGAAATTCCCACACTGGCAATCTGTTATGGATTCATGGGGTTCTTTAATGTTGAGTTCTATTGAGACTGTTGTTGAAATGGTTGCTGTTGGATATGGTCTTCCAAAAGACACACTTACAAAGCTTATGAAACAAGGCCCACATTTACTAGCACCCACTGGTTCTGATCTCAAGAGATTTGGTAATTTGGATCAGATTTTTGCAGGTTTCCACTACGATTTCAATTTAATGACTATTCATGGTAAATCACGTTTCCCAGGTTTATACATTTGGTTGAAAGATGGTGAGAGAGTTCTTGTTAAAGTACCACCTGGTTGTTTGTTATTACAAGCTGGTAAACAATTGGAATGGTTGACTGGTGGAGATATTTTAGCTGGTTTCCATGAAGTTGTTGTCACCAAAGAGACTTTGGAAGTCTTGGAGAAAGCTAAAGCTAACGGTACCTCTCAATGGAGAATTTCATCTACACTCTTTGGTCACGTTGCCTCTGATAAATATTTAACTGTTCTCCCACCATTTGCCAACGAAGAAACTCTAAAGAAATATCCAACTACACTTGCAGGTAAACAATCAGAAGAGGAATTAAAAATGATTGGTTTACAAAAAGTTTCAAATACTGCAAACTAAACATTTTTCAAATTCAAATAAAACCATTCATTTTAGGTTCTAAAATAAATTAATATAAAATCGGTGGTATGTTAAATATATTAAATAGCAGTTATAGCACAATCATTCGTCAAAAAGTATTTTCTTTTAATTTTCTCTTAAATCATTATTAAGATTATATTTCTTTATAAGCAATAATTTTTAAGTTTTTTAAGTCATTTGGTTGTCCTGTCAGTTTCCTCAAACCATGAATTCTATAATATCATTTTATTTACTACCTTATTGGAGATCATTTAAGAGATTAGTTCATTTTGATGACGATGTTAAGGTTTTATCAGAAGTTGATCAAGGTTGGTTAGAATCAGTTTTTAATAGAAAGATTAGAAAATATGAATTGGAAAGTATGGCTGGTGGTATTATTGGTGGTCAGAATATTGTTAAATTAGATATCCAATTCCAAGGTGATTCTAATGATAAATGGAATCATTATATTATAAAAACATGTAAAGAGAATTATGATGCTATAAAGACTGCTATTGGATTTGGTATGGGAAGAGAAGGTATATTCTACTCATTAAACAAAGGTACCAACAAAAGTGTCCAATATCATCTACCTCAGATTTACTATGCCACTGGTTCTGCATATTATGGAAACTATCTAATCATAATGGACAATTTATCTGGTGACTTTGTGTCTGGTTCAAAGTTACTAGGTAACCAATGCTGGGGTCCTGTAAATGACATTCCATCCTCATTTATTGATAGTCTAGATAGATACCATTTGATTAAAAACATCTATGAAACTATTGCCAAACTACACGCTAATCATTGGAGAGATTTCAAGTTACTTGATATACCTTATCTAAAGAATAGAGACATCTTATCTGGTGGTCAAAATGCTAGAGTTCCTTGGGAAGCAAGTTTACGATCACTTGATACCCTATGGAAAAGTCAAGCTAAAAAAGTATTTCTTTCCATTGGTGATGATAAACTTGAACATTCTGATCAACTTATACAATTGATGGAAAAAATGTTAAGTGAATCTACTTTTGAGAGTTTTCAATCTAAATTTAATATTCAAAATATTGAAACTGGTTTCACAATGACTCATGGTGATTTTCATGCTGCCAATCTTTTGATATCCACAAAGAACCCTCTAAGTAATTTCCATCTCATTGATTGGTCTGAAGTTGGCATTTTCTGTCCATTTACTGATATTGCTCAGTTTTGTATCAGTAATATTCCAATAGATTTCAGAAGAGAACATGAAGAATCTCTATTTAAATGTTACTATGAAGCATTAGTTTCCAACAACACAAAAATTGATAGAGATATATTTACATTACAAAAATGCTATAACCGTTATAAAGTTGGTGGTATTGAAAGATGGTTACAATTTATAACCATGATGGCACCTGCATTACCAGAAAATGCCAATATATTCTTCCATAACCAAGTTTCAACATTTATCCATGACCATTACAATGACTCTATAAAATCAGATTTATCAACATTCTATACATCTTATAGAGTTTGATAATAAAGTTAAAGTTTACTTATAAGAGTTTAAAATTTAACATCCTTTTTATTTAAATATTTATATTATAAATTGGATAGATGTTGTTGCTGTTGTTGCTGTTGAATTTGTTGGTTCAATTTACTTTGTCTTTTACGCTCCTTTTTAATTTTTAACTCTTCAATTTCTCTGATGATTTGTGCGTCAATTTGAATTTTTGGTTTGAATCTTTCGTTCCACTTTAGATAGAAATTTGACCAGAATTGAATGTCACACATAAAAAAGTTTTCATAGATGGGTTTGGGGTTTTTAATGTAGAAATAGTTGGTATACTGTTCCACATTACTGTTGATAGAAGGCCACAGTGATGGTAGTCCATTGCCTTGTAGTAGCTTGGTGTACTGTAGACGTTCCTTTTCATTGTTGAATAAAAAGTTTTTGTATCTGCAGTTATATACACTCTCTAGAATCCTAATAAGGAAAGCTTCATTGAACTGGAATGTTGTTGGAAGTAGACAAGTAAGTTGCCAAACAGCGTCCATAAACAACAAGAAAATTGGTGAGAAATCGTCATCACTACTAGGACTTATAATATGTGCAGTACGGTTAGTGAAAAGGTGACCAAAAGACAACCACTCCTTTTCAATGAGAATTTGGAATCCCCGAATTGTTCTATAGTAAGGGTCGAGTAATAACTGTGATAATGCCACCAACTGACTTGTACGATCCCATCCGTCAGAGCAATGAGTTAACACTGAACTACCTTTTTTATCGACAAGTTCAACAACCATATTCGCTGAGTTTATCAGTTGGTAGATATGTTCAAGCCACTGGGTACCATCAATCATTGGGAGCCAATTGAATGTCTCAGGGTTCTGTAAGATGGCATAGAGTTTCTTGAAGCTGTCTCTCATAACATGTATGTTACCTATACCCAAAAATTGCAATTCAACATTCTGGTAGAGTGAAGTGTTTTCATGCCCTTTACCTAACAATGTATTAGCCTTTGCATTTGCCATAGGTCTTGAATCCATTACATAGAGTTTCTGAGAGTTGGTATTGGATTTTGTAATAATCTTCAAGTATTCTTCATCTTCACTGCAACGAGCTCTAGCTAATCCAACACGTGGTTGAGAACAACGTGTAATGGTACTATGATGATTCCTATGAATCCAACATATTGCAGGTACTCTTCCTTTTTCACGGAAATTTGCAATCTTTTTCAAATCATCATCAGTCACACCTATAGGCACTATAAACAATGATGGATAAGATGGACATAAACTATAATCACTATTACAATGTGTAACTCTCCATTTATCCAATGGGAATTTTAATCTCTGAAATTCTTCAAATGGATTATAAATAGTATCACTATTAAAGTAAAAAAGTACAATATTAGTAAGTATTTTTCATTATGGAATATGTATGGTACATACTAGAATTTATCATAGGTTTCTAGATTGGAGAATGCAAATGTTCTGGTGATTGCATTAATTTCTACCATGTTTTTAAGGATATGCCAAAGATTACTATCTTGGCAATGGAATATACAAAATTTGAAATCTTTACTGTGAATTTCAGTGAGGAGGTTGGAGGTTTGTTTCATTTTGAAGATGGAGGTGAGAGGAAGTTCAATGTCGTCTTTTGTCAAATCGTCATAGGAGGATCTATTTAAGGCCATGAAGATTAGTCTATAGTTGGTAATGATGAAACAACCTTTCTTTGGTTGATCAGCTACAAATCTTTCACCGTCTCTTTTGAATATTTGAGTTTCACCAGGTATCAATGTGGGTTCTTTAGTGTTACCAAATGCCAATGCGGCATCTTTTAGGACACTGTCGATGGTTGTACTTGATGATGGTTTGAATTCCAAATAGTCGTTAGGCAATAATTGATTTTCAAGTTCAGATTCAATGTCTTGGAATCTGTTGTGGTGACTTAGGAATATCTCAGTGTCACCTCGGATTAGGAATAGACCATAAGACTCAAATTCCTTTTCGTTACCTGGTTCGAGGGATTTGGAAATCAGGTCTTCTAATTGAGATATAGTTGTATATTTACCATAAAGCACTGTGTAGACTTTAGATTTACAATATAGAGTAATGGTGTGATTTATACCTTCAATGAGAGCTAGTTTACAAACCATTGGAGGAGGTTTAAATTCAACAACTGTTTCATTGGGTAAATTGTAACTTATGAGTCTACGGTTACCTTCCATCCACACTCCACTACCATCCTTTTGAAAATATAAACAAAAACCCATAGTTTCATCCAGTGTCTCAAATATATTATTTTGTTTTTGTTGTAGTAGTTGTGTGGTTTGGTTATTACTGTTACTGGTATTCGGTGAATTGGTGGTATTACTATTGGACATTAAAGTATTGGTATTATTTATATTATTATTGTTGTTGTGGTTGGTATGGGTGTGATGGCTTATAAGTGAAGGTGAAAAGGATAGTATACCTTTTGGCTGAACTAAACTATTTGGTGGACTTGTACCATTGTTATTGGTAGGTATTAGTGTAGTGGAATTTGGTGAAGTTGGACCACCTGGAGTAACAGTATTTTTAAAAGTCATTGAATTGGTTGTAGATGATATAATAGTTTGAATTGTCTCATTTACAGTTCTAGTTGGTATAAAGTGAAATTGTCGATAAGTTTGATGTGTTGGAAATAGCACAGTAAGATTATATCCTTCATCTTCATCAATTGGTGGGGTTGTTGTAGTTGTTGTTGCTGTTGCAGAAGTAGGTGGTGTTGGATTATTAGAACTTGGTAATAATGAAAGTGATGGAATAGAACTAATATTATTATATGGATTATTAACTTGAGGTACTACTGATTTCTTATTATTTCTTTTAAATATAAACAAAGTCTCATAAGACTTGTTTAGATTACAATTGATTAACAATTGTTTATGTTGTAATGGTATTAATTTTGAGGTATTTTCCTCTTGCAAATAGAATCCAAAGTACGGTGACATTAATGAAAATGTTTCAGATTCATATGAACTATTATTATTACTATTGTTATTAATATTACTACTATTACTATTACTATCAGTTGGAAATAAATATTGTAAAATTAAAAAATAAACATCTCTAACAGTGGCATTGGCACTACAAGTCACTGTGAAAAATGTTTGAATTGGATCGATCCATATTACAAAACTATATTCAATACCAATGAGTATTGATGTTCTATTTTCAAATCTAAGTGAGAACTCTATATACTCTTGTTTAATCAGTTCAGAACCTAATGTATCCTCCATAGTCAATGATTTTATAAATGTATCTTCACTGGATGATATTCTAGATTCCCATTTATCTTCATTCATTCCAATATGATTCTCTACTTGCCTACTATCCATTATATTTGGAAATTCTGATTCAATTTTACAAACTACATCATATACTCTTCTAGCATGTAACCACTCTAAATTTGGTGATACTGATGAGCTATACTGTACCAATGATGAATCATAATCATGATCCAACAATGAATTCTTTCTAATTGGTACTGATGGTGATGCTTTATTCCATTTACCACTATTATTTAATGATCCTGATGACTTGTTTAATGACTGTTGTTGTTGTTGTTGTTGTTGCTGTTGTTGATTTATATCTTTATTATTGTTATGGTTTAGAAATAATGGTTGTTCTGATAGTGATGTTGATAGAGTTGATCTTTTTGGACTATCAATAGTTAATAGTCTATTTACTTTAATATTTTCAATGATATCATTGATATTTGAAACCGAATCATTTTGACCTATATATGAATTATTTTGAGTTGGTGGTGAATTGGATTGATTTAATCTTTCAAATATATGATGATTGTGTCTATGATGATGGTGATGATGATTGTTGTTATTGTTGTGATGTTGATTTGAAGACTCTTCAATATTTATATCTTTTAGTATTCCTTCCAACTGATTAGAAGGTACAATAACTTTATAAAACCATCTAGGAAGTGATTCATTTTGGTTCTTGTTAAATGTCTGTAATAATTCAAGTCTTTGTTGATCAGCTATATTATAAGACAACAATGACTGATCATTAGACATTAACAATTTCTTTTTCTTTTGATAACTTTTATCTATAAATGACAGTGCAGATGAACTACTGTTACCATTACTACTACTGAAAAAAGGTGAACTGTTACTAGTATTATTTGAAAATATATTGGTGTCCAAGAGTTTAAAGAGATTATAGTTCTTTAGATTTCTAATTTTCATCATTGTTCCTTTTTCTTTAAAGAATACAGAGATATCACCAATCTCCAAATTCAAATCTTGAATCTCTACTTGTTGTGTATCATTCCATGGTGCAACTGTAATAAATACTGTAATGTTTTGTTGTGAATTACTACTATGATTTTTCAATGGATTGACAATATTGTGTTGCATCATGATTTTCCTTTCATTTAAAATGAAAAACTGATAATATAGTGCTTTCTTTTTATTTTAATCAAAAAAAAATATGTAAACCAGTGTTTCGATAAAAATCTCTTTAAATTTATTGCAAAGATAAAAAAAAAATAATATAGATACAAAGATTGATTTCAAAATTGATATTAAATTAAAATTTCTTTAATTAATTATAAATTTATTTATTTTTAAATATTAAAATCATTAAGACTAAATATATAATTTCTGTTCTTATTTTTATTGTGAAAGATTATTAATCTTTAAAAATTAAGAAATTCTTGAATTGATAATAATAGTAAAGAAATGAAAAGAAATAATATATTTATGTATATAATAATTTATTTTTTTGTTTTTATGCGAGGAGAAATGGGAGGGTTTATATTGAGATTAAGATAATATTTAATTTAATTTAAAGAGATATAACCTTGGTTACGACGATATTTGTAGAATGCATAAGCACCACCACCCAATACTGCAAAGATAGAGAGAATGATTAAGAATATTTTCCAACCTGCCATCTTTTTAGATGGAGATTCTTCAGTGAAGAAATCCATTTGAATAGCTTGATTGGTTGGACTGTAAGTGATATCATAATCTTGAGATTCATACAAGACATTATTGTAAATTGGTGAGAGTGTACTAGCTGACAAGTTCATTGGTGGTGTATTGACTTGAATGAGTGGATACTGACCATTGAATTCAATACTGTTTTGGAATTGTACAATAATAGTACCAGTGATAAATGTAGTGTTGGCTACGAATGGTGCTGGATTACTGCTGACTTGACTGTCAAATATGTACAAAGTACCATTGGTACTGAGTTGGAAGCCTTCTACAGCCAAATTAGATCCTGGGTAATTCAATGTAAGATACCCATTGTTTACAATTACATTACCAAAGATTTGGGCTTGAATAGGTGTGAATGAACCACCTCCTAAAACAATATCACCTACAATCTGAGCATTGTTAACGTAGAGTTCTGCATTAGGGTCTTGTAATGCGATACCAGAGGCACCTGGAACAACGTAAGCACCTTCAAGATTCAATTTACCCATAACAAAAATACCACCACTTCCAATTAATTTTACATCACCAGTGACTGTGAGAGAACTTTCGTCAATTACAGTGAAACTTGCTGCACTACCAGCAGATGTAATGTTAATTGCTGAACTTGCTCCAACAAATTGCATTTGTACAAGTGATTGATTTCCGTCGTTATTCATAATACAATGAATCTCACCGAAATTTGAGTTATTGATTTCAATCGATGTTTGAAGACCTTGCAAGACGAGTTCGGAAATTGTAGAATTTTGAATGGCACCATTTGGGGTGTTTATAGTGATGAAACCTTGAGATGAAATGTAACCGGCAACATTAAGTTGGGTAGATGCAAAGATGGCAGTACCATTGACAGCAACATTTAATGCATACAATGTAACTGAACCTTGTCCAGAGACCTCTATAGAACCACCATTGTCAATGGTAACTGTAGATTTTTGACTGTTACCTGCGTGGAAGGATCCTAAAACGATTAGTTTTGCACCACTTTGAACTTCAAGAGCACTCATTACTGTCAAAGTCTGAATGGTAGAAGAACCGCCTGCTAAGGTACCTTGTTGCATGGTAACCAAACCTTGAGAATTAACACCCATATAAAACATGGAAAAAGGTCCGAGGAAATTAAATGAACAAGTGTTTTCATAGCATTTTGGTTTAGATTTAAATGATGTAACACCATTACTTGTGAATCCAGATTTATCATTTAATTCCAATTTTGAAGTGGAATCAAAATATGAGGCGGTAGTGACAGTGGTATCACTTGCATCGTTTTGTGTCATGACACTGCTATTACTAACAGTTAAAGAGTAAACTGTAATAGAGGCACTGGTTGTAAATATAGTATTTGATAGTTCCAATTCACCACTCATAGTGATAGTAACCATAGCATTCATATTTATAACAACATTTGGTGCATTATTTAATTGTGCACCTTTAATGGTAAGACTCTTGTATGTAAATGCACCTTTTGCCAATGAGATAGTTTGTTGAGCTGTAACAGTTCCAGCTGAATAATCAATAACTACATCAGCTCCAGATCCTGGGACAATGCCTCCAACCCAATTGGCACCAATACTCCAATCACATCCTGTGCCTCCGCAATTACTTGATGTATTAAATTGAACTTGACCATTTACTAATACATTAATAAGTAGTACTACTACTAAAACCACAGATTTTAAATTCATATCTATGTGTTTGGGACCTCAATAATTTTGAGTTTTAAAAAAAAAAACCCTAAAAAAAAATTTTCTTTGAGATTTTCCCATTTTATCATTTTTTTAAATATTTTGAAATCCTGGGATATCCAAGTTTTTTTTTATTTTGTACTTAAACCAGAATTGCAGATGGTGTTTCGGTATCGTTTAAATCTTTATATTCAGTGACCACCTCTTCGGATATTTTGTTGACTTCAAAGTGATTGTCAATTGGAGATTGTTCGGGAAGTTCTACTGTTGAATCCAGGGATTCGTGTACTGGAACTTTAGAATCTAGATATTTAAGATAACATAACAATGCAAAACAAGTGAGTCCACAAAGAGTCAGTATCCATATAGATATAGTATAGGTTCCTGTATGTTGTTTAAATGAGTCTAGAATAGGTGGGAATATTACAATACTGAGATTGTATGAGGTTACCATTATACCATAGGCAGTTCCGACAATGGAAATGTCAGCTAATAATGGAACACATGCCATTAAAGTAGTGTTGAGTAATGCAAATCCTAGACCACAAGTGAGAATCCATAGTAATGGTACAACATTGGTAACATTTAGTAAGAATGTTCCAACACTCAATAAGATTGCTGAAAGCATCATAACCTGTATTTTCCTACCACGGAATTTTGATAAAAGTAATCCAGCAAACATTGGAACGATTCCATTTACAATACCTTCCGATGCCATAATTAATCCAGCCTCTTGTTCATTGTATCCAAATTTAGTTTCCAATATATCTGTACCACAAATTGCCAGACCAAACATTGTGTAATATCCCGTAAAACATATCACACAAAGTACCCAAAATCTACTATTCAAACTCTTTGTCATTTCTTTAATTTTTTTGAGATTATCAATAAATTCATAGAAACTAACACCACCACTACCACTAGTGGTTTCCTCAACCACACTTTTATCTGAAATTGAACTTGCTTCATCATCTTCTTGAGTAATTTCCTTTTTCTCTGAAAGTAAATTAGTTGCACCATCTATTTCCATTTCAGACTCTTCAGCAGTTACAGTAGTCTCTGGAGTACTTATCAATTTTAAATTAATTTCTTGATTGGATTTGATTTGAGCTAGTAGTTTTAATCTATCGGAATTGAATTTTATCAATAATAAATTCAAAAGGAATTCAACAACAAAGACAAGAGCTACAAACCAAAGAGCAGCACGGAAGCCCATGGACTTATTGATAGCTGGTAACACTACAAGTGCAGTTAAGTTACCCCAATAAAACCAACAAGCAAGTACACCAATGAGGAATGGTACCTCTTTGGCATCAAACCATATTGGTACCATAGTAGTTGCACAAGCCAATAGAATCTCTCCTCCAGATCCCAAAAGAAATCTAGATAGTAGCATTATACTATAATGTGGCATTGAAACTGCAGTTATAATACAAGCAAAAGCTGCGAGTCCACAAAAGAACATACTAACTTTACTAGTACCTATAATATCAATCAATATACCTCCAATAATAACCATAAAAACATTTGGTAAACTATAGAATGTAAATAATAACCCATACTGTTCTTCTGAGATATTCATTACATCGTCTATATTATAATTTCATTTTCAAAGTAAAACCACATATTTCGAAAAGAGATATTTTTATGAAAATTAAAAAAAATAAGAATATTAATATCTTGGGTTTCAAAAGTAATATATAGGATACCTACAAAATGTTCTGGATAATGCCACTGGAGATGAATAGGCTACTTGTAGCCCAAATCCTAAATTTGCAATTAAAAAGACAATTAATGCCTTTTTTAGTAATGGTTTTGTAATTTTAAACATCGTTTTGAGGTGTTGTTTAAGAGTATTTTTGAATTTGTTTTAATGATGTTGTTGATGTAATTTATTTTTATTATAGAGCAATAAACCCATTTATTTGTATTGGTATAATTGGTTGTAAATTGTATTTGTGAGAGAAGGGTGGGAATAGAACAATGATTAATTATTTTACAAAATTTCGTTTTTTTTTCCGACGTCTCAATAAAGTCTGGTTTTTTTTAACATCACACCATTTTTAATTTTTATTTAGCACACCTCCCAAATATTAAAATTTCACTCAAAAGTGTGAAATCTTTTATACATCACAAAAATGAGTGAACAAATAATAAACCAAACTAATGATGATGGTGTTACACTTAAAGGTGGATGTCATTGCGGAAAAATTAGATTTGACTTATCAATCTCTAAAGAAGCTGCAGAATGTATTGAAGTTTATGATTGTAATTGTAGTATTGTAGGTGTTTTTTTAGATATTATGTACTATAAATAGAGAAAAGTGGGAGAAGGTGATTAAGTGTGAAGAGGGGTAGAGAGTGTGGGGTGTCGGAGGTTAGCAGTGTATTTGAGGAACATAAACTAATAAACTTATAACAAATTAGTGTACCAAAAAAGGAATTTTACATTTAATTACAAGTACAAAGAGATTTTCATTTACAGGTAAAGAAGATTTATCTACTTATACTTTTAATACTGGTGTAGCACAACATTACTTTTGCTCAAAATGTGGTATTTGTCCATTTTATGTAAGTGTGTGATTATTTTATAATCTGACAAAATTATGATATTAAGTAAATTTATTTTTCAAATTTAGATTCCAAGAAGTAATCCAGATGGTTATGACATTAATGCTAGATGTCTTGATGATTTTAGTAAATTTAAAATTAAAGTTATTCCATATGATGGAGCCAACTGGGAACAAGCTCCAAAATTAGATCATCTTTCAAAATAAAGGTGATACCAGAGAATGTAATTATTTGATTTTTGATAAAATAATCAGAGTCTTTGGTTTCACACTAGTGCACACACTTCCCCAAATTCACTTATATACACAATTTTGTGATTTCAGACATTTATTATAAATTTTTTAATTTTTTTTTTTTAATTTTGTTAACTATTTTTTAAATAATTTTTTTTTTTCCTTTTCTAAACTCAAAGAAATCGACCTACTTTAATTGTATACAGGTTGTAAAGGATGTTTTAGTTGTCAACAAAAACATATTTATATAATATATATATCAAAAGTTTCATTATCTTTTTCTGTCTAAAGAATCTAAATTAAATTATTATGGGTAAAATAACCAAAATTAAAAACTCTGTAAAGAATTACAATTATTCCTCTCTTAGTCCAATAAAGAGAAATAAAACAGGAAAAGTTGAGGTTTGTGGTAACCCTCCTGGTGTTTGTTGTATGTAAACTTATTAGTTTTAACTAAACACTCGTCTATAGACACAAATGAATCTAATATAAATCTGAAACCTTCTCGTACTATAGTAAACATGACATTAATTATATTCGCATTATGGGGTATATTTGTAGGTTTATTCTTTGCTTTCTTACACGCATTTTATTCAAAAGCAGAGAACCTTAGACATTTAGATGAATAAACAAAAAAAGTTATAATCTCTATTGTTAATGTAAAAAAACACATATCAATAGATTGTAACACAATTAATATTACACATTACACCACAACTTTAAGGTTATTTATTATTCAATTAAAATTTTATTCAAATAATATATATATATAATAAGAGAAAAAAAAGAAACAATTTAAAGTAAACTTTAGGGATATTTAATTTATGTAATGTTTTTTTTGTTTTAGGGGGTAGGAGTATGTGTGGAATTAAATTTAATTGATATGAATTGAACTATAGATCTTTCTTACAAATTTATGACATGAATAGTAACCAATGGCACCAGTTACTACAAAGAAACCAAGAGCCATAATTAATGAGTAACCAAAGTACAATAGAATAGAGACAGATTTTGTAATTTGTAATTTGGTAAAGAATAAGATGGTGTAACAGAATATATAGAGAGCACTTGAACCAGGTGTCAAGAATGATCTCCACCACCAATGATAGTCTTCAGCACACAATTGGAAGTAACACATTACAATAGAGATTTCGGCACTGGTGATAACCAAGATGATGAGTACAATGAAAAAGAATCCAAAAATGTAATAGAACTGGTCATTCCACAAGGCAGATAAGATGAAGTAAATCTCAATGAATGCAGCTCCGAATGGTAGGATACCACCCATGAGGATGGAGACATAAGGGTTCATGTACCATACTTGGTCTGGGATTTGTCTTGGGATTTGGTTGGTACGGACTGGATCTTCATGGATAGGCTTCTTGCTTCCAAAGTAGCTTCCAAAGAAAACTAGTGGTACGGAGATACCAAACCACATGGCAATGATGGCAAAGAAGGTGCCGACTGGAACAGCTGCACTGGACTTGGCACCACGTAGGAACATGTTAATGATAAAGAAGATACCAAAGATGGCACCTGGGAATCCAAAAGCAGTCATTAAGGTATTCTTTCTCCAATTCTTTCCTTTAACAGTCAAATAGACACGAGTTGAGAAGTAACCTGCAAACATTGCCATGAGAACAAATAATACAATCAAAGAGGTAGCAAGACCACCGATATTAGCAGGTGATAGGAAACCCAATACAGCAAAGGTCAAGGTAACACTAGCCATAAAGAAAACTTGAGTACCTGATCCTACCAAAACTGAAAATAGCATTGGTCTTTGTGGTGGTCTAAAGACATCACCATGAATCATCTTCCAACCAGTTTCTTCAGCCTCTTCGTTGGCGTCCATAGAGTTATAACGACGGAAATCAGCTTTAAGAGTCTTCATCATAATCATTGCAACCATGACAGTCAAAAAGAAGACAATGAGCAAAAAGTTCAAAATGGAGATCCAATGAATGGATTTCTCACCGCTTTGCAAGTATGGCTCCCATCTCTTGTTCCACAATACAGTGGATTTGACAAATGTAACTCCATAAGTCCAGAGAATGTACTGTTTATCAGTTGCAGTTACAGTCTGAACCTCTTCTGGGATCTCAGGACACATAGATTGATCTGTTTGTCTGTTCCATGAATCTGGATCGTAGGCTGTTGATACAGGTTTGATTTCAAAACCTACAATTCTATAGGTACCAGCTTCAGTGTTCTCATGATAGTGAATCTTAATATTTACATGATTGTATATGTAATTTTTACCTTTTTGATATTGACCACTACTCTCCCATCCAACAACACCTAAATCATAACCAGTGTCAATTGGTGATTTTCCAGTTTGTACAACTGGTAGACCATCTAATAACCTGTAGTATTGAGATTACAAATATCCATGTTAGTGGATATGTCAACCACTATATTTTTAAAAAAAAAAACAATTTTTTTGTTTTGCCTTACCCCTCTATCTACCTCATCTCTCTTTGTCTGTATTTTTTGATGGGCAGGAGAAAGGGTAAAGAAAATCTCTCCTCTATACATACCAATGAACTTTATATTGAAATTTGACTCTGTCATTTAGAACTTTTAAATCGTCTACATCAATCCATGGATCACAATCTTTATCATAATAGTTTAAAACTTTACAATCGACTTCTTCGAAAAAGCTAATGTTATAGATTGAGTTTTCAATACGATCACCAAGGAGAATTTCACCTAAATTCTCACCATCGTCGACAATTTTACCAGGTTGACAAACTGGTAGTGAATAGTATTTGTATGGAATTTGTGTGTGTACAGAAGTAATTTTATTCACCTTCAATGGAACTGCTTCCCCTTTTATAAAATCTTTTGGAAACATTCCAGGTAGATAAAATATACCTTCTACATAGTAAGTATTAATGACCAATCCAATCAATATTAATTGAATGAGAAATTGCGCTTTCATCCTGTATTTCTCTCTGTGAGATGATATCTAAATTTGTTAACAGAAAAAAAAAAAAACTTTTTTAAAAAATGAATTTAGATAACAATTAGAAATTTCTTTTTTTTTTGTGCAAAACATGCTTCACAACGACAAAAAACACCTAGGCGACTTGAAAGATTTCATAACATTTGAAATTTAGTTTTAAACCATTTGTTAATGATATTTATTTAATAGTACAATAATTATATGACAGATTAATTTATTTTCTCAATAACATTTTGAGAGTTGCAATTAAATCACCTTTATTTTCTTTTAAGGCTACCTCTGCTTGCTCTAATGTGATTTCATATTCATCACTGACAAGTTGAATATCTGCTTTTTCAATTTTAATAACAGTTGCTACAGGTCTATTCAGTGTAACAATTAATATTTATATAACACAAAGTAATGTTATTATTTTGGTTTAACTAAAACATACTTTGTTTGAACAGATTCAGTTTCATTATTTTGATCAAAATTCATTGTACCTTTTAGTTTTGAACTATCCAATGTGCTACCTTCACTGGATTGTAAACTTTGATTCATTTGAGCTTTATTTTCCATTTTTACTTTCGAAGTTGATATTGTAAAAAAAAATTAAAAAAATATATTACAAAAACTAATTAATTATTATTTCTATTATTATATTATTTAAAAGTAATATTACTATTCAGTACTGTTATTTGAAGTTATAATTTATCTTCTTTTGAGTTTTGATCTTTTGAAAGCTTCTCCGCTACCACCTGATCCACCTCCTGAACCCCCTCCTGATCCACCACCAGAGCCTCCACCTGAACCGCCTCCTGATCCACCACCTGATCCACCGCCTGATCCACCAGCATAACCACCACTAGAACCACTAGATGAAGCTAATGTTTCTCCAGAACCACTAGTTGAAGATGAACTAGCAGATCTTCCACCAGAAGTACCAGAACTTGTGCTATCACCAGTACCATCACCAGCAGATTGTGCAGTTGTGAAACCAGTAGTTTCAGAGTTGCCAGAATTTCCAGTGTTTCCAGTCAAAGAGTCGCCAGTACTAATACCACCAGAAGTTTGTGTTGTTTGACCACTTGAGAATCCACCACTTTGTGATCCTGATGTTTGTGCTCCTGATGTTCTTCCAGTTGAGAATCCACCAGTTTGGGAACCAGTAGTTTGTCCAGTTTGTGATCCTGATGTTCTTCCAGTTGAAAATCCACCAGTTTGTGATCCAGTAGTTTGTCCAGTTTGTGATCCTGATGTTCTTCCTGTTGAAAATCCACCAGTTTGTGATCCAGTAGTTTGTCCAGTTTGTCCAGTTTGTGATCCTGATGTTCTTCCAGTTGTGAATTCACCAGTTTGTGATCCAGTATTTTGACTTGTAGATTGGCCAGTAGTTTGTGATCCAGTTGTTTGACCTGATGTCTGTGATCCTGATTGTGTACTACTTGAACTATGTTGTGGTCCAGAAGATGATGAATGTGGGCCTGATGATGAGTGTGGTCCTGATGATGAATGTGGTCCTGAAGAAGAAGAATGTGGTCCTGATGAAGTTGGACCTGATGAACTATGAGTAGGTTTAGATGTAGATGATGATGAAGGACCTGATGATGAAGGACCAGAAGATGATGGTCCAGAGGATGAAGGACCAGAAGATGATGGTCCAGTTGAAGAAGGACCTGTAGATGTAGAAGTTGCTTGTCCATCACATCTATTTATAATCATAATTAGTAAATAGATTTCAGCATTTACTATAAATTGTATACTTACGTATTCCAACCTTGACATTTTGGCCATGTGACCCAGGCACTGAAACCTTGTGCATTTAAAACTTCTGCAGCACATTTAGTGTTAATTTGTGGATCAAATAATTGTGTTGGGCTAGTGTTTTATTATATTAGTAATTCTACAAAACATTACAAATTAATTAAAGAAATACAAACTTTGTACAAAATGGACATAATTCACCACAATGTTCTGGTAAAATTTGGAAAAGACCTGATGCGCCTGATGGGTTATGTGCCTCTGTTGTTATATTTACATATCATGTCAATAAATAACCTTTCATTTCTTATCTAAATTATCTATTATAAATACCTGTGTTCCAAGAAGACTCATAATATGCAATACAGATCATATTAGTTGCAGTTTGTCCTGAGAAATAGGAACCAGCTAATGATTGCATCTGAGAACATGATAATGTAGACTATAAGGTGTATAGATGTGCGAAGGAGGTGTGTGATGATATCTATATTAATACTTTAAAATGTTTAAATCTAGATTTTAATTTTTATATAAAAATATTTACAGAATATACACCACTAAAAGAAATGGCAAATATTAGAGATAATAATAAACTGTATTTATACATCATATGTGTAAAATGGAATTGGAAAAAAACTAAAGAAAATTTTAAACGTTGGAATTTTTATTTTTATTTTGTTTTGATACTCGAAATATCTTAAAAAATCTGATTTACAATCTTCATCATAAAAGCTCTATCTTTGTTTGCAAAGAAATATTTTATACAATATTATATCCTCAACCAGATCACCATGTAATAAGGATATCTAAATGTAAAAAAAGTGATCCAATTTCAAATTTTTGTGACATAATGGATTTTCATTAGAATTTTAACAGTTTATTCAAGGGAATTTAAAAATTTTAACTCTATTTTACTTTAATTTTCAAGATTGAAGTGGGAAACAAAATGCAAATTTTTAAATAATTAAAAAAAAAACTTGTTATTGAGGAAATATAAGCTTTGAAAAAGTAATCAACTTCTCTAATTTGAAACTTCATAATTTTACACTTTTTTTAGTTTTTATTGCATTCTGTCAAACCACCAAGGTGTCATATATATGTATTGACAGGTATTACCTTGAATGAATTGAAATCTAGTAAATTTTTTGTTTATACTCTCTAATAGAGGGTATATTACATGTAAACCTTGAGGAGATAGAATGTATAAATTATATTCAATCAATAATTTAAATTTAACTGGAAATAGAAATGGTTATTTAGTTGGTCCACAAAGATTACTTAATGAGAAAGATGGTGGTAGAGTATTTCAAGATCATCTAGGAATTGTAAATGGTACTATATATCCATTGAATAGTAGACACCAGTTATACCATTCACCATTGTACTCATCCTTCAAATATGATATTGAAAAATGTTCAAAATCTGTTGGAAGACTGTATTCAAGGTACCAATGCGACACAGATCCTAGTGATATACAGTGGTGTATAGGATGTGGTTTTTGTGTTTCTCCGGAGAAGGTTCTGACATTGTATCATTTGGTAAAACCTCTGTGTTATAAGGAAGATAGAGTCTACAAACTCACTCATATTTTTATATATTTTGGGGTTGATGCTACAGAGGGTGAAGTTCATACCACTACTATTCACAAGAACCCTTATGCCTATGAACTTGTTCATATCAGTGATAGGAAAGTTGATGGATTGTTCCCTGATAGTCTTCCACTAGGAGGTAGAGACGACCTTCCATGGGACACTATGAATGATTTTACATTTCTTCAATTTTCAGATTTAAAAAAGGTTCCAAAAGATCTTGAATATGTATTGCCTCAGTTTCCCATAACTCTTCCATCGGCAAATGAAATCTATCTCATTGGATATCCAAGTAAAATTAAATACAGTAAATTCAATGAAGACAACCCCAATGCAATTAATATTCATGGTCTCTATCGTTGGATGAAACATGAAACTAAAAGATTTCAACATAAAGTAGTTTCATTCTCAGAAGGTGTTTTCTATGACAGTTCTCTATCTATTCATAAATGTCCATCACTTAGAGGTCAAGCTGGTGGTCTACTAGGAAACTTCTTTACTGATTCAAAATTTGTTGGAATACATTTAGGTGGTACCAAAGAAAATAACATGGCAATATCTGTAGGATACCCATCTTTTGTCTATCTCTATTTCCAATATATTGCATCTGATAGAGACTTTTTTAAAAAACATCAAAACGATCTAAGAGAATATCAACTCTATTATGAAACTATTAAAAATGAGCATCCAGATGGTGATAATTGGGTATAAATGAATCACCTCTTTTTTATCCAATTTCTAATTTAGAATGCATATCACCAATTTAGAGAGAGTGAAAAAATAAATAAAACATTTATTATTATTTTTAATTCTCTATTTGTTCAAATTCATTAATTATTTCTTGATGAAGATCATCATCATCGTCTTCATCTACCAGATTATTTAATTGATTTTGAATGTCATCAAAGAAACTATCGGAATTTGCAAAGTCAATAACACTTTGTTGTTTTGAATTTGAGGATCCTACAGTTATATTTGTATTAATATTATTATTATTTACTGTAGATGTTGTTGTAGTTGTTGTAGTTGTTGTATCATTATTATTATTAATTAAATAACTATTACTTTTTGAACTATTATTGCTATTACTGCTGCTGTCATCACCACCAGCACCTCCATTTACACCTTCTCTATTCTCTCTTGATCTAGCTAAAAAATTTTGATTATTGTTATTATTATTGTTATTATTATTGTTGTTGGTATTATTATTATTATTTGTTGATTGTGTTATTGGGGCACCGTGGAAAGTAGTTGTAGTACCACCAACAGATATATAAGCACCACCAGCATATGGTATATTATCAGATGCATAAGAAGGTGGGGGAATTTGATAAGTTCCTTTGGTTTCATAGAGAGATATATCCTCTTCAGATTTAAATTTCATTCCAACCTCTATAGAGAGATCTTTTAAAAAGTTTACATAAATCTTTGTAAAGTTTCTAAATGCAGTCGGTGAATTGATATTCAGTAGTTGAGAATGGGGTATAATCAACTCTGCAACCAAAGTCTCTTTAATAGATAAAATACTGGATTTGAAAAAAAACTGAATTTCCAAATCGTCGTCTGGTTGATCAAAAACTGTAAAATCAGCACCATACGAGAAATCTGGTGTAAACTGCTTCGATTCAAATCTAGTGAGATCTTTCTTCTTGCCTAGTGATACAGTGAGATAGGTTATAGTGTCAAATGGGGTGTCAGAATAGGTGTTTTGTGGATTGGTAAATTGGTATCTGACTTTTAAAATCTCTAGAAATAGTCTGCCTGCGACTTGAACTGCTTTCTTTGCCATTTGTAAGACTTCTAGCCAATCCTCTAAATCTCTTTCATTTTCAGCAGAGATTGTGTAAGGACTCTTTGATGTTATAATCTCAAATGCAAAGTTATAGCCATCTCTCTGAGCTGTTTCTGAACCCTCTTCAATTGCAACGATATCAGCAACTTGAATGACACCTGCCGGTGTTGTATCTTTAGGTGATTTATAGTAACTCAATGTATTGTCCTTCAAAACAAACCATCTTCTTCTCCAAGACTTAAAGTTATGTCCCTTCTTTAACAAGAACCCTGAATGCACACCAATAGTACCCTGTTTAGAAGCAGTGTCTTTAGCCTGCTTAATTTTCTCTGAATTGTTCTTTGGGAAAAAGAATATACTTCCAGTTCTAGGCTCCTTTTTATTCACTTCATGGTGAATCCATTTAATCTCCTTCTTAATCTCTTTCTGATACTCAAACTGCTGGTTATTGTCCGGTGTAAAAGGTTGGTTAACAACCTCTTCAAAATCCATTCTAAAGAAGAAATCATTAGAGAAACGCTTGTCGCCATCTGGACCATCCAAATCCGATTTCCTCAAAATTAAAGTAGGCATTTGAAACATTCCAGTATGAAAATTAAATCTAGCAATCTGCTCCATTCTATAGAATGGTGTAATGTGTGAAAATACAACTAAAATATCACCTCTAACTATCTTTCTGACTTCAAATATCAGTGTAGCACTTCCAGCTTGATACTGTCTAGTCTCTTTAGTATCACCTTCAATAGGTGCACTAGTAAACAATCTAACTCCCTTCTGTGTTGCTGAATAAATATTTAGTACAGGGCATACGCCTTGTTTTAGTGGTCCATTAAAAAACTAGTTCGAATTTTTTATAAAACTATTAATATCCGAATTCAACCTAAATTCTATCAAATCTGTATATAATCATTACCTTTGGTATAGTGTTCATTGTAATTGATTTTAAATAAATAGGAGCTACATTTAATTCTTTTCCACCTAGATAAATATCAGAAAAGTATCTAGCATAACGTATTTGCGAAGGACCTGTAATACCATAGTTATTATTGGATCTCTTTACTGCAAAGTATCTCATTGCATCACTATCGTTATCAAATAATCCACCGTATAATAATAAACATGATATAATAGTTCCAGTACGCTGTTTTTGAAATTTTCAATATTAAAGTCAGTTTTCTTTGTATTCTAAAATATCTATCTAAAGAAGAAGTAGGGAAGGAGAGGTATACATACACCTTTACCAGCCATACAATGTACAATAACAACATTCATTGAATCCTGTTCCAACCAACGATAGATTGTTTTTACAATCTTGAATAGTAGTCCTAATGGTGGTGCATGATGATCAGGAAACCCACACCAATCATGTACTTTTCCATTGAATAGACTGTAATCGTATTTTCTCTCTGAAAGGTTGAATATCATATAATGCTCTTTATGTGTTTCATTGAGCATTTTTGCAACATCATGTATTGAATTTCTATAAGCTGCTTCTACACCATCTGCTGGAAATGACATTGCAATCACTCTCTCGCATATATATGTTAAATCTAAATCATATGTTTCATTTTCAAATCTGTGATAATATTACTGTTAATCCTCATTGTTCCTTCTTACTCTACTAAATTCATATATTACCTTGTCTTATCAGCAGAAATTGTTTTTCTAACTGCTTTAACAATGGAATTATACATTATCAAAATGATTATACAAATACAGTTTGTGTGATAAAAAAATAAAAAAAAAATTTTTCTTTTGATTTTTGTTTTGAATATCTTGTTTCGCCAAGTTTGCCCTAAAATCTCAGTTCTTGAATTCAAAATGCATTTGCAAATATGATAATATTTTTAGTGGTTTAATTTTAAAAACTTAACTTTTTATTGTTATGATCATTGGGTTTTTTTTTAATTCTTAAAAGTATACCTTTCAAAATGGGGAGTTGGAGATGTTAAGGGGAAGTGATATTGGAGGTTGATTGTTGACTATTACTAGAATTCAATGAATTCAGAATAGATTGAATGGAAAAACTAGAGTCTGAAAGGACAATATACAAAAAGTTATCTGGATGTGAAAAGTATTCACTCAACCACGATAGAGTTGAGTCTAAAGGTGGTTCAATACCTTGAATCTTATATTTTACAGAGGGTGTAGATTTTAGATATTGAAGAATATTTAAAAATCCTGATTGTTGTTGTTGTTGATGAAGTTGTTCTTGAGCTTGGTGAATGGATATCAGTGAACTGGATGATGAAGTTGGTGATATAGTTGGTGATGTTGTACTAGTCGATGTGTTTGTAAATAAATTGGATAATGTTGCAAAAGGTATACGATAAAATAAATTCTCTAATGTTAACTCTTGTCCATTTTCATCAATGGAAGGAATGAGTTCTTGGATTGGTGGTTTGTAGTGGTATATTATTCTAATTGGTATGTATTTATAACCACCACCGGCGTTATTATTATTACTACTACTACTATTACTATTATTATTATTATTATTATAAAACAACTTATTAATTGACCAAAATTTATCATAATCGTCTACAATTGATTTGGGAAATATTGGGTTATTTGAAAATAGATATAGTTAGTTTTATATGAAATATAGGTATAATATTAATTATTTGAAAATTGAAGTAGTGGGTTACATTACCACTCTTTCCAATACCTACGTAATCTTAGACCATCCCAAAGCTCATTGGATTGATTGATATTTAGATTATTGATTTTATTAATGTCACCATGTTTGATATAGTATGCCTCCTTTAGGACATTTCTATAGTAAGTCTTTACCGATTCTTCATTTAGACATTTCATTAAAAGTCTCTCTGGATAAGATTGAAAATGTACAGTTATATTCCAATAGGTTGCCTGTTGTTCAGTTCCACCTACCATTGTAGCACCTGGTGAAACTAAAGTATCAAATAATACACCAATAGGTACATGCCACTTCAATGGTATACCTTTATATTCCAACCACATCTCATGTAGAACCAATGTACTACTAGAGAAATAGTCTTTAACTATATTTGTAATCAATGGGAAGTATGTATTTCTAGCTGCCATCAACTATTATGTATTTATATTGATTAATCTCTATATCTATACTCTCTCAAAACACACTGTTCCATCTATACATACTGCAAAAGGAGCAGGAGGTAGATGTGATGTCAAATCATCTGGACTCAATGTAAATATTATTGGTATTTTACCTTCCCATATAGATCTTTTAATGTCTTCATCAAAAAATGACATATTCCTTCTCTAACACCTAAGTTTATAAAAATTTAAAAAAAAAACAAAAATTTTTTTTAATTGATTTTTTATTATTACTTTCACTTATTGCAACAATGTTTTTGTTATTACACCTCACAATGAAAAAAAAAAAATAGATTTATAATATATATAAAATTTAAATTGTATAATGAAATGGGATTGGAATAAAATCAGATGAAATGGTAATGAAGTCATTGAGATTGAAGGAGAATATAATCATAATCTATAAAACGCCATCATCAACATACATGTTATAACACATTTAACAAATTTCATTGTCATTGAAGAGAGATCTAAGAAGAAGATCTATATTAACAAAACTAAGTTCAAACAGATTCTCAAAAAAAAAGGTTGAAAGAAGAAATTTTAGTTCATTAAGTCTTTTTTCAAAAAACCCTTTTATCTTGTTATGTGGAAGAGTTTTCCTATAACTAAATGAATCAGTTGATCGTTATCATAAAAAATGTGACCGCTCTACAAATTTTTTGTTTTTTTTTCTATTAAAAAACTTGTATAAAGACTAAAATCATGTAAATCACCCCCGTACACTTAAATCCAATTGTTTTCTTATATCAGACCAACCAAAACCTTGATCTACTACTATTTGCTTACCGACAATTTCCTTTTACTGTGTATTGTGTAGAAATGGAGTGAAAAAAAAAACTCTCATCAATGTAAAGCAAGTTTGTTTTAGGAGAATGATGAAAAAATTACCACTCCATCCAAGTACAAGTACTCTACAATTGATTAAAAAGAATAACATACAGAAAGTAGTAGAAAAAAAAAAATTAATTGAAACAAAATATAATTTTAGAAAAAAACTACTCTACATTCACTATTTAGAGTGTAGAAATATAAATAATTATTTATAAAAATCACACCAAAGATAAATCAATTTTTTTTTTCCTCCTGTCCCTCTTCTTTCACTACTCTTTATCTCTATCTCACTCCTCATCTTTTTTTTAGTTTTTTTCCTTTTTTCTTTTTCTTTTTTAATCAAATACACATTTAAATTTATAATAAGATATTTTTAAAATTGAAAAATAATGTTCAATAAGATAAAGTTATAATTTATAATAAACTCAAAAAACAAACAGAGATTCATATAAATCACCTTTGAACATCACAAAATAGTAATAATAATAATATAATATTATTATCATAATTTTAAAATTATATAAGTTTAAAATTACAAATCAAATCTAACAAAAAAAAAAAAATTAATACACAATCTTATTACTTTATATATATACACTACTATATCAGTAATACCATTTTTAAATATAAAAAAAAACAAAAAAAAACTCCCACGCACCATATATATTAAATAATCTAGCCAATTAGTACCGTGTAAATCAACAGAAATCTAGAAGTAGAAAATTACTTGACAAAATATCCTTAGATAGAAAAAGTAAATATTATACATAAATTAGTACTACTATATTGTTGTGTATTTGATAGTTATTGATAGCAAATTTGTGTGTATGTATCTGTTCCCTATTGTTTTCCACGTGTTTAGATATTTTATTCTCATCATCACACTTTAAACTATCATCAAAAACCCCCCAATAGATAGATCTATTGGAATTAAATCAAACCACTAATTTCCAGTCAGAGAGTGTGGTTGTCGGGTATTTGTGAAAGTAGTCTCCAATGGAAGATTTTCCTTGTTTTTAATATTTTTTGTTTGTATATCTTTTTTGGCAAAAACAAAATAATCACTAGATTTAAACCCTGATACTTGTGGGCACCGAAATAGTATACAATTGAATGAAAAAAAAAAAAACAATTGCCAATACCAACAATCTCATGCTCACCCGCATTAAACACATTAAACAACCACAAGTATCACCACTCACTCATTCATAATAGAGTTTTATTTATTTTTTTTTCCATCCTATTTTGCATTGTTCGTGAAATCCACCACACTATTTAATTAACACTGTTTAGTTGAATATTTAGTGTGAGGGGAGTGTGGTGTATTTGGATTTTAATAATTTTTATAACCCATTAAACACCGCTCTACAATGTGTGATGGGGATTTAATAATTAAAACTTTCTATGGAATGTCAGTATGTGTGTATTGTGTCTGACAAATTATATCACAGATTCTGTCAAATTAAATATTTTCATTTTCTCTCCTATACTAAAGTTGAACAACAACAACACTCACTTTGAATACTTTTAGTTTTATTTTTTTACTATTTTAAATATTATTACTGTCTTTGTATTATTAAAATATTAAACTTTATATAAATGATTGAAAATTTTAATTTTCATTTTTATAACTTTGGATATTGACCAACCAAAAAAAAAAAACCTAATCATCAACATCATCAATCATTTTTTAATTTATATCTTGCATCATCAGTTTTTTTTGAAATTAAAAATATATATATTTTATTGAATTGTTGAATTTTATATTAAATTAATTAATTTTATTTCAAAAAGAAGCAAATAACCCCAAACTGTTCCATTCTTGTTCTTGTTTTAATGTAATTAAAAAAAAAATCATCGTTATTTAATTAATCTTTTTTTGGAGAGATTTCATTTCAATTCCAAGTTTTTGGAATCACCAACACTATATCAATCAAATCACCTCTGTATGTCACAACTTTTCATCATAAACACTTTAATATAATTTCAATACATATATATTTTTTTTTGTTTAATTTTTCAATTTCAACACAGATTTAATTTTTTAAATATTTATTATAAGACACAAACAGACAAATTTATATAAATTATTTTTGTATTTTTTTTTTTTTTATTGTTTTGATAGATTTGAAAAATTAAATCAAATATATCAATCCATTGTATTTTTAAATAAATTATTTTAAAATTGTATATACCAAAATAAATATATAGTTTTTGGCACACACAAATTTTAAAATTTAATTTATATAATCAATTTGTAAACTATCAAAAAAAGTACCCACAATTTATTTCTATTATAATATTATATATCCTGCCAATATATATATATATATATTTATTTATTATAACCCATTGTATTTTATATTAAAAACCCAATTGATACTTTTTAAATATTTTCCTATTTGTAATTTTAATATATTCGTTAAACTTAATAATATTACCACTGGATATTAACAATTCAATCAAAAATTAAATTCACCCAATAATCCCCCATTCCTGATATATATAAAAATATAATTTTTTCTAGAATTCTTATCCAAACATATATAATATATATAAAAATAATATACAAACAATTCCTCTGATATCACCCAACACCACTCACACCACACAATCATGATTGAAAATAACAATAATAATCCTACAACACTACCACAACAACAACAACAACAACAAAATATCAATAATACCAGTAACACTATAAATACTCTAAATAATAATAAAAAATTTATAGTGAATATAAATACAAATCTTGGTCAAGACAGCCAACAACAAGTATCCAACAATACAAGAAATAATATTAATCAACAACAACAACACTTTCAAAAGTCAATAGATATTGAACATCTTCAACAACATCAACAACAGCAACTTCCTCATCAACAAGTACTACAACTACAACAAAACTCTCTCCATTTCAACGGTCCATCAATCCAGAAAATGTCAAATTACACTAATGCTTCAAAGAACTCTCCAGTTACAATGTTGATGCAGAGTCAATCTAATCCAATTAATATTGCACAGTGTTCTGGTGGAAGTAGTTTTACAGATTCATTTTCCAGTAGTTTTAGTAGTCCTCCAACTAGTTTACCTTCTGATGGTTATAAAGGGTATAATAGTTTCTTGACATCTGGAGGACCTTTGAGTAGTGGGACTAATCCAGGGTCATCTCCATCCATGGGACCTTGTTCCGTTCCATCTCAATTGAATATAATAGGAATCAATTTAAATTCCAATAACGGATCTCCAATTGCACTGAACAGTTATATAACATCAGCAACCTCATCACCATCTAATACACAGTCTTCTTCGTCTTCGTCATCATCTGAAAATCTTCAAACTACCACCACTACTACTACATCTTCAAACCCAACCAACGTTGCATCCGCGCAGAATCTTAAACCTAAACCAGCACGATCACCAAGTTCCATAGCCAAGAGACGTGAACAACATCGTGAACATGAAAGACAAAGGAGACTCAAACAAAAACAACTTCTTTCACAAGCACAAGATTTAAAAATTGAAAACAACACATTTAAACACCAAATCGAACTTTTAAAATCTGATCTATCACAATTGCAACAGTACAAAATACTCTACGAATCCTTAGTCAATCAGTATAATATATTAATGAAACAACATGTTGAGATGAGAGACATGTTCTCGTTAGGTCACACATCACCAAATCCAACATTTCATTCATCTTTATTGCCTATACTCCCCCAACAACATCTCAATACCTCATCAACTTCTACAACCTCTAATAACACCAGTAATAATATATGTAATACTAGTCCATCACCTTTCCCTCCGCACCTTACCCCTACCCACCATCTCCATATACCACACCACAGTCACCATCATCCATCCTATCTACCTCCACTTCCAAACTCCACTATTTATTACAATAACAATACACCTAATAACCCCAATACCTCTTCATCTTCATCACTCTTACCAGTACCCAATCAAAACAATACCTCATCACCATCATCATCCATCACAACCACAACCTCACAATCCAACATGCCACTATATAACAACAGCAGTAACAACAACAACCCATCTAACACCACTAGTTCTTTTAATGATTTTTACCCTATAGGAAGCTCCCCAATTGGAACTCCACTGATAAAGAAAGAACCTTCATTTTGTGATATACTAAGTTCACCACCAACCAGTAGCAACATTGCATCAGTTGCCAATCCTAATTCTGTTCCTTCCTCTTCTTCATCTTCTAAATCTACAAACCATCATTACAATTCAAATAGTATTCACTACCAACAAGAACAACAGCAACTCAACTTTTGGAGTCAAAATTACTGATTCCAAGTTGGTTGAATATATTCAATAATCTTTTTTGGACAAAAAAGTGAAGATAAGTATTATCCACCTCGTATTCATACTTCCCACTCCTTTTTTTTTTTTTTTTTTTTTTTTTTATGATATTATCATAACATTGTTATGTTATAATAATAAAAAAAAAAAAATGTAATTTCCTGCAATTAATATTTGACATGGAATATTCAAATAAATGCCACTATTTGTCTCTTTTAACTCTTTTTTTCTGATAACAATATACCTAAATCAAGAATTGAAGATAAACCTCACCCTGGTTGATTTAAATTACATCAAATAATAAATACCATGATCAAATTGAAAGAAATCTCTTTAAACTTTTCATTTTAGATATTTGTTTATTCATTAATAGTATATTGGCTACATTGAGGATATTTTTCAAACTTGTGGAACTGAACAAACTAACTACGCGGTGAGATATTTTATTTTCAAATAAAACATTTATAAAATTTTTTTTTTCAACTCTCTCCCTCAAATTTTCATAATTGGACCTTTTTAGTAGTTGTAGTTATAATTATCTGTTTTTTTTTATATTCCTAAATTACAAAGTGGTAATTGTGTAATAACTCACTCTCCACATACCTTCCTTTTTCACTATTGATTCCACTGTGGTAATAACAGTGACCATCAGTTCTCAAAATAGAATCTATTTGAAAAAGATTTACAGTCACACATAACTTCACCCCACAAACCAGTCTGCAGAATTTTTAAAATTTCACTCCCACACTTTCACCCCCCTCACTAAAATCCAAATACAGTTTATTATAAAAATACCAACATCATCATCCTCCTCATCTTATTTATAAAATCCCAAACAATTCTATTTTTTTTTATCATAAACAACAATATTTACAACAAAATAATAATCAAGAAATATTTCTTTATAATAACTATATAATAATATTATAATATGGCATCTTTTTTACAAAAAGTTATAAAGTCGCCATCTACTACAAATTTATTATCATCCATTCATAGTAATGGTGGTAGTAATAGTGTAGGAAATGCAAGTCCACATAGTAGTAGTGCAAATTTAGTTTCATCATTAAATAGTAGTAGTAATAATGCTGGTAATTCAGAGACTACTACACCCCCTCCACCATCATCATCACAGAATCATGAACTAATTAGATCTGATAGTTCTATATCTATTCAATCTAATGGTAGTTCAAATAACTCTACATTACAACCACCATCACATCAAATTAATAGAAATCCAAGTAACAATTCTATAAAATCTGATGATTCATCTGGAATGTCATCACCTATAAATACAATGACATCTTCAGATCAGATTGTAGAGGAAATTGTGGTAGTTAATAACTCAGATGGAACACAAAATGAAAAGAAACTGACCAGAAAGATTGCACAGTTTATTTCCAGTCCTAAACTAGACCAATCTGTAACAGTGTCCACTCCAGAATCAGTAACTTCACCATCATCACATGGTAGTGGAAATATGAAAGCTATTAAAAAGGCATTATTTTCCGCACCTGATATTTTCTTTGGTTCCAAACAAAAGAAATCTGGAAAAAAACCAAAGAAGGCAAAATTCAATATCAACACTGAGATCTCCACTCCTTATAATGTCGTACACAAGATGCATGTGGATTTTGATCTTAAATGGACAGGACATAATGATTTTAAATTAGACGAGAAACTAGGTGATGGTGCATATGGGTCAGTGTATAAAGGTACTCATAAAGACTTAGGATTCACATTGGCTATAAAAGTAATTGAAATGAAACAAGCTGAAGCTCAATCTCTGCAAAATGAGATTAATATACTTAAGAACTGCAAGTCACCTAACGTTGTAAGTTACTTTGGATCGTTGCATGATGAGAATAATGTATGGATTCTCATGGATTTCTGTGCATTAGGTTCGATAAGAGATATCATTGAATCCACTGAAAAGACTTTGAATGAATCTCAAATTGCTTTTGTGGTAAAAAATACTCTTCAAGGTCTGATATATCTTCACACACAAGCTATCATTCATCGTGATGTCAAAGCTGCTAATATTCTGCTATCTGATCAATGTGAGGTCAAGATTGCTGATTTTGGTGTCAGTGAGAAGTTAACATCTGCATTTGATCAGTCTAAAGAGATGATTGGAACTCCGTTATGGATGGCTCCTGAAGTCATTCTAAAGAAGAACTATGACTATAAAGCTGATGTTTGGTCATTGGGTATCACTATTATTGAAATGGCAGATGGTATACCTCCACACATTAACATGAACCCAATGAGAGCCATGAAAATGGTCCCTAATTGGCCACCACCCACTTTTAACGACCCTAAGAAATGGTCACCTCTACTCAACGATTTCTTGGCAAAATGTCTAGATAAAGATCCAGAAAAGAGATCGTCACCATCAGAGTTACTACACCATCCTTTCCTCAGAAAAGTAAAAGGTCCTGAGGTTTTAGGAGACCTTGTATCTCAACTCTTTAGAATAAAAAAGAAGAAATTTGATGAATCTAAAAAGCAACAACAACAACAACAACATCAGTCACAATCACCACCACAATCACCAATTCCACATTCAGAAACTGTTGAATCTGATCTTTCAAGTAGTAGTAATCATACAAATAATAATAGTAATAATAATAATGTAATTTTAGCAACAGCCACTATAGGTACAATGATATTTAAAGGCAGTTATACAACTTGTAGAGAAATTGATGAAGAAGATGAAGATCAGGAAGATGAGGATCAAGAAGAAGATCCATTTAGTACAACTGTATTCCATAAGAAACCTACAACTGGTACTACAGTTGATGAAGATCAGGAGGAAGAAGAAGATGAAGATGATCCATTTAGTACAACTGTATTCCATAAGAATGTAAAATCACCTGTTACTAAAGATGATTCTGAAGAAAGTGATCAGGAAGATGAGGAATATAACGGTACTGGTACAATGGTGTTCTCTAAACCTAAAGCTGCGAAAGGACACAAGAGAATGCCATCAGTGCCTACTAAACCTTTACCATCGTTACCACCTAATAGACAGTCTTTAGCAGGTCCACAACCACCATTGGTAATTGAAGGTAACAGTCAGGTATTGTCATCATCTTCAGGAGTTCCAGCAATTTCTACAACCTCATCTTCAAATGTAGATGTTCATAGTCAATTTGAACAAATGGAAATTCGTATTTTATCTCTAGTTGACAATCAGAACAAACTGTTGGCAAATGAAATCAAAAAGGAAATTAAATCAGTTGAGAATACTTTGGTTTCCTATTTCAATATGGAATTGAAAAAACTTCAAAATCAATTAGGACCAATTCAAGCATTTATGGAAGAATATAAAAAGTCTAAACAACCACAGTCATCACAACAACCACAAACAGTGACACAAGTACCAATTGTTTCACCATCACCTATCCAGTCGAATAGTGTTAGTAGTAATCTATCAAATTCATCATCTACCATTTCACCATACAACTCACCAGTTCAAGTAACAAAGAATCAACAGTCAACCCAACAACAAGTAAATCATCATCATTCACAACCTGTTAATTTGAGATCTAATAGTTTAAGTTCAAGTTCCAATTCATCATTTAGACCATTGTCAGCACCCGTAATACCACCTCTATCCGATCAGAATGAAAAGAGAAATTCTCAAGGATCATCATCACCAGTATTGACTTCAACTCAACCTAAACAACCAGTACTCAAGAAAATGTCTTCAGAGAAATTCAATGCACACCTGTTGCAACAGACTGCCAATCCATTGTCTTCCTCTAATGAAAATCTCAAATTCCAAGCTCCTACCAACAACACTCCAAACAATCAACATCCAGAAAAGAAATTCTTTGTTGATAAAGATGGTATATTGGATCCAGATAAGAAATTAGTTACTGAAAAATTAAAATTATTTGATCATAAATAAACTATACAAACAACCCCAGGAAAACATAAATATTTTATTTTATATATATATATCTATAAATATTAAATAATTTGATCTTTTATTCTTAGAATTATTTCTATTATTATCCTATTGTAATTTAATTTTAGTTTTTGATGAACGACCATAGGATTTAAGGATTTTCATCATTCTATTCTTAAGTTCTGATGTTATCATTTGAGAATTTGTTACATTGGTAAATGTTAATTGATGTTTTACATCTTTAACAATGTTATTGTAATGAGCTTCTTCTAATTTTTGATGTTTTTCATTTGGAATACTATTCTGTATATAGTTATCTAGGAGCATTGGTTCATGGAATGGTATTTTTAATAAATATTTTATAAAATTATATAAATCGTATTCTTTAAATTTATGTTCTAAAATATATTATAATAATATTAGTATTTTGTAAATATTTAAAACATTTAAAATAAATAATAATTACTTGATAAATTTAAATATTTTAATGTCACATTATTAGTAATTATTGAAATAAAGGGAATAATAGAATGAAAATTATTTTCTAATAAAAAATGAAATTAGTAATTATTCATTATAATAATACAAATGAATACAATGAATGAATGAAACTTACTTGAAATATCTAAAGTTGTTAAGGTTTTGTTAAATAATAAACCATTGGATATGAATTCCATATGAGAATCCGTAAGATTAGAATTTGAGAGTTTCAAAGTTTGCAAGAAATGATTGGATTTTAAAAATTCCGAGAGCATTGGTATGATACTATTAGATTCAATGAGATTACTTGATAAATCAATATAGGTAAGTGTCTGATTGGTACATAATGCATTTAGTATTGGATTGAGACCTTCTGATGTAATGGCATTACATGATACATCTAAATGTGTGAGTTTAGAGTAATTTAAATTCTTTGATAAACTGTTGGCACCATTATCATAAAGATCATTTTCACTAATATCCAGGTACTTCAGTGACTGATTAAGTTTTAGTGTATCACAAAGACTGAATGCACCCCAACCTTCTATATGACAGCATCTCAATGACAGTTTACTGACGGATGAATTTACTCTCAATCCATCACTCAATGAAATCATACTGGAATAGTCACTTAGATTATCTGAAATTTTTGAAAATTAAAAGAATTAGATAATAATTTCATTAAATGAATTTTATACTTGATATAGTATACATACATGACCAATTTAAATCGGTAATTGTATTATTTGTTTCTAATAATTTACCGATATGGGTTAAACCATCTGCAGATTCACACACTTGTAAATCAAGTGATTGTAAAGATGTAAGGTATTGAATAGATTCACAGATATATTTTACACCCAAATCACCAATTTCATTAGACTCGAAATTTAGAGATTTGATAATAGAGTTGGCACTAGACGACATTTTCAAAGACTCTGATAACATTTCCATATGTTTAAATGTTAGATTGGTCATGGAAAAATCAATAGATTCCAATGTAGGATGAGACATTTGCATTAGTCTACCAATTTGCAGTGCGATGGTATCAGGGTAATCACCACCTACCAATTCAATTTTTCTTAGATTTCTAAAAGTCATTATACTCTTTGACAGTGAACTAATGTTATGTTTAGTCATTGACAATGACCTACAAGTTGACTTTAGTATCTGTGACCAATGTCTACACACCAATTCCAAAGATAATCTCTCTTGATTATACTGTGACCATGACTTAAACTTTACACCATCATCATTCTTCATCATTATTGTAAAATAGAAACACTCAATCAACAATGGATTAGGTAATATATCATTAATTATATATCTCTGTCCTTCCCTATAATATAAACATTCATAGAATCTAGGGTCTAATTCCAAAAAATCATCATCTTCGTAATCTTCATAAATCTCTTCTTCAACATTATCATTTTCTTCATCCATTTCTACATTTATAATATCATTATCATTCTTATTATTATTATTATTACTATTATTACTATTTGTCCTGAGGTTAAAGTCATCTATCTCTTGCATTGTAATATCATCGTTATCAGTGCTATGATTTGAGTTATCACAAGCAGAGGAGTTATAATCCATCATCTTTTTTTAAAATTAGGTGATGATAGAGAGAGTAAGTGGTGTCTGTCTCTGTCTATTAATTAATTTTTTATATTATTATAATAATAGAAAACCAACGAGGAGAAGCCTCTCGTTCAAATTCTAAAAAAATAAATTTAAAAAAACACAAGATTACTTGGTGATTAGTTTTGTCTGAAAAAAGTAAATCTCTTTTTGTAATTTACCCACTTCAAGAAAGTTTCTAAAGATATTTTTCGATCAAAGGATTAGTTTTTGTTAAATCTCTACTAAATCTGAAAAAATTTTTTGAAACATTTGATATTTGGTATCAAACAAATCTTTAAATTATTTTAATGTTCAATATTGGGAATTTATTTGAAATTTAACAATCAAACAAATAATTAAAAATATCTATTTAATAACAATGTAAATAATATTATTTAATAAAAAGTGTAAAAACAAAAAAAAATAATGATTTTGTTTTGTAGTTTTAGAAATTTGAAAGGTATCACATTTAATCAATTTATTTTCAAAGGATCTACACTTGAAGCATTTGTCAATAATAATGTACTTTATCAAAATTTAATAGATTTTTTTTTTGTTTTTAAATAGATCTATTTAATTGAAATTCAATGAATACACCCTTTCAGTAGAAGAAACATAACAATGAAAATATTATATAAAATAAATATAATAATCAGAAATGAAATTAAGTTAGCAAGTTTAATAAACTTACAAATTTAAAAAATAAAAATAATTAAAATTCAATTATTTATCTCAGAACGGATATTTTTTCGGTTTCGTTTGCAAAAATTTTTGTGTAAAAGGGTGTTGTTTGTGTTATATTTCAATAGGAGAGACTATTAGTTAGTTGTAGAGACAGAAATGCCATCGGTGGTATTAACAAAGACACCAAATCCGTCACCTAAAAACCAATTTAAAAACAAACAACAACCAAATACCAAAATTCTATTAAAGAATGCTAATAGTAAACAACTGATAAACAACACTCAAAAACAGGTACCTAATGGCAGTGTAAAATCAAATTTATTAAAAGAACAAATCAATAAGAATAGATTGCAGAAACAGATTTCTCAGATTAGAACAGATAGTTTGAAGCAATTGGATGCCGAACAAGATCTACAACATCAGAAACCAAAAGATGTTGATGTAGGTGTACCTTCTCAAAAGAAGTTACAACAGTTCTCTGAGACTATAACTAACCAAGGTAAACCTGTTTTACATCGTACCATTGTGTTTAAAGAGTCTACAGAGGTACTAAAACACGATAATAATGAATTGAAACTAAAATACAAACCTATAAATAACATACAAAAACTCAATGAAATGAAGGCAATGGTGAACTCGAAGAAAGAGACAGAGGTTGTAGATGATAATATCTTACCAGTACCTAAAAAAGTATTGTTTGCACCAGAGAAATTGCGTTCATTGATGGGATGGAAATCAGTTAGTAAAGTTGGATCTGGTCTGAGAAATCTCGGAAATACATGCTTTATGAACAGTGTATTGCAATGTCTGACCTACTCAGCACCTTTGGCTAACTTTATGAGATCACATGAACACTCCAAGAACTGTTCTTCAACGGGATTCTGTATATTTTGTTCACTGGAGAACCATATTATAAAGAGTCTCGATTCGTCAGGAAAAGTAATCATGCCAAAAGAGATTGCAATGAATATCAAAAAGATTGCACCAACTTTTAGGTTGGGTCGTCAAGAGGATTCACATGAATTCATTCGATTTGTAATTGAAGGTCTTCAGAAAGTATGTCTATCACAGTACCCTAAAGGATCTATTCCACATAGAGACACCATGACCACTGTAGTAGGTTCGATATTTGGTGGCTACTTGAGATCTCAGGTCAAGTGCACTGTATGCAACTACGAATCCAACACTTTCGACCCATTCATGGACCTCTGTGTAGACATTAACCATGCAGACAGCTTACAAAAGGGGTTAGCACATTTTGTAAAATCTGAAATTTTGGACCACTCCAACAAATATAAATGCTCAAAATGTAAAAAACTAGTGAAAGCTACTAAACAGTTAAAGATTCATATTGCACCACCTATTCTTACTATTCAACTCAAGAGATTTAGTTTTATGGGTATGTTTGGTGGAAAGATTAACAAATCTATAAACTTTGAACCTCAATTGAATCTCTCACCATTCATGACACAGAGTACTTCAGATGCTGTATACGATCTCTATGGTGTCCTAACACATTTGGGTGGATCCACAAACTCTGGTCACTACTTTTGTTTTGTAAAGAATTCTAATGGAGTCTGGCATAAATTAGATGACGAATTTGTCAGCCAAGTTAGTCTTGATAATGTATTATCACAAAAAGCCTACATTCTCTTCTACTCTAAAAGAGTTTCACCACAACAATTATCATCATCATCTACCATCACCAACACCCAAAACATCAAAAATGAAAATGGTAAAAGAAAACTAGATGACACTGATATAAAAAATATAATAATCAATGGACTTGACCAAATTCAACAACAACAACCAAAACTAAAACAATTAAAATCAGATTCTGATAAAACAGTTGAAAATTCACCAAAGATTCTTAATGGTAAAAACACAGCATCTCCAAAACTTAATGGTAATAGTGATAATCAAAAATCAGTTGAAGTATCTACACCATCTCCAAAACAAAATGGAAAATCGAAAGAAACATCACCAAAATTGAATGGTACATCACCATCACCTTCTGTCGAGGTAAATGGTAAATCTAAACAACCATCACCAAAATTGAATGGTACAACATCAACTGCAGAGACAAATGGTAAATCCAAAGAAACATCACCAAAAGTTCTCAATGGTAAAAACACACCATCTCCAATTGTAAAATCTAAAGAATCTCCATCTACCACTACAAAATCAAATGGTGTTGTTAGTGTACAACAACCTCCTAAATTATCACTAAATAATAATAATAGTAGTGAAAGCGATAGTGATAGTGATGATGAACCTAAAAAAGTAAAAGAAGTTGTTAAGGAAAGTAAATTAACAAAGACTTGGGAAGAAGTTAGAAAATTGGATGATAAACAATTAAAGGAATTTGAATTACAGAAAATCAAAGCTAAAAAGGTGGTAGATGCTCTGTCAAAGAAGAAATCTAAAGGAGGTAATAATACATCACAATTTCAATTTACTGTTGGAAAATGGGATAATGTAGATAGTGAATCTCTGAAAGCTCAAAAAGAGTTATTGAAAGATGAAGATCTAAAAGAACTTGAACACACTAAAGACTCTTGGAATGAGGAGTTTGATAGAGGTAGAGTTAAAAAGATTAAAGTTAAAGCACCTTTGGATCCAAATGAACCAAATAGATTTGAACATACTTTCTCAAAGAAAAAACAACAGAAAGAGTTGGAAGCTAAACATGGTCGTGATTTTGTTCAACAAAACAATCAACACTACAATAATTATAGTAACAACAATAATAACAATAATAACAGTTTTGCAAAGAAATTTAAAAAAAAATAAGAATTCATTTAAAAATGATAACAAATCAATGAACAGAAAACCATACCGAGATTAAAATAAATTTTATTATTTGAACAACTATATTTGTTTGAAATATTTCATCTTAATATTTATTTATATTCCCGATCGGTACATTATGGTATATAGTTGTTTTTAAAAATGAAATTTCAGTAGAATGGCATTCCCCTTCTGAAAATATCTAATTCGAAAAAAAAAATCTAAAATTATCAAATATAAAACTTTGTTTGTTTGATTATTTTCAAGTTAAAAGATCCAAAATACAAAATAATGAATAATCATAATTCTTTATTATTTCTATTAATTTTAGTTTGTACATTTTATACAGTTCAATCAAAAAATGTAAATTGTTTATGCACTTTTTCAAATAATCAAATAAGACTGGTATCTGGTAATGAAGGGTATGTACCGATTATTAATAGGATGATTATCATTTGTATATATTAATGTGTGATATAGAGTAAATACTTGTGAAAAGATATGTAATTATATTGCCAATAATGAAGTTACAATTGAAAAGATTAGAAATAATGAAAATTGTGGTAATAATTGTCAACAGTTAAGTGGTGTATTTGATTCAAAGATGGATGCTGTAGATGAGATCTCTGCTAGTAGATATACAACTGGTGATGATAGTGCAACTGGTCAAACTAGTGGAACTGGTACTGGTGCAACAAGTGGTGGAAGTGCTTCTGCTGGTTCAACTGGTTTCAGTACACATTTAAGTCATAGTAGTTCAGATGGTGGTGAATCAACTGGTAGAACTTCAGCATCAGCTGGATCAACTGGTTTCAGTACACATCATGCAACAGGTCCACAAACATCACATATCGATGATATAAAAGATATTATAACTAAACTGAAATTATCAACTACAGGTGGTTCAATGTACAAAACATGTCTGTGTCAAAAGAAACTCATAAAATCTGAGATTCTTGATTTTTAAAAATAAATAATTTAAATAATGTCCATAAATGGAAATGTAATTAAATGGTGTATATTGGTTTAGGTTTAGGTTTAGGATATTAGAATAATAAATGGAGTTGCAATTGCAATGACTAGGATAGTTGAAGGTAGACCAAATCTAAGGTATTCATAGAACCCTATTTGGTAGTCAAATTTTGCTTTTTCAGCTACAATGAGATTGGCAACTGAACCTACAAGAGTTAGGTTACCAGCAACTGTTGAAACAAATGCCAATAGTAGCCATGTGAAATCACCAACAGATTCCTCTAGAAATCTTGGACATAATGAAAGAACTAAAGGTACATTTCCTAGAATATTACAACTTACAGCCACAATGATAATGAATATAAAGGTTTTCAAATGACTGTCATGGTTGGAAATGGGTACCCATTTCTCAAGTACTTTCCAAGCATATCTAGAAAATTCTCTATCAAAGCCATCAACTATAACAAAGAGTCCAGAAAAGAATATTAAGAGTTCCCAATCCACAGAGTGAATGAGATCTTTAATATCCTTTCGATCGAGAAACATTAGTATACAAACACCAAAAAGCACAGTAAATCCCATATGAAATCCTACAAAGAACCCAACCAACACCAGTACCAATACCACCAGAGGTCTGTAAAAATATAACATTTCACCCACATTCTTTAAATTTTCCAGTGTGGGTTTTAAATTTTGTTTTTTTTCTAAGACCTTAGAAGAAGAGGATAAACTTAGAAATTGGTTGTCATCTGTATATGGGTTGGCACTAGACACCAATATAGCATCACCAATAGTCTCTCCATTATTAATATTATTTGTAGTTTCAATTTCCAGTGTATCTTCATCAGCATGAAGTTCATTGAGTTCAATTACCTCTTTATAGTTCTTTTCAATCTCCTCTATATCTACCTGTTCGTCTTCATTTAATGGTTGTTGTTTCTTTTTACCTGTTATAGAGTAATTGGACAATTCTTTACGGTAATATAACAATAAAAGTCCAATATTTATAGCCATACCCAAAATGGCAGATACAATAGAAACCTTGAAAAAATTAAAAAATCTTAAATTACTGGTGGTTGATATAATCATATTCTGTGGATTTCCAACTGGTAATGCTGATGATCCTATATTGGAAGAAGTTGCAATTGCCAATAAAAATGGCAACAATGGTAAATGTAGCTGTTTACACAGTTGAACTATGATAGGTGTAATAGTGACACATACAGTGTCATTAGTGAGTATAGATGCCATCACAGCGCAAATGACACAAACTCTAACTAGAAACTCCATTGGAGTCTTGCATTTGTACAATAAGAGTCTGTTGGAAAGTTCCCAAATCTTTGCCTTTTCCATATAGTTGCTAAGCATCATCATGGACATTAGCAATATAAGTGTATCCCAATTGATAACATTGTTGATTTCTTTTGGTGGTACTATATTTAGAACTATCATTAATGTGCTACCTATGACACTGATACCAGCTCTGCCTATTGGCAGTACTTTACCAGAGAGATAACTTGAACATATCAATACCAATGATACCACAAATATCAAACCTGAGAAATAGGGTTTGGCTTCATCATCAAGTTGAAATACATATTCCCCCATTCATCCCAATTTTGCACTTTTTTAAAAAAGAAATCTATAAAAAAAAAATAAAAAAAAATAAAAATTAGGGGAATTTAATTTAAAAAAAAAAGTAATCGAATTATTTGAAGTAATATAATATAATTACATATAAATTTATAAGTTCATTTATATCTATATTCTTTTATATGAAACTTCGTAAATTAATATAAAAATAATTTTTTTTTTGAATAATAATAATAATAATAATAATAATAATAATAATAATAATATATATATATATATATATATATATATATATATATATATATATATATATATATATATATATATATATATATATATATATTTTTTTTTTTAGGTATTTTTCTTGAGTGGTTATCAGTTGAAACAAACACAATAATTTTTAAAAATTTGAATTTCACAGTTTTCAAATCTGAATTTGCATTTTAAAACCACAGATCAAAGATTTTTTAAAAGGAGAAGAAGAATATCAGTACATAACAGTGATAGGTGTCTATTTTTTTATGAATAGATAAAAAACACAGAGAGAGGACATAGCAACACAGATACACAGATAGAAACAAAATGAAAGATACTCCAGGTAGAAGAAAGAGCACCAATGCTAATATTACAGAAGAAGAGGACCAATCACCACTGAAAAAGATAAAGATATCAACAACATCGGGTGCTTATGAAGTACCAAATACACCAATTAAAAAGGGAGATTTAAAAGTTACATTAAAGATACCAAAAGGTGCCTTGTCACCTCCTCCAACTAATAATGTAACTTCTCCATCTCAAGGTACACCACCATCGAAATTAAAGAAAGCAAGTACAGCACCTTCAATTAGTCCTTCCAGTAATAGCACTACAACCACACCAAAAAGAGGTAGAATAGCTAAAGAGGTTATAGAAGACGAAAACGAGACTCTTGATGAAACTGGTAATGGACATTCAAATGGTAGCAGTAGTGGTACTGCTGATGATCATATTAAAAAGACTATTGCAAATATTATTCAGCAATTGATAAAGAAAGATGCACAAGGATTTTTCCTTCATCCTGTAACTGAAGAGATTGCACCTGATTACTTTAAGTATATTAAAGAGCCAATGGATTTCAAGACTATGCAAAAGAAGAATAAGGATGGTAAATACACAACTGCTGATCAAGTAGCTCACGATTTTAATTTAATTTGTGAAAATTGTATGAAATATAATGATAGTTCTTCTGTCTATTATAAAGAGGCAAAGAAACTGCAGGCTGCTGGAAAGACTATTATTAATATTAATAAGAGTAAATTGGCTCATGAACCTGGTAAGATGGTTGGTGTGGGTCCTGTACAAGCTCAGCCTTCTCAGGCTACTTTGAGAGAGAGAGAACGTAAGTCACAGTTGGCTCAACAGGAACCTTCTACTAGTACGACAACTACTACAACTACAACTACTACCACTACACCTGTAAAGAAAGAAACTAAAGGTACTTCTACTACACCCACACCTAAACCTCACCCTGGTAGAAATAAAAAGGAGATTGAAGTTGAAGAGGAGGAAGAAGAGGAAGAGGAAGAAGAAGAAGAGGAACAAGATGAAGACGAAGATTATGTAGAAAAAAGAAAACCATCTATATCTAGAACTAGAACTGCATTGGAAAGACAACAGTTACAACAACAACATCAAAAACAAATTGAACAACATTTACAAGAACAACAATTACAACAGTATCAACAATTACAACAACAACAACAACAACAACAACAGCAGCATCAAATGAATGTAAATAAACTCCAACCTCAACAAGTACAACCATCACAACAACCAATGTTAATTTACCAAGGACAGCCAGGTCAACCTATGGTTGGGTATCCTCAACAAGTACAACAGCAACAGCCATTAGGTTCATATATGAATTTACAAATTCCTCAGAGACCTGGTTCAAATTCAATATCATCTTCAATACCAAAGAGAAGATATGTTAAATTTGGACCTGAAACACCACAAGTGAAACTTAACCAAAAGAACCACTTTTGGCCAGACTCACTCAAGAATTCTTATGATTTGGTGCAATCTATGACTGAGGAATCTAATATTCTAGTGGTTTCTGATCAGAGTTCAAATAGACCAATGGTCTACAACATGTATATTGCCAAGAACCAAAATAACCAAAACAAAGCTGGCTCCTATGAAGTTATCAGTCAGAATATTGTTCCAAATTATCTAAAAATTGAGTCACAAGTTAAACCACCAACATTAGATACTCAACCTACACAATTACTTGATTCTAATAGCAACAACAACAATACTCAACATGATAACAGTACTTTACAACAACTACAACACCAACCTACACAACAGTACATTGAAGAGACACCACCTTCAACCATCACATCTCAACCCACTCAAATTTTGACTTTGGAATCTACCAACACTACCGATGTTAAAATGGATGATACCAATCAACAACAACAACCAACATATCACAAATTTACACCAAATCCAGACCTAGTAAAAGAATTTAAATTAAATAATCCAATTAAACTTAATGGTGTTTCAAATTATTTAGCAACTAAAAATATATCTTCATCACCTTCCACTACACCCGCTACAAATAATAATAATACTAAACAATCAGTAAATATACCCATTCAACTCATTCCACAAAATTCAGTAAACTATTTAAATCAACAAATGAATAGTTTATTGAAAAAGGGTGCTTTTGAAATGGACCAAAAATTAAAAGAAAATATTCAAAAGAGAAAAGAAATGGTGGTGGCTTCTGAAAAACAGAGTGTTGATAATAGTGATTCTTTAGTGAAATATGTTGAAAGTTCACCAAGTTTACAATCAGCTTCTTCTCAACAACAACAGTCACAATCAGGTATGGATATGGATTCAGTTGAGAACAGTGAACCTACTACACCTGCAACTTCACAATCTATTCAAAAACAATTACGTGAGAACTTGGATCTTCTCTATAAACTACAATTCCTTCAGTATGGTAGACATAACATTCCATCAGCTTTTGAACAGCATATTGCAGCTACACTCTACAAGAGTATTGGTAAAATTGCTACTGATCTTCCACCATCTGCATTCATTAAATCCAAAGATACCATTCGATCAGCACTCATAAAGTCAAGTCTAAATCAAGGTTCAGGTAGAAAACACAGACATTTCAAAAAATCAACCATTTCACCAATAACTCCAGTACCTGTGGTTGAAAATACTGATTCCACAACTACTGTTACTACCAATCCAATGGAAACTTCAAATTAAGAAACTCTGCCCTCCCCATACCACCACATCTTTAAATTCCCATTAAAAATAATAAATTAAATTTAAATACACAAATATTTAAACAAATTTAGTTTTTTTTGGTTTTATATCGATATAAAAAGTAATTACTAAACTTTAATTTGAAATCATATATTCGTTGATAGATTTATTTGCCTTTGGGTTATAGTTGTTCAGGTTTAACCCATTTAATAAATGGTTGAGGTGGTGTTTTAGTTTCCATTTGATCGAGTAATGAAACTGGGTCATCAGAGATGACAATGGCATCGATAAAATGTTGATCTACAAAACCACTTTGTGCACAATGTTTAAGAAACTCAATGAGATGAGTATAGTAACCGTCAATGTTTAGTATTCCAACGGGTTTAGAGTGGATACCCAACTGAATCCAAGTAAGTGATTCAAATAGTTCGTCAAAAGTACCCAAACCACCAGGAAGGGCTATAATTGCGTCAGAACCTTCATACATTATCTTTTTTCTAGAGTGCATATCAGAGGTTACCTCCAAATGACCTACGGTGGTACCTGAAATCTCTTTTTGTGAGAGAGAAGCTGGTATAATACCTCTAACATTTCCACCATTATCAGCTACACCGTGACTTATAGAACCCATTAAACCTACATTTCCTCCACCATACACTAGTCCATAACCTCTTTTGGTCATCTCTTTAGACAATTGTTCGGTTTTCAATTTAAAATTCTCAGAATTACCCGACCTGCTACCACAAAACACACAAATATTCTTTATTATATTCTTACTTTTGGCCATTTCTCCGTCAATTAATGGTTCCATTTGATTTTACAATTAGTAATTGTATATGTATAAATATGATAATGAAAAAAAATTTTAAAAAAAACTACTGTAATCTATTTCGGGATATTGTGTTTGTGGCTGTTATTGAAAATTAAGATGAATAATTTTTTTAAGATAAATTTATCAAAATAATAGTATAAGGGAATTTAAAAAATACCTATCATATGAACTCTAAAATTGATTAAATTTGAACTTTTAGTATAAAATTAGTTTAATAATTTATATTTTAAATAAAATGGGGTATATGTGTTTGTGGGTGTGTGTTTTTGTGTTTAAATAATATAAATTATTTAGTTTTATTTCTATCTAAATAATTTTATTGGGTAGTCATTGTATATAGAGTGTATAAAAAATTTATAAAGTCTACATGGTGAAACACTGTGTTTTTGTATACAACTTCAAAAATCACGGATTCCACAATGGTAAGAAACTTTTGTTTAAACAAGAAATTTCAATAATTTAAAATTAACTAGTATACTGGTTGAACCAATAAGATCGATAGAATTAAAAAACATATATTAATATTTCATTTAATTTCGCTGAACACTGAAATTAAATATTTGTATATGTAGAAAGTATCTTATAAGAGGAAAAGAAAAATAATTGTAAATAGTAAACTGATTTAATGAATCCTAATTTCATATGATATGTATCTATTCAACTTTGATCTTTTGTTTCAATAACACAGTTAATTATATTTAATTTTTTTTTTAACTTCCTCATACCCAGTTTGTTTCTTCCATTGTTGATGGTATTTATTCCAATTATTGCTGTGATTCTTCAATAATAAACATTTCTGCAGCTCTTCCTCTGACATCATTGGTAAGTCCTTTAATTTCGTTAGTGAATACCATTTTATAAAAACCTTCTTTGGCACTTTTATAATTAATTTCATCCTTCCAACATTCTACTAAAATGTTTCGAGCCAATGGTGTTATTGCCTCTATTATTTGGCCCCGTCTTACCATAAGCCTTTCATTGATTAATGTCATCTTAAAAGATGGTATTCCAAGCTCCATCAAACCAACATTACGAGCAAAATCCGCCCTAGATCTATCATCTGTAAGATAATCACGTGTAAACGTTTGATTATTCATACCAATTTCAAATTGTCTCTTTTCTTTATATAAATTGATGATATATTTAAGATCAGGTGATTTTTGGTGACGACACCAGATATAGAATATTTCTTGAATCTCTAATCTATATTAATAATATTAGTTATACTATCAATAAATTATTATCTTCATATGAATTAATTACCTACGGAATTAAATTTGTATGTTCTTTAATTATTTCCAATGTTTCATCAAAACTCTCTGTAAATTTAAAATTATAATGGTTGGAGAATAACTTAAACTCTTTTTCAGTAAAAGGAGCGGAAAAGCGAAATGTTGGCCAATTTTTTGACCCAAATTGGTATAAATTATTTGCAGATGCAGAAACGCAGATCAAAGATGTTCTCCATATATCTTCATGTGCAAGATAATGTTCTATTAAAGAGAATGGATAAACATCTCTTTTGTTTTCTGGAATACCATTATGTTGATCAAAGAAAAAATAGAGGGAATAATTCTGTCTGTTGCAATGTTGGCCTAGTTCTTCGAGAAATTTTTCGAAATTTGGTTGGTCAAATGGTTTAGATCTCCAATAATCGTTTACAAATGTGTCATCATTAACTAAATAAAAAGAGTAATATATGATTTCTGAAAAATAAAAATAAGGATTTCTAGCACTATCCCAGGTTCCACAATCAGGCATGTAGAATACGATATTATTCTCACTACGTAATCTTGATACAATGTGATAAATTGAGTGTGATTTTCCAAATCCTTGGGGTCCATGAATATAAACTGTTCTTTGTTGTTTTTTTGTGGCTTCTATAAACTCGGCTAATCTCTTTGTAATATCTCTCTCAATGATACATAGAATATTATTTTCAAAAATATATCTGCTATTAGGCGTATTTGAAGTGAATGGATCTTTGGGGAATAGTTGAATACCATCAGTTTGGATATTGTTTCCAATATATTCTTTAATTTTCTTTTGAGTCTCGGCAGTTTGTTCATAAGGACGCTCTACATGTATTTTTAGGTTAGTAAGAAAATAAAGGAATCTTTAAACAATTAAACATACTTTTAGAAAAATCTAAAGAAGAATTAAAAAATATATTAGTATAAATGAACAAAAGGTGTTTAGATTAGTGATAGGTGTTTACATACCAGTACTGGGGTTGAACTTTAAATATATTTCAAAAGCTGAATCAGCAGAAACTTTAATTTTTGTTAAGGCTTCCTCTAAATTGTCTTTTTTTAGAACTAACCATCTCCCTTTAATATTATTATCACGAATATGTTTAATATCAGAAACAGGTATTCCTATTACCTTACACCATTTTTGAACTGATTCATTGTTCCAATGTTCTTTTGGTATATCATTAAAACTTGTTGGTTGTGTATTATTATTATCTGTATTCATGAGCCTACAATTTTTATTTGTAAATTAATTTTAAAATTGTATTAAATAAATCCAAAAAGCAAAACAAAAAATAAAAAAAGTGCGGATGTCAAATAAAAGACCACAAGATTTATTTTGAATGTCAATAAAATGTGTAGGCGATATGTGTACATTACACTTTTTACAAAAATGATCTGCACTTGAATAACTTGCTATCTAATTTCCAAGCTCTGAACCCCTTTTTTTTGGGTTGTGATATATTTCTTAATCCTGTTTTTAAATTTAGTTTAACATCACTTTGTCTGATTTTACCTCTCTTTGCATATTTCCTTCAAATCTTTTACGTGTTTATTTTGTAAATCACTCTCTATATCTGATTATAATGTTAAAAAAATATTTGAGTGTATTGAATTTAGTATCAAAATACTTACATTCTATTTCCTCATATTCTTCTACAGAAGGGGATAGGGCTTCTGCTTCTCCTTCAGAGAAAACATCAAACTCCTGCTCTTCTATCATTCAATTGTATTCTTTATAAAATTCTTTGATCACAACCAAATTTAATAAAATTTATATTGGCTTTTAAAACTAAATATTTTATGATAAAATATAACCATTCTCAAAAATCTAATACTTAATATTATATTGTTATTTTTAAATTACTTTTAATGATTTATTTTTAAATTTTGTTTTTCTGATATTTAATTCACTTTGCTACTCTTATTTATGGCTTTTTTAAGGTATCATCTTCCTTGAAAGGCTAAATCATTTGATGTAAATATATGATTTTCTGGGGTCACCACATTGTTTTTTAAAACCATCAAATTTCTAAATTTTACAAACAAATTCATTTAAATTTATCAGAGTAGGTAAAAATATGTCTACAAATTTGATTTATCTTCAGATTTTATTATTCCCCTTAACTGGTTAACCTTTGAGAACATTTTGTTGATATTAAGATTTAAAAAGAATAAGAGATTAATTTTAGGTAAAATTTAATTTAAAAAATGATTTGCCGCTTTTTTTTAAATTGTATAAAAATTTTTTTTTTTTTTATTTGTAAAGATGACAGTTGAGGAAGATATTGAATTGGTTCCAATAAATACAAAAAAATATAAAAAAAGAGTTTTAGATGATGAAGATGTAGAACTTGTAAATAATAAATCACCAACTAATGGAAAAAATAAAACACCAAACTCCACACCAAATAAAATACAAAATACACCCTTTAAATCACCAAAATCAGATATATCAGATATATTTTCATCAGAAGAATCAGAGACCGAAAAACCACAGGTTACAAATAGACTAAGGAAACTTCAACAGAAGCAACAGTCACCAAAATCACCTTCACTTAAAGATCATTCCCCACCTGTATCACCAAGCTCTTCTATTGGAACTTCACCTAATAGCAGTAGATCCAATAGATCATCACCAACCAATAGTATCAAATCTAATAAATCTTATCAATCTAGTACCACTTCTTCACCTACTGGTAGTAGCAGTGGTGTAATTAAAAAGAAACATGTAAATAATAAGAAATCCAGTAATAATAGTAAAAATGGAGGCAACAGTAATATAAATATCAAGATAAAGAAAACTTTAGCAAGAACACTAAAAGAAAACCATCTACTGAAAAGGAATGGTGGTCTGAGAACACTTTTAGAGAACTGGAAATCATCAATGATATCACCAAAACAATCACACAGTCAAAATCTTCAGAATCTCTTTGATATCTATGAGAAATGGTCAAAATCCATCATACCAAAATTACCATTAGAAGATTCCATTATAAAAATGGAACAATTGGGTAAATCTAAATTAATTAGAGTATGTAATAGCTAGAATATATATTTTCATCAAAAATTAATATTAATATAATATAGAATTTTATGGAGGATATAAAAGTTGGAAAAGATTACAGTGTATATGAAAAGATTGAAAATGAAAATGATATTTCATTGGTAAGTTTTAAAATATATAACCAATTAATTAATATTATATTATTGTAATCATACAACACTATATCAGTTTTATTATTGTTATAATATGTTGTGATTGAATTGGCAATATTACTAGATTTGGGAGGGTTGTAGGGGTATTCTCTGTGTGACTAGATTTTATCGTATCTTTTCACCTCGATTTGTGCCCCAAAATTAAATGAATTAAGAATTAACAAACAAGTTGTTAGGTAAAACAATCTTACCACATAGAAATATTCTCGAAAACTGTAGTGGGTGCATTGCATATCTTACACAAGATTGGGACTAGATTAATTTCAGTTGCCTGCGTGTCAAGGTATTGTTTAATCGTTACTTCACTGGTTGAGAAGATATATCCGTGCCGCTAATAGGTTGGTTGACCGCACAATAATTGATAATTTTTAAACTTTATCTTTCAAGACCTATATTTTAAAGCATAAATATAGGGCAGATACGGATAAGACATACCAATAATTATTATAATCATTAATGACCAAACAATTCCAACAATATATAACAATATTAACAACATATACATACCTATTGTATTAAATGTACCACAATCCAATGTGGCATCGCTACTAACAATATTTTGATGCTTAAAAATTATAATTTATAATAATTTTGTATTTATGATAAATCATTTTTGTGGCAATGAATTAGTGTGTGTTTATATACATATTAAATGTATTTGCTATTTTTTAATGCAGATTAAATCTGCATTCATTGTAATTATTGATTATTATAATTATGTGTGAGTGTTCTTGTGTTGTTTGTAATCACCTATTGTTATTCATTGCATAGTTGTAGTGCTTTTTTTTTGTTAAAGGTGTGTTTAAATTTACTCACTCTCAAAATATAATAAATGAGGTGTTTTTTGTCGATTGGTTTTAAAAATAATAATATTTTATTTTAATCTTCACTTGTTATATTCCACCTAATAATAATGGGGTGTTTCACCCAATCACACATAGACCATCTATAGAGTTGGTACTAACATCTCTCATTGTTAAAAATAAACAGGAAGATGAAAATATAGATGAAGATGATAGTAGTAGTGTCAAATATAAACAAACTAACAATACTAGCAATGATAACAGTGGTAATATGGTAATTGATCATCAAAATTCATCCTCCCCCTACTCCAACCCCCACCACACATCAAAAAATAACAAAAACCACACTAACACATCCAACAGTAATAATAATAGTATTAGCAGTGCTAATAGTGGTGTGTTACTGAATAGTATTAATAGTAGTACTAAAACATCAACTTCAAAACAAATTGGTAATGCTAGTGTCACTAAACCACGTCTCACACTCAAACTAAATAAAAATAGCAACAATAACAATAGTAATAACAATAAATCAACAACACCAATACTACCACTAGTCACTACCACAACCCCACCAAGTACTGGTACAGTAAACTAAAAAATTGACATTAACCCTACCTAAAAAAAAATAAACAAAAACAATTGAACATGTTTTTTTTTTTTTGAAATTATATATATGTTGGAGTGATCGATCGTAGGAAAACTCGAGAAAACACACAAAAAGAGTAAAAATGGTGGTGTATTTTACTTTTCTTTTTTTTTTTTTTTTGTTTAATGTATTACAGTAATTATAAAAATTCTAATTACTTTTGTACTGGTTGACAGAGGTGTGGGGTGTGTAGCTTTAGTTTAGTCAAGATATCTATCACATACATAAAAGTTATTTTCCCAAACAAGAGATTTTCTGAAGTGGGTAGTGTGTGGTGTGTGGTGCAACTAGCATGTCTTTGCATGTAAATTTAGGTGGTTGTTCACTAGAGGTGATAGAGTGTGAGTACATCATTTGTTTAAAAATACCACCGTTTGATTTGAATAAATTAAAAAACAAAACACAACTACTGTAATAGATCTTTCACTAATTTATTTTAGATTTTTTCTGATTTAGATGCATAAAGTTTTTTTAAATTTTGACAAAGAGTAAATTTATTTTCGATATAAATTAAAAGTAGACATTTGGAAAAAAATTAATTTTTCCTTTTCATATTTGATAAACATCATCAAACTATCTATTACTTTTTAGTATATATAACTAACTAGTGTCCTTTTGTGATTTTTCATCTTTTTTTAAATTTTTAAATATTTATTTATACACAGAAATAGAATTATTATTTTTTTTTCAAATTCCCACTTGTTCTCTCCTCTAACAAGTGTACTCCACTATCATCATCAGAAAAATAATTATAAACATTTTTTTTTTGTTTAATTCTTTTTATTATTTATCAGATAGATTCTAATTTTGTGTTTCAACAAATATCCCAACAAGTAAATATATCTCTAATCCAAATTTAATATTGGGCTATATTTAAATTTTCACTACAGATACAACAACTGTTTAGAGTCACACTCTCTCACCCAACACCACTTGTTATTATAAAACAAACAATACACATTTCATTGTTACATATTTAAATATTGCCAATAATTATTTAAAATTTTTTTAAATATTGTTGTTGTTGTTGTTATTATTGTTTTAAATTTATTTTAATTCTCAAATTGTTGTTTTAAAACTTAAACTAATCGCTTATATAAATATCTCACTTACTTTATCTTTATCTTTTGTAACCAACCATTGTTATTTAAAAATATTAAATCTTTTTTTAAATCTTTTAAATAATTTATTTATATATTGTTACATATTTTAACCAATTTTTTTAAATTAATTAATTTATAATATTTATTTCCAACCAACTTGTAATCACTAGTTATTTATTGCCGTTATTAGTTTTTTTGATTAATTTATATATTTATATATATATATTTAAACTGTAAATAACAATATATAAAATGTCACTGTCACTTAATGATATTAAATTTCCAAGTTCTTGGGATTTATCTCCAAATGATTTATCATATATCGATGATATCTACCAAGAGGGTTTGGATTTGGGAGTTTGGAGAAAAGATAACCAACGTGATAAACTTGCCAATGAAAATGTAGTCTCACTCTCCAAATATTTTTGGCCAAAAGTTGAATATAAAAAACTGATTATGGGTGGTGAACTGATGTTGTGGTTTTTCACTTTTGATGATGCCATTGATGCCGGTCTATACAGTGATGAAAAAACTGCTGAGATTGTAAAAAGAATGGATAGAGTATTCATGGATGGAACTCTACCTGAAAATCCAACTGGTCCAGAGAAAGTAGCTCTTAGTTTGAGAACAAAATGTAAAATAATGTGTGGTGAACAGAGAAAAGGTACTTTTAATAGATTTATCACAAGTTGTATTCAGTGGGTTGACAGTATAGTTCCTTTCAATAAGGTTATTGCCAATGGTGATTCTCCAGATCTTGAGTTATATGGGTTCCTTAGAAAAGTAAATATTGGTGCATACCCTTGCGTTACTTTGACTGAGGTCATGTTGGAGTCTACTTTGGAGCAATATATATGGTTTGATCCAAGATGGATTAAAATGAATGAAAACATTGCTATTGTTGTCACATTGGTTAATGATTTAGTCAGTTATGAAAAAGAAGTTCGTGATAAAATGGGTATTTTAAATCCACTGTTTTTCTTACAGACTAAACTCAATATTGAATTGTCAGAAAGTTACAAAAAATTAGTAGACATGATTCATCATTGGATCTCTGAATACAATGAACTGGAAGAAAGATTCCTCCAATTATTCACCACTGATGAAGAGAAAAAACAAATTCAATTCATGTTAGATCATTTACACTATTTAATTTCTGGTTCTAGATTATGGTCTATGCAAACTCCAAGATATATTTCCAATACCTCACCATTCATTGAAATGCGTAAAAAGTATGTTATACAGTTTATTTCAATACCATTGATGTAATATAATTTGATTTACTAATATTTTAATTTTGATTTTTTAGTTGTGCTTCTTTATCCATTACTAGTTTTGTTTCAAATTGTGCAGAAAGTCAAAGAGACTTAAAGAAAAGAAAAAGAGTATAAATATCATATTTTGATATAAGATAATAATAATATAATATAGTAGTAATTTAAAATATTTAAATAATGTCTCACCCCTGGAAAGATGTAATTTAAATTCGAACATACCTTCAATTAATTTTTTTTAAATTTGTAAAATATTTATTTCACATTAATATATAAATAATAAAATTAAAAGGAAAATCTGTAGATTAGTAATGATACTTTTAAATCATTTAAAAAAATACCATTTAAAACTAGTGATTTTTTTATTCTTTTTTATTTTTTATAATATCCAGTAGTGATTGAATTGAGTGTTGGTTTGGATCAAATATTTCAAATGCTTTGAAGATGGTTGTGTATCTAGCTAGCTTCTTTTCATTTTCTGGGATACGGTTTAAGGTGTTGGTGTCAATCTTTTTATTGTTTTTCTGGTGTTCAATTATTTGATTGGCTCTTGAAAGTACATCATTAGCAATACCAGCATTTTTAGCACAATGTAATCCAAAACTTGAACTTGATATACCTTCTTTAAGTTTGTAGAGTGGTGTGAAATTGGAGAGTATAATATCATTTCTGTCCATAGATTTCTCTTGTTGGTTTGTGCCATCAACATATGAATCTAGATCACTGATACCTGATTTGGTTGAAGAATGATGGTTATCTTTGATTAAAAACTCCATTGAACAAAATGAAATGTGTTCAAAAACTGTTTTACTGATAGTTAAGAGATCAAATATTTCATAGAAATGTGTTGAAACTAGTGCCATTGGTGGATGATCTAGTGATGACATGTAATTTAGTAGTCCATAGAGTAGGGATATTCCATCTTGTGGGTTTGTACCTTTACCAAACTCATCAATTATCAATAGACTGTTAGATGTAGAGAATTTGGTAATCTGTGAGATTTGTTTACAATCAATCATAAAGGATGATTCCAAAACTGAGTTGGATTCTCTTGATGACAAACGAGTAAATATCCTATCACAGAGGGATATATTAGCACTATCAGCTGGAACAAAGCATCCAAGATGTGTCAAAAATACAATGATGGCAACTTGTTTTAAGTATATACTCTTTCCAGATTGATTTGGACCAGAGAGGAGGTATATAGGTTTCTTAGGATACAGTGCTGTGTCATTAGGGATAAATGAAGGAACACACATCTCCTGTAGTGGATGTCTACCATTTACAATGTGAATGGTTGATGGTTCCATTGATATGGTAGGTTTTTTGAAATCAAGGTTCTTGCAAACTATAGCTAGAGATATCAAACAATCCAACTCTGCACAAAAGCCTATGAGTTCCAATAGATGTAATCGGTTATCTAGAATTTCATTTATAATTTCTCTTTCTATTCTAGATTTTATATCTAAAATATCATTGTGTATATCTCCAAAATATTCATCTAAATGAAGAGTTTTTTCATTTTGAAAGTAAATGAAACCGCTAGTTTGAAATACAAATTTCAGATTGGGAATGGATTTTTGAGTTGCCAACGGTACCTTTGGATTCTTTGGAATAGATATCATACAACCCAATTGTGGATAATATACAAAATAAAAGGTGGTAAGCCATGATATATCTGAGAACTTGGATTTCTCTTCTTCACATTGTTGTGTTAGAATATTATTCATATCTGAATAAACAGCCATTAGATTATCCAATTGACTATCTACACCTTCTTTAATAGATACCAATTCATCATTTTCTTGTGAGAAATCAAATACAGATTCCATGTGATGTAAGAGTCTTGACAGGCTCTCAGGGAATAATGAGTAGATTCTTGACAGGAATTCATTAGTTCTACAATTCTGGTTGGTAAGAGCAATCTTTAGTCTGAGTAGATAGTTCAATGTCTGATGAATACTTATAAAATCCTGTTGAGGATTTTGATTCAATTTAATTCTACCTAGAATAATTTGAACATCTTTTACATGAGATAGTATATCAAGAAGTTCCATTTTAAGTGGGTGGTTTTCATTACTACCTAGAATACCAATAAGAGATTGTCTCTGTTCAATGACTGAAACCTTTCTGGAAGGTCTCATAAACCATGATTTTAGCATCCTCTTTCCCATTGGAGTTTTTGTACGATCCATTATACCAAATACTGATAAACCTTCTTTAGAATTTCCAAGACTGTAAATAGATGGGTGTGTCTCTTGACTGAAAATGTGTAATGAATACAATGTATTCAAATCTAGTTGAAGAAAATGATCAAAACTAAATTGACGAATCTCATTAACATTTAAACTCTCCAGAGTGTCAAACTCATCAAGCATCAGGTATTTGGAAAGGTAACTAAGTAAACCACCTAAAGCCTTCATCATTTCATGCTGATCAAAATTTATATAACTCTCTAGAAACTGAAGCCTTTTTAGAGAGTCCATTGCTGAAGTTGTATATTGAAAGCAGGGTAACTTTAGATTTAGTAATCTATTCCTTCCAACTTGACTATTAAAATCACTAGTCTTGGAAATGTGAACTTGAAAATCAGAGTAACCATCTTTCTTATATACCGAATCAATAAACTTTTGTGGCATTCTAGAAGGGATGATAATTACCTTTGGACAGTTTTGTTGTTTCAACAAACTTAGACAATTGAAGTTTTCATCTTCCCAAGTCTCACATAAATGTATAATAGATAGTTGTTTATCAAAATATGCAATTCCAATTTTTAATTTATAATATATAACTGACATTATAACATCACTACCTATACAAATATCCTCATTTTGATTATTTTGTATTATTGAAGATGTAGGTGTAGAACCTATTACTTTTCTATTACTATTTACACTATGATCAATAGATTTTAATAAATTACTAGGTGGTAATTCATTATCTATCCATAAAATAGGAGTTTTCTGATGTTGTTGTAATCCTTTACTACTATTATTCATTCACATGTGAATATGTAAATTTAAAATAAATGTAATTTTACCATATTTATAAAAATTATAAATAATAAATACAATGAAAAATTCAAATAATTTTATAAGTGTTTAGTGTGAGGAAAATTCATCCAATCGGGAATGATCAGAAGAAGATTTTTTATTTTTTTTTTGAGTAAAAATTTTTCTTCAACACTTTTAAAGTTTACTTTTTTTTCAATCAAATTGGAAATAGAGGTTAGTCTATATATATATTTAAAAGAACAATGACAGAGATTGTCAGTGATCATTCACATCACCATTCAGAATGGCATCACTATAACTATGATGTAGTACACTTTATATTATCATTCCTCTATTTAATATTGGCATTGTTTTGTCTCTATTCATTCCTAAAGAAACTAAGACAACAAAATAATTCAAATCAACAGATATTCTATCCATTATTATTTGTTGGTGTATTAAGTAGGTACAGAAAAGAAAGAAAGAGTTATAGAGGAATATTGGATATTTTTAGGAAATTGGGAAATTCGATTACTTTAGAGATCGAGATGGGATATATATTAATATATTGATATTTGATGATTTACTATAGTTAGAGCAGTTTTTATGTTTTTACAACCATTTGTAATGGAAGATGAACTTCAGTTACCAAATCAAGCCAATTTTATATTGAATTCATTACCATCATTTTTATTTTTTACAATTTATCTGATTGTTCTTTTCATTTGGGTAGAGATCTATTTGATCACATATGGAGCTACAACTACCACTATTAGAAGACTACCAATAATATTCAACTCACTGGTAGTTACAATGTTTGCAGCATTGGCTGTTTTATATATTTTGGATTTCACTTTATATCCACTGAAATACGACAGTATCTCTGCAGAGATTACCAAACCAGAGATAATCATTGCTCTCTATGATTGCTGCTGTTTTATCACTGCCAGTGGTTTCTTTTTCTTCTTTGGAATTCGTCTAGTTTTCAAATTCAGAAAACAACAAAAGACACTAACTGAAGAAAAGAGACATATCATTGTAAAAAGAATTACTGGTCTTACCATTTTAATTGTATTATGTTTCCTCATTAGAGCATCTATCACCCTCTATTCAATTTTCATAATGAATTTCATTTCAGGTGTATGTATTTAAATCTCTTCAAAAATATATATATTTTATTCTAACTTTTATTTAACTTTAAAATAGCAATGGTGGTGGTTTGATGGTGCTTATTTCTTTACATTGGAAATTGTTCCATTGTGGATTATGTTGTACCTTTTGACAATGGATAAGAACAGAAGAATCAAGTCACATGACTATTCAGGCGGTTCCTCTGAACACAGTTCTCTGATAAATTCATCTTAAGAATTTTAAGATGAATTATCAAACAACAAAAAACTCAGCAGACATACTGAATACCCAAACAACCAAATAAGTTTAATCCTATTGTTTTACTATCTTTTGTAATATATATACTTTTGTTTATATTTGTAAAATCAAAAAAAAAAGAAAAATCACATGTTTCCATTATCATAAATAAAAGTGAAAGGAGGGTATGTGAAATCAATCTTTTTTAATCTTTTAGATATTGACCAAGTGGTGGTGCACTAGTTCTTTTTGCAGATCTAAGTATTGCTGAAGCCGACCGAGAATTCCATTCAATTTCCTCTGTTGTAGGCAACAGAGGTTGAGGAAATTCATCAATTTCAAAACTGGGTTTAAATTCATCGTGAGGATATTGAGGATACTCATCAATATCCATGAATTTAGATGGAGTACAAGTAGATTGAAGAAATTTCTTTACAATTCTATCTTCAATTGAATGAAAAGAAATAGTAACTAGATGACCGTTAGGTTCTAACACCAGTTCAGCTTCTTTCAGACCTTTTTCAATCTCTTGAATTTCATCGTTTACATACATTCTAATGGCACGAAAGATTCTTGATATACTCTTACTAGCTGCTGGATATGGAATCTGGCTCTCAATTATCTTTACAAGTTCAGATGTAGTCTGAATAGGTGCAATCTGACGAATTCTCAAAATTTCACGTGTAACCATTTTTGTGTGTTTTTCTTCCCCCAAAAAATAAAAAATATCTCGAAGTTCACTCTCGGAGAAGGAGTTGATAACTTGAAATGCTGTCAGTGAACTACTGGAATGGCTATTCATTCTCATGTCTAGAGGGCCTTCTAACTCCTTCTTGAAGGAGAATCCTCTATGAGGACTATCAATTTGGTAACTTGAGCAACCATAGTCAAAAAGAATACCTGAGATTTTGAGATTATTTAACCTATTCTCACGTAATAGTGAACCAAGTTGACTAAACTGACCTGGAAGTGTAATCAGTCTATCAGAATACTGCTTTCTAAGATCTTTAGTCAAATCGAATACTTCAGGATCTCTATCGATCGCAATGACATAACAGCTTTTACAGCTTTCTAAAATGTTTCTAGTGTGACCTCCAAGACCAAAAGTGCAATCTACTATTATAGATCCAGGTTGTACTTTTAATCTCTGAAGCACTTCTCTGTACATTACAGGTTTGTGTATTTGGTAACTTGGATAATCATTTTTACCCCCCAAAGTAGATGTAGAATAGAATCTATATGTAGAGTTCCATTGACATTGAACCCTATTCACCCAATACCTTATCATTGGAAGTTGACCCAGATGCACTTTCGGATTCCAACCAACCAAATTTAAAAAAAAAATTAATAATTTTTTTATTTCACTTTCTCTCTATCTCCTTGAGAACTTTGTTGATTAGAAACAATAATAATTTCATTTTATTCTAAACACAAAGAATCAATTACCTACAAATTAACATACACCCGATTATGAAACATTGATCTCCAGAAATACACATTAACTTTTTAAGAAAAACATATATTTATATATACAGTAAGAAGAAGATATTGTATTACCTCATATTAAAAACCCAATGGCTATACCTTCATCAAAGTTATTTATACATGGAATTCCAGTAAACTTTACAGAACAAGAACTATTTGACCTCTTTACAAAATTTGGTAAAATTATAAGTCATTCATGTAAGACAAACTATGCATTCATTGTAAGTACACTCAATTTACAAGTAGATTGATGAAATTGAATTCTAATTATTATAATATTTAGGAATATGCAACTAAATATCAAGCTGAAGAGGCAATTAAACAATTGAATGGAACATCATATAAAAACAGAACACTATCTATAGATTACTCATTGAATAAGAACACAAGCCAGAGAAACGAAAGATATTATAATACCATGTATTCGTATCCTGCACCAAACAATAGCAATCAACCAAAAATGCCTAGATTGTTTGTTGGAGGTTATCATAATGAAACATTAGAAAGTGAGATTTCAGATTACTTTGCAAAACCAGGCAACCTTTTGAAATGTCATTTTCTACAAGGTAAAGGATTTTGCTTTATTGAATATGAGTCAATAGAAGATTCTGAACGTGTAATCAATCTCTACAATAGTACAGATTTCAATGGAAGAAAACTTGTAGTAAATTATGCATTTCAAAAACCTGAAAACATTGATTTTAGAAATAAGTAAATATCATATATCCTATTTTAAAATATTTTATTTTTACTATATATTAATTATCATTTATTCATTAGATCAAGTCAATCACCAACTAGACAAAGATTAAGATCTAGTAAGTATATAACTCAATATATATATTCTATATGATTACTAATAAATGTATATAAAGGATCAAGATCACCAAATGGAACAAATAACAATAATAATAGAACATTTAAGAGATTTAAGTCACATAATAATTTTAATCAAAGTAGTTCTAGATCCAGATCTAGATCTAGAAATGGTGGTAATCAAAGAGGTAGATCAAAGTCAAGATCGAGATCAAGATCACCCAATGATAATGGAAACTATTTTAATAGCAACAATAATAATAATAGAGATTCAAATAGTTATAGAGATAGATCTAGAAGTAACTCATTTGATAGAAAATATGTTCCAAATAATAATCAACTAAAAAACAGATTCAATAATAATAATAATAATAATAATAATAATAATAATAATTATAATAATAAGAATCTATCAAATAGTTATGATGGATATCGCAGTAGATCACGTTCAAAAACTCCACCATATGGTGGGTCAGGATTGAAAAAGACCAATTCTAATCTGGGGTCTCAACAAGTACAGTCTACTAATAGTTCTAGAAATAATACATCAACTAGTATGATGTCTTCTCCAAATGATAACTCTATAAACCCTATAAAGAAATCAACATCATCGATATCATCTAATACTCCAGTTGTTGCAGTATCAGAAGAATATGATCCATTGAAAGTTGACCTATCATTTGAGTATCACAATCTTTCTCAACAGTTAACCAATGTAATGAATAACAGTAACCCAATGATGATGTCTTCAAATACACAACCAAACGCATCACAAACTACCGATGGTTCCATATACAATGTAAACAACACCTCAATGATTTCTCAGCTGGGTCATATGAACACAAATCCTACTATCTATCAAATTCCACAAATGCCTCAAATTCCACCACAAATTCCACCTCATATACCGCCACAGATTGCACAAATGATCAGTAGCACCACCAATCAAAATCCAATAGTTTCTGAACCCTATTCACCGTCTACTGAACCCTCTCAATATGATATGGATGATATGGACACCTTCTCCACCACTACTACTGAAAATTTCAAACAATCATTTAGTCCTCAACCTATATCAATCATTCAAGAAACTGAACCTAAAATTAAATCTGAACCTCATACAGACTCAGATACCTATCATATTGAAGATCACTCTCATACAACTATTCAAAATCAATCACCATCCTCATCAAGTAGTACACCAAACAACTCAACACTAGTACAACCAACAACATCAATTACTAACTCAAACTCACCAATCTCTATCAAAACTGAACCTAACAGCATACAAAGTAAATCCTCTCTAGAAGACAACACTTCTCAAAGAGAAATTACTAAATCATCTACCTCTAGTACTACCACCTCTTCAACCATCACTAACAACAACAATAATAATAATTTTAATATTGATATTTATAATGAATTAAAATCAATTAAAGATAGCTTTACTAAAGGAATTTTTAATGTTATACATGAAATTCAAAAGAGGGATGGTAGTAATAAGGCAGAGTTAAAGAAAAAGGAAATTGAGTCACTAAAAAATGAAGTTTATGTTTTGAAAAAGGAATTATTGGGTAAACATGATTACCTCTATAAAAAGAATGAATCTGAAGTTGATAAAAGATTTACAGCGCTGGACAAGAGAATAAATGATGAGATTCTAAAGAAGATTAATAATGTGGAATCGAATCAAAATCACATTATTGATCATTTTACAACATCATTGGACAGCATTCAAAATCAAGTGGTTACATTCAAGACTGATTTAATGTCGATGCGAAATGAAATTCGTATGAATGACAATCTGATTAGAGAGGCCAATAACTCTATATCCTATAAATTAGATCAGACTCTGGTTGAACTAAAGAATAGCTACAATAACACGGTCAATTATAATCATTCCAGTAATGAAAAACTGAATAAGCTCTATGAGCTGTTTAGTAAGGTCTCTGAAGACCTTGTCAATGTACAGTCCATACAAAAACAGCTACAAGATCAATTACAACAGTCTACCAACACTTCCAACCAATCCAATAACAATCCAATGGGTAGTTTTATGAAGAAACTCTATCCTATCGATGCTCTCCAAAATAAGATTTTTAATTTGGAAACTAAAATTGAAGATGTAGAAGAGAACCTCTCTCAAAAACTTCAAGAGATAAAAGATGAAATTTGTTCACAAATACAAACAACCAATACACAACATCAAATTACATCTATCCAAGTAGAAGATAAAAAACCACCACCTACAATAATCTTTAGAAGCAGTACAAGAAAGAAATAGAAATCTCTTACACATTCATTCTAAATATATACTCAAAACAATCCTTTGTTTTTTAAAAAAAAATAATAAAACTTGTAGATTTCTTGTTTTTTGATCTCTTGATTCCTCGTTTTTTTTAAATTTCAAAAAAAAATTAAATAACGAAAGAATTCATCGTTTTTTTGCTAAAATTTTTTTTTATTCGTTTCTGTGCCCTTTATTACTTTTTTTTTTTTACACCTAAGATTTTTTAATCCATTTAGATGGTTAATTGATACTGTAGAAGAAATGGTTTCAAATGTTAAAGTAAACAATAAAAACAATAATAATAATAAGAAAGACAAAGAAGAAAAAGTAAAGAAATCAGAGAAATCACAAATACAAAGGGATGACGATCAAGAAATGACAGAAAAAAGTATCAATACAGAGGTTGTCAATGGTGTAGTGGAACCCATTGATGATATTGATTTGGAAATTAAGGCAAAAGAGGATCTTTTAAAATGTTTCTATGATATAACTTCAATGGAAAATGAAACTAGACTTAAAGCCATCACATTTTTAATTACAACTCTACAACAATTACAATTAAAGTTTAAACCTGAGGATCATAAAGATATTTCTAGATATGGTATGTGTGTTATAGTTTCAATGAAATTTTTATAAATTATTATAAAGATTGGTTGAACCAACCCCCCATCTCACCACTTACACCACCTATTTTCATTTTATAAACAGTTCCTAAAGTTATTGAAAAGAGTAAAATTAAAAATTTTAAAGAAGCATTTACACCAGAGTTAAATTATTCATTAAAGAGATTGGTAGTGGGTCTGGCAAGTACCAGAGACAGTGCAAGATTTGGATTTTCATTGGCACTATCAGAGATATTACATACATTTAAATTTATAGAATTACCTTGGTTTTTTGAATACTTGGTACAACATATGGATCTCAATGGTAAAGATTTCACTGAAAAAGAGTCACATTTTGGTAGACTTTTTGGTATTATGGCAATCATTAGATCAAATAGATTAGGTGAACATGAAATTGTACAATTGCAACCAACCAAATCTATCAATTATAATTATAATCATCCTGAATCTGAAAATCTTATAGAATGTCTAGTTGAACAGATAATTTACATTTCCAAAAAGAGACTACAATATACTGAACTTTCCTATGAAATTCTCACCTCTCTCCTTGACCAACAATCCGATAAGGATTTCGAAAAACTTTGGCAGTTTGTAAAGACCCTAGTTCCAAAATCACCAGAAGAATATACCCCTGATCTTTTAGCTTTATTATTTTCAATTTCAAAAAAACAAAAAGTAACTAGTTACCCACCACTCTATATATAGTTTTTCAATGAAATGTTAACATTTTCATACTAATATTTCTATTTTTAATTATTTAGCAATTCAATGTTACAAAATATACAACAGGTTGGAATCATCAATCTACATTGAACAAATTAAATATAAATTTATTAAAGAAGGTCTATATGGAATCTAGTAAGAGTCATCCTAGATTACATAAAGTTTGGAAATTGACTATTGAAATGCTATTGGCTGGTGAGAAAGATTCCATAAGTATAAGTGAATTTTGGAAGGTGGTTGTTGAGGATTCTCTATTAAAATCCAGTGCTAATAGAAAGTATTTAGGATTACAACTATTTGAAGTACTTTTACCATTGGTTAAACCTGATATCATTAAAGATATCTTTTCAGATTCCACTAAATTTTCATTGAGTGAATCTTTGAAACCTTCAAGTCCACTACACGAAATTGGTATTCAGGCATTCCAAGTCATTCCAAAGACTGCTGAAATCTCTCAACAACATCGTTTGGCATTGATTTTGTTTTTCAGTACTGAAGGAAACGAATCTTTTGATCATCAGATTTGCATTGATGTTCTAAATGAGTTAGTCAAAGGTGCCGATGAAGAGACTCTTCAACTCTACCTCAACAGTCTCTATTCTATATTCTATGATCAGGAAAACACTAAATCCATTGTAACCAATGACCAAGAGGACTTGGAAGAAGATGAACCAATGCCAGATGTCTTTGATCAAGAAGACACTGAAAAACAAGTAAATAGCCATAGAATTTGGGTACTCACTCAGATTTCATTCATCACCAAAGAACTAGCCAAAAAACATCAAATGTTAGTTAAATTGGAAGGAACTATTCTGAATCTATTGAAATTCTTGTTCTTCCACTCCTACTTCACAACTAGTCCATCTAATCAACCTGAAACCAAAACAAAAGACAAAAAGAAACCAACAGGTAAAGTTGATAAATTTATAGAATCACTATACAGTAAGAAACCAGTACCAGAGATTTCTCAATTGGTTCGTGACAGTTGTTACAGTCGTTTTTGTTTGGTTATGGAAGAGTTATCATTCATCTCACTTCAAGATGCCTCAAAAGGCACTTTGGATGGTACTATGAGCAATGGTGATTTCTGGGCTTCAAAATTGGTTAGTTTCCTATTGGATGCTATCACCACACCAGAGTCTACTTCACCAAGACCTGTATTGGCTACATTTGTTGCACAGGGTTCTAAACCTTTGGAAAAACTTCAGAAAGCTATTGCACCAATTCAGTCTCTTGAGAATGCCACCAATCAACAAAGAGGTTTTGAATTGTTATTCTTGCATATTGCATTGCAATATCTTGCTGATCCATTGGAGATCTCTGAAGTAATTTCTGATCTTTTGATGGCTTATGAAGAGTTAACTAATCCAAAGAAAAAGACAACTGCTACTAAAAAGAAGGGATCAAAACAAGAAGAAGAACCAGAGAAACCTGCACCATTCATGGTTATTTTAGATATTCTCATCTCTCTTTTGGATAGACCATCACATTTCCTGAGAACTATAATCAAACAGATTTTCAGTATATTCTCAGAGACTGTTTCATTCCCAGTACTAGAACATATTATATCCATGATTAAAGCACCAACTGAAGAACTTTTCCATGAAGATGAAATGGAAGATGTAAATGATGACGAGTTTCAACCAATTGAAAAAGAAAATGAAGAGGATGATGATGAAGAAGAAGATGATGAAGATGACGAAGAAGATGATGACTCTGACGATGATGATGATACAGTTAATCCTGAATTAGTTGCCAAGTTAAAGAGTAAATTAGGTGATCATTTAATTGATAGTGATGATGAAGATGTTTTAGAGCCAACAGCAGAACAAGCAAAGAATTTGGATAATTTCCTCTCTGAAATATTCAAAGGTAAAAAAGACAAAAAACCATCTACCTACCAAGACGTAAAATCCAAGACTATCAATCTAAAGATTCGTTTGATAGATCTATTGGAAACCTACATCAAGAAGTTCACCATAAAACCAAATGAACACTTATTTAGAATGATACCATTGATGATTGATGCCTGTCAAGTTGATGAACCATCCATTTCCAATAGATTCATTAGTTTGTTTAAAAATAGATTTTCTCAAATTAGATCTGCCTCTTCTGACAGTACATTGAAATCAGAGGAACTTAATAAGATGGCAGAAACCTTATTTGATAATCTACTGTTATCCACCCAATCTAAACCAAAGACTCCAGAAACCTCCAATAACAACAAAGACGATAAAGATAAATCCAAAAAGAGAAAACATCAACAAATGGTTGACCCAGAAACTCTTACAGCTGCAGAAAAGAATCCATTCTATTACTTGCTATCTGGTCATGCCTTGTATATGGTCATTCGTGTACTGATGTCATTGAAATCCACTGAACCTGTATCTACAACTACCAACGGTACCAAAAAGAAATCTAGTAAATCATCCAAAGAAGTAACATCAGCTCCTCAAACTGCATTTGGTGGTATTAATATGACCATCTTTATGAATAAGATGAATTTGATGTTGGACCATTTATTGGACAGAAGTAATATAGTACCAACTACATTCTTTACAGAGTTTACTCAAAGATTCCCAATGCTAGTTTGGTTATCCATTAGTAAACTAATAGAACTATTAGATAATGTACAAAACGATTTCAGTCTAAAGAAACTATTAGATTTTATTGGTAACTTGCTAAAGAAAAAAGACCAATCCAGCACTGAAAAACTACAAGAAGTCTATCCAGAAATATTCCGTGTTGCCATTAAACTATTACCAAAAGCCAATAAATTCAAACCAGCCACCGTCATTCAGTTATTGAATACACTGATTCTAGTCATCTCCAATGTAGGTCTATCAGCAGAGAAAATTCACGATGCTATCCCTGCAAAAGAACTTGAAGAACAGTTACTGGCTCTATGTCAAAACTCAGAGAAACAAGCTAATCGTGAACTCTCAAAGAGAATACTAAAGAGTTTGGGAATGGAAGATAATAAATTGTCACAAATGGAGAAAATGAAACGTCAAGAAAAAGAAAGTAAAAAAGATAAACAACAAAAATCAAAGAAGGCACATAGCGATCAACTGAAGAAATCCACCAAAGAATCTATTGAAAAATCAAAAGCTGAAAGAAAATCACGTACAACCTCTACAAAGGTAGAGAATAAAATCAAATCAAGACCTAAAAAGAAAGATGATGAGCCTGAGGATGCTCTATCTGCAATCACAGATGATGATTACCATCAGGACAAAGATGATAACCCACAACCAAAAAAGAAATTTAAGTCTTCCTCTGCTCACGATAGTAAAAGTACTACTATATCAAAGAAAAAATAATAAAACAAAACCCCTAATTATATATAAAAACTATTACAATATATTATACTATATTTCAAAGAAATTTCTTATGAGGTTATCTCTGAGAAGTGCATTGACATTAGAGTTGTCTAAAGACAATATCAAAGTGTGAAGGTGTTGATGTTTTTTAATAACCTGATTGAATTGATTTTGTTGTTGGGGATTTAAATTGAATTGATAGATTTGGAAAAATGATGATCTTTTGGAATAGAATAGTGGTGTTGGAATTTGAATTACTGATAAATGTATCTGTATATCAATGAATTTAATCAAATCTTGAAGATAATCATCAATAAGATCTTCAAATTTACAATTTTGGTAGTCTTCATAGTGATAGTCGGTGAATTGTGATTGAATTTGTAGACTCTTTAATACTGAGCAAAGAGGTTTTAGTTTAACATATTCCGATAATTTAAAACCATCAATGAGCCTGATGGTTAAATCTTGTAGTGTTGGATGTGGAGTCTCTAGAAAGGTCTGTAATGCATTATATCTAACCATTGGTTTTAGTTTAAGTTGTGTTATGATATGGTTTTTAGGTATTGCATTTAACAGAATTTTCTCAGTAGACCCACCAGTATTACCATAATCATAAATCTCTAGTCTAGTTAAATGTTTTGGATTCATTTCAATGTAGTCAATAATTGTGTTACATATATTTAGGTCACAGTACACTGAAAGACTCTGTAGATTTACATGATTACTAAGCAAACGAAGAGGATTAAATTCCAAAAGTGGTGATCTTAACTTACTATTTTCAATTTTAGTTATTCCAGAATCACCAAACCAGAAATCCAGTATAGTTTGGTCACTGACAAATTGAATTGTCTTATTTCGAATAGATTCATTATAGTTTTGGTAAAACTTTACATTGAAAATGTATAAAGTTCTCAATACTTGGTTGTGGTTTAGAAGCTCAATAATACTAAGAGCAGGTACCATATCAGCTCCCATTTTAATAGAGAGGTAATTTATAGACTCTTGCTTATTCAGAGCACCCATTAGAATTTTTATATATTCTTTAGGATTATTGTTATTGGATGCACTGATGTTATCAATAACCAGTTTCTGAAGACATTTTGTTCTGCTGAGAAACTCTATAAAACTTTGAATATCAATTTGAAGGTTTTCAAGCTTCAGTGTTTTTAGGTTTATAAATTGTGGAAGATAATTGATATTCTTTAGAGACATTTCATTATGGGTCATATTCATTATGGTGATCTTTGTCATATTCGAAGTGTTTGTCAGTTCTTTTGACAGTTTATAAATGTTTTTAGTATCCAAAATAATAGGGAGATTGTTCAAGTAGGAGTAATTTAATCGAAATTTCAGTGATGATAACTTTGGAAACTGATACCCTTTCAATAATTTACTAATAGAAATACAATCTGCATTGGGGTGTGATATATTTAGTGATCTAGTATTATAAAATGCCTGTGATAGTTGTTTGATAACTGCCTGTATTTGCTCAAAATAACAATCTAATAGAACACTGTTATCTATTGACTTGGTCATTTTGGTGTAGAAACTGTATGTCTTTAAATCTCTTGCCTCCTGTAAACATATTTTTGGTAATTTTATTCCAATATCACCTTTTATAATGTTTAACCAATCTTTACACACTAATCTAATCTTTTGAATACTCTGCAATTGATAGAGTAAGATATCAAGGTTTATTACTCCCAATGTCATTTCATTATATTTATAGTGGAATATAAAATTTAAATAAATTCTTAATATATCTTTAAATAAGTAATTTGGTAAGACTGATAACATGTTCACCAAAAAATAAAAATAAAAATCAATTCTCAGATAAAATCATCTACCCAAGCAGACAAATAAAATAAGATTAATAAAATACAAATGGATTTTTATTATTACTTTAACCAACATGGTCTCAGATTTAAAAATGTCTAATGAGAGATTCTCTAAGAAGAGAGTTGGTATTTGAGTTTTCTAATGATAGAACTAAGGTATGAAGATTTTGATGTGATTTGATGGCATGTCTCAGCAATGTCTGTTGGTGTACATCAAAATCAAATCGATTGATGTGAAAGAATGATGACCATTTAGAATAGAATAGTGGTGTTGGAAGTTGAATCTCTAATAGATATGGTTGATTATCGATGAGTTGAATGAGATTACTACAATAGATATTTAATAACTCTTCAAACTTGGAATCCATAAATAGTTCACTCTTGTATTCATTTTTGTTATTTTGTAACTTTAGACTCTTTAGATTGGGACTAAATCGTGGAAGTTGACTTAACTCAGTTAGATTAAAATCTGTAATAAAACCTACAGTTAAATCTTCAAGTGTTGGATGATGAAATTTCAAAAAATTCAGTAAATTATAGTGATGTACATATGTAGAGAAAGTGAGATGTGTAATGACAATATTATCTTTCACTGCATCTAGAATCTCTATTTGTGTGTCTACTGAATGTGGATATTCAGGTAGAATAGTTAAATGAGTTAACTTCTTTGGACTCATTCTTATTAGTTGTATCAGACTGTCATCAGTATCTCTATTCAAATATACTGACATACTCTGTAGATTAACCAAATGGTAATTAAGTACAGTTTGTGTTGGTTCCATTCGATATCTTTTGATATCACATATACCAGAATCTGAATTCCAACATTTCAGCACCAAAGTTTCACTAACCGATCGAATAGTGTTATTCTTAATCTTTTTTATACCATTTTTAAAATCACCCAAAAAGTGTATTTGTTGGTGAATAAAATCTAGATATTGTAAAATAGAATTCACATTCAAGAGCTCAATAATACTCTCAGCGGAAATCTGTGAACCATAATCTTCATACTGATGTGGTATATAAATGGCCAAATGTTTGATAGTCTTTTGAGTAGATAGTGATGTCATCAGTGCGGATACCTTATTTGGATATTCAGTATCATTAGATATCGGTTTGATAGCATCCAAAACCAACTTTTCAAGAGTTTTGGTCTGAGTAAGGTACTCTATAAACTCACTAAACTGAAATTTAACTTGTTTGAGTTTTAATGTTTTCAAACTACCTAATCTCTGCATCTGTTTAATAACTGTATAGTCATAGCATAGTCTACTAATCTTCAGTTTAGTTATACTTTCCATCGTACTGGCAATACCGTTGGCAAAAGTAACCAAATCCATCACATTCACATGTGTAGTCCCTCTATTCTCCATATAGTGATATGTATGTTGAATCTCCAGAGCTGACAATTTCTTAAATCTACATTGTTCACCAAATTGCTTTGATAAACTCTTAAAATCCAATCCACTATCAGCAATTCTAAGTGATGTTGTATAATCAAATACCGGTTGAAATTGTTTTAATAGATAGTCAACTGATTTATTGGCGAAATCCAGTGATATAGCATTTTCGATACCCTCTGTGAATCTTTTGTAGAATGAATAGGTTTTAAAATCTTTAGAATCACCTAACCATATCTTATGTAACTTCAACCCCAATTCCCTTTTAACCAAATCTAACCATTCTTTACAAACTAATCTTAACTTTTGTAAACTTTGGAGTTGATAAATTGTCAAATCAAAACCAAAATTTGAAACATCTCTAGATTTATTTTTAAATAAAAACTTAATATATATTCTAAATATATCTTTTAACAAATAATTTGGAACCACTGTTGACATTGTGTGATTTCAAAGTAATTGTATTTGAATAAAAAATTTCAATGCCAAAAAATTCCAGGTACTTAAATAAATAAAACAATTTTCTATATTTTTTATTTTTTTATCATGATATTTTTAATTACCCATTGAATATTTATTTAATTATCAATATCAATATTAATATCAATATCAATATCAACATTATTTCTTCTTCTTCTACCACAACAACCTCTTTGTAAAACAATTTTTGATTGACCAATTGATAAATCTGTGGATTTTGATATGGAAGCATTTGAAATGTTAACAGAGTTAATGGTACCAATATTTGATAAGGTTTCTATTTTATCATAGTTTTATATTAGAATTTAAATATTTAAATTTGTTTTTTAAATATACTTACGATAAATCATTTTGTTTAGATAATTAAATTGAATAAATAGTATTGAATATAATGATTTTAAATTTATAATTTTAGTAATTATTTATATTAGTATTTTTAATTGTCATTCCATTTATTGTAAATTGGTGATTGAAATTTTCTATTGTTGTAATTGAGAAGTAGACAGTTATTCAAAAGTGGTAATGAGGATATTGCGAAGAAGAGTGTTGATATTTGAATTTTCTAATGAAAGAATAATAGTGTGAAGATGCTGTTGTGTTTTAATTGTATCTTTCAGAGAAGTTAATTGTTGTTCATTTAAATTGAAATGGAAGAGATGAGTGAATATGGAGGTGGGTTTATAGAAAAAAGGTGTTGGGATTTGTAATACTGATAGATACTTTTGATTTTGAATGAGTGTAATTAGATCATTACCATAGACATTCACCATCTCATCAAAGTTGGCATCTTTAGGTAGAGTATACTCATTTTGGTCATATTGACTCAGAATTTTTAGACTTTTTAAAGTTGGACTAAAATGAGGTAGTTGGCTGAACTCTGTTAGATTGAAAGCATTGTCAACTAGAGATATTGTAAGATACTGTAGTGTTGGAAATGTCAATAGATTTACTAATGTTTGATAATTTACTAGAGTATAGATAGAGAGGTGTTTTAATCTTAGATTCTCTTTTATGGTATTAACTAGAATTTCTATAAGTCCTGTTGTAAATGGCATAATTTGATTAAATTGAAGTTTGGTGAGGTGTTTAGGACTGAGTTTTATCAGTTGAATGAGTGATTCTAAAAAATTAGGGTTTATTACTATAGATATACTCTGAAGATGAAGTAGATGGTTGCTAAGCGCGATAAGAGTTGGTGTTTTTAAATGGTATTCTTGAATTTCTCTGATTCCAGAATCAGATTTCCAAAGAGATAGAATATTTTCATCGCTGATGGAGTGAAGTGTGGTGTTGGAAATTCCAATTTTACATTTTTCACACGCAGATTGTGTGACTTTGATGTTAGGGAATTTTAGTTGTTTTAGAACTTTGTTTTTGTTAATGAAATTGATGATTGATTCTAGACCGGTGTCTGTAAAGGATCCATGTTCTTGTAATTGATCTAGAATGTGTATGGATAGGTATTGAATAGTTTCATGATTTGCAAGAGCCTCCATAAGTTGAAGTGAGAGTTTAGATGGATCACTTTCAACTGGCCCTACTGAAGATCGACTTGATCTAATACTAGTTTTAATACGATTCAGTGTTACTTTCTCCAGAGTTTTAGTGTCTTGTAGATATTTAATGAGATCTAAGAAATCTAAGAGTAGACAACTGAGATTCAGTGATTTTACTTTATTAAATCTAGATAGTGCATAAATCATTGTAAATGGTGGTGCATATCTATTTAGATCCACTGAAATTGATATTTTTTCCAATGGTTTGCTAGATGACAAACTCTGAATGAAAGTAGCAAGTTCCAGTATACTTATAAATTCATTTAGTTGCCTGTATACTATTTTAAATGATGTCATATTTCTAAGTTGTTTACCAGTTAATACCTTTGAAATCACTTTAAAATCAGCATTATATTGTGTGAAGTGAAGTGATTTAGTGTAATTAAGTGTATTAGTTGTTAACTGATTTATAAATGCTGTGGATGTACTCTCTGAAGAATTTGATTTAATCCTGTTGTAGAAACATTTTGAAATTCTATTATAGTACTTAAAGTAACTATTCTCTATAAAATTGGATATATGTATTTTTGGTAACTGTATTACAATTGAATCTCTTAAAATAACTAACCAATCTCTACAAACTAACCTTATCTTTTGTATACTCTGTAATTGATAAATTAATATATCAAGTCTAGCATTACTACATGATGTGCTGATCAAGGCGGAGATAATTAGAATCATTTATAAACTTTATAAAATGTTGGATTGATTCTATTCTTACAGTATTTCTTTAGAATTATTTGAAAATATATAGTTTAAATATAAATTCAAAATATCTTTAAATATATATTGTGGTATTATAGATGACATTGAAATAATTAAAATCAAATTTAAAATAGATTTTTGATTTGTTTTTTCAGATAAAAAATTTTTTAATAAAACTTAAGTTTTATAGTGTTAATATTTATCTTTCTATGATCAAGTTTTTGAGAAGAATTTACATTTATCTGATTTTTCAATATTATTTTAAATAAATTATTTAATTAAATAGATCAGTTAAACTTATTATTTTTTCAATTTTTTTTAATTTTTTTTTCTTTTAAAAATCGATATTAGTTTATTTATCTAGTAAAATAAATGAACAAAAGACCTTTAGATGAATCAAGTTTTGTAAATGATGAGTCTGTGAAGAAAATGTAAGTTATATTGAAATAAGAATAAAAAATAAGTTTTTTGTATTTATGTTTTTATATGACATGGTATAAAAATAGAAAAAGTTTAAACCAAAAGATTGAAATACAATCTGATGACGATGATGATGAAGTAGATGTTGAAATCAATGATGAAATAATTGAAAAGATTAATCAAGATGCTAAACAGTATAATTTTGTTTGTGATGAATATCCTGATGAGACATTTGATGAAAATGACGATGAAGATAACAGTAGTGTGATAAATGATGAAGAAGATCTACATCAAGAACACTTAAATGAAATTAAATCCTTACAAAAGTTATCTTCTACTACTAATTTGGATATTGGTAGTGTTGATTTCCGAAATCTTGTAGAGGTTGTTGATGAAAATGGTGATTTAGTTGAACTTAAAAACATTCAACCTATAGACATAAAAGGGTCAAAAGAAGAAGAAGGGGAAAAAAAAGAAGAGGAGAGTAAGGAAAATGAAGAAAATGGTGCAGAGAAAGAAGAGGAATTGACAGAAGATGAAACTATTGAGATTGCTGCAAAATCATTTATTTATAATTATATTCAGGAGAAGAAAGATGCTTATGTTGATCCTATTGAATTTACAAGAGATTTAGGATTTAAATTGGAGTTGGAAGATAATGATGAACCTTGGAAGATAATTACTGCATTTTTGACTAGAAAGAAAATTGCAGTAATGTTATTACTAAACTATTTGAAATACAATAGTTTTATCAGACCATTTAGAAGAAAGTTAGGTACTGTTAATAACTTTGAAGATGTTATTAACCTCTTTCAAAAGTGTCAGAATATAGTTGTGATTACAGGTGCTGGTATTAGTGTGTCATCAGGTATACCAGATTTCAGATCAAAAGATGGTATCTATGAACAAATTGAAAAAAAGTATTCATTACCTAACCCAGAGTCACTATTTGATATTCGATACTTGCGTAATGATCCCAGAGCATTCTTTGAATTTGCAAAAGAAATTTACCCCGGAAACCACAAACCAACCCCCACACACCACTTTATAAAAAGATTGGATAATATGGGTAAATTATTGAGAAATTATACTCAAAATATTGATACTCTTGAACATGTTGTTGGAATTACAGAAGATCGTCTTGTGAATTGTCATGGGTCGTTTCATACCAGTAGTTGCATGCAATGTAGATATCAGGTTAGTGGGCACGTTATCAGAGAGCAAATCATGAATGGTACCATTCCAAAATGTGAAAAGTGTCCTATTGACTCTAATGCATTTATGAAACCTGATATTGTGTTTTTTGGTGAAAATCTTCCAGAGAGATTTGACCATTGTGTCAGTTTGGATCTTCCAAAAGTTGATTTAATTGTAGTGATGGGAAGTTCACTGCAAGTTCAACCTGTTGCACTTTTACCTGATATCTTTGATAAATCAATACCACAGATATTAGTCAACAGAGAAATTGTGGGTGAACCACATGAATTCGATTATGTCTATTTAGGTGATTGCGATAATTTTGTAAAAGAATTAATTTCAAAAATTGGTTGGGATCCATTATTATAGTATATAAAAATGTAAATATATAATTAAAACTATACACTATTCTTTATTATTAAATATAGAAAATCTATTATTATTTTTTTTTCTTTTTATTTTATATAATTAATTATTTAAATATTATAGGATATTTACGTGGGCTGTGTTATATTTTATAGTAATAATAAACAAGATAAGAAAAGTAAAGCTATAGTAAAAGTATTGAATTGTAAAGAGATTGCTGAACTTTCTGGGTTTTCAGCAGCTACTTGATCTTCACTGTGAACAACTGGAGTTGGAGTTGGAGTTGGAGTTTCTGATTCTGAATCAGTAACTGGAGTAGATGGTTTTGGAGTTGATTTTGGTTTCATGGTAGAACTATTTGGTTTGTTTGCAGAATCTTTATCTGGAGCAGTATAGTTGGTAGTACCATATTTAGTATAAGCTTCAGAAGACATTAGATATACATCAGCACATGAATAATATACTTCACCACCACCCATTCTAGCATCAAAAGTCAATTGGAAGTAACCTTTTACAGGTGGATCAAATGTAATTCCATGTAATCTTGAGGCATCAATCTTTGCAATATCGACTGAGAATTGACCAACACCTTGTAAATTGGTATTTTCTTGGTAGGTTCCTATGGCGATGTTTTGACCTTCAACAAAAAGTTCGAGGGTATAGGTATTAGATGAAACGTTTTGAACGTAGAATGGGTTGGCTTGGTAGATTGTGAATTGGTGTTGTTGAGAGATATCATAGTTTTGTCTGTTGGCTTCATTGACTTTCAAATCGATACAAGAGACTTTATTTCCACAACCAGAGGTATCTTCAGATGAACATGGTAATCTTGGTAGAGGTGATTGTATACCGGCATTAGCACTTATAAAGCTGATATTAACAGCAACAACAAGTAATAGTATTAACAATTTCATTATTATTATTATAAAACTAGTTTGTAATGTGGAACTCTATTGGAATGTATTGTGGAGAGTTGCTATAAATTCTATAAATATTTAGATAGATTGATAAGATTGTTGATTGTAATAATTTACACAAATAAACAAAATAAAATTAAATTTGATTCTATTTCTATTTAAATTCAATAATGAGTAGAAAGTTTGTGGAATATTAAAACATTTCGACAGTGTTTACTTTGTTAAGATTTTTTTCTTTAACCACACCCACATTTTACTTTTTTTTAATAATTAATTTATCTCTTTGTCTATTTATACAATCCTCTTTGACTATAGACAGGGAAGAAACTGATTTTTTCAACTACCCCACCACTTTGAAAAATATGCAATATTATATTGTAAATTTGTAGATTTTCTAAAAATTAGAAGTTCAATATTGTAAATTTAATTCTTTTATATTTTCTTTGAATTTTATATAAGTGTTAATTATTTTATAATATATATTATTTTATTTAATTTTTATTTATTTTAATTTTATTACTAATAAAGAAATATATATTCTGATTAATTTATATGAATATGGGTGTAGATTCCTTTTTTTTTTCTTTTTTTTTTACATTTTGTTTGAAACATCAATAATTTAAAGAATGGGTGGAAAGAAATTTGGAACTAATAGTAAATCAGAAGAGGCAAGAGCCAAAAAGACTGAAATTAAAAAGAATGAAAATGAGAGAAAAGCTAGAGAGAAAGAGGATTCATTATGGCAAGAGACTGATAAGAAAATATTAGATAAAGAAAAGAAACAAAAAGAGTTAGAGGAAAGGAAAGCAGCTGAGGCAAAGAGAAAGGCTGAAAATAAAGCTTTGGCTGAAAAGGAACAGAAAGAGATATCTGATAAGTACAAGAAACCAGTTGATAAGGTTAGTCGTTATGAGATTTCTCAAATGAAACAAAAAGAAGAAAAGGAGAGAGAAAAACAATCTCAGGTTAAGAATGATAATCCTTATAATAACCCTGCTTCTAGAACAAATAAGACTACTACTACTACTACAACTACTACTACAAGTTCTAGTAGTGAGAATAGAGGAGAAGGGGAAGAAGAGGAAGAAGATGACTTTGATTTGGAAGAGAATATCAATCATGTATTGAGAGCTCAAAGAGAATTGGAAGGTGAAAGTGGTGTTGATGCTTCTGGTATTGATGGTGCTTTGAAAGCTCTAAGTGTGGAAAATGATGAAAAACATCCAGAAAAGAGAATGAAAGCTGCTTTTATGTCTTACCAAGACAGAAACTTACCAATTCTAAGAAAGGAGAACCCATCTTTGAAATTCACTCAAGTCAAGCAATTACTTTGGAGGGAATGGTTAAAAGCACCTGAGAATCCAATGAATCAATAATCATCACTCTCCACCACTAGTTGTGTCAATAGCCAGTTCTAGTCTTTATCAACAATTGGGAAGTAGTAGTAGAAAGCTTGTAAGATCATTACAATACCACTTTCTACCTTTAAGAAAGAAGAAAAAAAAAAACAGAAACTATATCCCTTCAACTTCCCCCCACACACAATGTTGATAAAATCTTATTATTTGAAAATAATAATAACAAACTAACTACATAATATTTGAATTCAAATAAAGTTAAACTTTATTTATCAATCAATAACTGAACTAACGTATACTACAGTAATCTAAGCATCAGATGCTTTTATTCCTTTTACACATTTTGTTAAACATCCAACTTCAACCTCACAGCATTTTAATCCTTTTTTGCAACTACTGTCATCACGGCATTGACGATCATGACGAACACATACATGTTCATTTGTTGGTGATGGACATTGCTTTTCTGACTTTAGTTTCACTAAATCAGATTTCTTTACACACTTGGTCAAACATCCAGCTTCAACTTCACAACATTTCTCATCTTTTTTTCTATTAACCAAAATGTTAACATTATTCATTTAATACATTTAAAAATAGAGATTATATAGTTACCCATCACAATCAGAATCTTGGTGGCATTTATATTCATGTTGAATGCAAGTCTTATTATTTGTTGGTTCAGGACATTGTTTAGAATTTTTACTGTAAGCAGCTTGAATAATAATTACTAATATAAATAAAATTAATAGGAATTTAAATGATTTCATAGTTTATAGTTATATATTTTTAAGAAGAAATTCAATATTATAAATAATTTAATAATCAATTGAAAGTTTTCTTTTTATTTTAATATCCTACCTATTCACTGTTTTTTAATAAAAAATAAGTGGGTGTGGTGATCAAAGATATAATTGTTTATTTATACCTATCTTTTTGAAGTAAATTTAGAATATTTGATAACAATAATTATTTTAGGTAGGGTACAATGTTTTTACAATCCCTATTTTAGTGAACATTTAAACTTTTTATTATAATTAATTTATAAAATAAGTTAGTAAAATACATTATTTTTGATAAAGAAACTTAAATTATTTGAATTAAATAAATTGTAAAAAAAAAAAAAACAATTTTTTTATAAGTTATGAATATCAAGTTGGTTGTTTCACATGTTTTAATATATTGTATAGTTTTTAATGTTATATTTGAGAGTGTAAATACAGTTTCAGCAGTATCAACACCACCTGGAATAAATGTTGTCAATAGTAATTATAATGTAGAACAACTATTTAGAGGTGAACACACCAATAATTGGGCTGTGTTAGTGTGTACTTCAAGATTTTGGTTCAATTATCGTCATATAGCAAATGTATTAGGTTTCTATAGAACTGTAAAGAAATTAGGAATACCTGATTCACAAAGTGTGTATTATATATATATATACATATTTCCAATTATACTAACCACAAAGGTTGTATATATAAACTATAAACAGTTATTTTAATGTTAGCAGATGATATGGCATGTAATCCTAGAAATTCATATGCTGGTAGTATATTTAATAATGAAAATCATAAAATGAATTTATATGGTGAGGATATTGAAGTTGATTATAGGGGTTACGAAGTTAATGTAGAGAATTTTATTAGAGTTCTAACAGGAAGACATGAACCTGAAGTAGCAAGATCAAAAAGACTTCTAACAGACGATAAATCAAATATATTGATATTCCTCACTGGTCATGGTGGTGATGAATTTTTGAAATTTCAAGATAATGAAGAGATATCTTCACATGATTTAGCAGATGCCTTTAAACAAATGCACGAAAAGAAGAGATATCACGAGATTCTGTTCATGGTTGATACCTGTCAAGCTAATACCTTATACAAACGTTTTAACTCTCCAAATATCCTAGCAATTGGTTCTTCAAGATATGGTGAAAATAGTTATTCAGTAAGTATAAACATGCATATCTTATATAAGATTTGGTATTAATAGATTGAATTTTAGCATCATTCTGATCCGGAATTGGGTGTTGCTGTTATAGATAGATTTACATATTATACATTGGAATTCTTTGAGAATGTTGATCCACATAATGTTACATTGCATCAATTGTTTAATACATATAGTCCACAGAAATTACAGTCACATTCAGAGTATAGAAATGATTTGTTTTCAAGACCTCTTGATAAGGTACCTGTTACTGATTTCTTTGGATCTGTGATGAGAGCTGATTTAACTCCGAATATTAAATTAAATGAACAATCAGAATCACAACAACAAAAGAAAGATGCACTAAATCATGAGATTACATTAACAGTAAATGAAGTACCAGTTTCTATAAAAGATAGTACACCAAATACCAATAACATTAATGGTAAAACTATCAATACCACTTCAAGTACATTTGGAAAATCATTAAACACTCATACAGTTGTAATGATTGTTATTCTATTAGTAATCTTCAATGCCACTAAAAGATTCAATCAAGTTAAATCTCAAAAACAACTTCAAAATAAAAAAAAATAAAATTCCAAATTTATATATATTTATATAGTGGAGGTTTAAGTCATGACTATAGGTTCGAATGTTTATTTAATTGACTTAAATGAATCTGTTACCCAAGAGTTGGTCTGGGAGATTAGTTCTCTTGTATTTCATGGTTTGGGATGGAGTTGAACATGCAGATGGGAGATAGAACATAGCTTCATTGTAACCGTTATCATAGTCAAAGTAGTTGCTAATGGATACACCTGGAGTGGATTGATTGTTGTTTTCAGTGTTGATGGAAACGATAGCACAACCTTCATCATCATATAAGACTTCAGAGGTGGTTAAAGCTTCTTTTAAGATGAAAGTAGCAACATCAAATTTACCAATACGAGCATAACCACCTTTGGTCATGTTACTCCATGGAAGACCTGTTGGAATTTTGTATGTTAATGCAGCTTCAGTGCATGTGGTTTGGTTATTGGCATCAACAGAGAGATAGTATTCAGTTTGGTTTTGACCAAAGGCAACAACTTGACCTCTGTAAATACTTCCGTTTTCTACAATTTCATACTATATGTTAAATATATATTGTTTTGTGTATTAAAGGGGAGTTGAGTGTGGTGGGATGTTTTAAAAAAATTTTTTATATTAATATCTTAATCGATTTGGATATGAGATTTTGAAATTGAAACATACAGCAACAAATAATCTTTGACCTTTGTAATCAATGGTGGTGAATGATGATTCAACAAATGATTCTTGTTCAGTGGCAGATACAGCAATATCGTAACCAACAATACCAACAAATGCTGTTAAACCAGCATCATCATATTGACAATCTTTGGCAACACAAACACCTAAAACTAATAAAGAAAAAATTAAAACTTGTGTATATTTCATTGTAAATTATCTCTAATTTTGTATGTGAAATGATATTTTAAAAAAAAAAAATATTTACTAGTTTTCTCATTATTTTTAGATATTTTACACAATTGAAAACCAACACTGGTAATATGTATCAGGTCGGAAAATATTAATTTTCTATCCTAGAAATTTTTTTTTAATTAGATTTTAGATTAGTACAACCCTTAAAATCAAAGATATATATCCAGATATAAATTAAATTATAACTATTATTGTATTATTTGTTTTTTATAAAATCTTATAAGATTCATTCTAGAATGGAATATGATCAGAGGATTTAAAGATCAGAGTGAGAGTGTAACTGACTTTATAAATCTTTTTTTTTTTTTTATTTTCATTTTGGTAATATAATCTATTAGATATTGGATTGGTGTATTAATAATGATAAGTAACAAAAATACAGCAACATCATTGGATTTGAATATAGGGTTAAGAGATGATGTTATAAAATCTATAAAAACATTTATATTTGATGCAGATGGTGTGTTGTTTAATACCACTAAACCAGTTGAAGGTGCTGCTGAGACTTTAAAATCTTTACGTGCACTTGGAAAGAATATTAGATTTGTTACCAATAATAGTACAAAGACTAGACAACAGTTTCTTGATAAATTAGTTGGAATGGGTTTTGAATGTTATATTGTAAATATATGATTTATTAAAAGATTTTGATGAAATAATAGGTATACTTATACTGTAATGTGAATGGTAGGATGAAGTATATGGATCATCGTATGGTGCAGGCTACTATTTAAAATCTATAAAATATGATAAAAAAGTTTTTATCATTGGTGAACAGGGTTTAGAGAAAGAACTTCTCTCACAAGATATCAAAATTGTAAAATATGAAGACACTGTAAATTTCACTGCTATTAAACCTGGAATTGAAAATGTGGAACATATTGAGATTGATAATGAAATTGGTGCTGTTGTTATGGGTATGGATACAGCAATCTCCTATCAAAAACTAGTTTATGGTCATAAAGTATTGGTTGAGAATAAGGATACAATGTTTATAGCTACTAATACTGATGCTACTTATCCTGTAAAGGTTGGTATATACACATAAATAGAGTATTGATATACATGTGTACTAATATTAGGTATTCTATAGAATAATAAAACATTGATTGGATCAGGATCATTATTGGCAATATTAATAAATTCTACAGGTAGACAACCAGTAGTTATTGGGAAACCTGAACCACTGTTATTAGATCTTATTATTGAAAGAGATCAACTGAAAAGAGAGGAAACATGTATGATTGGTGACAGACTTGATACCGATATACTATTTGGAATCAGAGGAAATATTAAAACCATGTTAGTGTATACTGGTATCGAAAAAGAACAAAGTATCCTAGATCGTAAAAAGAATGCTGAATCTGATTCGAATTTATATCTACCAAATTATACAATCTCTTCAATAGGTAATCTATTTCAGAAATAAATTTGGTTAGCTTAAAAGTGAAATGTGGAGGTGTGTTTTTTTTTTATTTTTGTTTTTACAAATGAGTGCTGTTCAACGTTTTTCCAAAGAGCCTGGAGAAACAGTAGTATTGAGAGCAAATACCAAATATAGTGATAAAGTAGGAACTTTATTTTATACTAGTTTGAGATTAGTATGGGTAAATCAGACACAACATGAACCCACTGTACAATTTAGATTACCAGAAATAAAGAGTCAATTTGTTAGTACTCCAAAGAGTGCTAGAGCTTTGATTAGACTGTTTGTTAAAGATTCAACAGTAAATTCAGAGGCATTGAATGAATATATATTTGAATTTATACATCCTAGTAAAGCTAGAGAGGAACTTAATTTATTTAGAGACAAGATTGCAACTATTGTTGAACCTGTTACTTCTAGTACCAGTACAACAACTTCACCAACCTCCACATCACCTAACATAACATCTTCAACTTCATCTACAACTTCTACAACTACTACCACCACCACATCAAGTACCTCATCTAAAACCACTGAAAAACCAGCGGTTCCACAAAACCCCTATTTATCACAACTCAAACAACCTACCATCTCTGAACAACAGATTAAACAACGTGTTACACTACTTGCATCCAATCCCGAGTTAAAAGAGGTTTTTGATAGTTTAGTTGGTAAAAAGGTAATTTCAGAAACTGATTTTTGGGAGTCTAGAAAAGGTCTTTTAAAAAATGATGCTTCGAGATCTGATAAACAGAGTATAGGTATGCCTTCGAATCTCTTATCTGATGTCAGACCTACTACAGATTCACAGAGTAATCAGCTGAAATATCGTCTAACTCCTACTGTTATTCACCAGATTTTCATTCAGTATCCAGCAGTAGAGAAGGCTTATAAAGCCAATGTTCCCACCAAGATTAGTGAACAAGATTTTTGGAAAAAGTATATAATGTCACAACATTTTCATCGTAATAGAGGTAACCAGGCTACAGCACCTTCAGGTGACGATGATCTCTTTTCAAGATATGATACAGACGAATGGAGAGAAATCAAGATTCTCAAGAGAAAGATTGAAGATATCAACCCTCTACTTGACATCTCCGCAACAGAGGGTGAGAAAGAAGCTGGATATGGCGTTATTATTGACCAAAGCCAAAATCCAGATAAATTAGAAAAAGTTTTACCACTTTTGAGAAAGTTTAATAGACACAGTTCATTGGTGTTAGGGGCAACGGATATCAGCCAACAACAAGAACATCAAGCAACTAAAAAAACAAAATACGATAATTCAGATAAATATAAGCTTTTGGAGATCAATAAAAAGATCTTGGGAGAGCATATTGAAAACAAGGAGTTGGAGAATGAAAATACACCTCAACTCCCAACTTTGAAAATACTAGATCAGAAGAGATACTTTGAGGGTGCTAATGCAGGTGGACCTTCACAATTTACAATGGAGAGTAAACAACAACTGACAGAGATGTTTCAGAAACAGTATAGTAAACTTCAACAACAAGGATGTAGTTTCTCAATTGTTAATCAGAAACCTGTAACACCGGTACTAAGTGCTAGTAATAGTAATAGTAGTAATGTACCTTTAAATCCTATTTTACAAGAGATTCAAAGTCAATCTACGGGATCTGCAGGTACCAAGACTCAATCAGACGAATACAATCTCAAAGATGGTCCATTTAAAACTGATTTTTATCATACTTTTAGAACTAGTAATGAACTACTTCGTCACTTTTGGGCAACTACTTATACACCTGGTAGAGGTGCTCCACCAACACCCCAACAAATTGAAAAGAATACTAAACTCTGTGATGCCATATCCAAGCACTATGACATTCTAGAAAACAAAAAAAAATCCTTAATTTCAAGTAACAAGAATAATCAGGCTTCTCTATTTTTATCCATTTTGGAGAGTTTGAATAAGTCCATTGAAAAAGGTAATTCAACTATATTGTCCACATCTTCTAGTCACAAGTTAGGTTAAGATATTTCAGATCTTGTACTTAAAAAAAAAAAAACTGAATCAGATTCCCGATTTTGCGACTCTAGAGGCTAGAAAATAAAACATTTTTTTTTTTTCTAAATTGTTTTTTATTTAAAACTAATTCATTGTCAAATATATTATATTAATATATTTATTATATAATCTCCACATTTGTGTTTTTGATTTGATTTGATTATTTTATTTTTTTTTTGTGTGGTTTTTTTTATTTTCATTTTAATTTTATTTTTAGGGAAATACATTTGTTAGATACAAGCATATAAATACACCAGAATCAATTTTGATCCTATAGAGTATTGTAACACCTAAAATAAAGATAGGATATAGGCCCACATTCACAATTGGATATTAATTGGAAATGATGGAAGAGAATAATAATGATCCAATGAAATTACCAGAGGGTATCAGAGATCCATCAGTGGAATTTGAATTACTGGAATCACTTGGTAAAGGTAGCTTTGGTGCAGTACACAAAGCTAGATACAAGAAGAATGGTCATATATATGCAGTAAAACTAGTACCTGTAAATGAGGATTTTCAAGAGATTCTCAAAGAAATCAATATTATGAAACAATGTAAATCAAAATATATTGTTCAATACTATGGAAACTATTTTAAAGATGAAACATGTTGGGTAAATATAGAAACAAAATACAAACATCTCTTTTTAAAAGTGCCCAACAAACTAACACACTTTTAAAATACCACAAAAAAAACAAAAAATAGTGTATATTATATATATATATATAGATTATAATGGAATATTGTGCGATGGGATCCATTAGTGATATGATGAATATAACAGATAATATATTAAATGAAGAACAGATTGCATTAGTTTGTTATAGTACATTACAGGGATTGTACTATCTTCACAAGAACAGTAAGATACATAGAGATATTAAACCAGGTAATATATTAGTAACAGCATCAGGTGAATGTAAACTAGCTGATTTTGGTGTCAGTGGTCAATTGTCAGAGAGAACTAGAAAGAGAAATACAGTTATTGGAACACCATTCTTTTTGGCACCTGAAGTCATTCAAGAAGAAGGGTATGATCATAAGGCTGATATATGGGCACTGGGTATATCCGCTATTGAAATGGCTGAGTTTAACCCACCTTATTATGATTTACATCCTATGCGTGTACTATTTATGATACCCACAAGCCCAAGTCCAACTCTTAAAGACCCTAGTAAATGGTCTTTTGAATTTTCAGATTTTCTAAAATTATGTCTTGCCAAAGAACAGTCTCAAAGACCTTCTGCAAAAGATCTCTTGAAACATCCATTTTTTGAAAAGAAACTTCGTGGTAGTTTTGTAATGAAATCTCTCTCTGATACAGCACATCAAATCATTGGTCACTATGGTGGACGTGAACAATCTATTAAAGCTGCTGCCGAGAGAAAAGCAAAAAGATCAGGTTCTCCAAATTTCAAACAAGCTGGTCATGTTGATGATCCGGATGATTCTGATGAAGAAGATCTCTTAGAGAAAAATAATAGAATACAACAACAAAAAGAACAACAACAACAACAACAACAGCAACAACAACAACCACCCCAACAACAAGCTCAACAACAACAAATTCAAACTAAATCACCACCACCATCACAAAGACCATCAATTAAAAATGATACTTCAATTAATGAATTGGATTCACTATTAAATGGTATCATTTTAAATAATAATACTAATAGTAATAGTAGTAGTAATAATAGTAGTAATAGATCATCTGTAAATGGAAGTACATCATCTCAAGCCTCAACAACATCACAAAATAATTATAATAATAATAACAATAACAATAATAATAATAATAATGGAAGAGTTTCTTCACCATTTTTGAATAATAATAATAATAATCAACAACAGGTAGAAAAGACATCATCTCCAATTCAAAGTAGTATGAATTTCAATAGACAATTATCAAATAATAGTATTCCAACATCACCAAATACCGTACCTAATAAACCTATTGAACAGAAACCTAAACAAGCTGCATCAGAACTTGATGATTTGTTAGAGGAAATGATGAATCCATCATTTGGAAGCAAACCACGTGGACTAACACCAATAAGCTCACCACAAGTACCTAATAAGAGATTGTCAACCAATGGTCCTATACCATCACCACAGAATATACGTGTGAATGGACAATGGAAAGGTGAGAGTGCAGGTGGTTGTGCAAATACTTCATCATGGAGAAAGAACCCACAATACCTTTTACAAGTTACTGGATCTACAAGCTCAACAATTAGAATTGCTCTCAGACAAACTGGTGAGAGATTAGTACATATTGGTTTCTATTTTGCAAAAGCTAATCAAGTTACATCAGATCAAGGTAGAAAGAGACTTTTATTGACTACTGAGTACCTTGTACCTGGAATTGATATAACATTCCTCAGAAACACTGAAGTCTCTGCAAAAGTAACTATTGAACCTGGTAGTTATGTAATCATTCCAGCAACATTTGAACCAAATCAAGAAGGTACATTTGAATTGGAACTTACACCAGCCGATGTAAATCTACGTCTGACTGAGATTACTCCAGATCGTGATTGGAAACAGTTGTACGGAAACTTTGAGTGGCGTGGAGAGACTGCTGGTGGATCATTTAGTGGTAGTTCAGCTACTTGGAAAGATAATCCCAAGTTTCATTTTGAAGTTCCTTCACCACAGGGTGCCAACATTACAGTGGTGCTAAGTAAACAATCGGATATACCCAAAGAGACATATATTGGCTTCTATATATTTAAAACCAATCCTCAAGATAAGACTATTTGTCCATATATTTATTTGACTGCTGCCAATTTAGTTTCAAAAACTAATTTCCTTAACGGACACGAAGTTATTCACAATCAACAACTTGCACAGGGTACTTATATTATCATACCTTGCACTTATGATGCTAGACAGGAAGGTCATTTCTCAGTTCAAGTCTATTCCGACCAGATTATCAACAACATTGAGTTGACTGATCGTATTGTAACCAAACGTGATGAATGGAAGGGATTGAGTGCTGGTGGATGTCTTAATCACAGTACCTGGAGAAACAATCCACAGTATCTCATTAGTAATAACTCTCCATCACAGGCATGTAAAGTCACTATAATGCTGGAACAATTGGAGAAAACCGATCAACAGGCTTTACCATTTGTTGGATTCTATGTAGCTAAAGCTCCACAATATCAACAGACAAAGAAAGTCTATGCACTGACACCAAAAGACATTGTAGGTAACACTGAGTTTATCAATGACTATCAAGTACATTTTACATGTCAGTTAGAACCTCAATCCAGTTTAGTTGTAATCCCAAGTTCTTTTACACCCGGTGTAGAATATCCATTTAATTTCCGTGTTGCTACCAGTCATCATCAGACACAAGTCACTAAACTTCCAGACTGGTTCCAAAAGAAACTTATTGGTGAGTGGAAAGGCTCATCATGTGGTGGAAGATACTCCAATACCAGTAGTTCTTGGACATTGAATCCAAGATTCCACTTTAATCTACTCCGTTCCTCCGGTGGTAGATTTGTAATTGTACTACAACAATCTGAAAAACCTGTAAATTATAATGGCATTGGTTTCTATTATTTCAAAACTCTACCTGATGGCACCATGAAAGAACTAATTGTAAAGAGTGGTTTTGTATGTGGTAGAGAAATTGTCGTCGAAGGTTCATCACAAGAGTCGGTAAATGGTATCATTTTACCTGCAACTTTTGAACCTGGTATTCCAGATACTTTTAATATAACTATTTATTCTGAAAATGAATTTGAATTTAGTTCATAATTTTCCAAAAAAAATCTATAGAAATATCAACACCACCGCCTTCCATAAAATATATATATGTTATAAATCAACACTAATACTGTAGTTTTACTATTCAGTTGTTCCACTTTATAGTTTAACTATTTTTTTCAAACAACAACAACAACTACAACAAGAACAACAACAACAAAAATAAATAAACCTCCTCACTACATAAAGAAACTTTTGATTATATATTAATTTCAAAATTACAAATATATTTATATTTTCAATTTTAATAGGATAAAATATCAGAATATTCTTTTGGTACGTCATTCATTACTAATCTTCCATCATAAGATAATGATGCAAATTGGAAATTACTTGTACTCCATGATATATTATAAACACTATCTTCATGTTCTTCATAGATTTTAATTAATTGATCTTCATTTCTTTTGCTATAATTATATAATATGTTTATATATTAGTATCATGAAATAATTATTAAATATATATGTGGGTATAATTACTTTTTCTTTCCAGTTGGTTTGTTATTTGTATTTTCATTTTGTTGTTGAGTAGTGTTATCAGATTCGTCACTGTTACTTGTGGATATGGCTGATGAGAGTGAATATAGATTCCATAGTTTAACAGTATTGTCACTACTTGATGTTATAATCAATTGATCATGATGTTTATTAAACTTTGCATTCCATATCCAATGATTATGTCCAGCAAATATCTTTACAGGTTCTTTAGGATGTCTGGTATCCCAAATCTTTAATTTACCATCGTCACCTGCTGACAATATATTATATTTCTTATTTGGATTAAAGTCAATATCTCTAATATATCCTGAATGTGCTTTATCAAATGTATGTGTTTCTCTGTTTAATTCTATATTAGTATGATTTCATTAAATGTAAGAATATTTATGTTGTATACATACTTTCCACTTTTTATATCCCAAATTCTAATGTTATTGTCATTGGCAGTTGCTAATTGATTTGATATATTTGAGTTTATACAACCTACAGAGAGTTTAGTTAGATTTTGTCCAAAGTTTTTGAGGACTGTTGGGGAAGAGTTATCAATACCAGACCAAACTCTAATATTAGAGTCATCAAGTGACACTACATAATCTTTGCTACCTGATGGATCACAAAGTATAGGTTTAATCATTCCTTGGTGTGGTTGTTGTGTGTCTTTAAGTTCAAATAGTTCTTTTAGACTATTTTGATTGTCAGTGTTAATCTCCCACAATGAAGATTTGAATTCTGATCCTGTATTGTATACTGTAAAGAATTGGTTGGCGTCAAATGAACTTGAGGTTATTGACCATATTTCATGTGGATGTGGTAGAATAGATAGACATTTAACACCTTCTTGTTCTCTGTATTCTAATAAACAGACTTCGTTCTCTTCTTTTAGTGCATTGGTGCCTACTAAAAATCTATTGTGATCTGGTTCTGCAACTACATGTGATAATGATCTAGCCTTTAATGAAAGTCCATAGACATTGGTGTTACTTGATATATTAGTATTAAACATTATAATTGTGTTATTACAAATTTGTAATTTATATCCAAATGAAAATGAAAAAAAAAAAGAGTTAAATTTGAGGGGTAAAGTTCACTATTTGGAATTAGATATTTATTTAATAAATTTAAATAAACTAAATTGAATTCTTGATATTATGAATATGATTGCTAATAGAAATGCTAGAGATTTATAAGATAAATGATCTGCAAATGAGTTGATACCATCTGCCAATACCATTCCCATGAGTTTAAGTTTACTTATGGAATGTGTCTTAAAGTCCATACACTGTTGATACTGATCACATTTCTCTTTTTGTATAGGTTTTCTAGTTGGTGAATCACATTTATTTCTAAAATAATTGTCTTTACATTCCAATACTAAACTATTTGTTTTGTGGAATTCTAAATCATATCGAGTTTCAGTCTCTTGAATGACCAAATCAAAACAAACCAAAACTATTTTACCAATAACCAATGTAGCAGTTATTAAAATGATTGATAACACTGTGTAGTATAAATAGGTAGCTAGGTCATATCTTGGTTTTGATTTTATAGGTATTTTTTCAAAATTGTTCTTTTTCCTATTGTGGTTAAACAGTAATATAGGACTCTGTCTATTAAATCTACGATGGACTAGATTTCTTTGCATAGGTATTTCTTTTTGAAATCATGAATGCAAAAATCAACTAAACTAATCAAAGTGAGAACAATGCAAACCTCGAGGTGGTGTGAAAATCAAAAATAAATGAATTTTAGAAAAGTCAATTTATTTTTATTTTTTCTATTAGTTGATGAATACGCAAAGTAATAACAATAATAACTCAACACCCATTGTATTTACATCAACAAATAGATTAGATGTCCAAGATAAATATTTATTTAATTATGAAGTAGGTTCAGGTACCTATGGTATGGTTTACAAAGCTGATGATAAAAAGAGACCAAACAATAGAGTTGCTATCAAAAAGTTTAGATCCACAAAAGAAGGTGAAGGTCTATCACTGACAGCATGTAGAGAAATTGGGTTACTGAAAGAACTCAGTAACGAGAATATTATTAAACTTCAGGATATATGTTTGAATCCTAAAGAGAAGTTATTGTATTTGGTATTCGACTATGCCGAATATGATCTGTTTGGTATTATAAAGTATCATAGAGAGAACCCTGGAACACCATGTACTGAACAAACTATAAAGTCGCTAATTTGGCAAGTACTTAATGGTATACATTACCTACATAGTCATTGGGTTATTCACAGGGACCTTAAACCTAGTAATATATTGGTAATGGGTGAAGGTAAGGATGTGGGTGTTGTAAAGATTGGTGATTTCGGGCTAGCTAGAATCTTTCAGTCACCTTTAAAACCTTTGAATGAAAATGGTGTGGTTGTTACCATTTGGTATAGATCACCTGAACTTTTACTAGGTTCTAAACATTATACACGTGCAGTAGATATATGGGCTATTGGATGTATATTTGCTGAATTGATTACAACAAAGCCTCTATTTCCAGGAAAAGAAAAAGACCCAAAATTCCCATCACTCTACCAAGATGATCAAGTAGAGAAAATCATGAGAGTTATTGGTAAACCTACTCCTGAGATATGGCCTGATATAAAACATTTACCAGAATGGAAAAGAGTGTTACCTGTAGAAGCCTACCCTAACACTCTTGCCAAATGTGTAGGAATCGATGAAAAATCATCAGCTTATGATTTGTTAGCAAAAATGATTACTTGGGATCCTAGTAAGAGAATATCTGCTCAAGAAGCACTTGATCATCCATATTTCAAAGAACAACCTCTAGTTAATACCAATGCATTTAGTTGTTTCAAAACCTCTTCTATTCCCTATCCACCACGAGTTTCAATCTCTACCAAAAAGAAAAGAGATTTTGATGAACAATAATAAGTATAATAAAACACCCCTTTTGTATATATTCTGTAAAATGTAAAACTTTACTTTAGTTTATTGTTAATATAATTTATAATCTCATTAGTTTGAGTATTGGTCTTTTGTTTGGATAATTGGGTAAGGAGAGATTCTTGGTTGGATGTAATTAGTGTATCTACATTTTCTTGATTAAAAGATTTGCAAACTAGTTGAGATACTTTATCTAATGACTGAGGATCAATAGATTTAAAGTGATTTGATTGTACTATTATAACGAGTAATAGTTTAATAATTTCGAGTTTTTCAGATTCTATATCAAATCTGGAATAATTTAGGTAAAAGTTGGTAAAGAATTCTATATATTCTTTCAACACTGGAAATGAATGATGGTGTTGTAAATATACTTTGGAAACATATAAAACATCTTTAATGTTAATCAAAGATGTATCTTGACTATAGAATCCATTGAGATAGTACAATGACATGATTCTAAATAACGATTGTAAAACATTTGGATTATTGGTTTCAGATAGTTCTCTTTTAACTATAGCAACCAATCGTGGAATAAATACTTGGTGATCTATAAATTCACTCAATTGTGATACTATATCTCTAACTTTTTTAGTTATTACCTGATAGTTATCAATTTCTCTAACTGAGATGATTTCAATAATTGCATCTATGTAGGGTATTAATGTCTGTCTGAGTGTCATTAGAAGAGATTGGAGAAAGTCTATTTTAAACTCTCTGATTTTCTCTTCAAATTCATTGACATGGAAATTCTTGTAATAGTACTTTAAAACTGATTGTGAATGATGGAATATCAAATACCTAGACTCAATAGTCAACCCAATGGAAAGAGTAGGTAGATTAGAGAGTACTGTGAATATATCTTGATTTATAGGGTCATATGGATTCAGAATCCTATTATCTGAAGTACCTTTAGAAATGATTTCTGAAATTTGATTTAGTGTCTTTGAAGCCTCCATTCTAACCTCTTGATAATCAGATCCTAATAGACCCAACAAAACCAACATTAAATGTTGATCTAGGTACTGTCTGGCAGATGGTTGGTATTGAATCCATTTAGCAATAGATTGACAGAGTCTAACTCTAAATACCTGTGAATTGTCATTGGCAAGTTGAATCATTAGTGGCTCTAAACTCTCTACAATTTTTACACTTCCAACTGCTACCAAACTTCCTAATGCCTCTAATGCCTCTGATCTCACTTTTTGATATTTATGTGTGAGATTGTGTAATAGTGGTTGAACAAGTACTGAAGAATGATAGATAATCTTGCTGGGAATCTTTTCAGAGAGTTTCTGAATAGATAAACAAGCTTGTTCTCTTATATTTGCTGTGTTGTTTGTAGATTCCATCAAAGATAATCGTAAAGCAGCTGTAGTGGAATCAGCATATTTTTGAAGTATACCACCATCAGTCATTGATATAATCTTATTTAGAAGTTGTAATAACATGAATCTAACCTCATCGACATCCTCTTGGTTCATTCTGTTCTCTAATAGAGGTATAAGTTTATTCACCAGAATATCTCTGTTCTTATTATTCTCTTTAGGCAAAAATAAATTCTCTGACATTTCAATATAGATCTCCAATGATACCGTTCTACATTTTTCAACGGAATCCGAAATTATCAATAGATATGCATCAATATTATCAGGTTTCAGTAGAATCTCACTAACGGATTCTCTATTGGTACCACTACTATTTAGAATGGTCTGTTGAAGTCTCTCTATAGATTTTCTTTTTGAAAATGAAGAAGAACCAGGTTGAACTAATATTTTCAATTCATTTTCAATAGATATTGCCAATTCTCCACTTTCCATATTTATACACACAACTGAAAATCCCACAACCCGATGAACGTAATCTAAAAACAATTCTTAAATTTTAAAAACAAAATTTATTTTTTAAAACCCTTGGTATAAGAGATTATAACTGTCAGTTAGAGACATTATAATTATATTACCATTTCCTAACAATAAACATGAGAACAGTTAGTTAAAATTGTTGTACTAAAAAATGCTGATCTTATAAATTAAATTAGAACCCTCCTTCAATAGGTACTTTTTTTTAATAACATCAACATTATTAGTACCAATAGAGATAAATGTCTTCAACATTATCACCACCAGTTACAAAACATCAACATAAGCGAAAAACAACTAATGGTTCTTCGCCATCTTCTATTGCAATCCTAGTTACAGAACAATATGAAAATGGTTCACCATTCCCTACCCATACCAATAAAAAATCAACAAATTTACATCCATCAGCTCTGTCTCAATCCCATTACAATAAAAACCCATCTAAAAAACTAGTAACTCCTTTATCAGTATTGGAAAAACATTCACCTCCTTCTCCACCGCAACCTAAATCCAATAAACAACCTCCTCTCTCACACTCAAAAGATCAACAACCTCAACATTTACATAAAGAGGTTTCAGATCATCTAGCAATACCCCAACAACAACAACAACAACAAATATCCAATTCACCTAAAAAGTCTAGTAATAACTTAGGTTTTCTATCCATTTTTAAACATAAAAAAGTACTAGAATATATTCCTATAAAAACTCTACAAAATCTCATCAATTTATACTAATCTTTGAAAATGAAATAGCCAAATATAATGAATTCACAGACACCTGAAAATATGTCAAAAAAGGAAATGAATGAAAAGATTGTAAAATCATTTATTGAAATTAAAAATCAAGTTGATTCCATAAAATCTATGATTAGATATTGGAATGATTTAAGTATGAATAACCACAATAGTAATAGTAATGTACAAATAACACAACAAGATGATAATTGTGTTGATATAGATATTGAATCTATATTTACTGATTTATATGTGGTTTCTGATAGTTTTGGGAATAGAAGTAAACTATTGATGGAATCCATCCAAGAGCTACAAAGAGATCTTCAAAGTAACTCAACAAAAGCTAATCCTCAAAGACTGATTTTATGGAGATCTTGGGAGGATATCTATGAATCAGATTCAACATTTATGGAAGATTTGATTATATCAGGAGCATTTGATATCTCCATTCGACTGATACTCCATCAGCCTATAACAGTAGAAGAGAAACCAGTTTTTTTAAAGTTACTTGGTGATGCATTGTGTCCTGAGATTGACAAGAATATCATATGTTCCCTATTGAATATCATTAGTAACAACATTCAGATATTCTCAGATCGTACAGTATCGGTATTTACTCAACTTCTTCAATCTTATATAAACTATCCAAGAGGTAGTTTGACACTGTCTCAAAAGTCTGTTAATACTCTATTTAGATCACAGAGTTTGTTTAATGAATTTTATAATACCACTAATCAATTGTCAGTAGAGAGAAAACGTGAATTGGATCTCAAGAGACAGACATACCAACTTGAAGAAACTCAGTCTAGATCTGACCTATGTTCAACTGATCGCGAATTGAATACTGTTAAAAATGATATTATAGAGGCTAGTAACACTATAAAATCACTTAATGATCAACTAGCACAAATGCAATCTAATTTGACAAAATTAGAGGAGACACAGTCTAGTCTAATGAAAATTCATCAAAATCAATTTTTACAACAACAAAAGAGATCACAAGAACTACAGTTGGAATATGACAATTATGAGAAGTTTGCAGATAACACTCTAATAGTCTTTGAGAAATTTCAACAGTTACGTCAGTGTCATCAACAATTTTTTGATTCTGAAGTTGAGAAACTTAAATTAAATATTAATAAACTATTTCAAGATAGTGTAAGTAATCTTTAATAACAGCTATAATACAATACAGATTTAATATACTCATTACCTATCAATAGAGACATGCTTTAAATAATTATTTAAAATCATTTAATAAAAATAATAATAATTTAAACCAACAAATGAAACAACAACAAAAGATACCTGATATGATTCTACAAAACAAAAGTATTGTAGATAAACTTATTGAAAATCTTAAAGATTTTAAAGAAACTGATGGTGTTGAATTACTTTTAGATAAATGTAAAGAAATTGTAGCATTTCTAAAAATAAACTTTGATATCTAGTGATATAGTGTATGTTTAGTTATCTTCTTCTTCTTCTTCTTCATAATCAATGTATTGGTCTAACCAACCTTGAGCATTTTGTGCAATTTGAGGGTTGGTATTGGCATGGTCACCATTCCAAGGCATAAGAGATTGAATAAAGTTTACCAATGGGTTGGCAGCATGTGGTACTGCATCTTGTAGTATAGGTTGATTGTGATTCTCCATGAATATCTGTTGAAGTTGTTGTTCTTGTAATTGTGCGTTTTGTTGTTGTTGGAGATTTTGGAGTTGTCTTCTTTGTTGTTGTTGTTGGTAGATTTGGTATCCACCACCTAGACCTCCTCTTCTCTGTTGTTGCTGTTGTTGATGTTGTTGGATATCATGTGGATTCACTTGTTGAGGAGCAAGATTTTCGTAACCTTCTCTTCTCATCATTTCAATAAGATCTGGAGGGAATCTTTGAATGACATCAGAATACTCTGAAAGTACCAAATGATCAAATATCTCTGAATCTATGGTAGAGTATTCTTTCTTTACTGGTACTTGATATTTATCAACAACATCTGGTTGATCTTTTACAAGTTTAAGTACATTCAAAGTAGTATCTTTAATCCACTCAATAATAGCAGGTTGGTTCCAAAGTGTATGATTTCTCTCAACAAACAATGTAACCAAGTGTTCAACACCTGACATTGATGCAGAGGTACTAAAGAATTGATCATCAACTAAGTTTCTAGACTTTCCATTCTCTAAAACTACCAAACTGGTCTTTAATTTATCAATGAGAGGTTTCAACATGGTAGGGAACGATATCAAAGCCTTTTGAAGTAGTTCGCTGGATTTCTTGTGAGAGTTATCTCCATTCTCAACCTCCACTTGATATTGAGCAAGTGAGACTGAGTAACAAAAGTTTGGAAGCAAGTCCAAAGGTTGAGAGGTACCTGGTGTTATACAACCTACCTTTTCGTAAAGGTCTAATAGGAATCTATATTGTCTCGATTGAATGGCATAGAAATCTATAATTAATCTGACAAATAGAGGATCCTTGTGATCAAACAACAGTAACAGTTTGCAAAACTCCAATGCAGTTAGAGGACAACCTCTTCTACCGAGAATCTGAATATATCTAAATATACTGAGAAAACATGACTTGTTCTCATCATGACGATACTCAAATCTCGATTGATGAAACTGTAAAGGATTGAATAAATGATGCCAAGCAACTTCAAATGCAAATACAGACCTTTCTACAAATTCACCAGCATTTTGAAAATCAGCAGTTTGCAAACATACCTGGCTCAATTGAAGAAGAGAGTCAATATGGTATGGATTAATACGCAATAATGCTGCTATTGACATGGGATTATGTGATTTCAAAAGTTCATAAAACTCTTCTTGAAGATCTCTATAAGTTTGTCCCCATCTCATCTTAAAGTACTGAATACCTGATTGTTGCTGTTGTTGTTGTTGTTGTTCACCACCTGTTGTTGTAGTTGTATTTGTAGTTTGACTCTTATCCAACTCCATAACCATAGAACTCATTATAAATGGCCAATCATGTTTAGGAGTTACAAAAATATAATTCTTTTTTTTGAAATTTGGGTGATTATGTACATTTATCGGTTTCTTTTTAGCATCTACTGATTTAATTTCAGACTATATCAATATTAATATCAACATTATTCTACCAATTTAATCTCATTAGAATACTCACTAATTTACATCCTAAAAGCTTCTTTAATTCATTATCTGGATTGAAATTTGCAGAATTGATCTTAAATAGATTCTGAAAATCTAATGTCTTTTTATCAATTACAACATTATTTTGATCCAAAGATGCAGTACTTGTGATATTCTTTACCAATTCATCTATTTCCTTATTACTATTCTTTTTATTACTATTTTTATTCTTCTTTTTTGTGGAAGCAGCTGTAGTAGTTGTATTCTTTTTACTATTCTTATTTTTCTTTTTGTTATTTGTTGTATTAGTTTTAGTCTCTTTATTTGTATTCTCTACTACTTCTTCTTCTTCGTCTTCTTCATACACATCTACATCATCTTCATCCAAATTCAACATTGAAAATGTAGATTTTGTGGTATTTAAAGATTCATCTTCACTGCTACTGTAAATACTATCGTCCTCTAATTCCTGTACTTTTAACCCTGATTTTTTTCTGAGTGCTCTAGATGACATTTTTAATGAAATAAAATGAAAAAATTCAGTTTATTTCTTTTTATACAGAAACTAGAGAAAATTAAAAGAAATCAAAATTATGATAATATCAAATGATTAAACTCAATAAAGAAATAATTAAAAGAATTTATATTCTTTGTAAAAATTTGAAATGGTGAATAAATCTCTTTATTTCAACTGTGTGAAAGGTTGTTCTATGGTTATTGGTAATTATATATTTGTGATTATATGTATCTAACTATTGTTTCTTGTTTATATATTACAATTGAATGGTGGTTGTTAAAACATGTTTTATAAATGGTGAGAGGAAAAAGTGAAGAGATTATTTTAAAAATATAGAGTAGTAGTTTGTGGAAGTTGAAAAATGGTGAATCTTAATAATACTATTATTAGGTAGATAGGAGGTGGTGGTATATAATATCAGTTGATGTAGGAATAAATGATATTCTACTTTGGTTAAGTGTGGTGGAAAAAAAGAAAAATGTAAAGTTGGGAAGAGGAGGGAATTTCGCTATTTTGTACTCTGAGATGATTATTATCAAAGAATGTTTGTAATTTGTTGTTATGTACTATGTATATAAATAAAATATAAAATAATTATTATAAATTGGAACAGGGTGGGAGGTAGTCTTAAAAATATTTAAATTGTTCTTCTACAAAGTGGACATGTATTATTAGTTTGGAACCATTTAATAATATCCTTTTCACAGTATAAATGTGAACATGGTAATGAAATTAAAACTTCACCTTCTTTAAATTGTTCAAAGCAAATCTATGTGGTGCATGTGTGGAGTAGTGTGGGTTATAGATTAGTATAAATCAGGAAAAAAATGTATTGTATTTGAATACATACACCACATGAATCAGATTTTTCGGATAGTGAAGAGGTTGAAGCAGATAGAGATGGGGATTTAAATACAATTCTTTTTAGTTTATCAAGTTCTCTTTGTGGTACACCTCTTGGCACATTATTTCTGTCTAATTCCAACAGAGATTCGTATGTGGTGCCTATGTGATCGTCATTAAGGTCATCATCATCGTCATCATTACCAGAAGGGTGTAAAGTATTTAAAAGTAATTGGTGTTGTTGTTGTAAAATTTGTTGTTGTAAAGGTGGGTGATGTATATGGTGATGGTAATGGTGATGATGTACAACATGTTGATGATGTAACTGTAAATGTAATTGTATAAGTTGTTGTTGTTGGTTCTGTTGCTGGTTTATATGTTGTAAATGTTGTTGTTGGTGATGAAGTGGATTAATTAAATTATGTTGTTGTTGTTGTTGCTGTTGCTGTTGTTGTTGTTGTTGTTGCTGTTGTTGTTGTTGTTGCTGTTGTTGGTGATAAAACTGGTGATGATGGTGATGGTGGTGTAGACTATTCTGTTGTTGTTGTTGTTGTTGTTGTTGTTGGAGTTGATGTTGAGGGTACTGTTGCCTCATTTGCAAGTTTCGTAAGTTTGCTTGATTTTCCATTTCAGCAATTTGTTGGTGCAAGAGGATGTTCTCCAATTGCAATTGTTGAACCTGTTGTGTGTGAAGTGCTTGGTGATCCAACAATCTATGTTGTTGTTGATGTTGTTGTAGTTGCTGCTGATGATGGAAATTGTGTTGTTGTTGTTGTTGGTTTGACATGTTGTTAAAATCTTCACCTTCTTTTTACTAGGTACCTCTAATTACTATTACTACCTCTATCTATCAGTTCTATAATCACTAGTTTGAAATAATTAAATGTAATCAAAAACACACACAAAAGTAGTAATAGTAACCTTTAAATGAACACACAATTTAAAAAATATATATATATTTTTAAAATAATAATGATTTATAATACACTTTTTTTATCTAGTTTTATTGCTAAACAATAAAATAAAAAAAGGAAAAAAACAAAATGAGAGCACACTAATTAATATAATTAAAAAAAAAATTATGTGAAAAAGAGTTATTAAGTTTAAACTTTTTATAATAAACCTCTTTTTTAAAAACAATTATACATTTTATAAAATTATAGATATAAATATTTAAATATATAGATGTAATAATTAAATTATAACAGCAGATAAGTAAATATCTGTTTTTTTTTTGTGCGATTTGTTGGTAATAAAAAAAAAATATTCTTATTTTTTTTATAAATTTGTATGATATTTAGAGATGATGTTGTGATTTACTCCTATAGTTGGATAAATTAAAAGTATTTATCAAGGTGTCAAATCAAGATAAAATCAACACTTGTTATGATAATAACCTTCATGTTAGAAATGCATATGATATTTCATCAAGATAAACACAGTCTGGATTTGAATGTCCTTCAAACCAAACTGAATTAATTAATTAAGACCCTTCATTCGAAGCTATTTTTGGGATTTTTGATTCAAACCGCATAAAAAACAGTTTTTAATGGGTTTATTGATTAATTAATGAAAACAACGATGGGGAGAGGGGTTTTTATTTAGATTTTTTGAATTTTCAGTTTTCAAACAGACATTTACAGAGGGGGCAAAAGGCAGGAGGTTTTTGATGACAGGTAGGGTTCTAAAGACTCTGTGTAGCTTCCTGAATAAATTTATCATAAGAATCTATTAATGAGAGTTTAGAGAGTTGTTGTCTAATAAATTTGGTGGCTTTTTGAGCAATTAGTGACCAAAGATCTTTTTCATTGGAATACTGTTTCATCAGTGTTGCTAAAATGATCAATGTAGTCCAGATATCTAAATTACTATTTAGTTCAACTGGTGACTCTTTTGTGATTTTAATTGGTGAGGATGAATGTGACCATGATCCATTTGCATTCTGTGAATCGATAATTGACATTAATGATCCTGTGATGGCTTTAGATGACAGTGGTGTAGGTTTAGGTGTAGGTACAGTTGAAGTTATAGTAGATGTAGCTGTGGTAGTTGGAGAAAGTGTGGGTGAACTACTTCTATATCTATTGGAACTGTATAAATCTTCATCATCATCATAAGAGTCCATACAATCATCTATATCCCTATCTTTTTGTACAACTGATTTTGATTTTAATGATGTATTTGTTGATTTTTTGAATTTAGTAGATGAAGATGATGTTGATACACTACTACCTGAAAAAAAGTTTTTGACAGAATTTATAATACCAACACTTGGTTTTGGTTGAGAGCTGTATTGTGAAGATGAAGAAAGTTCAGCATGACTTTCTAAACTATCTAGTAGCATACCTTGTTGGTACACGGATTTGTTAATTTGGTTTGCAATATGAGAGGTCCTTTGCAATTGTTCTGATAGGAAGTCTAATTGGTCCTCATCAGAAGGTACATCAACAGTGTTGACAGATACAGGTTTCATTGTCTCAGTTGTAACAGAATTTGATTCTTTAGTTATTAGCAAAGAAGTGTATTTTGATAGAATGTTATACTGTTTACTTAACTGAATGACTTGGTCTTGGTTTTGAGTGGTTTTAGATCTCTTTTCTTGATCTAAAAGATCATTAATCATCATTAATCCAACAAGTTTATGAGTGTTTTGTGATTGTTTGTTGGCATTTGATCTATTGATAGTGATTGGGAATTCAAGTGTATCACCTTTAGGTCCATCAGCTAAAATGGTTAATTGAATTTCTTGTTGGAGATTTGGTGAATTCTTGAGATCAACCATGGAATATAGCATCATTCTCTCTTGACTATATACAGGTCTGATCATAGTTGGAGCTTGTTTAGCTGATATACCTTCAGGCCATTGAAGTCTGATATTTGAAATCATAGGTTCCATTGATTTCTTCAAAAGCTTAAGAACTTGTTTCTCCATATTCTTCATATCAGTTATGAGTTCATATTGACCTCTAGAAGCTGCTGAAATTCCAGTTACCAAACCAACATCAACACCAGATCCAATTCCAAAAGTAAATATTCTCACATGAGATTCTTGTCTGACATAACTTATAAATGTCTTTTTCTCATCAATCTCACCATCAGTAAGAATGAAAACCTGTCTTGGGTACTGAGGATCATAAGGAGAGTTGAAAATGTCTTTAATAGGAGGTAAAAGTTCAGTTCCACCCAAATCAGCTTTAGTCTGAGAAATCAATGAAATTGCTTCTTTCAAAGATTCATTATTATACAACTGAGATTCGTTATAAAGTTTCTTGAATGATGATCCAAATCTGTAGATATTGAATTTTGAGTTCTCTGGAATACTTTTCATCAACAAGTTCAATGTTGATTTTGCAGATTCAATAGATGAGCCACTCATAGAACCTGAACAATCTACAACAAATATAAATTCAGATTTCTGGTTGATATCCCATTCTTCAATATTCGAAAACTCAGGATAGTAACTAATACCCAATGCCAATGTCTGATCTTTTTCATTCTCTTCTACATTGACTTCCATCTTATGACTGGTCTTTGGTTGAATTACAATAACAAAATCTTGTTGATTTCCTAAATATCCAAATTGTGGATTTTCAAATTTTACAACTGATCTATTGTCATCTGTCTTCTCAACTTGTACTGCAATTTCCTTGAATAGTGATGTTATACTTGTAATACCAACAGTCAAATTCACATTTAAAATTATAGATAAATTAAATGCATATGTTGGAAATGCCAAATGTGGAATAAAGTAATGAATAGTATCTAAATGTGAATGTGTTTCACCAATGATACTAAATGTTATAGTAATTGGTGTTTTAGGTTCAATATTACCTAAAGATAATTTAAATACACCATTATCTTCACGTGATATCATGAAACCTTGACCACCACTTGCAATTCTATTTTATATAAAAACAGTATTAATATAATCTTTAATTCATGAATATGGTGTATATAATGATAAAAGTACATACGAATCATCATATTTCTCTTGTGCTTTTTGTTTTTCTTTAATTTTTGCATTGAATGTTTCATTTTTGTAAATTACAACTAAATCTGTGATTGTTGATGTGAATGGTAATGGTAGTTCATAGATTGCTTCAATTGGTGATGTACTATCATTAACATATTCTTGAGTATATTTTGATTGTAATGTTGAGTCTCTAATATCACTAACTACACTGAACTTGGATAATTTAAAATTTGTTGATTTCATACCATATCTCAAATCCCCTCCTAAATTATCATAGTAATTGTAATAAGGGTATTGATGGTGTTGTTGTTGTCTAGACATTTTCTAATGATTAAATTTTACAAAATAAACCCTTTAGAGATATAAATATTGTTCAAATTCTAAAAATTTAATTCATAGAATCAAGATATTTTGAAAATAATTAAATTTTAGAGAAACCCAACAAATTTGAAAAATCAAAATAACAATTTTATTTCTTGAATAACCAATTTTAAGTTTTATATAATATAATGTTAATTTAACACACAAAATGGGAAGAGTTTACATTTGGAATTATATGATATACGTAATTCACATTTTTCATTACTACCACACTCAAGGTCAGCACATGTCTTACAAGTACTTCGGAATTCACATTTATTAGCAGTAGCATTACAATCTAGTCCATAGGTACAAGGGTACTTTGCACAACCTGCGTTGATATCAGTTGTACCATGTGGAACACAGAGAGAATCAATACAGGTATTGTGTGCTGGACATATACAAGGGAATACATTGATATGTGGAGCTGTTGCATTAACTGATATGGTTTCATCAAGGTATCCAGGGAATTTAAAAATACTATATCTTTTACTCCATCACCATTTACATCACAAATTACCTTTCCAATACCTAAAGAAAAAAATAGATCTCCAATAATTTGAAAACAATTAATCCCATCAAATGAATCAATTATAGATTTAAATGGACTTTTACTACCATAAATTACAAACACAGTTCCTAAATAAGACTGAGAATTTGTAACTATTAAATCATCAATTCCATATCCATTAACATCACCACAATCTGGGAATCTCTCAGCTTGAAACATCACCAAATAGTACAACATAACCATCACCATTATAAATTATATCCTAAGTAGCAAAGATTTAAAATTAATCCAAAATATTCTATTATAATCTTTTAATAATTCATTTAATACCTTTTTACCATCACCATTGATATCACAAGTTCCAACTGAATAAATTAATGGGAGGGTACTAAGAAATGTACCACCTTTAATTGAATAACTATTGGTATTATTTAAGATTGCTTTTGAATCTGGAAATGCATAATTCCAACCAAAACATATTATTAAAATTAATTTTATATTCATTATAATTTTATATTCAATAAATAAATATATTTTAATTTATTTGTAAAATCTTTTACCACAACCCTTAATTTCAATTTTTTGTAATTTCTAGCAAAATGGTAGAGCATTGTTAACTGCTAAATTGCAAGGTAAAGTCTTACCAGGTACAGCAACTCAAATAACCCAAAAATATCAACAACACCACCAAATGCAACCACCACAACAGTATTTCCCCCAAAATTTTCAAAAAAATAAATTCATCCACATCACTTAAAAAACAAATTTTTTTGTGTATGAATTCATGAATTGATTCGTATTCACCAAATCGAATACACTTTTAAATTTATTATCCAAATCAGGTCTGAATCGGAGCTTTATAGATATTGAATTTTGAGTTCTCTGTAATAATCTTCACCAACAGGTTCAATAGATGCGCCACTCATAGATCCTGAACGTGGTGTATAAAATATGATAAATACAATGAAATAACAATCACAATACAATTATAATTGACAATACCTCAATAAATAAATGAAATTAAGACTTTAATAGTGATAAAAAAATTCAAATAGTAGGTAGGAGAAATACAGTTATTAGAAAATTACAAAAAAGTAAAGTAAAGTAAAACTTCAAAAAAAAGGGTTGTGGTAAAAGATTTTACAAATAAATTAAAATATATTTATTTATTGAATATAAAATTATAACTATTAGTACTACTATGAAAATACTTTTAGTATTAATTTTAATAATATGTGTTGGTTGGAATCATGCTTTTCCAGCTTCAACAGCAATCTTAAATAATACCAATAGTTATTCAATTAAAGGAGGTACATTTAATGGTAAAGATTCCTCATTGATTTATTCAATTGGAACTTGTGATATCAATGGTGATGGTATAAAGGTATTATATGAATTATTAAAAGATTATAACAGAATATTTTGAACTAATTTTAAATCTTTGCTACATAGGATATAATTTATAATAATGGTGATGGTTATGTTGTATTATTTGGTGATGTTTCAAGATTTGGTAATTCTAGACCAATAAATGATTCATTTGCTGATGGTATTAATGGATTTAAAATTAAGATTCCTCAGGCTGAGAGATTCCCAGTTTGTGGTGATGTGAATGGAGATGGAATTGATGATTTAATAGTTACAAATTCTCAGTCTTTTTTCGGAACTTTATTTTTAATTTATGGTAGTAAAAGTCCATTTAAAGCTACAATTGATTCTTTTGATGGGATTAATGGTTTTCAAATTATTGGTGAACCATATTCTTCTTTAGGGATTGGAAAGGTAATTTGTGATGTAAATGGTGATGGAGTAAAAGATATAGTATTTTCAACAATTATGGGATTCTATGGTGGTGGGCATTCAAATAGTACAAATAGAAACTTTGTAATATATGGTCTTAAAAATGGATCAAAGTACACTACAGATAATGGAGAATATAAAGTATCTGATATTGTAGAGGGAAAAGGTTTTATAATGACTTTAATTTATGGACTTACCCTGACTTGTGGTGACATTAATAATGATGGTTATGATGATTTATATTTACAAAAACCAAGATATCAAATTGTGTTTGGTAATGCAACTTTTCCTCTTGATTATGCACCAAAATTTGATGGTAAAGAGGCTCTTAATATCACTGGAATTACATGGGCAAGTATAGATAATCGTTCTGGTACTTCAAGCTTTGGAGATTTCAATGGAGATGGTTTGATAGATATGGCAGTAACCAATGGAAATTATTCTTCATATGAAGTCTATATCATTTTTGGAAAAAAAAATGAAAATTGGCCTTCAACATTTGATGCCAAAAGTAGAAATTCTTCTAATGTAATTGCTTTTACAAAAGGAAGTGGTTCAAAAGATTATAATTGTGATTCATTGATGATGGGAGATATCAATGCTGATGGTTTTGATGATCTTCAATGTTTCTCACCAGATTTTGTTTGGGTTGTCTATGGTAGTGATTTTCCATTTGAATCAGAAGTGGACTTGTCAGCTTCTACATCACCTTTATTTGACGAATGTAGAGGTTTTATATTAGAACAAGTCGATGGTAAAGTACTTGCCAATGCTGATTTTAATAATGATAAAATTTTGGATTTAATGGTTATTAAAAGTAATATACTTTATGGTATCTATGGTGAGAAACTACTTATGAGTGCATCTTTAGGTTTAATAAATACTACTTTAGAATATTCATCAAATGGTAGTTATATTCTCTTGGATGGTAATTATAGTCCAGTCTCTGAAAAGTGTCCGCTTACTAGTATCAAAGTACAAGTAATAAATGCACAACCTAGTGATTCAATAGACATTGCTTCATCTAATGACATTACAGTCAAAAAGCTATCTCCAAGTACCATTATCATTTACAACAATAATCGTGATTCTAAATTCCTTCAAAAAATTGCAAAAATTCAATATTCAACTCAAAGAAAAGATAGTATTGCTTCAATCAATTTTAAATTCCCTGGATACCTTGATGAAACCATATTAGTTAATGCCACAGCTCCACATAAATTCCCTTGTATATGTCCAGCTAACAATATCTGTATTGATTCTCTCTGTGTTCCACCTGGTACAACTGATATCAACGCAGGGTGTGCAAAGTACCCTTGTACCTATGGGCTAGATTGTAACTCTCATGATAATAAATGTGAATTCCGAAGTGGTTGTATGACATGTGCTGATCTTAAATGTGGTAGTAATGAAGAATGTGAATTACGTATATCATTTAATCCCAAATGCAAACTCTTCCCATTTTGTGTGTTAAATTAACACGAGATGTTTTTTGAGAAGGTGGTGGTATTATTACCATCCCCAGGAATCCTTTTTTGTTGTAAAAATTAAAAATAAAAAAATATTAATATTATTTTCTTTAATTTTTTGCATTGAATGTTTCTTTTTTGTAAATTACAACTAAATCTGTGAATGGTAGTTCATTGATTGCTTCAATTGGTAATGCATTCTCATTCACATATTCTTGTAATCAATAAATTTGAAAAATCAAAATAACAATTTTATATCAGTATTAAGTAATTTTTAGTTTAATAATTTTATTATAATTTAATGTTAATTTAACACACAAAATGGGAAGAGTTTGCAAATTTTGGCATTATATGATTTACGTAATACACATTTTTCATTACTTGGACATTTAACATTTGCACATGTCATACAAGCACTTGGGAATTCACATTTATTATAATGAGAACTACAATCTAGTCCATAGGTACAAGGGTACTTTTTACACCCGGCGCTGATATCAGTTGTACCAGGTGGAACACAGAGGGAATCAATACAGGTATTGTTTACTGGACATATACAAGGGAACTTATTGAAATTAACTGATATGGTTTCATCAAGGATTCCACGATATTTAAATTTGATATTAGCAAGACCATCATTTCTTTCACTTGAATATGTAATTTTTGGAATTTTTTGAAGGAAATTAGAATCATGATTCTTGTTGTAAATGATAATGGTATTTGGAGATAGCTTTGTGACTCCAACATCAGGTGAATTCGCAACATCTAATGAATCACTAGGTTGTGCATTTATAACTTGTACTTTGATAAAAGGTATTGGACATTTTCCTGAGACTCGAATATTATTTCCATCCAAGAGAGTAATACTACTAGTAGATTCATATTCTAATATTTTATCAATTAAACCTAAAGACGCATTCATTTGCAGTTTCTCTGGACGTTTCTCACCATAGATACCATAAAGTATATTACTTTTAATAACCATTAAATCCAAAATTTTATCATTATTAAAATCAGCATTGGCAAGTACTCTACCATCGACTTGTTCTAATATAAAACCTCTACATTCATCAAGTAAAGGTGATGTAGAAGCTGACAAGTCCACAACTGATTCAAATGGTAAATCATTACCATAGACAACCCAAACAAAATCTGGTGAGAAACATTGAAGATCATCAAAACCATCAGCATTGATATCTCCCATCATCAATGAATCACATCTATAATTTATCGAACCACTACCTTTTGTAAAAGCAATTACATTGGAAGAATTTCTACTTCCGATATCAAATGATGAAGGCCAATTTTCATTTTTTTTTTCCAAGAATGATGTAGTGTTCAAATTCTACTTCTCTACCATTGGTTACTGCCATATCTATCAAACCGTCTCCGTTGAAATCTCCAAAGCTTGAACTACCAAAACGATTATCTATACCTCCCCATGTAATTCCAGGGATATTAAGAGCCTCTTTACCATCAAATGTTGGTGTATAGTCAAGAGGAAAAGTTGCTTTACCAAACACAATTTGACTTGTTGGTTTCAGTAAATATAAATCATCATAACCATCATTATTAATGTCACCACAAGTCAGGGTAAGTCCATAAAGATCATTCATTATAAAACCCTTTCCCTCTACTATTTCAGAATTTCCAAATTCCGATATAGTATATTCTCCTTTAACTGTAGAGAACTTTGACCCATTTTTAAGACCATATTTTACGAAAATTTTATTATGATCTTCAAAACTACTCCAGGGTGGGTGAAATGTTGATATTACTAAATCTTTTACTCCATCACCATTTACATCACAAATTGCCTTTCCTAAACCTAAAGATTCTTGTGATTCACCAATAATTTTAAAACCATTAATCCCATCAAAAGAATCAATTGTAGCTTTAAATGGACTTTTACTACCATAAATTACAAATATAATTCCTATATAAGACTGAGAATCAGAATTTGTAACCATTATATCATCAATTCCATCTCCATTCACATCTCCACAAACTGGGAATCTCTCAGGATTATTAATCTTAATTTTAAATCCATTAATACCATCAGCAAATGAATCATTTATTGGTCTTGAATTACCAAATCTTGAAACATCACCAAATAATACAACATAACCATCACCATTATTAAAAATTATATCCTATGTTGAAAAGATTTAATATTAGTCTAAAATATTCTATTTTAACTTTTTAATAATTCATATAATACCTTTTTACCATCACCATTGATATCACAAGTTCCAATTGAATAAGTTAAATTAGAAACATTTGCTGGAAATGAACCACCTTTAATTGAATAACTATTGGTATTATTTAAGATTGCTGTTGAAACTGGAAATGCATGATTCCAACCAACACATATTATTAAAATAAAAGCTAAATATATTTTCATATTATATATTCACTAAATTTATTAATATATTTTTTTTTTATATTTTTATTTATTTGTAACCTACCAAATTTTAGAAAGTTATTTATTTGTAAAGCTAATTTAGAAATTTCATAAAAAATCTTTTACCACAAGGTGAATGTCACTTTTTTGTAATTTTTTCCCACACCATTTTGGAGTAAACTTGTGAAAACAGCAATACACTACAGTAAAGTCTTAATTTCATTTATTTATTGAGGTAATTTCTATTAAAATTGCATTGTGATTGGTGTTTCATTGTATTCACTGTATTTTCACACCATTTTGGAGAATTTGTTAAATAATAGATCCTAAATTACAAAATGAAGAAGAATTGATATAAAAAAAAATCAACAAATTATGCATATATAACAGATCTTATTAATCCAAATATTTGATCTTTAAGCATTAAAATACCACAGGCAAAAAAAAAAGTAAAATGAGAAATCAGTTCTTGAGATTAACCAAAGTATATAAGTGATAATCTTTCTTGATTATAAACAGGTCTGATTTTAGTTGGAGCTTGTTGGACTGATATAGATAAACTGATACCAGTTGAGATCTTTATAAAGTTTTTTGAATGATGATCCAAATCTGTAGATATTGAATGTTGAGTTCTCTGTAATACCTTTCATCGACTAGTTCAATGTTGATTTTGTAGATTTAATAGATGGGCCACTCATAGAACCTGAACAATCTACAACAAATATAAATTCAGATTTCTGATTGATATCCCATTCTTCAATATTAGAAAACTCAGGATAGTAACTAATACCTAATGACAATGTCTGATCTTTTTCATTCTCTTCGACATTGACTTCCATATTATTACCACCACTTGCAATCCTATTTTATACTAAATGTTACAGTAATTGGTGTTTTTTGGGTTCAATATTACCTAAAGATATTTTAATTACACCATTATCTTCACGTGATATCATGAAACCTTGACCACCACTTGCAATTCTATTTTATATAAAAACAGTATTAATATAATCTTTAATTCATGAATATGGTGTATATAATGATAAAAGTACATACGAATCATCATATTTCTCTTGTGCTTTTAGATTTTCTTTAATTTTTGAATTGAATGTTTCGTTACAACTAAATCTGTGATTGTTGATGTGAATGGTAACTACACTGAACTTGGATAATCTAAAACTTGTTGATTTCATACCATATCTCAAATCTCTCCTAAATTATCATAAAAATTCTAATAATGCTAATTAATTCGAAATTCAACAAATTTTAAAATCAAAAAAAAAATTTGAAGTTTAATTTTTTTATTATAATGTTAACTTCACAAACAAAATGGGAAGAGTTTACAAATTTTGGCATTACGTGATTTACGTAATTCACATTTTTCATTACTACCACATTTAAGATCAGCACCTGACATACAAGCACTTGGCAATACACATTTATTAACAGTAGAGTTACATTCTAGTCCATAGGTACAAGGGTACTTTGCACACCCTGCGTTGATATCAGTTGTACCAGGTGGAACACAGAGAATCAATACATGTATTGTTAACTGTACATATACAAGATACTACATTGGTTTGTGGAATAATAGTCAAATGAATCACTAGGTTATGCATTTAAAACTTGTACTTTAATACTAGTTAGTGGACACTTTCCAGAGACTGGACTATAATTATCTTCCAAGAGAATATAACTACCATTAGCTGAATATTCTAATATTGTATCAATTAATCCTAAAGATGCACTCATTGGTAGTTTCTCACCATAGATACCATAAAGTATATTACTTTTAATAACCATTAAATCCAAAATTTTATCATTATTAAAATCAGCATTGGCAAGTACTTTACCATCGACTTGTTCTAATATTAAACCTCTACATTCATCAACTAAAGGTGATGTAGTAGCTGACAAGTCCACAACTGATTCAAATGGTAAATCATTACCATAGACAACCCAAACAAAATCTGGTGAGAAACACTGAAGATCATCAAAACCATTAGCATTGATATCTCCCATCATCAATGAATCACAATTATAAGATTTCGAACCACTTCCTTTTGTAAAAGCAATTACATTGGAAGAATTTCTACTTTTGACATCAAATGATGAAGGCCAATTTTCGTTTTGTTTTCCAAAAATGATATAGACTTCATATGAAGAATAATTACCATTAGTTACTGCCATATCTATCAAACCGTCTCCATTGAAATCTCCAAAGCTTGAACTACCAAAACGATTATCTGTACTTGCCCATGTAATTCCAGTGATATTAAGAGCCTCTTTACCATTAAATTTTGGTGCATAATCAAGAGGAAAAGTTGCATTACCAAACACAATTTGAATATTGGATTTGAGTAAATAACCATCATTATTAATGTCACAACAAGTCACGGTAAGTCCATAAAGATCATTCATTATAAAACCCTAATTTAGTTCAAAAACCATAAATTTGAAAAATCAAAATAATAGTATAAATTTATTTTTTATGTTAATTTCACAAACAAAATGGGAAGAGTTTGCATTTGGTATTAGATGATAAATGATATCCACAATTTTCATTACTTCCACATTTAATATCATCACATGTCAAACAAGTACTTCGGAATTCACATTTATTAGCAGTAGGGTTACAATGTAGTCCATAGGTACAAGGGTACTTTGCACACCCTGCGTTGATATCAGTTGTACCAGGTGGAACACAGAGGGAATCAATACATGTATTGTTAGCTGGACATATACAAGGGAATACAATGGTTGGTGGAGCTGTTGCATTAACTGATATGGTTTCATCAAGGTATCCAGGGAATTTAAAATTTATAGTGGCAATACTATTATTTCTTTGAGTTGAGAATTGAATTTTTGAAATTTTTTGAAGGAATTTAGAATCACGATTCTTGTTGTAAATGATAATGGTATTTGGAGATAGCTTTTGGATGGTAATGTCATTGGATGAAGCAATGTCTACTGAATCACTAGGTTGTGCATTTATAACTTGTACTTTGATACTAGTAAGTGGACATTTTCCAGAGACTGGACTATAATTACCATCCAAGAGAATATAACTACCATTAGCTGAATATTCTAATGTTGTATTTATTAAACCTAAAGATGCACTCATTGGCAGTTTCTCACCATAGATACCATAAAGTATATTACTTTTAACAACCATTAAATCCAAAATTTTATCATTATTAAAATCAGCATTGGCAAGTACTTTACCATTGACTTGTTCTAATATTAAACCTCTACATTCATCAACTAAAGGTGATGTAGTAGCTGACAAGTCCACAACTGATTCAAATGGTAAATCACTACCATAGACAACCCAAACAAAATCTGGTGAGAAACATTGAAGATCATCAAAACCATCCGCATTGATATCTCCCATCATCAATGAATCACAATTATAAGACTTTGAACCACTTCCTTTTGTAAAAGCAATTACATTGGAAGAATTTCTACTTTTGACATCAAATGATGAAGGCCAATTTTCATTTTTTTTTCCAAAAATGATATAGACTTCATATGAAGAATAGTTACCATTAGTTACTGCCATATCTATCAAACCATCTCCATTGAAATCTCCAAAGCTTGAAGTACCAGAACGACTATCTGAATTTGCCCATGTAATTCCAGTGATATTAAGAGCCTCTTTACCATCAAATTTTGGTGCATAATCAAGAGGAAAAGTTGCTTTACCAAACACAATTTGACTATTGGGTTGGAGTAAATATAAATCATCATAACCATCATTATTAATATCACCACACTTCACCATAAGTCCATAAATAAAATTCATTATAAAACCTTTTCCCTCTACAATATCATTATATTTATATTCTCCATTATTTGGGTTAGTGAACTTTGATCCATTTTTAAGACCATATATAACAAAGATTCTATTTGGACTAGATGAACCCCCACCATAGAACCCCATATATGTTGAAAATACTATATCTTTTACTCCATCACCATTTACATCACAAATTGCCTTACCAACACCTAAAGAAGAATATGATTTATCAAAAATTTGAAAACCATTAATCCCATCAAAAGAATCAATTGTAGCTTTAAATGGACTTTTACTACCATAAATTAAAAATATAGTTCCTAAATTAGAATCAGAATTTGTAACCATTATATCATCAATTCCATCTCCATTCACATCACCACAAACTGGGAATCTCTCTGTTTGTTTAATCTTAATTTTAAATCCATTAATACCATCAGCAAATGAATCATTTAATGGTCTAGTATTACCAAATCTTGAAACATCACCAAATAATACAACATAACCATCACCATTATTAAAAACTATATCCTATATTACAGATTTTTAAAATTAGTCCAAAATGTTCTATTAAAATCTTTTAATAATTCATTTAATACCTTTTTACCATCACCATTGATATCACAAGTTCCAATTGAATAAATCAATGGAGAAACTCTACCATTAAATGTACCTCCTTTAATTGAATAACTATTGGTATTATTTAAGATTGCTGTTGAAGCTGGAAAAGCATGAATCCAACCAAAACATATTATTAAAATTAATACTAAATGTATTTTCATATTTTATATTCATTATAATTTTAAATTCAATAAATAAATATACTGTAATTTATTTGTAAAATCTTTTACCACACCCCTTAAATTCAATTATTTGTATTTTCTATTAACAGTATTTCACCCACCCACCAAAATTGTTAAAAAAAATCAAATTTTATTCAAGTTGCTTTACTATACTCTTCAATGTTTATTTGGGATTCAATAGATGAGCCATTCATAGATCGTGAACAATCAATAAAATTTTTATAATCAGATTTCAATTCTTCTTTTATAGAAAACTAAGGAAGTAAATAATACTCTTTTTCAATCTCTTCTGGTCCTTAGTTGAATTAAATGATCTATTGTCACCTGCCTTCTCTAGGTTACAACAACCAAACCCAGGTGGAACACAGAGGGAATCAATACATGTATTGTTTGTTGGACATATACAAGGGAACTTATTGAAATTAACTGATATGGTTTCATCAAGGACTCCACGGTATTTAAATTTGATAGTAGCAAGACCATCATTTCTTTCACTTGAATATGTAATTTTTGGAATTTTTTGAAGGAAATTAGAATCATGATTCTTATTGTAAATGATAATGGTATTTGGAGATAGCTTTGTGACTCCAACCTCAGGTGAATTCGCAACATCTAATGAATCACTAGGTTGTGCATTTATAACTTGTTCTTTGATAAAAGGTATTGGTGTTTCATTGTATTTTCGAATTTATTTAAAATTAAGAATTGGCAATCCAGGTAAAAAAAAATGAGAAATCAGGTTTATTATGATAGGGATAATGGGTTTATAGACTGTTGGTAGCATCTTGAAGATATTTATCATAAAAATCTAAAAGAGAGAGTTTAGAGAGTTGTTGTCTGACAAATTTGGTGGCTTTTTGAGCAATGAGAGACCATAGATCTTTTTCATTGGAATACTGTTTGATGAGTGTTGCTAGAATGATGAGTGTTGTCCAAATGTCCTTGTTGGCAGTTAATTCAGCTGGAGATGGTTTTTTGGGTTTAATAGGAGACTTATCTTCAGACCAAGATCCATTAGCATTCTGTGAGTCAATGATAGACATGAGAGGTCCTGAAATGGCTTTAGAAGACAATGGTTTCATTGGTGAATTAAAAGCGACTGGTGTTGAAACAGCTCCTTGTGACATTGGACCACCTCCATATTGTTCCTGATAGGGTCTAGAATTTTGTAAACTTGATTTTCTCTTCATACTGTTTTCATTTAGAATTTGACTAACTTGATAGTTGGATGTCGAAGCATATTTAGTTTGTTCTTCCATTTCACCTTCGAGGTCATTATCAAGGTCATCCATATCTTCGTCATGTTCTTCTTCAGAACTCCATATATCATCACTGTAAGAGTGTGTATCATAGTTGTCATTGTATATGTCTTCATCTACTTGGATTTCAGGTGGATTGACAAGTACATGTTCCATAGTCTCTGTTGTAACAGAATTTGATTCTTTAGTTATCAGTAATGATGTGTATTTTGATAGAATGTTATATTGTTTACTTAGTTGTACAATCTGTTCTTGGTACAGAGGGGATTGTAATCTCTTTTCTTGATCTAAAAAATCATTAATCATCATTAATCCAGCTAATTTATGAGTATTTTGTGATTGTTTGTTGCCAGTTGATCTATTGATAGTGATTGGGAATTGAAGAATATCACCTTTAGGTCCATTTGCTGTAATCTGTAATTGGAATTCTTGTGGAAGGTTTGGTGAGTTCTTGAGATTAACCAAAGCATAAAGTGACATTCTTTCTTGATTATATATAGGTCTGATTATAGTTGGAGCTTGTTGGACTGATATACCTTCAGGCCATTGAAGTCTGATATTTGAAATCATAGGTTCCATAGATTTCTTGAGAAGTTTGATTACCTGAGACTCCATATTCTTCATATCAGTTATGAGTTCATATTGACCTCTAGAAGCACCTGAAATTCCAGTTACCAAACCAACATCAACACCAGATCCAATTCCAAAAGTAAATATTCTCACGTGAGATTCTTGTCTGACAAAATTAATTAAACTTTGTTTTTCATCAACTTCACCATCAGTAAGAATGAAAACCTGTCTTGGATACTCTGGATCGTATGGGGAGTTGAAAATGTCTTTTATAGGTGCCAAAAGTTCAGTTCCACCCAAATCAGCTTTAGTCTGAGAAATTTGTACAACAGCTTCATTCAAAGTTGCATTATTATACAGCTGGGATTCGTTATAAAGTTTCTTGAAATGTGTTCCAAATCTGTAGATATTGAATTTTGAATTCTCTGGAATACTCTTCATCAACAAGTTCAATGTTGATTTTGCAGATTCAATAGACGAACCACTCATAGATCCAGAACAATCCAAGACAAAGATATACTCTGATTTCTGGTCAATATCCAGTTCATCAATATTAGAAAACTCAGGATAGTAACTAATACCCATTGCCAGTGTTTGATCTTTTTCATTTTCCTCTAAATTGATCTCCATCTTATTACTGGTCTTTGGTTGAATTATAACTTGTAAATCAGTGTTTTTTAATCCCGAAAACTGTTCATTTTCAATAGTCACAGTTGCCTTATTATCAAATTTCATTATAACTTCTTTAAATGTTCTATTGTCATTTGACTTTATAGATTCAATACCAACAGTCAAATAAATATTTAATTGAACCAAAAAATAGAATCTGGTATTTGGAAATGATGATCTTGGAATAAAATAATGAATAGTATCTAAATGTGAATGAATTTCACCAATTATATTAAATATTATAGTAATTGGTGTTTTAGGTTCAATATTACCTAAAGATAATTTAAATACGCCATTATCTTCACGTGATATCATGAAACCTTGTCCACCACTTGCAATTCTAAATTTTACACATATATTAGGGACACTCTCCGAATTGTTATATATAATCGTATACATACGAATCATCATATTTCTGCTCAGCTTTCTTCTTTTCTTTTATCTTTCCAGTGAAAGATTCACCTTTATATACTACCAAAAGATCTGTGATTGTAGATGTCAATGGTAATGGCAGTTCATAGATAGCCTCAACAGGTGACGAACTTTCATTTACATATTCCTGTGTATATTTTGATTGTAATGTTGAATCTCTAATATCACTAACAATAGTGAATTTAGATAACTTAAAATTATTATATGGCAAACCAAATTTAATATTTGGACCTAAATTATCATAGAAATTTTGATAGAAAAAACTACTTGACATTATTTGAAACGAAATATAAAATGATTAATCCAAAAAAAAAAAACTAATATCTTATAAAAATAAATATCTAACTTTAATTAAAATGCAGAAATAAATAGAATTTTTCAATGAAAAGAGAGAGTTACAATTATTTGTGTAAAGTTTGAAAATTTTTATTATTTACATTACATATGATATTAATTTTATTGGGTTGAAAGAGGATTTATATAATATGATATATATTAAGTGTGTTGTTGTAGTTTATTCAGTAATGATACCTTTTTGTTTTTGAACTTCTATATCGACTACATAAAATTCAGTGCCGGCAACAGGAAGTAACTGAGATGGTTTAGTGGAGTTGGTCTTTGCAATAAACAGGATATTAGCCAACAAACAAGATGGCATTTGATTTCCATAGATTTTCTTGATAGCTTGCATAGAGTCATTAGAGACAATAACCAGGGTATCCGATTGATGGAATCCATAGTATCTCTCTTTCTTTAGTATAAATAATCCCATAACATTTTCTTTGAGTTGTGTCATTTCAACTGGACACATGGATATAAAGTCATTCAATTTGATGATTTCATGTGCCTTTACAGAAAGCTCTTCTTCCAGGGCCATCTGATTACGTTTAGTCTTTAAAAGTTCATCTTCGCAATTCATCCATTCAGTGAACTTATCTGAAAATGATTGTTGTAAAAGTGTGGTAAGTTTTTTGGTTTTGTCAGAAGATGGGGTGACTCCTTCGGAGGTTCCTGTTGAGCCTTCTCCAACTGCCTTCATCACTTGATTGTCTTTTAGTGTGAGTTCAATTCGATTGACGAGAATCTCAAATCTATCTACTGTGATATCTCTAGGTGTCCAACTGAAAATCTCGTCACCTCCAAGAGTTGGTATAAAGGTGTCTCCGGGAGTGGGCTTAAAGGACTCAAATTTAGTAAGTTGATGTTGGTCTTTGATAGGCTTACCAGACATGGTAGGTGATATGTTTCCAGGAGTCTGAACAAAGTCGCCACCAGGTGTAGTTGTAGTAGTTATATTTAGTTTTTGGAATTGGTTGAGAATGGTGCTTGTAACCTCCAGGTCTCCACCTTTGGTAACCTGTGAAGAAGATCTTGGAGTTGTGATAACCTTTGTCTGAGTAAGTTGTTGTTGTTGTTTCTGTTCGGATAGCTGTTCTTGCAGTTGTTCTTTTTGGAGATTCTCAGTCTCTTGTTGCTTCTGTTCAGCTAACAAGTCGATATAGGATTTCTGGTGGTTATTGAGTATAGATGAATCCGATCCTGCTACAAGGAGCTTAGTAATCTCCTTGTTATTGGTTACAATGGACTTGAAGATTGGTGTCTCGTTGTCACCATCACATATATTTACATTTACATTGTCGCACTCCAGTAATTGCTGACAGATAGCCAAACGTCCTAAAGCAGCAGCCCAATGGAGTGGTGTCATTCCGGAGAAGTCGGAGGCATTCAATTGTGATTTGTCTACTTCTTGGTAGTGTCTAATGAAGAGACTTGATATTCTCTGGTTACCATCTTGAACTGCATAGTGGAATGGGGTAAGCCCAAACTTATCTTTTTTACAACTTAGAGAATCTGAGAAATCATTGTTAAACAGATACTGGATGAGACGATAGTGGCCTCTTTCAACTGCAATGTGTAAGGCATTGGCTCCGACACTATCGATTCCTGTTAATAAGGAATCATAGAAATCTTCACCCAAGTCAACAAGGGACTCCACGCAGGATATGGAACCTGAGTAACAAGCCATATGGAAGACATTGTGTCCAGTGTGATTGAGGAGTGTCATGTCAACACCGAGTTCAATTAGATAGTCCAACATGTCATCTCTACCTTCTTTAGCAGCAACCATTACCAAAGTGTTTCCTGATAAATCAGTAATTTCATTAATTTCCTTGGTTGACTTATTTTGGAGAAGTGCTGTCAAATCTTCGACTTCCTGGTGAATAAGAGCGTAGCAGTACTGGTTATAGTAGTTATGTGATGGAGATGAATTGGATGATGTTGGGGGTGAACTTGGTTGACTTCCCATCATCATATTGTTTGGTGTTTGGTATCCGTTGTTTTCAAGTTCATCATCAGCACCTTGAGAACCATTGTTATCCAAAGTTGTCTTCTTCAAACGTTTAGTGGAACCCTCAGGTAATTGATTGTAGATGAAAGGAAGTTGATTGCCAACCTTGTTCTTGGTACCTTTCTCCTTTTTAGTTGTGGTTTTGGTGTAACGTGCAGATACACTATAGACTCCTGGAGTGGATCTACGAGGTGGAGGGAAAGAAAAAGAGAAGGATGTCTGACTTGGCATATGGAGATCCTCTTGTTTGATAGTCTGTTGTTTATGCTCTGGTGATGGATGTTTTGGAGTGAAATCAACATGTAGAATCTCAGATCTACCCTTTTTGAAATAGTACCCGTAAACAGTGACTTCAGTCTCTTCAGAACAATAACAACTATTAGGAACCAAACGTGCAATGTGTGGAGCTGGAAGCATATCAGTGTGATAGAAAAGCTCAATAGAATTTGAGGTGATTTCATGGAATCTCTCAAAAGTCTTTCTGTTGAGTAAATTGAATTTCAATCTAAAGTTATTGCAAGGATCGTGTTTCTTACGGTCAACATGCATATCAGAGAACTTGAATTCAAATGAACCATCTGAACATGTTACAGCAGGTTGACTGATTACAATACTGTCATCAGGATCAGGATTAGCAATAATCATAAGATCATTGGCATCACCTTGGTAGTTGACAACTTTCAGTACTGGAGCAGGGACCAATACATGTGTCTTCACTGTGTAGATTGGGAATGGTTGAGTGTGATTATCTACTATTTGAATTAAAGGACCACTACCACCACTACTATTTATACTCATTGAACTTGTATTTATATTCTGTGGGATTTGAATTTGGTTTTGTTGTTGAGGTTGTTGTTTTACTGGTTGAGGTGAAAAAGGATTGGTAATTGGTTTCTGTTGTTGTTGTTGATATTGTTGAATTTGTTGTTGTTGGAACTGTTGTTGTTGTTGTTGTTGGTGGTATTGTAACTGTTGCTGTTGTTGTTGGATTGATTGCTGAGGTTGCATTTGATATTGTTGTTGTAAAGCTTGGTGAGGTTGTAACTGATACTTTGGTAAATGTGAGGAAGATGATGTGGTGGAAGTTGGAGGTGATGATATATCTTGCATAAGTGGTGAAGAAGGTTCAGAATGTGTCTGAATTGGTGGTAATTGCTGTTGGTCATTGTAGGCATTGAAATTTATGAAATTTGAAGTACGAAGTCCATTTTCAACCTGAGGCATTTGTGGTGACTGTGGAACTGAGAATAGATTATTATGACCATTCAATGAAGTATTGAAATTAAAACTTTGTGTATTACTCTGGTTTTGGTTATTTGATGATGGTACTTTATGATGAAGTTCATTGGAATTATTATAGTAGCCACTACTGTTATCCATTGACTTGTTCAAGTACATACTAGAAGCTGACTGATTCAATGGATTGTTAAAAGGTAAACTATTTTGCATTTGATTGAATTGGTTCTGTTGCTGCTGTTGTTGTTGTTGTTGTTGTGGTTGTTGTAGTTGGTTCTGTTGTTGTTGTTGTTGTTGAGGCTGTTGAAGACCGAAATCACTTTGATTTTGTAATGAGTGATGTTGATGAGTAAAGTCCAAGACATCTGTACTGTTTAAGAGATTGATGGAAGTCTCGTCATGGTTATCCATAAAACTGTGTCCTTGAGCAGAAAGTGCAAAGTTGATTAGAGTTACATCATCAGGGTTATTATGTTTCATGTCCTTTATCATAGAATCTGACAAACCCATATTACCAAGAACATATGAAGTTGTACCACCGGTGCTATTGAATACCTTTTGTTGTTGTTGTTGATTCTGTTGAGGTAACATTTGACTGAATGGAATATTATTTCCACTCATTCCACTATTGAATTGATGTGTGTCCATGTTACTGTCTTCTTGTAATTCTAGTTTAATCTCTGGTGTAAGAATCTCTTGATCTTTTGTAATGTCAACCCAATCAATTTCAATAGTTTCCTGAAGTTGTTGTAGTTGTTGTTGTTGTTGTTTTGGTGTTGATTTTAGTTTTGGGCTACTATCAGTACTGTTTTGACCACTACTAGTTCTGATATTAAATAGATTTTCAATTGGTTTTGAGATCAAAAACTTTTTAATTTCCTCTATTTTTGATAAAATCAATCTTAAGATTTAGAATATTTCTATTTTAAAAAAAAAAAATATTCCGTTGATCTATAATAGTGGGTGGTTGTTTTATATTGTAAATATTAATATAAATATTTCTTTACTTGTTACTTGATTTGATAATAATAATAATAATAATAATAATCAATTGAGTTATAATAATAAATAAAATTTTCTGTAAAGATAAAGAATTACTTTCCTGACTTTTAAGGAAAATAATTTTTTTTTTTTTTTTTTTATAGCAACTTATTGTGATTTCTTTCACTGTTATTTTAAATGATGTTGTGAAAATAACAGTGTACACACTAACCACAGTTACTAACAATAGATCCAAGTTCTTACCTCTTACCTTTTTTTAATTTTTAATAATATTATTAAAGTGGGTGAAAAAAAATGGAGAGGTGTGTAATAAACTTTTCTGTCAAAGCTAAAAATCAAAATGGTTTTAAAAAAAAAAAAGAAAAAAAAAATTAAAAAAAATTTGTTGTTATATTTTTTTTTTCAGTTTTTTGAGAAAGTGTCTTGTTTACATGGGATCAAAAAGAATAATAAAAAGAAAAGAAATCCTTGACTGGTCAGTTACACCAAAAACTTGATTAATGAAAAACTGAGAAACAGAATTTTCATAATAATACCATTTCTAATATTCGAATATTAGTTTCATGGTAGAGATAAAATTTGACTTAAAATAGAGACCTCCGAATTGATTTAAAAAATTTTTTATCCGTTAAACCAGAATTTTGTTTTTAATATTAAAATTCAAAAATGGGTTATATAAAGAGTAATGAACAACAGAGGGAAAAAACTCATCCTACAAATGCTAAAAATAATGTGTGATTGTCCTACAGTATAATTTTTACTTTGAGGAGGTTTGGGGAAATAAAACACCCTCCAAAATAACTTTTTTTTTTATTTCAAAAAATTTGAAATCAATGAGTTGTTAGGTGTGGGTTTATGCAAAAACTGATTGCAACACATTTTTTAATATAAATGTGCAATCAAAATTACACACACCATCACTTTTAAAAATTAAAATTTCATTTTATTATTATTAAACACACTCATAAAGGAATTAATTAATATAACATATAATTTTTTTGTATAGAAATTATCAAATAAGTAAATTAATTTTAGTGATTAACAACAAATAAAAGAAAAAAAATAAATGAAGAGATCTATTACTAGATTTTTAGTAATATCTCTCTTGATATTTGAAATTTGCCTATGTGTCATTCCGCCATCTACTGGTGATCTTGATTCTACAAATAGTTTTGTATATTCTGGTGATGGTCAAGTATCATCATTATATATCATTGGTAACTTTGATTTTAATGGTGATGGTAAACAGGTAGGTTATAAGTGATATTATGTGTAGGAGATGAATATTAACTTTTTTGAAAACTTTAGGATTTCCTAGTGGCAAATAACAATGGATTTTTAGTGTTTTTTGGAAATATTTCTAGATTTTCTACACCAAAATCTGAAATTTTTACAACTATAAATAGAACTTTTGCAAATGGGGTTGATGGATTTTTGATATCACTTAGTGGTAGCTATTATACTCCACTAGCTGGTGATATTAATGGAGATGGATTGGATGATATTGCTATGCCTTCTACAGGTGGCACAGTATATGTGCTCCTAGGCAGAACAAATGCAATGGATGCAAAAGTGACAATAGATAAATCCAATGGATTCACAATGGGTAATGAAGAAACCAAGGGACTTGGAAGTTCGATGGTAATTTGTGATATCAATGGTGACGGTGTAAAGGATTTAGTTATGGGAGGATTACCTGCATCTTCTGTAGGTAATTTTGGGGGTGGACAAACCTATACTTTTGTGACCTATGGTATTAAGAATGGTGAGAAATTCCCCATTTCTAGTGATGGTGAGTTTGTAGGATCACCCAAAACTGGAACTATCTTACATGTGTCACCTTCCTATCTCTCATGTGGTGATTTAAATAATGATGGTTTTGATGATCTCCTCATTGGATCATCTGGAAGTATTAAAATCATGTTTGGTATGAGTCAAATTAAAAGATTCCATTTACCAAAATTTGACGGTTCTGATGGATTTATTATTGTAAATTCTAAAACAAGTACCATTAAGGGTTCAGATTTTGGGGATTTCAATGGAGATGGTCTAGTTGATTTAGCAGTTTCAGTTTCTGGATACAAGTATTTCGCTACTTTTATAGTATATGGAAAGACAACTAAATGGGGTAGTAAATATGATATAGCTAAAGAAAAGTCAACAATCTTCACAAAGGGACCAAATTCAGATTCAGTATTTTGTCAAGAACTTAGACTAACTGATTTGAATAATGATGGTATTGCAGATTTGCTATGTAACTCATTAGATGAAAAATCCATGATAGTTGTGTATGGTTCTACTATGGATTTTCCATATCTCGTAAACCTAGATTCTCAAGAATCACCTTTGAGACACCAGTGTGGTGGGTTCCAAATAACAGGTGTAAACTCCAAATTCTTTGATAATACTGATTTCAATAATGATGGTATTCAGGATCTTCTTGTTGGATATGATGATAAGACTATATATGGTATATATGGTAATCCATCATTGGTAGATGATAGATTTGTTATTACCCAAAAGTATCTATCATACAACGAATCTGGTGAATATAACTTCTTGTTTAAGAATTTCAATCCAGTCCCTGTAGGTGAATGTCCAGTTTCTTCTGTGACATTTAAGGTATTGAATCCTGAATCTGGTGATTTCTTGCAATTCCCTCAAACATCTTCACTAACAGTCACAAGAAAATCTCATTCTGAAATTAAGGTAAACAATATCAACTTCTCTAAAGATTTTCTACAAATGTTAAATCCAATCTCTTTAACAACAAAAAGAAAATCATTGATTACCATAACCATTACAGGATCTAATATCAATGAAATGGTTTATATCCAAGGTCCTTCTTCATTCATACAAGCACAATTCCCCTCATCCATCAAAACACTGACACAGGTGACAGCCGCAGTTGTTTTTCCAAGACAACCAACCTATTTCATTGACCATTTGAAGAATGAAACTGATTTCAATCTTAATGTTCAGAACCGTGGTGGTAGGGGATTAATTGGATTCTCATCACCTACATTGAATGCTACAGTTGATAACTGTTATCTTCCAAAATTGAATATGACAACTCCAATTATGAACCCTAATTCCAATGCATCCCAAGAATCTTGGGTTACAAGTGTTGGATCATATTCCAACAGATACAACAAGAAATTTGGTAAATATATTGAGGTACCCATTGAAAATAATTTCAAAAAATCACTCAATGCTACTCATGGGTCATACTATGTTCTTGAGAATAACACAACTGACGGATTCAACCCAATTGATAATCAAGGATATGGAAATGAAGGTGAATCACACAACAACAATTGGTGTTTGGTAATGAAACTTTGGTATTGTGCACCAACTATCGGTCAAATGGGAATATCATTTAATGGTGCTGCTTATGAATTATCAATTTATATGGATGATGTATTAGTCAGTGATTACATGGGACATCAGTCCAATCCAACTCTATACTCTGAATTTGATATCCCCAGAGATGGAAGTGAGCACAGTTTAGATATTTTCATGTGTTACAAAGGTCCAATTGATAAATCAATTGATTCTCGTTTCATTCTTTCTATTTATGGTGACTTGGAGAATTGTAACAAAGGAACAGACTCCAAATTAAACAATTGCCCCATAGAAACACCACCATCAACTACCAATCTGACAAAAGGTCCACCAACTCCTGGTAAAATGTCAGTCAGACAACCAACTTATTTCATTGATCATCAAAAGGATGAAACTGATTTCGGATTGGATATCAGATATAAAACTGACTCTTCTATAGGTGGTTTCTCATCACAATTGTTAACAATTGATAATTGTTATCTTCCAACATTGGACTTGCCAACTCCAATCTTGAATCCAACATACCAAGAAGAAGTTTTGGTTGCTTCAAACACCTCATACCACAATAGATACTATAGATATGCTGGAAAATACCTTGAAATTCCTCTTGAAGACAGATTCTCAAAACAAACTTCATTTGAAGGATTTGAATTTCAAGACGGGTTAAGAACACTTGATGGACAAGGTTATGGAAATGAAGGTGATCAACACAATTACAATTGGTGTTTGACCATGAGACTTTGGTATTGTTTCCCACCAACTATTTTACCCAATGAATTTTATGGTATTGCAATATTTGGTGAAAAATTTGAAGTTGCAATCTATATTGATAACCAATTACAAGCTGATATCATGGGTCATCAATCCCAACCATTTGGATTCTACCAAAGATTCAATAACGTCGAAGATATGAATCCACACAAATTAGATATTTTCATGTGTAACAAAGGTCAAGTTGACAATACCCATTTCGTAATTGATATTTATGGTGATATGGAGAATTGTAATTATGGAGTTGATAAATCTCTTGATTGTCAATACCCACCTGGTGAAGATAAAGTTTACAGAAGACAACCAACCTATTTCATTGATCATTTGAAGAATGAAACTGATTTCAATCTTGATTCTAAATATCGTGGTGGTAATGGATTGAGAGGTTTCACAGCACCTACTTTGGTTGAAGATAATTGTTATCTTCCAAAATTGAACATTTCAACACCTATCATGAATCCAAACTCCAATGCATCTCAAGAAACTTGGGTTAAAAACACAGAATCTTATTCCAACAGATACAACAAGAAATTTGGTAAATATATTGAAATTCCACTTGAAAACAGTTTCAAGAGATATGTTAATGCTACTCATGGTGTATCATTTGTTCTTGAGAATTACACAACTGATGGATTCAATCCAATTGATAATCAAGGATATGGAAATGAAGGTGAAACTCACAACAACAATTGGTGTTTGGTAATGAAACTTTGGTATTGTGCACCAAGAATTGGTTTAATGGGAATATCATTTAATGGTGCTGCATTTGAAACATCAATTTTCATGGATGGTGAATTAATCAGTGATTACATGGCTCACCAAACCAATACACTCCCATTCGTAGATTTTAATTTGACCAGAGAATCAAAAGGACACAAATTAGATATTTTCATGTGTTACAAAGGTCCAATTGATAAATCAATTGATCATCGTTTCATTCTTACTATTTTTGGTGATTTGGATGGTTGTCAGAACAATTCCGATCAGTCACTATTTAGTTGTACAAGTATAACACCACCATCAACCACTAATCTGACAAAAGGTCCACCAACTCCTGGTAAAATGTCAGTCAGACAACCAACTTATTTCATTGATCATCAGAAGGATGAAACTGATTTTGGATTGAATATCAACTATAAAAGTACCAACATTATAAGAGGATTCTCATCACCTTTATTAACAACTGATAATTGTTATCTTCCAACATTGAACATGTCAACTCCAATCTTGAATCCAACATTCCCTCAAGAAGTTTTTGTTGCTTCAAACACCTCATACCACAATAGATACTATAGATATGCTGGAAAATACATTGAAATTCCTCTTGAAGACAAATTCTCATTATATGGTGATAACGGATTTGAATATCAAGCCGAATTCAACAGACTTGATGGGCAAGGATATGGAAATGAAGATGATTCACACAATTACAATTGGTGTTTTTCAATGAGACTTTGGTATTGTTTCCCACCAGTAATAATAGATAATGGATATTATGGTATTGGATTATTTGGTGAATATTTTGAAGTTGCAATTTATATTGATAACCAATTACATGCTGATATCATGGGTCATCAAACCAAACTATCTGGATTCTACCAAAACTTCAACATCACCAGAGATTTGAATCCACACAAATTAGATATTTTCATGTGTAACAAAGGTCCAGTTGATAATTTCGATTTCTCCATTATTATTTATGGTGATATGGAGAATTGTAATTATGGAGTTGATAAATCTCTTGATTGTCAATACCCACCTGGTGATGGTAAAGTTTACAGAAGACAACCAACCTATTTCATTGATCATTTGAAGAATGAAACTGATTTCAATCTTGATTCTAAATATCATGGTGGAAATGGATTAAGAGGTTTCACAGCACCTACTTTGGTTGAAGATAATTGTTATCTTCCAAAATTGAACATTTCAACACCTATCATGAATCCAAATTCCAATGCATCTCAAGAAACTTGGATTCAAAACACAGAATCTTATTCCAACAGATACAAGAAATCATTTGGTAAATATATTGAAATTCCACTTGAAAACTACTTCAAAAGAAATGTTAATGGTTATGGTGTATCATTTGTTCTTGAAAATAACTTACCTGATGGATTCAACCCAATTGATGATAAAGGATATGGAAATGAAGGTGAAACTCACAACAACAATTGGTGTTTAGTAATGAAGCTTTGGTATTGTGCACCAAGAATTGGTTTAATGGGAATATCATTTAATGGAGCTGCATTTGAAATATCAATTTTCATGGATGGTAATTTAATCAGTGATTACATGGCTCATCAAACCAATCCAACTCTATTCTCTGAATTTGATATACCCAGAGAATCTAAAGGACACAAATTAGATATTTTCATGTGTTACAAAGGTCCAATTGATAAATCAATTGATCATCGTTTCATTCTTACTATTTTTGGTGATTTGGATGGTTGTCAGAACAATTCCGATCAGTCACTATTTAGTTGTACAAGCATAACACCACCATCAACTACTAATCTGATAAAAGGTCCACCAACTCCTGGTAAAATGTCAGTCAGACAACCAACTTATTTCATTGATCATCAAAAGAATGAAACTGATTTCGGATTGAATATCAACTATAAAAGTGATGGTATTATTAGAGGATTCTCATCACCTTTATTAACAATTGATAATTGTTATCTTCCAACATTGAATATGTCAACTCCAATATTGAATCCAACATTCTCTCAAGAAGTTTTTGTTGCTTCAAACACTTCATACCACAATAGATACTATAGATATGCTGGAAAATACATTGAAATTCCTCTTGAAGACAGATTCTCATTATATGGTGATAACGGATTTGAATATCAAGCCGAATTCAACCCACTTGATGGGCAAGGATATGGAAATGAAGATGATTCACACAATTACAATTGGTGTTTTGCAATGAAACTTTGGTATTGTTTCCCACCAGTATTAATAGATAATGGATATTATGGTATTGGATTATTTGGTGATAAATTTGAAGTTGCAATCTATATTGATAACCAATTACATGGTGATATCATGGGTCATCAAACCAAACTATCTGGATTCTACCAAAACTTCAACATCACCAGAGATTTGAATCCACACAAATTAGATATTTTCATGTGTAACAAAGGTCCAGTTGACAATTTCAATTTCACCATTAATATTTATGGTGATATGGAGAATTGTAATTATGGAGTTGATAAATCTCTTGATTGTCAATACCCACCTGGTGATGGTAAAGTTTACATAAGACAACCAACCTATTTCATTGATCACTTGAAGAATGAAACTGATTTCAATCTTGATTCTAAATATCGTGGTGGTAATGGATTGAGAGGTTTCACAGCACCTACTTTGGTTGAAGATAATTGTTATCTTCCAAAATTGAACATTTCAACACCCATCATGAATCCAAACTCCAATGCATCTCGAGAAACTTGGATTCAAAACACAGAATCTTATTCCAACAGATACAACAAGAAATTTGGTAAATATATTGAAATACCAATTGAAAACAACTTCAAGAGAAATGTTAATGGTTATGGTGTATCATTTGTTCTTGAGGATTACTCAACTGATGGATTCAATCCAATTGATGATCAAGGATATGGAAATGAAGGTGAAACTCACAACAACAATTGGTGTTTGGTAATGAAACTTTGGTATTGTGCACCAAGAATTGGTTTAATGGGAATATCATTTAATGGAGCTGCATTTGAAACATCAATTTTCATGGATGGTGAATTAATCAGTGATTACATGGCTCACCAAACCAATCCAACTCTATTCTCTGAATTTGATATCCCTAGAGAATCTAAAGGACACAAATTAGATATTTTCATGTGTTACAAAGGTCCAATTGATAAATCAATTGATCATCGTTTCATTCTTACTATTTTTGGTGATTTGGATGGTTGTCAGAACAATTCCGATCAGTTACTATTGAATTGTACAAGCATAACACCAGTAACTAATGGATCAGGTACTGATACACTCGTTGCTGGACCAGTTAGTGGATCAGGTACTGCTACAGTCGTTGCTGGACCAGTTACTAGTGGATCAGGTACTGATACAGTCGTTGCTACACTCAATGCTACTAGTACAGTCGTTGCTGGACCAGTTACTGGTACACTCAATGCTACTAGTACAGTCGTTGCTGGACCAGTTACTAGTAGATCAAGTGCTGATACAGTCGTTGCTACACTCAATGCTACTAGTAAATCAAGTGCTGACACACTCGTTGCTACACCAGTTACTAGTGGATCAGGTACTGATACAGTCGTTGCTACATCAGCTACTAGTACAGTCGTTGCTGGACCAGTTACTAGTGGATCAGGAAATGATACAGTCGTTTCTGGACCAGTTACTTCAACTACAACCACCAAATACCCACCTGGTGATGGTAAAGTTTACATAAGACAACCAACCTATTTCATTGATCATTTGAAGAATGAAACTGATTTCAATCTTGATTCCAAATATCGTGGTGGTAATGGATTAAGAGGTTTCACAGCATCTACTTTGGTTGAAGACAATTGTTATCTTCCAAAATTGAATATGTCAACACCCATCATGAATCCAAACTCCAATGCATCTCAAGAAACTTGGATTCAAAACACAAAGTCTTATTCCAACAGATACAAGAAATCATTTGGTAAATACATTGAAATTCCTCTTGAAAACAACTTCAAGAGAAATGTTAATGCTACTCATGGTGGGTCATACTATGTTCTTGAAGATTACTCAACTGATGGATTCAACCCAATTGATAATCAAGGATATGGAAATGAAGGTGAATCACACAACAACAATTGGTGTTTAGTAATGAAACTTTGGTATTGCACCCCAACTATCGGTCAAATGGGAATATCATTTAATGGTGCTGCTTATGAATTATCAATTTATATGGATGATGTATTAATCAGTGATTACATTGGACATCAGTCCAATCCAACTCTATACTCTGAATTTAATATGACCAGAGATGTAATCGGGCACGGTTTAGATATTTTCATGTGTTACAAAGGTCCAATTGATAAATCAATTGATTCTCGTTTCATTCTTACTATTTTTGGTGATTTAGAGAATTGTAACAAAGGAACAGACTCCAAATTAAACAATTGCCCCATAGAAACACCACCATCAACTACCAATCTGACAAAAGGTCCACCAACTCCTGGTAAAATGTCAGTCAGACAACCAACTTATTTCATTGATCATCAAAAGAATGAAACTGATTTCGGATTGGATCTCAGATATAAAACTGACAATTTAATAAGAGGATTCTCATCACCTTTATTAACAATTGATAATTGTTATCTTCCAACATTGGACATGTCAACTCCAATCTTAAATCCAACATTCCCTCAAGAAGTTTTGGTTGCTTCAAACACCTCATACCACGATAGATACTATAGATATGCTGGAAAATACATTGAAATTCCTCTTGAAGACAGATTCTCAAAACAAACTTCATTTGAAGGATTTGAATATGGCGCCGAATTCAACCCACTTGATGGACAAGGATATGGAAATGAAGATGATCAACACAATTACAATTGGTGTTTTGTAATGAAACTTTGGTATTGTTTCCCACCAATATTAAAAAAAAATGGATTCTATGGTATTGCATTATTTGGTGATAAATTTGAAGTTGCAATCTATATTGATAACCAATTACATGGTGATATCATGGGTCATCAAACCAAACTATCTGGATTCTACCAAAACTTCAATAACATCGAAGATATGAATCCACACAAATTAGATATTTTCATGTGTAACAAAGGTCCAGTTGATGATTTCCATTTCGTAATTGATATTTATGGTGATATGGAGAATTGTAATTATGGAGTTGATAAATCTCTTGATTGTCAATATCCACCTGGTGATGGTAAAGTTTACAGAAGACAACCAACCTATTTCATTGATCATTTGAAGAATGAAACTGATTTCAATCTTGATTCTAAATATCATGGAGGTAATGGATTGAAAGGTTTCACAGCACCTACTTTGGTTGAAGATAATTGTTATCTTCCAAAATTGAACATTTCAACTCCTATCATGAATCCAAACTCCAATGCATCTCAAGAAACTTGGGTTAAAAACACAGAATCTTATTCCAACAGATACAAGAAATCATTTGGTAAATATATTGAAATTCCTCTTGAAAACAATTTCAAGAGATATGTTAATGCTACTCATGGTGTATCATTTGTTCTTGAGAATTATACAACTGATGGATTCAATCCAATTGATGATAAAGGATATGGAAATGAAGGTGAAACTCACAACAACAATTGGTGTTTAGTAATGAAACTTTGGTATTGTGCACCAAGAATTGGTTTAATGGGAATATCATTTAATGGAGCTGTATTTGAAACATCAATTTTCATGGATGGTGAATTAATCAGTGATTACATGGCTCACCAAACCAATACACTCTCATATGTAGATTTTAATTTGACCAGAGAATCTAAAGGACACAAATTAGATATTTTCATGTGTTACAAAGGTCCAATTGATAAATCAATTGATCATCGTTTCATTCTTACTATTTTTGGTGATTTGGATGGTTGTCAGAACAATTCTGATCAGTCACTATTGAATTGTACAAGCATAACACCACCATCAACTACCAATCTTACAAAAGGTCCACCAACTCCTGGTAAAATGTCAGTCAGACAACCAACTTATTTCATTGATCATCAAAAGAATGAAACTGATTTCGGATTGAATATCAACTATAAAAGTGATGGTATTATTAGAGGATTCTCATCACCTTTATTAACAATTGATAATTGTTATCTTCCAACATTGAACATGTCAACTCCAATCTTGAATCCAACCTTCTCTCAAGAAGTTTTTGTTGCCTCAAACACATCATACCACAATAGATACTATAGATATGCTGGAAAATACATTGAAATTCCTCTTGAAGACAGATTCTCATATTCTACTGATGACGGATTTGAATATCAAGCCGAATTCAACCCACTTGATGGGCAAGGATATGGAAATGAAGATGATTCACACAATTACAATTGGTGTTTTGCAATGAAACTTTGGTATTGTTTCCCACCAGTATTAATAGACAATGAATTTTATGGTATTGCATTATTTGGTGATAAATTTGAAGTTGCAATTTATATTGATAACCAATTACATGCTGATATCATGGGTCATCAAACCAAACTATTTGGATTCTACCAAAACTTCAACATCACCAGAGATTTGAATCCACACAAATTAGATATTTTCATGTGTAACAAAGGTCCAGTTGATGATTTCCATTTCGTCATTAATATTTATGGTGATATGGAGAATTGTAATTATGGAGTTGACAAATCTCTTGATTGTCAATATCCACCTGGTGATGGTAAAGTTTACAGAAGACAACCAACCTATTTCATTGATCATTTGAAGAATGAAACTGATTTCAATCTTGATTCCAAATATCATGGTGGAAATGGATTAAGAGGTTTCACAGCACCTACTTTGGTTGAAGATAATTGTTATCTTCCAAAATTGAACATTTCAACACCTATCATGAATCCAAACTCCAATGCATCTCAAGAAACTTGGATTCAAAACACAGAATCTTATTCCAACAGATACAAGAAATCATTTGGTAAATATATTGAAATTCCACTTGAAAACTACTTCAAAAGAAATGTTAATGGTTATGGTGTATCATTTGTTCTTGAAAATAACTTACCTGATGGATTCAGCCCAGTTGATGGATTCAACCCAGTTGATGGATACAACCCAATTGATGATAAAGGATATGGAAATGAAGGTGAAACTCACAACAACAATTGGTGTTTGGTAATGAAGCTTTGGTATTGTGCACCAAGAATTGGTTTAATGGGAATATCATTTAATGGAGCTGCATTTGAAATATCAATTTTCATGGATGGTAATTTAATCAGTGATTACATGGCTCATCAAACCAATCCAACTCTATTCTCTGAATTTGATATACCCAGAGAATCAAAAGGACACAAATTAGATATTTTCATGTGTTACAAAGGTCCAATTGATAAATCAATTGATCATCGTTTCATTCTTACTATTTTTGGTGATTTGGATGGTTGTCAGAACAATTCTGATCAGTCACTATTGAATTGTACAAGTATAACACCACCATCAACCACTAATCTGACAAAAGGTCCACCAACTCCTGGCAAAATGTCAGTCAGACAACCAACTTATTTCATTGATCATCAAAAGAATGAAACTGATTTCGGATTGGATATCAGATATAAAAATGACGATATTATTAGAGGATTCTCATCACCTTTATTAACAATTGATAATTGTTATCTTCCAACATTGAATATGTCAACTCCAATCTTGAATCCAACCTTCTCTCAAGAAGTTTTTGTTGCTTCAAACACTTCATACCACGATAGATACAGAAGATTGGCTGGAAAATATATTGAAATTCCTCTTGAAGACAGATTCTCATATTCTGTTGATAACGGATTTGAATATCAAGCCGAATTCAACCCACTTGATGGGCAAGGATATGGAAATGAAGATGATCCACACAATTACAATTGGTGTTTTGCAATGAGACTTTGGTATTGTTTCCCACCAATATTAACAGAAAATGGATTCTATGGTATTGCATTATTTGGTGATAAATTTGAAGTTGCAATCTATATTGACAACAAATTACATGCTGATATCATGGGTCATCAAACCAAACTATTTGGATTCTACCAAAACTTCAACATCACCAGAGATTTGAATCCACACAAATTAGATATTTTCATGTGTAACAAAGGTCCAGTTGATGATTTCCATTTCGTCATTAATATTTATGGTGATATGGATAACTGTAATTATGGAAAGGATAAAGATTTAGAGGCTTGTTTACAGCCTTCGACATCACCAGTCACTGCTACTGCTACATCACCAGTCACTGCCACTGCTACAACAAGTACTCCGCCAGATACTACACTCAATGCTACTAGTACAGTCGTTGCTGGACCAGTTACTGGTACACTCGTTAATAGACCAGATTCTGATACCCTCAATGTTACTAGTACAGTCGTTGCTGGACCAGTTACTGGTACACTCAATGCTACTAGTACAGTCGTTGCTGGACCAGTTACTAGTAGATCAAGTGCTGATACAGTCGTTGCTACACTCAATGCTACTAGTAAATCAAGTGCTGACACACTCGTTGCTACACTCAATGCTACTAGTACAGTCGTTGCTGGACCAGTTACTGGTACACTCAATGTTACTAGCACAGTCGTTGCTGGACCAGTTACTAGTAGATCAAGTGCTGATACAGTCGTTGCTACACCAGTTACTGGTACACTAGTTGCTACTCCACCAATCACTGCTACTGCCACAAGTTCACCAACGGTCATTGCCACTGATGCTGCTACAACTTCACCAACGGTCGTTGCCACTCATGCTGCTACAACTTCACCAACGGTCATTGCAACTGATACTGCTACATCACCAGTCACTGCTACTGCTACATCACCAGTTACTGCTACAAGTTCACCAACGGTCATTGCCACTGATGTTGCTACAAGTTCACCAACGGTCATTGCTACTGCCACAAGTACTCCAGTCATTGCTACATCACCAGTCACTGCTACTGCTACATCACCAGTCACTGCCACTGCTACATCACCAGTTACTGCTACTGCCACAAGTTCACCAACGGTCATTGCCACTGATGCTGCCACAAGTTCACCAGTTACTGCTACTGCCACAAGTACTCCAGTCACTGCCACTAGTACACCAGTTACAACTAATTATCCACCTGGTGTTAGTAAAGTTTACATAAGACAACCAACCTATTTCATTGATCATTTGAAGAATGAAACTGATTTCAATCTTGATCCTAAATATCGTGGTGGTAATGGATTGAGAGGTTTCACATCACCTACTTTGGTTGAAGATAATTGTTATCTTCCAAAATTGAATATTTCAACACCCATCATGAATCCAAACTCCAATGCATCTCAAGAAACTTGGATTCAAAACACAGAATCTTATTCCAACAGATACAACAAGACATTTGGTAAATATATTGAAATTCCACTTGAAAACAACTTCAAGAGAAATGTTAATGCTACTCATGGGTCATACTATGTTCTTGAAGATTACTCAACTGATGGATTCAATCCAATTGATAATCAAGGATATGGAAATGAAGGTGAATCACACAACAACAATTGGTGTTTAGTAATGAAACTTTGGTATTGCACCCCAACTATCGGTCAAATGGGAATATCATTTAATGGTGCTGCTTATGAGTTATCAATTTATATGGATGATGTATTAGTCAGTGATTACATTGGACATCAGTCCAATCCAACTCTATACTCTGAATTTGATATGACCAGAGATGTAATTGGACACAGTTTAGATATTTTCATGTGTTACAAAGGTCCAATTGATAAATCAATTGATTCTCGTTTCATTCTTACTATTTTTGGTGATTTAGAGAATTGTAACAAAGGAACAGACTCCAAATTAAACAATTGCCCCGTAATAACACCAATAACTGCTAATTCTACATCAATTGTCACTGCCACTGCTATTGATAGTGCAACATCACCAGTCACTGCTACTGCTACATCACCAGTTACTGCTACTGCTACTGATAGTGCAACATCACCAATCACTGCCACTGCAACAGATAGTGCTACATCACCAGTCACTGCTACTGCTACTGATACTGCTACATCACCAATCACTGCTACTGCAACTGATAGTGCTACATCACCAGTTACTGCTACTGCAACAGATATTGCTACATCACCAGTTACTGCTACTGCAACAGATAGTGCAACATCACCAGTCACTGCTACAAGTACTCCACCAGTCACTGCTACATCACCAGTTACTGCTACTGCAACAGATAGTGCAACATCACCAGTCACTGCCACTGCTACATCACCAGTCACTGCTACATCACCAGTTACTGCTACTGCAACAGATAGTGCTACATCACCAGTCACTGCTACATCACCAGTCACTGCTACTGCAACTGATATTGCTACATCACCAGTTGCTGCTACATCACCAGTCACTGCTACTGCTACTCCACCAGTCACTGCTACTGCAACAGATAGTGCTACATCACCAGTCACTGCTACTGCCACTAGTACTCCACCAGTCACTACCACTGCAACTGCCACTGCAACAGATAGTGCTACATCACCAGTTACTGCCACTGCTACTGCTACATCACCAGTCACTGCTACTGCCACAAGTACTCCACCAGTCACTGCTACTGCTACTGCCACAAGTACTCCACCAGTTACTGCTACTGCTACATCACCAGTCACTGCCACTGCTACTGCCACAAGTACTCCACCAGTCACTGCTAATGCTACATCACCAGTCACTGCCACTGCTACTGCCACTAGTACTCCACCAGTCACTGCTACTGCAACAGATAGTGCTACATCACCAGTCACTGCAACTGTTACTGCTACTAGTACTCCACCAGTCACTGCTACTGCTACAAGTCCAGTCACTGCTACTGCTACATCACCAGTCACTGCTACTGCTACTGCTACTAGTACTCCACCAGTCACTGCTACTAGTACTCCACCAGTCACTGCTACTGCTACATCACCAGTCACTGCCACTGCAACAGATAGTGCTACATCACCAGTCACTGCTACTGCCACAAGTTCTCCATCAATCACTGCAACATCACCAATCACTGCTACTGCCACAAGTACTCCAGTCACTCATAGTGCTACATCACCAATTACTGCCACCGCAACAGATAGTGCTACATCACCAGTCACTGCCACTAGTACTCCACCAGTCACTGCCACAAGTACTCCAGTCACTGCTACATCACCAGTCACTGCTACTGCTACCCCAACTACAACTACTAGTAAAGTTTACAGAAGACAACCAACCTATTTCATTGACCATTTGAAGAATGAAACTGATTTCAATCTTGATTCTAAATATCGTGGTGGTAATGGATTGAGAGGTTTCACAGCACCTACTTTGGTTGAAGACAATTGTTATCTCCCAAAATTGAACATTTCAACACCCATCATGAATCCAAATTCCAATGCATCTCAAGAAACTTGGATTCAAAACACAGAATCTTATTCCAACAGATACAACAAAACATTTGGTAAATATATTGAAATACCAATTGAAAACAACTTCAAGAGTAATTTTAATGCTACTCATGGGTCATACTATGTTCTTGAGGATTTCTCAACTGATGGATTCAATCCAATTGATAATCAAGGGTATGGAAATGAAGGTGAATCACACAATTACAATTGGTGTTTGGTAATGAAACTTTGGTATTGTACCCCAACCAGAGGTCTAATGGGAATATCATTTAATGGTGCTGCTTTTGAATTATCAATTTATATGGATGGTGTATTAGTCAGGGATTTCATGGGACATCAATCCAATCCAACTATATACTCTGAATTTAATATGACCAGAGATGTAATTGGACACAGTTTAGATATTTTCATGTGTTACAAAGGTCCAATTGATAAATCAATTGATTCTCGTTTCATTCTTACTATTTATGGTGATTTGGAGAATTGTAACAAAGGAACAGACTCCAAATTAAATAATTGCCCCGTAGTAACACCAATAACTGCTAATGCTACATCACCAGTCACTGCCACTGCTACATCACCAGTCACTGCCACTGCAACTGCTACATCACCAGTCACTGCCACTGCTACATCACCAGTCACTGCCACTGCTACATCACCAATCACTGCCACTGCAACAGATAATTCTACATCACCAGTCACTGCTACTGCTACATCACCAGTCACTGCTACATCACCAGTCACTGCTACATCACCAGTCACTGCTACATCACCAGTCACTGCTACATCACCAGTCACTGCTACATCACCAGTCACTGCCACTGCTACATCACCAGTCACTGCTACATCACCAGTCACTGCTACATCACCAGTTACTGCCACTGCAACAGATAGTGCAACATCACCAGTCACTGCCACTGCTACAGATAGTGCTACATCACCAGTTACTGCTACAAGTACTCCAGTCACTGCTACATCACCAGTCACTGCCACTGCAACAGATACTGCTACATCACCAATCACTGCTACTGCTACATCACCAGTCACTGTAACTGCTACAACATCTACAACTGGAGTAAAATCACTTGTTTACACAAGACAACCAACATATTTCATTGATCATTTCAAGAATGAATCTGATTTCAATTTGGACCCTAACTTTGCTGGTGGTAATCCATTGAGTGGTTTCTCATCACCTCAATTAACAATTGATAACTGTTATCTTCCAAAATTGAATATGACAACACCAATCATGAATCCAAATTCAAATGCATCTCAAGAAGTTTGGGTTCAAAGTTCTGAATCATATTCAAACAGATACAACAAATCATTTGGAAGATACCTTGAAATTCCATTTGAAAACAAATTTAACAAACAAGTCACCACAAATGGTGTATATTATACAATCCAAGATTATGCTTCCTATGGAATAAACCCAATTCTTGACACATATGAAGATGATGAAAACAATTTCAATTGGTGTTTCGCAATGAAACTTTGGTATTGTGCTCCACCAACTGGTAACATGCAGTTTTCATACGTTGGATTTGGTTATGAGATCATTGTTTATATGGATGATAATCTTGTTACTGATTTCATGGGACACCAAAGCAATCCCAATTTATATGTTGAATTCAACATCACCAGAAACTCCAATCCTCATAAGCTTGATATTTTCATGTGTCAAAAAGGAAGAGTGAATTTAAATGTCGAAAGACGTTTTATACTCACTATTTTTGGTGATTTAGAGAATTGTGATCATGGAAAAGACAAAACTTTAGATAATTGTATTCCAGTATCAACAACAAGTACCCCACCAGTTACTACTACTGCTACTACAACAAATACTGCTACATCACCAGTCACTGCTACTGCTACTGCCACTGCTACATCACCAATCACTGCCACTGCCACTGCCACAAGTACTCCAGTCACTGCTACTGCCACAAGTACTCCAGTTACTGCTACATCACCAGTCACTGCCACTGCTACTGATAATGCTACATCACCAGTCACTGCCACTGCTACTGCTACATCACCAGTCACTGCTACTGCTACTGCAACAAGTACTCCAATCACTGATAGTGCTACATCACCAGTCACTGCTACATCACCAGTTACTGCTACTGCTACTACCACTAGTACTCCACCAGTCACTGCCACTGCCACTGCAACTGCTACATCACCAGTCACTGCCACTGCCACTGCTACATCACCAGTTACTGCCTCAGGTACTCCAGTCACTGCTACATCACCAGTCACTGCTACTGATAATGCTACATCACCAGTCACTGCTACTGCCACTGCAACAGATAGTGCTACATCACCAGTTACTGCCACTAGCACTCCAGCAGTTACTGCCACTGCTACATCACCAGTCACTGCTACTGCCACTACTCCAGTTACTGCCACTGCTACATCACCAGTCACTGCTACTGCTACATCACCAGTCACTGCCACTGCAACAGATAGTGCTACATCACCAGTCACTGCTACTGCCACTACTCCAGTTACTGCCACTGCCACTACTCCAGTCACTGCTACTGCTACAACAACAGGAATTAAACAATATTTTTACCCCAGAGCACCAACTTATTTCATTGGTCACTCCAAGAATGAAACTGATTTCAATTTGGACCCTAACCTTGCTGGTGGTGCTGGTGTGAGAGGTTTTACTGTACCACTGTTGAATTCTGATAATTGTTATCTTCCAAAATTGAATATGACAACACCAATCATGAACCCAAATTCAAATACATCCCAAGAAGTTTGGGTTCAAAGTTCTGAATCATATTCAAACAGATACAACAAATCATTTGGTAAATACATGGAAATTCCATTTGAAAATAGATTTAACAAACGAGACACAACTGATGGTCCATTTTACACAATTAGTGACACTGACATTAATCCTATTTCAGATGCGGGATTCGGAAATGAAGATGATATCCAATACAATTGGTGTTTTGTAATGAAACTTTGGTATTGTGCTCCACCAACTGGTATCATGTCAATATATTCATCTTCACCAACATTTGAAATGACTGTTTTCATGGATGATATTCTGGTCACCGATTTCATAGGACACCAAACTCATCCTCCTCCCGAGTTTTATTCTAATTTCAACATCTCTAGACAATCAAACCCACACAAACTTGATATTTTCATGTGTCAAAGAGGAAGAATGAATCCAAACACAGATAGACGTTTTGGACTCAGTATTTATGGTGGATTGGAGAATTGTAATTATGGTAATGATTCAACATTAGAAAACTGTACTCCAGTATCTACTACTACAGATACAACATCACCAGTTACTGCCACTGCTACATCACCAGTTACTGCTACTGCTACAAGTACTCCAGTCACTGCTACAACAACAGATACTGCTACATCACCAGTCACTGATACTGCTACATCACCAGTCACTGCCACTGCAACTGATATTGCTACATCACCAGTCACTGCTACTGCTACATCACCAGTTACTGCCACAAGTACTCCAGTCACTTCTACTGCTACTGATACTGCTACATCACCAGTCACTGTCATTGCTACTGATAATGCTACATCACCAGTCACTGCCACTGCAACAGATACTGCTACTACATCACCAGTCACTGCCACTGCTACTGCTACTGCAACATCACCAAACA